>JASPKZ010007432.1:0-1200000 GCA_030220185.1 Diploptera punctata | reverse complement strand
TTTCATAGGCCTGGTGTCTGCCTTGTTACGGTGGTTCTTGCATGTACCAATGATTTCAAGAGCTATGCTGACAGCAGCACTAGAACCATCCTCCGTGATGAGAATGCATTCTCCAGAAAATGCCCTGATGTATACAGAATGAATCCAAACTTAAAGAAGTTGGATCACGTTGTGCGTCTACATAAAGGAGTAGATAGTTGGATTCCTTCTAGACGTCCTGAGTTCAATTTAATTTTGCCATGGCTATGAGGTTCCCTTCAGGGGAACAAAGGGAAGACTAAAAATTGGTTTTCACTCAAAATAAAAATACAATGATTAAGTTGGAAAAAATCCTGATAGTTTATTTTCCAATATAATTATTTCAACTATCAGGAAACTTGTATTTAACCTTCTTGTTGTCAGTTATATTTTGACCATTATAAAATGGCGGTACTAATTATTATGACTCAACAGTCACATATTACTCAAAAATCTTTAATATTTCGAGTTGAAATCAATTGTATATGTAGTAAAGTTATTCACTTTTTCTTCGTTTATAAATAAAATTATATTCAATATTTAATTTTAGGAAGTGATATTTTGAGGTTATTTTAATTATATTCAATTTCACAAAAATCATGAGCGACCGTTTTTTATGCAGGACTTGTCACGACATCTAGTGCAATGTTCAGATTGAGGAAGATTTTTTCCCATAATCCATTATTCCAATTAAGACATTTAAATCTGATTGGTTAACTAACTTGGCTTTAAGTTCTTCCAGTAGTTCATCATAGGCATCTGTAACTGGTAGGAGCATTTTCATACAAAGTTCTTCTATTAGGAAGAGTTCACTAGTGAGCTCGTACATTAGTCTGGATGGTGTGCATTTGGATAAGCATAGAATCTTCTTGAGAAAAGTATAACCAACCATCTTTATGATTTTTTTCTAAATTACACTGCTATGATCACAACAAACTTCACAGTGATACCTCATGGATTGTTGCATGCACTTTAGCATCCCAAAAGATTGGCAAACATTGTCAGCAGCTGCTGCAATTCTAGCAACCAAATCCACACACTTTTCGACAAGAGTCACGTATGCCAAGCTTTTCACATAACTCCAGAAGAAAAATTTGTGGATATTAGATCTGATGACTGAGCTGGCCATGAAACAGGATCACCACGACCAGTCCATCTTTGCCCAGTCCGTTCATCATAATATTCCTACATTCACTGGAAAATTTTGCTGTAATCCCATCTTGTTGAAACCACATACACCTGTGAATTATCAGTGGCAAGGAGGGCTTTTCTTGAAGAAAAAACAATGAAATTACACAGTAATGAGCTGATGGAGATCATAGGATCATTATATCAAAACAATCAAAAACCATCCCTGAACAACTTGTGAAAATTTATCAGTAGAGTTTAAAGTCGGATATTTACCCGTATTTAATAATAATTGGGGTTACTTTATTTATTTAATTTATATGTATCTTATATTTTAATTTTTTATATTCAATGGAAATCAGTTAAAATGTAATAAGTATGAATATTGAGAAATTAAATTTTTTTATATCCTATAAAAAAATTTGTAACTGAATAAGTTATTGTTGATAATGTTATATGGTTATAAAAACGTTAAACAATCAATTAAGAATTTCAAAGGAGTTTGAATTAGCAACTGCCACATTTACTTTGAAGAGATTGGATAACTTGGATGTGAGTCAACCAATAGCATTCATGAATGTTTGCCAATCTTTTGAAATGCTAAAGCACATGCGACAATCCATGAGGTATCACTGTGAAGTTTGTTGTTATATTTTGAATAATAATTTTAAACAGAGTAACAGTGTAATTTAGAAAAAAATCATAAAGGTGGTTGGTTATACTTTTCTCAAGAAGATTCTATGCTTATCCAAATGCACATCATCCAGACTAATGTACAAGCTCACCAGTGAACTCTTCCTAATAGAAGAACTTCGTACGAAGATGCTCCTACCAGGTACTGATGCTTACCTGTTATAAAATAGGTTACAAAGTGTAGATATTTTTAATTAGTTATTTAAATAGTCTTAATATTATAGGAAATAAACCCTCATATTATAGGAAATATTAGTCTTAGTTTGGAATTCTGATTCATGTAGTAACAATATACAGTTAGGAATTTGGCCCTGGAAACATCCAGAACAAAAATGTAGCTTAGGCTGAGAAAGTCAGGTTTTCACATTAATTTGGATGTGAAAGCAGAAGAAAACAGAAACATTCCCACATTCCAAAATCTAAATTTATATTTGCTCTAAACTCGACTTCATTATTATCCAGTGTAAGATATATATATATATATATATATATTAATTGGTGTTTCCCGTATAATGTATCATATTTATATTATTATTATTATCGTATCATTATTGTTATTACCCTATAAAATGTTGTTTGTACATGACATTTACATTGCTATATTTATTGTATCTTTAACTGTTTATAATTAGTATAGTGTATATCTATATTTGTCGAATATTTATTTGTATTTGTGCTGGTTGAGTGGAAGAGAGGGCCTTATGGCCTTAACTCTGCCAGAATAAATAAAGTATTATTATTATTATTATTGTTATTATTAAGTATTATTCCAAAGCTACAGTCAGGACAAAGTACTGTTAGGGCATAGAACTTGCTATGCTTAGAGAGGGGGAGAGAGGACGAAAGTGGGTTGAACACCAAGCCTCAGAAATAGATTTTACAGTTAGGGCTTCAGATGGAGACATAAATGGTGGTCAGGGGATGAACTGACTAACTGTTGAAGCATAGAGCTGCTGGAGGTAAGTCTGCAACATGTTATTCTTAATAGGATTTTGGGGTTTCTGAAAGGAACCAAAAATGGGTACAATACTAGATCTTATAGCTTGTGGATAGGAACTAATTCAAGTAGAATAAAAAATAAGATAAAGTTATGAATATGATACGAGTAAGTCAGGTCATGTGGCAGAGTTTCAGCCTACTACAGCATAATCTCTCTCTTGCTCTACCAAAGATTAGGTAATAAAATAAGTTAGGCTAGTTTAATTATCTGTAATTATATATAAATTTGTTACTTATAGTTTTAAACATAGAATATTAGTTGTTTAATTATTCATTTATTCATCTCAACTAACCTCAAATAATAAAGTCATCAGCCTTACTGCTCGGCTAGCCCCAAATCCATAGGTAAATCACACGCTATCTTACCGTCACAAGTAATCCATGTTCCAAAGGTCCTTTAAGCCCTAAGAAAGCCTTCAAGTCGTAATACTACCATCAACTACTGGAAGAACTTAAAGCCAAACGTGAGGTGATTTGGCTGGATTTATACTCAAGCGAAGCCATGGCAAACCCAAAATGGAAAGGTCCAGACTAAGACTACGAGATGCGTCCCATCTGGACACTACATGATACATGGGTTTCACTTTCGAGTGTGTGAGAAAAAAACTTTCTGAAGAATGCATTTATGAACATTGTGAAAGGTAGCAAGCACTAAGATGTGAACGAAAGCTATCACTTAAAAGATTTGTGTTAGAGACCAAGAACCATGATCTCTGGTCCCAGAAATACAACCTCTATGCACATTGTGCACTATTATTGTTTTATTATTATTATTATTATTATTTATACATTGTAAATTAATGAATGAATTATTTATAAATATTGAAAAAAATTAATTTATTCAGTAATGAGTCATCAGAGATCATGGGCTCTTATATCAAAACATTGAGAAAACATTCCTTAACAACTTGTGAGAGTTTGTTGGTAGGGTTTGGATTCACACTGTATAGGTATAGCAGAAGACCCTAAATATACTCTCAGATGAGGGGGCTCAATAAATTAAATTAATTTTGTAATATTAAGAATTGCTCTTCATATACAGTGTGTAACAGTCTTGTTTGTACAGCAGAGTTTTAATCTTGTTTACACAATACATTATGTCACTGTTATATAAATCCACACTTAAAAAATACAATACTATATTTTTCCGTTATCATGTTTATCACATGACTATGATAGCATAAAAAATAAAACAATTTACTTCATATAACTTACTAATTCACATTATTATTTACTTGAACAAAAATGGTAACTTTTCTTGAAACAGTCTTGTTTATATACTTAATAATACAATAAAATAAATAAACAAAATAAACAACAATTTGCAATAAAAACTTCAGTATTTGGTTGAATAACCCTTTGCCTTGATAACTACTTTACAGCGTCTCTGCATTGACCTGACAAGATTATTGCGTGTTAAGGGATCAATTTTGTTCCATTCTTCAGCAATTATTTGTTTGGATTGTTGTTTTGACTGAACATTTCTAGAATGAACACTTTTTTTCAATGAAGCTCACAAATGTTCAATGGGATTTAAGTCCAGTGATTGAACAGGTGTTTTCAGCTGCTTTGGAATATTCCAGATGCACCACAGTTTGCAGATATCAGCTGTGTGTTTTGGGTCATTGTTCTGCTGAAACTTATAACCAGACATAAACCCCATATTTTGTGCATTTTATTTAACGTTCTGCTTCAGAATATTAAAGTAGCTTCACTTGTTCATAATACCATCAATAAAGTAAAGAGTTCAAACTTCCCTCGATGACTTACACCCCCAAAGTAAAACTGATCCATCTCCGTGTTTTACAGTTGTTAGTTAGTGTGTTCATTGCACATATTCGGTTTTCTCCACTCTGTTAATTGCCATCTGATCCAAAAAGGTTTATTTATTTTTTATTTAACTTTCACAGTTTAGTCAGACCAAATTACTTTATTCCAAAACTTTTGATCTTTGTTTACATGCTGTTTAACAAATTTCAACCTGACAATTCTGTTTTTCTTATTTACGAATGACCTCTTGCGTGCTGTCCTGTCACCATAGCCACAATACTCTTTGTATTGTTTGATTAGACATATTCTTCTTTGCTACCTTTTCTGCCAGTATATGAAGTTTTGATGTACTTAATTTAGGATTATTCTTAACTTGACTTAAAACATTTTTGGTGTTGCCATTCGGTAAGCTCTTCTTGGCAAATTATTGATAGAACCATTGTATACATTTTTTTAAAAACATAATTAACCGTAGAATGTGGTTTATTCACTGTAAGGCCTATTTGTATAAGAAAATTGCCTCTTAATGCAAGATTAACAATTATATTTTTCAATACACTACTCAGTTCTCTTCTTTCCTCCATCGTGGACAGCAAGCTCTACTTGGTAAGAGTAAACAAAATCTAATGCATCCCTTAGTAGGCATAAATAGGTACCAAGTGCTTTCATTGCGCAACACAATTGTTTAGTGTGTGTAGATCCTGTACGGTACTAGAATGTTTCCTGAAGTATACAAACAAGACTGTTGCATGGAATTAAGACATATTATAACAAAATCCCCCCCATCTCTTTTTGTAATTATAATAACAAGACTTTTATGGGTATTATAACTAAATATGTTTCTAAAACAATTTATTATTAATTTAATATATTTTATTTCACGTTTTGAGGAAATAATTGTTTTCTGCGTAAAACAGTACTGTACAAACAAGATTGTTACACACTGTATTGTAATGATTACATCTGTAGAGAAATTATCATTCCTCCTATACTCTCTAATAGATAATTCTTACTGTTGTGTCACTAAGCCTTGAAGGTCTACATGCCAATTTTACTTACCTGATTTTTTGCTTATGCTGGAAAAATATTTGCATTTTGACATAGGCACATTGATTACTTATAACTGTTGCTTGTTTTAATAATTGTCTAAAAAATAAACCAGACCTTTACTGCTACTTAAGCATACAGAAAAATATTTGTTACAAAATTTTTATCAATTCTCACATCAAGTTTCGAAGGACTGGAGGGATAATTCTGTTGACGAAGAATAATAATTTCAGTAACGAAACCTTTGCTAGTCTAGAGAGGTACCAGAGTATGGTTATACAGAACAATTTGATGAATCATTTGTGATGAATGAGTTCAGATAGAGTTCCCGAGGCCATGCTTCATTATTGTCCAACAGGAAAGAGATCTCTGGGCCTTCCCAAGGAAGCACTGGATACAAAATTCATCAGTGAGATCGTAACACGCCTATAGGCCAAAGATTTGGATGAAGAAGAGAAGAAGAAATGCTTATCTTATTTTAGAGGGGCTTGTTTGTGTTTTTATTATTTACCCTGTAAAACAACTGCAATGTCCATGTTTTCCTTTTACATTACCAGCTATCTTGTTACCATTAAATTAAACTTGTCTGATTTTAATTTTAACATGACTATTTAACTCATGCCCCAAATGGCAGTCAATGACCAATCACATTTCAATGAATTTTGAATTGCAACCAATCACAGTCGTTTTTCACCTCGATTTTATCACTTTCATTTTATAACTTTAAAATCAAGCTCCTCCTTTTTAACATTCTGAATAGGCCGGAGCATTATTTTACAATGGCTGATTCTCTAAGAAATATGGCTACCAGATTGTATATATAGTGCACGGATGTAAACAGATACTGCTTGCAGTGATATAATAGA
Source organism: Diploptera punctata (assembly GCA_030220185.1). Classification (NCBI taxonomy): domain Eukaryota; kingdom Metazoa; phylum Arthropoda; class Insecta; order Blattodea; family Blaberidae; genus Diploptera; species Diploptera punctata. The sequence goes on along the minus strand of JASPKZ010007432.1, from coordinate 1,193,479 downwards.
AAAACATTTGTAGTAATTGATTATACCACAATAAAAAGAAACCACTATTTGCACTTTCTTAAACATATTATGTCCTAGGAATTTATGTTCCAGAAAAATTATATTTTACATCATAGGACATGAGAAATTAATTAATATGTTGGTTATAAACAGTTTGATGTGTTTTATTTTTTCTCTATTAGGGTGCATTCTTACAATATTGCGATCCTTTGGCAATAAATAATATGATCTGGTTGCAGTGATGAACAAACAAAACATAATGTTTTCTCATTAGTTTTCAAACATTGCCATTTACATTAAATATATAAATATTTTAAGATAACTGTATTTAAATAAAGATTTGTGAGTAAACAGCATAATTTTATTCATTAATTAAATACTTCTTACACCCCTCAGGGGTCCTCATCTAGGGGATATGTGGATGGCGACCACAAGGTGCCCAAGCTGTGCAAAACATTTCTTCCACTTACTTGTGTTTTGCACTCTTTTAACTTTACTATCTAACCTCTCTTGGTTAACTCTTGTTTTTTTGACGCCGACGCTATTAGGGCATCCAAGGGCTAGGGAGTCTTTCCTTTCTTCCATTTCTTCTTTCCTTTATTTTCTTTTCTTCTCCAGAAAAGCCTGACCAGAGGCTATAAGATGGCAGCCCCATCACTGGTCTTGCCTTCCTTTGGCCAGCAACCAATCGAAGGGACTATTATTATGCTTTCAAGTCTTATACGAGAATTTCCCTCAAACGCTGGAGGGAAAATTTTCTATAGGATCGTAACAGGCCTTGGCCTAATACTTGGAAGGAAGAAGAAGAAGAAGAAATACTTCTTACAATATTGTGATTCTATTTGGCAATAAATATGATCTGGTTGCAGTGATAAACAAATGAAACATAACATTCCTCATTTGTTTTCAAACATCGCCGTTTACATTAAATATATAAATATTTTAAAATAACTATATTTAAATAATGATTTGTGAGTAAACAGCTTAATTTTATTCGTTAAATAGTCGTAACAAATGGCATTCTTGATTTCCAAATTATGTAGATAAATTGGAAATCACTCATGGCATTACTTATGATAATTTTGGAACATCTCTATATTTTGATCAAGGTAAACAACAGGAGCCAATAGGAATATTCACTTCAAATAATTGTAATTGGGAATTAAGGATTATCTATAAGCCACTGTTATGATTTTGAACACCCCATCATAATAGTAAGATAGTAAATAACTGGTACTATCGAACCCATAGGTTCATGGCTGCACAGACATAAGCTCTCCATACATCCCTATCCTGAGCTAATGTTTTCCAATCATCCCCTATATCCTGGTTAGTGTTATTCTCCCACCTCATTCTTGGTCTACCAACTGGGTATTATCCCTCTGGTTTTCTTAAAAGAAGTCTCCATGCACCTTTCAATACTCATTCTTGCCACATGTTCTACCCATCGCAAGTCTACGAGACTTAACTGTTCTTATTATATCTGGCTTCCTATTCGGATGATGTAGCTCACTGTTATGAAGTCTTCTCCTTCACCTGTCTTTTCACCTCACTTTGGCCCAAAAATTTTCCAAAGAACTTTATTCTCAAATACACGTAATCACCTTTCCTCTCTTAGAGTAAGAGTCTATGTTTCACATCCATATTATATAACTGGGAGAATAACAGTTTTATATATTTTCAGTAACTTTTTTGAGAGGAGTTGGGATGACAAAGAGTTCCGATAATTCATTTCCAGAATTGGGCCTATGTTTAATTTCTTTGTGCATCTCATTCCTATTTGTGATTATTGTTCCTAAGTATTTGAATTCAGTCATTTCTTCAAAATTTTTCTCATTTGTCATTAACTATCCATTTCCATTATATAATATATTTCTACGTGTGATCATATATTTAGTTTTATTGATGTTTCCTTCCAGCCCAAATTTCTTAGTGTTACTTAATAGAGTGTGAGTGTTGGCCCTTCGTATCTCCTAACAATTGCCTAATAACAATAAACTGCTTATTAATACCATTGAATTGTAGGCGGGTTGTAAGGGGTAGTAACGTGTATATCATCAAATCTCTAGAGGATGAAGCAGGCCTACAACTCAATGGTATTAATAAGCTATTAGTTTATGCTGATGATGTAGTACTATTGGGCAATAGCGAGGAGGTACTAAAGGACAACACGCACACACTATTGAGTAACACTAAGAAATTAGGACTGGAAGTAAATATTAATGAAACTAAATATATGGTCACACGTAGAAATACATTATATAATGGATATGGAATCAATACTCGTAAAATTCATGGATATGGAAAGCTAATGACAAATGAGGGAAATTTTGAGGAAGTGGCTGAATTCAAATACCTAGGAACAATAATGACAAATAGGAATGAGATGTACAAAGAAATTAAACATAGGCTCAATTCTGGAAATGTGTGCTGTTATGCAATACAGAGACTTTTGATGTCCCAACTCCTTTCAAAAAACGTTAAACAGAAAATATATAAAACTGTAATTCTACCAGTTATATTATATGGATGCGAAACATGGACTCTTAATTTAAGGGAGGAAAGGAGATGATTAGTATTTGAGAATAAAGCACTTAGGAACATTTTTGGACCAAAGAGAGATGAACAGACAGGTGAATGGAGAAGACTACATAACAATGAACTACATGGTCTTTATAGGAAGCCAGATATAATAAGAACAGTTAAGTCTCGTAGACTTGCGATGGGCAGAACATGTGGCAAGAATGAGAAATGAAAGAGGTGCATGGAAGCTTCTTGTAGGAAAATGCCCAATTGGTAGACCAAGAATGAGGGAAGTAGATTATACAGGGAATGATTGGAAAACATTAGCTCAGGATAGGGATGTATGGAGAGCTTATGTCTGCGCGGCCATGAACCTACGGGTTTGATAGTGCCAGTGAGTAAGTAAGTAAGTAATGTGTATATAACCTCTCCTACCCAATTCTCATCCTCACCTTCTTGTGGTACAACCTGTTTTCACAAATGAGGCTCTGAGGTCTGAGTCATGGCGGTATAACCGTTCCATCGGGTACTGAGTAAATGCGGTATCCTAATGTCTGTCCAGAGACTAAAAGGTAGCAGCCCTACCACTGGACTACTTAGCGTCGGGCCAGTAACCCATCCTAAGGAACCTCAACTTTACTTGCAAGTCTCAACATTACACATGGAATCTTTAGAAAACAAAATTTCTGATTGTAAGTCAATATGGATGCACATGTTCATCGAATGGAAGATCACAGGATACCCAAACAAATGTTAAGATATCAACCTGCAGGAAGAAGATGATCAGGATGTCCACTCAAAAAACTTTTGGATGGTGTTTCTCTTGAGGCCGAAACAGGTCAACAAATGGCCTAAATTCGCGAATGTACTATGATGATGAATTGTAGGCCTTCATCTCTTTGCTTTAATCCATTGTGAATTTCCAAAGTATCCAAAACTGTATACACGCACCCTACCCTTTGTGCCATTTAGATACATTCAAGTAAGTCTAACTAACTTTTTAGGAATTCTAAACTTCAGCAGGATACTATATAATTTTTCTCTTTAATTGAATCATATGCCTTTTTAAAATCTACATATACAGTGCGATCAGTATAGCATTGGACAGCAGACACAAGGTTTGTGCTGTGCGGTGACGAAAGCTTTCACGTGCAGACACAGGACTTGAAATGTGCACAGACTCAGCAGTACAAGCACATCCCACACATTCATGGTCGCTGTCAGATTGTGTGCTTTGAGTGGATGAAAACATATTCCCTGATAAATCTACATTTTATATAATATAACTTCTATGTATGAACAAAATTATTGCAAAAATAATAATAAAGTAATAAAACACAATATAACAAATTAAAAAATGACAATGGTGAACAGGAAGTATAAATTTATATAAATTTAAATATAACACCATTTCGTGCAGACAAAGAGGGGATATTCAGTTATTACAACATGGCCGCTCATGTTGAATACATCAAACATCATGTGTATTAGTAGCATAACTATTTTGCCGCTTTCCTCTTCCGAAATTAATTGAAAAACGTTTAGGCCTAATGAAGTTTGTTATTTTAAATAATATTTTTAAAATTTCTAAAATACGTGTAGATGCATGCGACTTTGGTAAATTATAGTTTTTGCCAAAACTTTAGAACCTCATTTCCAGGAAATACCTTGGACTCACCCCTTTTCTTTTCCAATCTTAAATTCCAGTGAACAAAAAGCAACCCTTCTTGTCCTGCTTTTAAATACCTGTGAAGAAAAGCAACAATTTTCCTACAATAAGATGCTGAAATGGTTACAGCAAAAGGTTTGAAAGTATCGCTAATAGCTGACTTGAGGTGTGGTGTGAGACAAGGTTCTTAAGTTTTGGTGAAAAGTATAATGCCACCGGAATTTGACAGCAAGTTAAATGGCATGTAAAATAGTACCATCACTCTGCCAATCACAGATGCCTGCGGAAGGATACCTTTTGTGACTTTGTTTAAAGTACAACATAAACTAAAGCCGAAACCAGTATAGTAAATTTACATTTTAAAACAGAATTTTGGCAAACAAATGAGGAAAAAAATATACAAATAAGATTCCACAACATAATTTGAAAGCAAACTCTTTTGTATGGAAGTGAGTAGTGGACCCTGCTTTGGCATGATAAAGCAAGAATAAATATTTCTCAAATGAGATTCCTACAAACCTTAACTGGAGTATCATAAAGAGACGAAATATGTAGTGAAGATCTAAGAAATAAGTGGAAAATGGAAGAGCTTTAAGGGACATACACAAGTATAAAATTAAATAGAAACAGCATGTTTTGAGATTGCCAAGAAAACCGGTTGTCAACCAGAGGTAGAAAAGACCTGGGGACACCCTACAATAGATATGTAGTCGCAAAACAGGTGATTTGCCATCACCTTTAGAGGGCAGAAGAAGAAGAAGAAGAATTGTTATTATTTACAATGTAAAACATGAAATTTTCATATCAAACATTCATTTCGTATACCAAATGGGCACAAAGTGAAACTGTAGTCCTAATCTACTATAACTAACTAACTCACTGGCACTATCGAACCTGTAGGTTCATGGCCATCCAGACATAAGCTCTCCATACATCCCTATCCTGAGCTAATGTTTTCTAATCATCCCCTGTATAATCTACTTCCCTCAAATCATAGTTAATGTTATTCTCCCACCTCATTCTTGGTCTACCAACTGGGCATTTTCCCTCTGGTTTTCCTACAAGAAGCTTCCATGTATGTCTTTCATTCCCCATTCATGCCACATGTCCTGCCCATCACAGTCTATGAGACTTAACTGTTCTCATTATATCTGGCATCCTATAAAGACCATGTAATTCACTGTTAAGTAGTCTTCTCCATTCACCTGTCTGTTCATCTCTCTTTGGTCCAAAAATTTTCCTAAGAACTTTATTCTCAAATACTCGTAATCTCCTTTCCTCCCTTAAAGTAAGAGTCCATGTTTCGCATCCATATAATATAACTGGCAGAATAATACTTTTATATATTTTCAGTTTAACGTTTTTTGAAAGGAGTTGGGATGTCAAGAGTCTCTGTAATGCATAATAGCACACATTTCCAGAATTGAGCCTATGTTTAATTTCTTTGTGCATCTCATTCCTGTTTGTGATTATTGTTCCTAGGTATTTGAATTCAGCCACTTCCTCAAAATTTCCCTCATTTCCTAATCTATTATTGCAACTCTATTATTTATATTCTTATATTCATATTGTATTTCTTGGGACTATTTTAACTTAAATAAATCCTAATACATTAATAATTTTGAAATTTAACATTTATTGTAATTGAATATTTAGTTAACGTTATGTGATAGTCTCTAATGTGCATTTTATTTAAGAAATGGCAACAGAAATCTTGAGACAAAGAAAGCAACAGAAAAAGTGTGTATGTGCTACACTATTTCAACTCCTGATTGGAGGCAACATATGACAGGAGTTATAGCTGTCAGCTGGTATGCCAAGGTTTTTCTAGGTCTATTTTGCCTAGTGCCACGGTTTTTTTTCTGAATATGAAAGCACTGATTATCACTGTATTTTGATGTTCATATCTTTGTACTACATTGAAACTTTCTGTTTATCTTATAATCCATTTGAATTCTAATAAATTAAACACAGACATTTAATATTTGAAGAGAAAAATGTATGCCTAAAATAAAAACATAGTAAAAACAGTCATTTAATTTTTTTTATTAAAAATGTATCATACACTTTTCAATCCTATCACTTATTTACACAAAAATTGAATATCACTGGACACAGTTTTAATTTACAAATAATTTAAAAACTTTAATTGATAAAATTATTCAATAGAAGAGAAAGTTCTTTTTTAAATTTTTTAAATATAATACAGTAATTTGCATATAAAGCATTAGAAAAGTTAAAATATATCATAAGTGAAAACTCAAGCTATAATGCTAAAAGAATTTGTACTATAAGAGCAATTTTTAAACCCTTGAATAGTAGAATTTCATGACAAATACTTTAGTCATAAAAATGATCCAGTACGAGAATAATTTTCTTATGTCAACAAGTCTTACCTCTTCTCATTTTGAAAATTTGCTTCTATGAAGTATTGTTTAGATAAGTACTTAAGAATATTTAATAGAATTTCTTCATGGAACAACATTAACATTTGTTCCTGAGAATGTTGAATTTCAATCAGAAGTCAATCTGAAGGTCATGACATGTAGTTTGTGTTGGTTTATTTATTACAATAAACCTCCTCCTTGGAATTGCTTTTTAAATACATTTTTCACATCCTATACATTTATATTTAAATAGTTCTGATTTAAATCTTCATATAACAATGAATGATGTGTTCAAAAATTTCCAAAATAATTACATAACATTTATTTATGAATAATTGCAAAATAAGTATATTCTTTGTTAACATCTTGGAAGTTGAATACCCTTTTAGAAAAATACATAGAAACATATATATATACGTATATGATAATATTCTTTACTGTTATTGTAAATATGATGGTAAAGCACTTACAATCCTAATTGTACTGATTTTTTCTTAAATTTAGATTGTGACAAAAAATGTTGAATATCTCATATGTTTCAATTAATTTAGAATTTAAGTTGCAATGTTCTGTAAATAACATTTTGTCTGTACACAGGAATAATTTAAGGATATTATTTTATAATTTTGTTATGTGTATGTGTGTATATATATATATATAACAAAATTAATAATCTTCCTAAATTATTAATTATATTATTTTTGGTCTGGACATCTTACCTCAATATTAATGTTGATTTGTTCTTGGACATGTTTCAAAACAATTCTCTGTTTTATCTTCAGCTTTCCCAGACTCTGGGAAAGCTGAAGATAAAACAGAGAATTGTTTTGAAACATGTCCAAGAACAAATCAACATTAATATTGAGGTAAGATGTCCAGACCAAAAATAATATAATTAAAATAACCTCAAAATATAACTTCCTAAAATTAAATATTAAATATTCCTAAATTATTTCTGTATATATGTGTATGTGTGTTTTTTTATTTATTTTTTTGTGTCTAAAGTTTTTATTTTTGTTTGCCATATATCTGTATCTGTTGTTCCAATCAAATTCTTTCAATCCCTTCTCTCGTATGTTATGTATTATATGTTTTATTAGTATAGTGGTTTCCCGAATTTGTATTTTATAACATGTTACAAAATCATATACATTACAAAGCTTTGGTGATTCTTAAAATTCTTGTGGTGTGTTCCCTATGCAATCATTTTGGAATATTATACATCAGATTGAAATTAGTTCAACTTCAATGAAGTATGGAATTGAGATAAGAACTATTTAAATTATATAGATGTGTATCTTGTAGGGTGTAGCTAGGTTCTTGAGAAATGATGTTTGAAGGAGGAATTTTATAGTCTTTTTTTTTCATTAAATAAAAATAATAACATGAATGAACTCAAGTCTTTAGATGCTCAACCAATCACTCTTAGAGCTCCTGTTGTTGCAAAGAATACTATAGGAGCCATTGGAATTAAATAAGCTGCCCCATCATCATCGTCATCATCATCATCATCATCGCCGTCATCGTCATCTTTTTTATCATCATCGTTGTCGTCATCATCATCTTTTTTATCATCATCATCATCTTTGTCACCATTATCATCTTTTCCATCTGAAACACATTTTATGATACCGATATTAATTAGATAATAGTAATAATTAGAGACTGGATGTTAGGGAAAATGCCTTCAGTTATTTATTATAGATATTGTAAAAGTGACTTCATATAACTTATTACCGACAACCCTAGAGTTGTTTTCTACGAAGTTCATTTTGTCTATAAATGCCTATTTCAGCTTACAATGCCTATAAGTGCCTATTTGCCATTTTTCTTGAAATTAACTTAGTATTTCAATGAAATTAATTGAAATGGACAAACTGCATGGCTCATATCATTGCATAGAAACCTTTAAGTGACTGGTAATATTATTTCTGATGTTGGTAACACTGAATTCAGTCTGAAGTCTTCGTTCACAGATGGGTGTTTCAAAGACAAAGTGGTGCGACAAACGTATGTGGCTTTTTTAATTTTTAGAACAGTTGTTTTACTATGCCGTAAGAACGGACAACAGTAAACAGTAAGACAAACTGACCAATTTCGTGAAAGAATTTGGTGCGGAAATGTTCTCAAGTGACAGTTCAATATTGTTTTGCAATGTGTGTAAAATTTCAGTGAATTGTGTGAAGAAGTGCCATGTTTCACAGCATGTATACACTGTAAAACATACGTATGCTCTTTGTAAAAAGGCAAAACAAGTTCCAAAATCATCTCTGATATCTTCGTATGCTATTGATAGCATGTTTATATTCTTTACGTATGGCTGTAAAAATTTATGTTGTAGTCTATTTTTTAAGAGCCTATTTGGATTTTATAGTGCCTATATTAATGATTTTAGTGCCTTTTTGCCTGCCTATTTTGTATTTTTTAAGTGCCTAACATCCGGACTCTAGTAATAATATTGTTTTTTTTTAAAGTAGTTAATAAATATTATGTTTCAATTTTCTCAGGTAATAGAAAAGAAAATGCAATATGGACACCTTTGCACCTACTATTTGTAGATCTTGAGAAAGAATATGACAATGTCCCTATAGAGAAACTATGGATTGCTTTAAGTCGTATGGGAATTAAGACTATATTAATTAAAGCTATACAAAATTTATATGACAATTGCATATCTAAAATTAAAATTGGCAGTAAATTGTCACATGGTTTTACGATAAATAAAGGTCTTTGTCAAGATTGTTGTCTATCACCGACTCTGTTTAAAATGTATGTACATCAAATATTAAAGAATTGGAAGAGAAAATGTTCAAGCATGGGAATTCCTATTTCAAACAACAAAACTTTATACAACTTACATTTTGCAGATGACCAATTGGTAATTGCACAAGATTATGAAGATTTAGAATATATGACTAGAAAATTAATAGAAGAATATGAAAAATGGGGATTAACTTTGAACATGAAAAAAACAAAATATTTATCAATTGGTGAACAAGAACAAAATTTAATTTTGGAGACTGGAGAAACAATAAAATCTTGTAGTGAGATCGCATATTTAGAAATAAAAATAAATAAAAATGGGAGTTATGAAGAGGAAATAAGAAATAATAAAGGAAAATTTGCAATTGCTTGCCTCAATGGAATATTGTGGGATGAAAATATAAGTAATACAAATAAAATGAATATATATCATACAATTGTTAAAAGCATCATTACTTATGGAGCAGAACTTTGGCCATTAACAACAAAAACAAATAAGTATCTTTTGGCAACGGAAATGGATTTTATACGAATGGCAGCAAGAATTTCGAGAAGAGAAAAAAATTAGGAACTCAGTTATAAGGGAGAAAATGAAGATTGAAGACACTATTTTAGATTATATTAATACTCAGCAATTAAGATGGTACGAACATGTCCAGCGAATGGAAGATGTTCGACTACCAAAATCTGTTTTGGAATGGAAACCTGAGGGAAGACGAAGAGGAAGACCTAAAACCTCCTCGAGTCAGGGAATATGTTTATACATGAAGGAGAAACATCTACAACCAGGAGATTGGATGGACCGACAAAATTGGCTATTAGGAATCGGACGATGTCAAAGACATTAATCAACCGATGATCTATCTATCTATGTTTCAATTTTGATTTTTTGACATAATGGCTGATAAGTAAATAGTTTATCAAACTACAAGAATTGAATCAAATGACCTCAACCTATTCTCTAACTTTAAATGGGTGAGATCTCCGGCTTTCTTGACTGAAGCCACGAGAGCAAAAGATCAGGGTGCCAAATGGGCCATTTTTGGTAAGCAGAACTGGTGCTGTGGTATTAATATCTGTTTAGCCATTTCTGATTAATTTTAAGGTAAAGTTATTCCACTACAGGCCTCAAGAGGCCTTTGGGTAATAGGAGATTAAGGCTTCCATCTTTTTTTTTTAGACAATCGGAATGAGAAGTCAGTCGAATTGTCTATCCTGCATGACAGCCACCTTTACCCAGAAAAATCATCTGGTACTTATTTCCACTAGAGGTTGAGTTGATTCCAAGGCCATGGTGTTACCAAAAGGTTTGGGACAGTTTAAAAATACTGACCCCACCAGGACTCGAACCCCCAACCTTCTGGCTTATAGCATATTGCCTTAACCAATTACACTACTGCATGCCCCCATCTGAATAATTATAATTTTTAATATATATTCAGCAATAAATTGCATCAAAGAAATTCAATTGGTTCTTTATACATCTCACCTGGACCAGTCTTGAAGGTTTCTCCATCATCAGTCAAAAACCACCAACTGTTGAGATGTCTGTTGGAAGTTCTGAATATCCAATCCCTCTGGAGTTGGGGAAACAAACTTTACAATTTATTTTCCCACAAATTTTAAAATTTATTTACTTGTATCTATTTTTCTTCTCCAAAATTGTGAGTTCTGTTGGTTTCCCCATTTATTTCAGCAGTTTTGATCTCTTCTCAATTCTAAGATCTTTCTGTTCTTACCTGGACCAGTCTTGAAGGTTTCTCCATCATCATCAGCCAAAAACCAACTGTTGAGAAGTCTGTTGGAACTTCTGTATATCCACTTCCTCTGGAGTTGGGGAAACAAATTTTACAAATTCTTTTCCTCATACATTTTAAAATTTATTTACTTGTCTCTATTTTTCTTCTCCTAAATTATGAGTTCCAGTTATATTATATGGGTGCGAAACATGGACTCTTACTTTAAGAGAGGAAAGGAGATTACAAGTATTTGAGAATAAAGTACTTAGGAAAATTTTTGGACCAAAGAGAGACGAACAAACAGGTGAATGGAGAAGACTACATAACAATGAACTACATGGTCTTTATAGGAAGCCAGATATAATAAGAACAGTTAAGTCTCATAGACTGCGATGGGCAGGACATGTTGCACGTATGGGGAATGAAAGACTTGGATGGAGGCTTCTTGTAGGAAAGCCAGAGGGAAAACGCCCAGTTGGTAGACCAAGAATGAAGTGGGAGAATAACATTAACTATGATTTGAGGGAAGTAGATTATACAGGGAATGATTGGAAAGCATTAGCTCAGGATAAGGAAGTATGGAGAGCTTATGTCCGTGTGGCCATGAACCTACGGGTTCGATAGTGCCAGTGAGTAAGTAAGTAAATTATGAGTTCTGTTGGTTTTTTCCATTTGTTTTAACAGTTTTGTTCTCTTCTCAATTCTACAATTTTTCTGTTCACACATGAGCAGCTACCACAAATTTTTCTATTCCTTCATATTTTGTATTTCTAAGATACCCTTTCATTTCATTGCTAAGATTTCTTTTATTTTTACTAAATATTTCTTTTTCCCATTCCCTGTATTTGGCTGATGTTGAAGAAACTTGTGAAAGTAAACCAGATGAAAGAGCTGATGTGATGTGTAAAGAACCAATTCAATTTTATTTTGAAAAGATAAATTACGTTTGAACTGGGAGTCGAACCCCAGATCTCTGACTCTGTACATCAGTGCGATAACTGATATGAACATAATTTTTCTTTCTAAAATAAAACTATGTCCAATTCTGGAACTAGTTAATTTAAAATATAACATAAAAATCAATTTCTTATATTAAAATACATCATATTGTGACTTCTATCAATTTTGTGTTTAAAGCAAGTTAAATTACATATGTAAAAAATTATTTTATGTAGAAATTAAGTACAGTATATAATTATGAAAATTAAATTTAATGTTTAATGTCAAATTAACCAGTGAAAAATTAATTTTACAACATGGCAGCATGGATTTTGTTCATTTTTGTACATTTGTATCTTACCTATAGATAAGTAAAAATTATAAATTTTTTAATTTCAACATTTCAGCCATCCATTTTTATGGTTTAATTTTTATAAGTACCAAAGAGACCTCATTAATTTGCTTGTTGCCACACATTTAAATGTTGGTTATTTGAAAGTTATAAGAGGCACATGCCTGAGGTAAGTGTAATTTGAAGCTCGTGAATAGTGCTTATATTTCATATTTAACAGGACACCATTGTGGATGTTTTAAAAATTCCTAATTTTGAGTTTTCAGATAAGCATAATTTTTAAATTTTCTTTAAAAAATTGTAAATAAAGTTGCATGTCTTGTAGCCCCTTAGTCCAAATTTCAAGATGGTATCATAATGGTAACAAACTAAAAAAAATTTAAAATCTTTTTAAGAGATTTTTTTTTTTCCTGAATTTGGAATAGCACAATGGTCAGTGAACTGGTGCATAAAACCAGAGGTCTTGAGTTCATTTTCTGGTTCAGTCATTTTTTCTCTTAAAAAATAATATATCAGTCAGTTTCAGTATATAAATGTAAACATCTGTGGTGTTTATTTAAAGATATTCCATCTGAATCCTATGCACCGATATCTGCGGCAATATGCACTTCATGTAGGTTGTAGATAGGAAATAAAAAGTATGGTTGAAAAGGTAATTCTTGCTGAGGATTTAGATGTATAACAAGTTCATTCTCAAATTATTAAGGTAGAATATGTGGATCCATATGCAGTTTTAAACTATTTAAATGCCTCTTTGATTCTCCAATCAGTAGGATAAAGCAGACACCTAACAAATGTTGTGAACAAAAAATGAAGATTAACCTTTACACTGCTACAAATGGGTATATCCGTTGGCAAAGAAAATGCTTGTCATACTATGGGTGTGTATATCCATTCTCAACTCCAAACGCCTGCTAGTTATATAATACATATTGCATTGCTTTCAAACTAGGCAGGCATATACTGCCATCTCTTAGGAACCTAAATAAACTTTTTCCATATTTCTCCCTGCATTGAGCAAGGAGGGTTTTAAAGGCTGGAAATATCTCAGCAGTGAAAAGGTTAATAGGGCCTTCAAAGAGTTATTGCTTACTTGTGATGATTGAGAGGAAGCAATTCATCAGTGTGATCATGTAGAAATGGTACAGGAACTTAAGAATAAATTTAAAACTTCAGACAAAAGCATAAAGCTTTCGATTTTGACACTTATATACTGAAAAGCTGATCCTGTAAGAAAATTGAAAATGAATTTGGAATAAATAACTATATTGCAAGAAATGATTACAGCCTGAATAGATTAATTAAAACCAACAAAAATAAAAAAGATTGATGAAGGCAACAAATCAGGGATTTATCAAATTGACTGTAAAAATTGTGAAAAAAAAATATACATGGGAAAAACAAAAAGGAATTTGAATGCAAGATTGACAGAACACCTTAAAAATGTTAAAAATGGGGAAATAGAAAAGTCTGCAATAGCTGAACATGCTTGGTCAGAAAAACACAGATTTGTTGGTCAGCCAACAGAGGGAGTGAAAATCAACCTACGGGATTGATAACTGCAAATTCAACAGTTAGAAGCATTGATAATATCTCACAGATGTGAAGAAACCATGGCCTCTAAGAAAATTTAAAATATATTTATATATACATGAGGTGAAGTCTAAATCCCTTACTGATAATAATTGAAGGCAAAGAAACTTGTACAAGAAAATAGAATTTTGTCAACACCTGATCCCAAACTGGAAAAATCATTATCTGATAATAATGTCAACTTAGAAAAGGAATTTTACTGTAGTGAAGTAGATAGCAAGGAATAAATACTGTATTTCAGCCAAAGAAAATAATGATTATAGATCACCTGTCCAAAAGTCTAATTATTGGTAATCTTATAGAAATTTACCAACTTTTCAAGTCCAAGTACACTTCTGAAATGATTGGATTTTCAATATTTGCTGAGTTACAAGTAAGGAACTGTATTGTAACAGGAGCTGGCGAGACTCACTCTGTTTGCATGTATACAACACATCAGCATATAAAGCTTATAAGTACTGGTCTAATTTAAACAAAATAATCCTTCAAGGAAAAATGCACCTTTAAAAACTTAGCAACATAGCTTATCAAGAATTATGTGTAATCCTCCAACATAAATATGTTTTTTTAAAGACTGTGATTCATATCCTAGCATTGAGGGTTTCAAATGGTTTTTCAGAAAAATATTTAACACCAAATTCAACTTACATTTAAATACACTATTTACAAATATTTGTAATTACTGGTTGCAAATGAACCACAAGTTACCGGTGTTAATGAGCAACAATGAAATAGAATTATTCCTTTAAGTTAATGAAAGATACAGTGGAAAGAACATGTAGAAAGAATGGAAGAAAGAAGATTACCAAATAAAATCTTCCATTATTTTCCAAGAGGAAGAAGAGATGTCGGACGTCCTCGGAAGAGATGGTCTTAGATCTATTAGTGAAGACGGAACAGGCAACTCTTGCCTAAACCAGGAAGTGAAGAAGAAGTTAATGAAAAAGTCTCTACTATTTATTTCTTTGACTTCTACCAAGAGCAGCATTTGCCAGAATTATCCTAAATGACAAAATGAGGCATATTATTCAAGAAGATTCAATATTATGCTCTCCGAAATACACATATTTCTGTTTGTGGGCTGAGGACTGATGATGAAGCCAATAGAGGGTCTACTGAAGTAGCATCACCCCTCTGCAATTTTCTATAAAAAGCAGTGAATTATTTGAAGGCAGTATTTAAGGCATTTTGCTGATGGTTATGGAGGACAGAATTAAAACAAGCTGATGGCCCACTTTTATTGACATATTTTTAATGAGAATTTTACATTACCTTTTTAAGCAGTAAAGCTTAATATTTTAATGTGAAATTTTTAAATGTTGGATTACTTAAAATATCAGAAACCAGTCAGTTAAAAAACTATACTTAAATATTCTGTTAATATTTCAAAATATGAACTACTTTTCAGAAAATTCTAGTCTTTAAGATATTTGTAACAATATTCTGAAAGCATTAACTCTACTGTAAAAAAATAACATTATATCAATGATATATATATATATATATATGTATGATAAGAAAGCTTTCTTGGGTTTTCTGTGTCTTGGATTCAAGTTCGGCCTCTGGCCACTGATTCCGACGTTTCGGCATGATCCCTCGTGCAATTATCAAGGAATGATAAGTTCGAGTCACAGGTTTAGGTCTTATGTAATTAAACACACAGAGTTTTTGCTGTGGTCCATTTCCGAAGACGTACATCCATCCAAGGTTTAGATCTTATGTACTTAAACACCTTCAGTTTTCAGTGTGGTCCATTTCCAAAGCTGTACACCCATCCAAGGTTTAGTTCTTATGCAGTTAAACACCTTCAGTTTTCAGTGTGGTCCGTTTTGGAAGCTGCACACCCATCCAAGCATTGACCACGCTCCATGTTGCCCAACCATCGTTTTCTTCATATCTTCTTCACTGTTCTGGGGATGACATGGTGGGCAGCGAAAGCAGTTTTCCATGTAGATGGTAATCTTTGGGCATCATCTCGAGTGTTCATAGAATGTGGCGTTTTCTCAATCTGTATTGCTTCTCTGTCAAAACTAAAGTGATCCCACAACAGGCCTGGAGGCCCTTGGGGTAGTAGGAGGTTAAGGTTCCCACTTTTTTCTAGATAATCGGCACTTTGTCAGCCCTGCGTGACGGCCGCCTTTACCCCCAGAACAAGCGTCTGGTACTCATTTCTGTTAGAGGCTGTGTCGACCCCAGTGCCATAGTGCCACCAGAGGGTTTGGGTCAGATTAAAAATCCTGACCCCAATGGGACTTGAACCCTCGACCCTCCGGCTTGTAGCTCAGTGCCTTAACCACTACGCTACGGCGTGCCCCATTTGCTTCTCTGTAGATTCTTGATTTTTCATTATCTATTTTAGCCAACGTTCTAGATCCTGTGAGATCAATCTTGTGACCCCTCTGTTTCATATGTTGCACCAGAGTTGATGTAGGTTCTTGACGATTTATTGTAGCCTTATGTTCTTGAATTTGGCAGGAAATTTGTCTGTTGGTACGTCCTACATACATTTGTTCACAAGAGGCGCAAGGGATCTCGTAGATGCCTTGTGATTCTAGAGGTATTTTATCTTTAGCACACCTGAGTAAGTTGGAGATGGTGTTTTCTGAGTGAAATATAGTTTTAATCTGATGTTTTTGTAGTACTCGGCTTATTTTATCCGTAGTGCCTTGCACATACGGTAAGAAGGCAGTGCCTAAGGTCTGCTCTTTCTTCTCCGATGTGGTTGGTACATTTCTTGCTTGCTTAAACACTCTTTTCACTGCATGTTCGGGATAGCCATTTGCTAAACCTTGGATGGGTGTACATCTTTGGAAACGGACCACAGCGAAAACTCTGTGTGTTTAATTATATAAGACCTAAACCTGTTACTCGAATGTATCATTCCTTGATAATGGCATGTGGGAGCATGCCGAAATATCAGAATCAGTGGCCAGAGACCGAACTTGAATCCAAATGCGGAAAACCCAAGAAAACTTTCTTATTCATACTTATATCCGCAAAAATCTGCAATATAACATATATACATATATATATATATATATCTTAATATATAAAAATTTTGTGTCATGTTGTTTGTCCGTGATGGAATCCTAAACTACTGAACCGATTTTAATAAAATTTTGCACACTGTGTGCAGTTTGATCCAACTTGAGACTTAGGGTAGTTTATAACTAAATTTATAGTCACATTATTTTTTATTGCAAATTATTTGTTTATTATTTAACAAAGAGTTATCTGTGAGTTCCCTACAATTCTAACAGATGGTGGTGTAATTATCTGTGAGTTCCATATGATTCTAACAGATGGTGGTGTAAGGTAATTGGTTTATTATTTAACAAAGAGAGATCCAGAAGGCTGTGCTCTTTGTTGCAACCGCGAATTTGAATTGAATTACAAATATTGATTATTTCATAATTTAAGTGTGTTCAGTGTTTATTTTATTTTCAATATTATTAATTTTGTGTGTAAGTATTAGTTTTAAGTAATCTGGCTGAAAGACAGCAACTTAATTTAAATTTTTAACATATACCTTAGCCACAGCAATAATGCGTGGCCAGGACTTCTAGTATATATATGAAATATATGCAGATTTTTTTTTTTAATTTAATATAATTTATGAAATTCAACTTCAAATATTCTCATAAGATATAAATATCCTGTTTGAATTTTCAGTGATACATGGAAAACCTATTTTTGATCTGGTAATAACTTTAACCCGTCAGCGTGGAGCGACGTGACGTGTACGCAAGTTGAATTCTTCACCCAATGCGGAACGACGTGACATGTACGCTAGTTACACGCACTGCTTTAAACTGTAATTATGACCTTTGTGTTTACATTAACTATTTACCGTGTATACAAATTTTATGTAGAGACTTCAAAGTTTCTATTAGTGCATATATTAACTGATTACGGCCCTGTGTAATAATTTAAAATAATTTTATATTTGCATTTATTCTTGCGGCCTCTGACATTTTTCTTAAATTTATAACTTGATAAAGGATTCTTCTTATTATAAAACTAAATTCGCCTTCCTTTTCTGGTTAGATAGCTTGTCTCCGCTTGGTCTATCAAATTGAATCTATTTTCAAATCTCTTCATTTTTAATAATAATGTCGCAAAATTCAGTATAAATAAAGGCCCAACAATGTTATTTCCGATTTACGCTACAGTACAGGACCACAACAGTAAATTTCAGATATATATATATATATATATATATTTCAAATGACGATATCCTTACATTATGGAAAGGTAGTTAGTCTACAATTCAGTCAGTATCTAAAAGGTAAAGTGGTCCACTACAGACCTTAGAAGGTTCTTGGGATATTAGAAGGCTAAGGCTCCCACTTTTCTAAACTATCGGTACTTGATGTAAGCCGAGTACTTATTTCTGTCTGACGGCCCATAACAAGCATCTGGTACTCATTTCAGTTAGAGGCTGAGTCAACCCCGGGTTCACAGTGCCGCCTGAAGGTTTGATTCAGTTTAAAAATCCTGATCCACCGGGACTCAAACCCTTGATCTTCCGGCTTGTAGCATGTTAATCTTTTAAGTCCACACCTCCGGTGAAACTATTATAGTCATATTTCATCAACTGGTTTTAGTTTGGAAACCAGAAGAAAGGCATTGAAATTTAGGGTTGATGAAGGTCTTTTAGTACAACAGGTCTGATGTGTAGAAAGACCATTTTTTGAAGGCACACGACCTAAAATAATGTTTCAAAAGTGTTAGAAAGATACATTTGGAGAAGGCTGCACCCCCCCCCCCCTACAAGAAAGAAGGTCAACGCATAGAAGCAATGTGTTTGTAATAAACATGAACAAAGTAAACACAAGGGGAAAAAAATACACTTATTGTTGCCCGAGTGTCAAACAGCTGGTTTACATTTTGAAGATTTATCACACCAATTTTGAAGTTCATTTTTTTAAGACCCTTCTCTTTGTGTAAATATTTCGTTTTGTTGTTAGGTAAAGCCGGTTCTCTGAATTCTTCAAAGAATCCCTAGTGCAATACACTGTGTCACTTATGTGAGAAATTTACAAAAAGGACCTATTTCAACTGTGGCACAACAACCATAAATAAGTCTGCAAAAAATGCAGAGATGTTATGTGAGAACCGTAACAAATTTAATTAATTAAATATTATATTAAGGGTTCACCATAAAGGAATTGCAAAAACATTTAAATTACTGAAGATATAACAATTTAAATGCGTTATTGGAATACTGGCACTGAACGGCTGAGTTTAAATACCGGTGAACTTCCTCCCACATCAGAGTATTCCCGGCCATTTAAATCCATCCGCTCTGAAGGGTTAACAAAATTTTTTTTAAGACTGTTGATAACATTCATAAAAAACTTATCAAGAAAAATAAAATAAACTTAAAGTTTTCTTACTGTCATCATCTCCACTTCCTTTTCCGTTATCATCCTTGTTATCATCTTTGTTGTCTCTGGGAATTCTTCCTGCTTTAACTGTGCCACTAACGATGAGGAAGCCAAGTAGGAGTATCCACCACAGTCTCATTTTTCTGTTACAAAAATTATGTTCTGTTATATAAGTACATACATACTGTGTAATTTCTCATACTCCGTTAACAAAATAATTTAATATTATATCATTGGGCATTCATAACAACCCAAATCCATTTTTCAAAAATATAAAATGTATTTTGTAAACGAATAAATTTTCAGAAAAAAGTTATAGGATTGTCAAAATGGATTTTTTCTCTAATAAAAAATTATACAGCATATTATATTTAGTACTAATAATATATTTACTTTTCATGATATTATTAGAGTTGTTGGAAATACTTTACAATGTGTGACAAGAAAAAGGAAATGTACCATGCGCATGTGCCAACAGATGTAAAGTGGTTTTCAGTATGAAATCACATATACATGATATATACGATATACAACATATACACAATACTTGAACTTGCATTGCCAATGAACCTAAAGGCTAACCTAACACAATTTAAGTACTCTAATCTGTCAAAGACCTACCTAAAAGCTAATCTAATGCAATTTTATTACTCTAACCTGTGAAAGAATGAACGTTGATTTTATTTAGTGTAAGTTAATACAGACTCTACATTGGCTGCACTGGAATACAAAATATTCATTAAAATCAATATGGCTGCAAGTCTTCATGTAGTTCAATATCGTGAAAAAATATATTCAAATAATCGTTAGAAAACATGTTAAAATCAATGTTTTATTATTAACTTAATACTTCTCACTGAAGGATAAATTATATTTGAAGAGAAAAATGATATGCTCAGACTGGGGTTTGAACCCAGGACCTTTGTAAATAGTGGGAAATAATTTGAAAAATGAAGCTCTAAGAATAAAATTTAAAAAGTCATGTTACATGTTGTAGAGTTTAACCGAGTTGTCTTTATAACTCAATCCCTTCATGCCATGACAGGCCTAGAAGGCCCATGACTTACCATTGTGACCCAAATTCCTCACCATGCTGAGTTACAACTCAACTTAGTTTTATACTTTGCTAGAAAATATTGTTATCCTAAGGCTATGAGAAAAACAAATTTCTTAATTAATTGTGAAGAGTACATTCAATGTAAAAATTTAGATATTTGGATTCATTAGTCATATGGGATGAGAAATCAGATGTAATAATAATAATAGTGAAGTCTCGTAGACTGAGATGTGACATAAACGAGACCATGCAGTTTAGCTATATGGTCTGAGGCATCATGCCTTGATACAGAGATATGGGACATCCACTTGTTCAAGTCCACAAGGGGTAAAACATTTTCTCATGGAATTTCGGCCATTATGAGACTGGTGCCCACCCAGAATCGTGAGGAATTTGGGTAGTTAGAATAAGTAGAGAAAATATAATATATATATATATATATGTTATAATTAAATGTTTAACATTGAGCAATGCAAGCTTAATATGGTATGATAAGAAAAATAAATGCCTGGACGGGATTCGAACCCGGATCTCTGAGTCTGTACCTCAGTGTGATATCCATTACTGTAATGGATATCACACTGAGGTACAGACTCAGAGATCCGGGTTCGAATCCCGTCCAGGCATTTATTTTTCTTATCATACCATATATATATATATATATATATATATTTAGAGAAGGAGAAAGTGTAACAATTGCCATTGCCTTCTTTGAAAATTTTAAACATATTTGACACTATGGTTATCATAACATCAATTAAGTTTCCGAAAAAGGTAATGATTTTATGCCACTTTTTTTTTTCTATAAATACATATTTTTATCCATTCAACCATATAAGAATTACTAATTACATGCTGGTAATTTTACAAAATCTGTAGAAACTAAATTTTGAAAATGTGCTTGATAAGTTCTTAATAGTTGGGTTTCATCTATTCCCTAAATGTGGTCTGAAGTCATGCTGTGCCATTCCACACTCATATCATTTTGATATTAGATTTTGAGTATTAAATTCAATACTGATTCATTTCATGGTAAATTCCACTGATTTATTAGTCACAGTATATAAAAAATTATAATATAAAATTATATACCAACTTCCTCAGCAGAAGGTTGTTCGCTATTTTCCAGTTCTAGTAGCTTCTGCTGAGGATGGATGGGACTGGTCCCAAAATGCCTACAATGTTTTAATTATTTCAGTAGTTGAAGACTACATACAAGATACACTTTGCACACTATAAACTAGTGGTTGGGGGTCCATTACTTATTTGTCGTATTATAGCCTGAGGGGTATAGCTTGTTTCACTAAGGAAGAATCATGGCCTCAGATGCGCAGAAGACCAGTTTCATCCCCTTGACTGCGGGTAGTCTAACATACAGGCATACACATTCAATTCCAAAATAGTGTATGTCAGTCTAAAAAAATATTAGATTTCGTCACCTTGCTTCTAAAACCTCGTAAGAGTCTTGATCTACCAACTGGCCGTTTTCCCTCTGGTTTTCCTACAAAAAGCTTCCATAGCCTACCTCTTTCATTCCCTATTTGTGCCACATGTCCTACCTATTTCAAAATTATTTTATTTATTTTTATTTTTTTACATTAGATTTGGAAATTTACTATAGGCCTAGTGGAGTTCTCGTATCCAATATAATTAATGTAAGTGATGAGTTTGATTTAAAAATAATAATATTAATATTAATATGAATAATATTTGACTATTTAACTCATGCCCCAAATGGGAGTCAATGACCAATCACATTATAATGATTTTTTATTTACAACCAATCACAGTCGTGTTTCGCCTAGAATTTACCAACTAAAGTTTATCATAATAAAGAAAGCACCTCCTTTTTAACATTCTGAATAGGTCATAGCATTATTTTGCAGTGACTGACTCACTAAGAAATACGGCTACCCAATTGTATATATAGTGCATGAATGTCAACACATACCGCATGTGGGAGTTAATATAAAAACATTTGTAGCAATTGATTATACCACCAAAAAAAGAAACCACTGTTTGCACTTTCTTAAATGTATTTTTTCCCAGAAAAATATAATTGTCATATTTACATCATAGGACATCAGAAATGAATTAATATACAGTTTGATGTGTTTAATTTTTTCTCCACTAGAGCGCATTCTTACAATATTGTGTTCCTTTTGGCAATAAATAATATGATCTGGTTGCAGTGACGAACAAAAGAAGCAAATGAAGCGTACCAATCGTTTCTCATTTGTTTTCAAACATCGCCGTTTACATTAAATATATAAATATTTTAAAATAACTATATTTAAATAATGATTTGTGAGTAAACAGCTTAATTTTATTCGTTAAATAGTCCTAACAAATGCCACTCTTGATTTCCAAATTCTCTAGGTAAATTGGAAATCACTCGTGACATTACTTATGATAAATTATTGGTTTGCAATAATTTTATTCTCATTTTCTTCCAGTTTTAAGGACACTCAGTACTTATTTGGGTTAAAAAATCTTTATTTTTTATTACTTTTTTTTTTGCTTCAAAAAATCCAGTAAGGTCTATTTTATCGATGTGTAATATTAGTTTGTCGATTTTGGACATTTAAATCCATAAAAATTGATTTTTAAAAATGGCGTCTCTGTGTTCTCCTAATGTGCACTTGCTTTTTTTTTTTTTTTTTTTGCATTTTCCCATAACTTGTATTTTTTAATATTTTGGTACACTTTTCTCTGAAACTATGAAAGATAGGAGAATTATTTTTGGCTTGAATGTGCAGTTTAAAGAGCTCTATAATAATAAGTTAAATTTATCTTTGTGCTGTTGATGGTGTTTGAAATAAAAAAAAGAAATTATGCAACGTTTTTAACAAAAAAAATTGGTCTTTGAATTTTTAAAAAATAAATTACAATCCTTATCTGAACACAAGCAAACCTTATTATTGTTGAATGAACCATGGACAATAACATAATAAATTTTGGAAACAATTGGATAAGTAGTTTGTGAAAAAATCGAACCAAGACAATACTTTTAACATAATGGATTTTTTTGTATTTTAAATTACTCATAAAGAAATGTGTCTAAAAATTTAACCAAAGTGTCATTATGTTCAGGAAGACTTGTTTAATTAGTGACATAATTTTCATACACATAACTTAAGAATAAACTGAAAAAATAATTATTTTGTATGTCCTATTTTTAAACCAAATTGCAAGGAAATTAGTACCGGGTGCCCTTAAGGAATTTGACATGATACATAGTTATTATAATCATTTCCTATTCAGGGTTAATATTTTCATTACGACTAGTAACCATGATTTTGCAGGTACGGACAAAGCCTGCTGATAGGGATCGTTTACCCAAGACCCTACGTTTACCTGCGCGAGTTTTGTAGGTCATGCTTCTTCCTTAGTGATACGACCTCTACCTCTTACTCTACATTCCAACTCATAGTATAGACCTGAAAGAAAACACTGTCTCTCTTGTTTGTATCAGTGTTGAGATAGTTCCTGTTGTGTGTTACACTCAGTTATAAGATTAGCTTAATTTAAAATCACTTCAAAGTACATATACACATTTGAAATGGCTCTTCAGTAATAACAGATGAGGCAATTTTTTTAAATCAGTAGTACACTCACTAACTCTGCCTATGTGAGGGACCTGGGAACCTCTTTTGAGTACTTCATGCCTTTGCATAGCCAGTCCCAAGCCCAGATAAAAGAGGAGGGTGAATGGCTGGTTCAGTGGTCTTGGTGGATACATCTATGCCGAGTAAATATATCTATTAAATACCAAGTAATGCCTTAGTTGACAGGCGTTAACCAGCTTACACAACCAGCAAATCCTATCCTTAAGGGAAGGGTGAGGGCGAATACCTGGTGCCTTAAAACAAGATTCTCTCAACTAAGGTATGGTAACCCTAACAGAAGAGTCCCTGGTCCTCCAGGTTGGGGGTTGGGTATGTGGATAAAAATCTCATCCTGGAAAAGAAAAGAAATTTGAGAACCCTAAAGATGAATGCTAGTCTAAATTACTGAAACGACTGAGCAAACGAAATAAGATTAAGGATAGTTAAAAACATTTTGTATCAGAAGCCAGAGGGAAGGAGGAAGAGAGGCAGACCAAGGTTGCAATGGATAGATGATACGGAGTAGGACTTGAGATCGATGGGAGTTAAGAGGTGGGAAAGTAAAGAATTGGATAGACAAGAATGGGCATTTGTCTTAAAGGAAGCCAAGGGCAAATGGAAAGGACTGTAGTGCTAAGAAAGAAGAAGAAGTACACTCAATTCTTATGTACAAATACACATTTGAAATGGCTCTTCAATAATAATAAATGAGTCAATATTTTTAAATTAGTTGATAGTATCAATTCACCTCATGTTTCCCCAAGTACAACAATTACGTCATTGACCCGCCAGTTTAGAGTGTGCGAGGTGTCCATAATTTTATATTATAATTTTGATATACTGTGAGCATTAAATGTAAACAACTGACAACTTGGATATCTTTTGTCCAATGTCTTAGATTCCGTATCTCAAAATATTTGCAACTTCTCTATAATCAGGTAATTTTTTTTCAGTTTCATCCATTTATAATATATATATATATATATATATATATATATATATATATATATATGTGACATGAAAAGAAAAATTAATACCTGAAGAGATTTCAACTTGGGACCTTTAACTGAATACATTAGTGTGATACCATCTTCCCAGTGCAAACATTAATTTTCCTTTCCTTATACACAATTCTCTACCGGTAAGAGGCAGTGCGACATCGTTCACAGTACCATGTCACGGCTTCTTTAAAAAATTAATGAGCCTATTTTACTTTATAGCAGTGACACTTTTTTATTTTGATGTTATAATTAAATTTTGACATTTAGCAATGAAAACGAAATATGACATTAAAAAAAATTACTGCCTGAACAGGGATTTGAACGCAGGACCTCTATCTCTATACATTAGTGCGATATCGTTTCTGCTATCTAGGCTTCCAGTGCAAACATTATTTCCTTATATTCAATTCTGTATCATTAGAGGCAGCAAGACATCTTAAGGCTTCTATAAGAAGAAAGCAATTTTAAATGGGAATATATATATATATATATATATATATATATATATATATATATATACATATACATATATATCCATCCATAGTAATTCTGCCCGAAGGCAGGTCCTTCACTGCAATCATAGCATTTTCATGCTATGCTTGCAGGTTTACTAGGGAATATGTGTAGGTGTGGTAGCTTCCCGTTGCTTTCCACACCTGTGAGGGATGATGATGATAATGATAATGGTAAGGATGATGGCCATATGATTTCGGGGACCGTTTGGGCCTTAAAGTTTTCCTGACATTTGTCTTACAGGTGAGGAAAAACCCCGATAAAAACCTCACCCAGAAAAACTGCCCCGACCGGGGATCGAACCCGGGCCCGCTGCGTGACAAGGCAGCACGCTACCTCGAGACCACAGCGGTGGACTATATATATATATATATATATATATGTGTATGTGTGTGTGTGTGTGTGACATGAAAAGAAAAATAAATGCCTGAACCGGGATTTGAACCCAGGACTCCTAACTAGATATGTTATGCGCTACCAGTTAAGCTATCCTTGCATCCTAGTACAAACATTTATTTTTCCCTTATATATATTCTCTATCACGAGAGGTAGCAGGAACTCGGTTCATGGCTACTATTACAAGTAAGCAAATTAAAGAGAATTTTTATTTCGATGTTATAATTGAAGTTTGACATTTAGCAATGAAGGTCTAATATGACATGAACATAAAGTAATCGCATGAACTGGGAGGCATCCTAGCATAAATATAAAAATAATAATAAAAATTATAGACTGAATAAATCAATAATTCACTATAAAACATAGGGGGATTAAAAAATTAAAGGGAAAATTACTATTAACATTACAAACATTTAATATATATTATATTAAATGAAGTATAATTATTGTATAGCAGTATCACAGTATATACATATGTAGACTGCGATGGGCAGGACATGTGACACGAATGGGGAATGAAAGACGTGCATGAAAGCTTCTTGTAGGAAAACCAGAGGGAAAACGCCCAGTTGGTAGACCAAGAATGAGGTGGGAGAATAACATTAACTATGATTTGAGGGAAATAGATTATACAGGGGATGACTGGAAAATATTGGCACAGGATAGGGATGTATGGAGAGCTTATGTCCGCGCGACCATGAACCTACCGGTTCGATGTGCCAGTGAGTTTATATATATATATATATATATATATATATATATATATATACACATGTGTGTGTGTGTGTGTGTGTTAATTAAATTTTTGACATTGAGCAATGCAAGCTTAATATGACATGATAAGAAAAATAAATGCCTGGGCGGGATTTGAACCCGGACCTCTGGGTTGGTACCCCAGCGTGCTATCCATTACACTCCGGACAAATCCAATACAAACATTATATTTCTTATATATATTATATTCTCCATTATTACTAGATGTAGCGAGAATATTCTCTTTAATTTGCTTGCTTGTTATAGTTAGCTACCAGATGGCAGTGAAGACCGATTAGAAAAAGTAGGCAAGGAATACAATTTAAACATTTCATGTACAAAAACAAAATCAGTGGCATTTCGAGGAAAAAATCATCTCATGCAAAATTGTGATACATAATAATATCATTAAACAAGTGAAATCCTACAATTATTTGGGTTTTAATGTATCATACTGCCAAAAAGAAGATATAAATATAAAAATACAGAAATATCTAAGAATGTGTGGAACAATAAGAACTCTAAAGAATAAAACCACTCAGGATTCTCAACTGAAATTTTATAAAGTCATGGCCGTTCCTAATATTATCTATGGCAGTGAAAATTGGACTTTGACATTCAGATAGGAAAAAAAATAGAGGCACCGGAGATTACATTTTTAAGGCCAACGGCAGGCTACACTCTTATGGACCAGAGAAGAAGTTCTGAGATAAGAGATCAATTAAATATTATTAAATTGACGGATAAAATTGACAAAGACAAAATTGGTACGAACATCTACTAAGAATGCCAGATGATAGACCTTCTAAATTGATTTTAAACTACAGATTCATTTAGTTTTACTACACCATGATGAAGATCTGTTACAATTGGCTGCTTACAAACTAAATGCAATATGTAGCGATTATATTTTTAAAATTTCAATAAGTAAAACAAAAGTAATGGCATTTTGTGAAAGAAATACTTTGCGTGCAAAAATAGTAATTAGAGACGAAATTATTGAACAAGTGTCCCACTTTAAATATTTAGGATGTGACATCAGCTATGGGTATGATAAAGATATTGAACACAAAACACATCAGTTTCAAGCTATTTGTGGTACAATAAATAGAACATCGAATAATAAAGCCCATAAACAAACAAAATTAAAATTTTATAAAACAATGGCTCTCCCTGTCCTTTTGTATGGGAATGAATCTTGGATTACCACTACCAAACAAGAAAGTAAAATCCAAGCAGCCGAGATGAAATTTTTAAGAAGAGTAAAAGGCTGCACTAGAATGGACCAGATAAGAAACGAGGATATCCATGAAGAACTGCATATCTACTCCATAAAAGAAAAGATATTTAACAACAAGATACAGTGGAAAGAACATGTAGAAAGAATGGAAGAAAGTAGATTACCAAATAAAATCTTCCATTATTTTCCAAGAGGAAGAAGAGATGTCGGACGTCCTCGGAAGAGATGGTCTCAGATCTATTAGTGAAGACGGAACAGGCAACTCTTGCCTAAACCAGGAAGTGAAGAAGAAGAAGAACTACAGATTCACAGGATCTAGAAGTCAAGGAAAACCATTTGCTAGATGGAAAGACCAAATTTGAAGTCGGAACGGGCCAGAGGGCCTAAGTCTTGATGTTGTTGATATATATATTGTGTGTGTGTGTGTGCGTGCGTGTTTAATTATATAAGACCTAAATCAGTGACCCATCACTTGATAATGGCATGGGGGGGTCATGTCGAAACGTCGGAATCAGTGGCCAGAGACCGACCTTGAATTCATGATGCGGAAAAGCTAAGAAAACTTTATTATTCATACCTAATCCGCGAAAATCTACAATATAAAGATAGAGATATGTAGAGGGAAAGGGGAGGGATAGAAAGACGATGAGAGGAGAAATTAAAAAAGTGAACACTATTGATTAACGTTGCCAGGTTGAGGAATTTATCCCGCGGCACATGATGTTTTTAACCGAAAGGGATTGAGAGTTTATATATACATACATACATGCAATAATGTAGGGATTTCACCTTTTTTTTATTTCGATCACAATCATTTTATTGAAATTTAATTAATGGTAAATAATATTTATTTTCTTTTTCTACCCTTCCACTAGTAATGTCATTATTTAGATGTTTCAGGATTATTAGATTATTGGTAAGATTTTTTTTTCTCCGTTGTCTGACCTCTAAAAGCCATTAAGTTTGAAATCAAGTGTATTGAACAAAAAAGAGTATATTTTATCACTTGAGCTTTTAGACATCTTAATTATAATTCATATAAATGCATTTAGTCCCGCGCCGTAGCCGAGTGGTTAAGGTAGGACGCCTTGGCGCAGAGCTACGGGACTTGCGCTGGTTCGAGTCTCCATGGGGGAAAACATTTTCTCATGGTATTTCGGCCAGTATGGGACCGGTGCCCACCCAGCATCGTGATGCATTTGGGTAGCTACAATAAGTAGCGGCTCCAGGTTGAGGAAACCAGCTATAACGGCTGGAGGACTCGACATGCTGACCACATGTCACCCCTACACTGGCTGATTATCATCTACCTCTGTGATTGACACATGTGGATGTGAGACAGCAGCCGGCTGGTAGGCTAAGGGCCTTGTAGGCCTGTCGCGCCAGGAGTTTTTATAAAATGCATTTTAATATGTCGCCTGCTAAGATTGTTTTAACTCCACTATTTTATTTATTTATTTTGTCCCATGAAGATCAAATTCCTTTTTTGTATCAATTTCAAACATAAAATTATAGGCCTACATTTTGTGGTCAGAAAGTGTTAATTTCTGTTCCTCTAAGCAGAACTATTATTATGAATTGGGTAGTATCCAAAACTTATTTTAGGTGTCCTGAAAAAAAAAGTGGAATTAGAACAATCTAGTTCTAGCAGGCTTCATGTTGACTAACCTAGATCACTGACAGCTCCCCCGCCCCTTCCTCAAATTTTCAGTTTACTAGACGCCACTACCCTTATCCGCATGTCACTGTGTATCCAAGATTTTAACTTGTTCAAAAATGGATGCGTTCCGATTGTTTTAACTTGTTAAAGTTTGGCAACCTTAGACGGAGAGAAAAGAAAAACCGACCTGCAATGACTCGATATCTTGTTGATCGACAAAATTTAGTGAACTTACCCTTAGAAACAGGAGATTGAATACGAGTACTCATATGATACATGTTAGAGAGCTGCAAAGAAAACGGGCTTATGAGAATAGAGAGTGCATGTAAAAGATTAACCAAAATAAACACTCGGAAAAGTGGATGCGTTATTGCCATTTATCTCAGCCTGAGGTAAATTTCTCCACAACCTGGTTGTACATATGAACCTGGGTTTTGCCTGTGAGGCTATATCAACACGCAAAAAAAAAAAAAAAAAAAAAAATGTACTGCTGAGAACCCGAATATCATCCATGAAGCTCCATTCGGAAAAGTTTGTAGTCTGGAGCGCGGTGTCAGCTATAAGAATTATTGTTGTTCCATTACCTATGACAATATGGTAAGCTCTACGGTTAATGGGGACTTCTTCAGTGCACACATGTAGCAAATAGACATCAAGTTGACAGAAAACTATTTCCAGAAAGATGACGCAACTTGTCATAGGTCTAATGATTCCATGATATATTTATCCAGATATTTTGATGATCGTCTAATCTAATATATATGTCCACCGCTGTGGTCTCGAGATAGCGTGCTGCCTTGTCACGCAGCAAGCCCGGGCTCGATTCCCTGTCGGGGCAGGCTCCTGGGTGAGGTTTTTTTTTCGGATTTTTTCCTCACCTGTAAGACAAATGTCAGGAAGCTTAGGGCCAAACGGTCCCCGAAAATCATCCGGTCATCATCATCACCATCATCCTTCACCGGTGTGGGAAGCTACCACAGCTATAATTCCCTAGTAAAACTGCAAAGCATGAAAATGATATGATTGCAGTGAAAGATCTGCCCTCGGGCAGAATTACTATGGATGAATATATATATATATGTGCGTGTGTGTGTGTGACATAAGAAAAATAAATGCCTGGACGAGATTTGAAACCGGACCTCTGGGTTGGTACTCCAGCGTGCTATCCATTACACCACCGGGCAAATCCAATGCAAACATATATATATATATATATATTCTCCATTATTACTAGATGTAGTGAGAACTCGGTATTCACTGTCATCTGGTAGCTAACTATAATACATAGGTCACTAAGAAAGTTTTGCAATACGCAATAATCCAAGGCCAGACAAGCCTGGTACCCCTAGGAGAAGAAAGAGGGGTTCAAACAAATATAAGATTGGGGGTCATTCTTCCGCAGATGCAGTTTTAGTTTAACAGCAGAAGTGAAAGTTTGTAATAATGTCAGGGTGGTCCTAACTTCAGTACAGTGACATTATTCGATACAACTTTTCTCGTGGTCTGACAGTAGATCAGTGCTTTGAGGAGATGGTTCCTGTATTGAAAAATGATTGTCCACATCTCACGATCATATTCCGCTGGTACAGAGAATTGAAGAAGGGAATATTTGGCTTGAAGTTGATCCTCGTTCACGGCGGTCGGTCGAGTCAGTTGTCAAAAAGAACATCGAGGCTGTGAAGAAACTGCTGGAGAAATAGAGGCGAATAACCTATCGGCAGATAGAACAGTCCCTCCATATTCCTGCACAAGCCATTGATAAAATTTTACATGATCATCTTCATATTAAGAAGGTTTGTTCACTGTGGGTGCCACATACACTTACTGAGGAGCAAAAGGGCACTCGTGGCAAATGGTGCAAAATGATGTTGAAAAAGTTTAATAACGGGATTTATCTTAACATAAACAGCATCGTCACAGGAGACGAAACATGGCTGTATTACTATGGCGTCAGAACGAAAGCCCAGAACAAGGTGTGGCTATTTGAAGATGAGGGTACGCCAGTGGCAGTGAGAAAATCACGATCAGTGAACAAGAGAATGAAAATCGCCTTCTTCATCACAAGGAGGTTTTAGGAAGGGTTGTACTGCAAAAACAACGCAGTCACTGCGAAATGGTACACAGAAGAATGCGCTGATGATTGCAGCGCTGAGGAAACTCCGCCCAAGGTCAAGGCTAGACACATGGATGCTGCAACATGATAATGCACCTGCACATAGGACCAGTGATACCGTGGAGCTCTTGAAGAAATAGAAACTTCCGCTGCTTGAAGATCCTCCCTACAGTGCAGATCTTGCTCCTCGTGATATTGAATTGTTCCCAGAAGTTAAACTGAAGAAGAAAGGAAAGCGTTTCCCTTCGCAAAAGGTGCTTCTGGCAGCATGGGACAACAAGTGGATGGAGCTGTCCGAAGAAAAGTGGAAACAATGGTTTAGTGATTGGGTTCGACGTATGAAGAGGTGTATTGAGTGTGGTGGAAGTTACATCACAGAATACGTTTGTACTGTACATAGAAAAAAAAAACAACATTTACTCTGAGGTATCTCCAAAGATACTCTGTAATTCAGAAGGTATTAAATATGTTTATTATTGGTTTTTCTCACGATTCTCCATAATATGTAAACTGGTAGTAGATGACAACGTAATACGTAGAGCAAGAATCAAATTTCAATTACTTCAGTCTAAATGTCACCAGCTATGCAAGCTTAAAAGAAGAAATTATTAATCAAATAAATAAAGCCAATAGATCCCTATTAGGTTCGTCTTCCGGGCATATAGGCCGTGGTCCAGTCGTTCTTCTACTCGACGTTTCGTCTACTGCTGCGGTAGACATCTTCAGGAGATACTGCGTGCTCTCTGTGAACTCCTCAACAGTCGGCTGCAGACTGGCTGGTCGTTGGAAACTCCCTCCCTATTTATAGGCACGCCCCTGGTGGAGAGGCGGTTTTCTGCGCGGTCCGTGTTGCGTGCTGTTTTGTCCAGGCTGTCGCTAGCAGAAGTCATAGGCTTCGTTGTCGTATTGTGCAATGCCGGGATCCAGATTTTGTTTATCTTCATGGTTTCTTCTTTTTGTTAAAGGAATTTTTGTGTTTATATATTTCAATGGCTTCTCTGTACAGTCTGGTGTAATAATGTGATGTTTGGGACAATACCTGTGTTTCTTCGAATCTTATTATATGTTCTTGGTTGTTCATCCAGTGTTCCGCTACGGCTGATTTTTCCTTTTGTTTTAGTCTGCAATGCCTCTTGTGTTCTTGCAATCTTGTGGTAACCATTCTTTTTGTTGTGCCGATATAAACTTCTCCACAACTGCAAGGGATGCGATATATACCGGCAGTACTTAACGGATCTCTTGTATCTTTGGCTGGGCGCAGTATATTGCTGATTTTTTGTGTTGGCTTGTAGGTTGTAGATATGTTATATTTATTTAATATTCGACCAATTCTCTCCGTTATTGTCTTGATATATGGTAGGTACACCTTACCCTTAGCCTCCTCCTTGTTCCCGTTTTCGGATTTGTATTTATTGGGATTTATGGCTCGGCGAAAATCTGTTTTGCTGTATCCATTGGATTGAAACGCTGCTTGGAGATGATTAATTTCTTCTTGTAGATACTGTGGTCTACAAGAAGAAATTAATCATCTCCAAGCAGCGTTTCAATCCAATGGATACAGCAAAACAGATTTTCGCCGAGCCATAAATCCCAATAAATACAAATCCGAAAACGGGAACAAGGAGGAGGCTAAGGGTAAGGTGTACCTACCATATATCAAGACAATAACGGAGAGAATTGGTCGAATATTAAATAAATATAACATATCTACAACCTACAAGCCAACACAAAAAATCAGCAATATACTGCGCCCAGCCAAAGATACAAGAGATCCGTTAAGTACTGCCGGTATATATCGCATCCCTTGCAGTTGTGGAGAAGTTTATATCGGCACAACAAAAAGAATGGTTACCACAAGATTGCAAGAACACAAGAGGCATTGCAGACTAAAACAAAAGGAAAAATCAGCCGTAGCGGAACACTGGATGAACAACCAAGAACATATAATAAGATTCGAAGAAACACAGGTATTGTCCCAAACATCACATTATTACACCAGACTGTACAGAGAAGCCATTGAAATATATAAACACAAAAATTCCTTTAACAAAAAAGAAGAAACCATGAAGATAAACAAAATCTGGATCCCGGCATTGCACAATACGACAACGAAGCCTATGACTTCTGCTAGCGACAGCCTGGACAAAACAGCACGCAACACGGACCGCGCAGAAAACCGCCTCTCCACCAGGGGCGTGCCTATAAATAGGGAGGGAGTTTCCAACGACCAGCCAGTCTGCAGCCGACTGTTGAGGAGTTCACAGAGAGCACGCAGTATCTCCTGAAGATGTCTACCGCAGCAGTAGACGAAACGTCGAGTAGAAGAACGACTGGACCACGGCCTATATGCCCGGAAGACGAACCTAATAGGGATCAAGACGCCGGCCGTGAAAGCCTACAGTTATACAAAAGCCAATAGAGTTTCAGGCTATTTAAAAGAAACTATTTGAAAAAATAAATGTCTAAGAAAATATGCTAAAACTAAAATGTATAAATCGGTAATCAGACCAATTTGCACAAATACAGCAGAAATTAGACCAGAAACAAGTGATACTCGACGCATACTGGAAGGATGTGAAATGAAAGTTCTGAGAACAATAAAAAATATAACATTAAGATTTCACATTAGAAGTGATAAGATGAGAGAAAATTTACAAATAGAACAAATTTCAGATTGGATAAACAATAGAATGGAATAAACATGTAACTAGAATGTCAAACGACAGAAGAGTTAAAATAGCTAGGGATAAATTCCCAACTGGGAAAAGAAATATTGGACGCCCGAATAAAAGATGGAAAGATACAATTGAAGCAATACATTGAAGAGGAACAGACACCTTGTCTACATTGGAAGAAAAAGTAAGATT
Organism: Diploptera punctata; assembly: GCA_030220185.1. NCBI lineage: Eukaryota > Metazoa > Arthropoda > Insecta > Blattodea > Blaberidae > Diploptera > Diploptera punctata. The sequence continues at coordinate 1,158,913 of JASPKZ010007432.1, read as the reverse complement.
ATTGGTTTAAAAGTGATAATCCTGTAAAAATGTTCAGTGTATATATACAAATAACCAATTTCTATTTATTTTCTTGAGAACTTTTATGTCTGATTATACCTCTAGGTTGAACATTTGACTCTAATTTGATAGAAGCTAAATTGTAGTCATTGTTAAAACTATGATTTGGCTCTATTGTGAACTAGATGTTTATTTCGTTTTTATTAATTCTTCATGATTATGATTCTTGTTTTTTGGTGTTTATGGGAGCGGGTGATTTTTCTGATACCCAAATTACCTGTCGCCTTAGGATTGAAGAAAACCGACAAACCTCCAGCAATCAGTGTCATACACCACCGTGGAATCGAAAGACCAGAGCCCGGTACCCGCTGTCAGTGGGTAATTTGTGTTATTACGCTAGAACAGCACGGGTTTTCATTTTTAAATGTATTAATGGAAATATACGACAATAGATGCACTAAATATTAGAAAACAGTTTGTCATAAGTAATGCCACGAGTGAATTTCAATTATCTGTACGCGAAATATTTAACTAATGCCCCAATCAAATGGGAGTCATGGACGCAAGTCACGTTTCAATATTTCGGTGTTTACAACCAATCAGGGTTCGTGGTTTCACACGAAATAGGTTTCATGCAGTGTTAAGTGTACGCATATGAAAGAAAGGATATCCTCCTTTTGGAGTATTCTGAACAGAGGTCTGGCCATTATTTTACAGTGACTGAGGCTATAAGAAATACGGCTACCAGATTGTATATAATATAGTGTATATATGGCAACACATAGCGCTTTTGCAGGAGGTAATATGAAAAACATTTTATAGCAATTTATTATACCACCAAAAACAAGAAAACCACTGTTGGCAACTTTCTTAAATGTATTTTTTCCAATCGGGTAATAATCCAGAAAAAAGCAATATAATTGTCATATTTACCTCTTACGACAGCAGCAATAGCTTACTATACAGTTTGATGTGTGTTAATTTTTCTCGACTAGAGAGCATTCTTACCATATTGCGTTCCTTTGGGCAATAAATAGTATGATCTGGTTGCAGTGATAAACAAAAGAAGCAGATGAAGCGTACCTATGGTTTCTCATTTGTGTTCACAGACATCGCGGATTTACACATTAAATGAATAAATATTTTACAAAATAACTATAGTTAAGATAATGATTTGTGGTTATTTAAAAATATTTACATATTTAATGTAAACAGCTATGTTTGAAAACAAATGACAAATGATTGGTAGCTTCATTTGCTTCTTTTGTTCATCACTGCAACCAGATCATATTATTTATTGCCAAAGAATCGCAATAATGCAACGTAGTGGAAACCATTTTATAACCAACATTATATCGGGTAAATAATTATTTCCTGATGTCCTATGATGTAAATATGTCAATTATATTTTTCTGCAACGTCATTTCCTATAAAATAATTAATTTAAGAAAGTGTGCAAAACACGGTAGATTTCGTTGTTCTTGTTTGTAAAACCTGGGCGTATAAATCAATGCTACAAATGTTTTTTATATTATCTCCCACATTGCGCTATCTGCTGAGCATAGCGAAGCACTATATATACAATCTGGTAGCGTAGTATTTGTTTAGAGGGTTAGTCCGCTGCGAAGATAATTGATATTACCTATTTAAAAATGCTGAATGAAAAGGAGCTGCTTTCTTTAATATGATGAACTTTATTGATAAATTCGAGGCGAAACCACGACTTGTGATGGGTTGTAAATCACAAATCACTGAAATGTTGATGAGGGTCCATTGACTCCCCCCTTGGGGCACTGAGTTAAAATACGTCAACGTTATTCAGTTAGGAATCATCCTGTTAGCATTTCCCTCATATATAAAAAGTATTGTAGACAAACAGGTCACCTTTCTATTTTATTTTAAGCATTCTGGGGCAACTTGGCTTATTGTCAACGGGCCACATTCAATTTACCGTTGATTTTAAATACGGTTTCAGAGTGCCAAGTTTTTTTGTTATTTTTCTAAGTTAGATTAACCCGGGATTATCACGTATTTTCTATGGAAGGCAAACACAATCGTACAATTTTTAATTTTCCAAAACGAACTTAAGTTGGAAAAGTCGTAATTCCATAAGAGAATATCATATAGGTGGAACATAAACTAAACACTTTTAAGTCATACAATCAATCGCAATTTGTGATAAAAAAAGGGGGGGGGAATAGACGTTTCTGCACATTTCGTGCAAGTCGAGTGTGCTCGTTAGATTCACTTGGTACGAAAGGAAGAAACTACAATATGTGTTAATATTTAAAGGAAGTGACACTGAGGTTTATTTTAATTAATGGAAAGAACTAACGATTCACCTCATAATTATAGATTTCTTGAAGGAATTAGAAGGAATTGATAATGATTCATAGCGTATCGAAACTATAGTCTTCAAGAAATATACAATTATGAGGCAAGTTGTTAAAATTCTAACTTTCTATTAATAAATATGTGTTGTACTCATTATTGAATCAAGCCGTAAGGAAATGAAATTGAAAACATGGTACCAAAACAAAAATAAATTTCTTGCAGTTTAACATTTTAGTTTTAGAAACGTTGCATTAGATCTCTCGCCAAGTTTTACGACGATTCATTTTATAATTAATTAAACTTTAAAATCCGCGATTATTTACAGAGTGCAATATGACATAAGTCTACGTTCTTTTTGTATGATTAATCTTCATCAGCATGAACTAGATTTGATTAATCTTTAAATTGTCATAATCTACATGATTCAAAACTAAACTTGAAAGTAATACAGCACGTAGAATATTTAAATGTGTTAATGCTTTTAGATTTTAACTGTGGATTATTTTGTAGTGTCTTCATGGAGTTTGTTATAACCTCAATTACGATTTTCGGAAGAATTTAAATTATTTTCTGTTTCTTTATGACATAATCTCTCATTGGCGCTATCAAGCCGCGCGGTCATAAGTCCTCCATTTATCCCTATCCTGAGTAAATGTCTTCCAATCATCCCCTGTATAATCTACTTTACTCAAATCATGGTTAGTATTATTCTCCCACCTCATTTTTGGTCTACCAACTGGGCACTTTCCTTCTAGTTTTCCTACAAGAAGCTGATCTGCCCCCCCATTCGAGCCACATGTCCTGCCTCTTCATGACATTATTTAAATAAAAATCAATGGTAATATTTCCTGTGCATGTTTATTTAGAGGACCAAGTAACTTAGGCAAAAATCTTTATGATTGGTTGGTGGACGATCTGAAGCAGTGGAGAGGTAAATGATTTTTTTCAGTCATTTCCAGACTGATTGATCCACTTAGTCTCCCATTAAATTATTTTTTTCTTTAGGGCTAACTCCTCTCCGTGTTGTTAATTAAGAATAGTGCACCCATAGTACTCATGACCTGTTAAATGGATAATTTTACATTATTTAAGAATCTCAGAAATGGAATCTACATGATCATCGGGAAACATAACATTGCGAATTAGATTTTAAAATTGACTGGCGTAATCGTTGTCAGGTTTAGTTTAAACAACAACAACAATAATAATAATAATAATAATAATAATAATAATAATAATAATAATAATAATAAATATTACTGTTAGAATATGACACATTAGGAGCTTAAATTTTAAGAATTGTGTAATTTGAAAGCATCTCGAGAGTGTATATGATTTTCTTCCCTTCATATTCTTAAGGATTAATGATAATATATTTGTTAAAGCAAAGTGTTTAAAATTTCGTATATTTTTTCTATATTTAAAGTTTAATCGGCAATTTTGAAGTTCGACTCAATTTAGTTATTTTCATTTTTAGAATTCATATCGTATTCACTTTAAAACAAATAATAGAGAAGCGAAGAGAATTCAACTTAGAGATGCACATCCTCTCTATAGATTATAAGAAGGCCTGATAAAGTGTCTAGACCAAAATTATGGAACGTACTAAGTGAAAAAGGAATTCCACTACACTTGATAGCAGTAATTAAGAAAATGTATGAGAAAACAAAAATAAAAATAAATCAAAGGGAACCAATACATATAACAGGAGTAGTTAGACAAGGTTGTCCACTATCAACCACTCTTTTTAATATTTATTTCGTCGACATGATAAGATCATGGAAGCAAATGACGACTGGGGGAATTAACTTAGGAAACATAGTAATAAAAATAGTAGCCTTTGCAGATGACCAGATTTTAATAGCAAAAACAGAGGACGAACTACAAAGAATGCTATATAAACTAAATGAAACATCAAAAAAATACAACATGGAAATATCCTCACAAAAATAAAAAACAATGACCTTCAAGGGCGTTCATCCAGTTCGGACAAAGATAATATTATAAAATAAACCAATAGAACAAGTGGTAAGACATAACTTCCTAGGTTGCGAAATATCATACACAGCAGAAACAGATATAAATAACAAACTAATTAAGTTTATTTATATAACAGGAACACTAAAAAGAAATTAAAAAAATAAATCCAGGAACGACTCTATAATGAAATTATACAAGACAATGGCAGTGCCTATTATTACTTATGGATCCGAAACATGGACAGTGACAACAACAATATGCCAGAATACAAGCTGCTGAAATGAGATTCCTCAGACCAATAGCAAGATATCAAAGAACAGACAAAAACATAACACAGAAATAAGACAACAACTAAAAGAGAAGAATTAAACACAACAATAGAGAAATACAGAACAAACTAGAAAGAGCACTTGGCAAGGATGACAGAATAGAATACCAAAAGCAGCATACAGCTATTCACCACGAGGAAGAAGAGGTTTGGGAAGACCAAAGAAAAGATTAAAAGAGCAGCAATTTGGAGCCGGAATAGGCTAATAAATAAGCCTAAACCGTGAAGAAGAAGAAGAATTCATATCAGTTTGCTACTTAACATAAATTATAAATTATTATTTGCATAACACACATAATATACTCGTATAATTTGTTATAACTAAGAATAAATTATATATATATATATATATATATCCATCCATCCATAGTAATTCTGCCCGAGGGCAGCTCTTTCACTGCAATCATAGCATTTTCATGCTATGCTTTGCAGCTTTCCTAGGAAATTGTAGGTGTGGTAGCTTTCCGTTGCTTTCCACACCGGTGAAGGATGATGATAATGATGATGGACATATGATTTCGGGGACAGTTTGGGCCTTAAAGTTTTCCTGACATTTGTCTTATAGGTGAGGAAAAACCCCGATAAAAACCTCACCCAGAAAAACTGTTCCGACCGGGGATCGAACCCGGGCCCGTTGCGTGACAAGGCAGCACGCTACCTCGAGAGCACAGCAGTGGATATATATATATATATATATATATATATATATATATAAAGAGAGAGAGATATGGGATAAAATTGATGTTATTGATAAAAAATAATATAAGATTTTTATTTCATCTACTATTATTGTTTGATGTTTCTAAATACATACTTCATTTTAATTTTATGTTTAGAAATATTATAATTTAGTATCTAAGGATATTTTAAATTATTATTATTATTATTATTAGAAAAACTGTTCCGACCGGGGATCGAACCCGGGCCCGTTGCGTGACAAGGCAGCACGCTACCTCGAGAGCACAGCAGTGGAGATATATATATATAAAGAGAGAGATATATGGGATAAAATTGATGTTATTGATAAAAAATAATATAAGATTTTTATTTCATCTACTATTATTGTTTGATGTTTCTAAATACATACTTTATTTTAATTTTTTATGTTTAGAAATATTATAATTTAGTAACTAAGGATATTTTAAATTATTATTATTATTATTATTATTATTATTATTTAATTTTTCAATAGATAATGCTTGGTGTGAATGCACAAATATTTAGATCGCGGTACTAATTATGGCTCAAGGTATCTCAGGGAGCTTGACCCGCATCTAAATAAAAACATAACAGCTTTACGAGTTTCCGTACATCTGCCATCAGAATTAGAGCATAGTACTGTTTGTTTGTCTATTCATTTATTAGTTTAATTGTTATAACATCGTATGTTGGTTCTTTAGTCTCCTTTAATTCATCTTATGAATCTCAACTTGGAATTTCCAAGCAACGTTACTATAATGCCTTTGTATGGAGTTTCCAATTCATGTTCACACAGCTAGGTCGACTCAAAACAATGCAAGAAGGCTGTAATGGTGGCAGAAGACGCGAGGACATCTGCTAGTTTTCAGTCCGAAATTTAGTACTAAAATGAACCACGTACAGGGCCGTTTCTTTCCCAATCTAGTCAGTTCATTCTCTCGTAGAATTGCATCAATCCATTATATAATAATAATAATAATAATAATAATAATAATGATGAGATATTGATGATGATGATGATGATAATGATAATAATAATCATCATCATCATCCGGTATCATGGCAGCTGCCGCCGTCTTCCGGAAACCAAACGCCATTCCTCTCTATCCATCCATTGATCTTCCTCCATTCCTCTGATATTCAAAGCTGCTTGTACCCCTTCTATCCAAGTTTTCTTCGGTCTTCCTCTCTTCCTCCTTTCCATTGGGATCCATTCCATAACAATTTTTGGCAATCTTTGCTCTGGCATTCGTTTGACATGACCATACCACTGCAATATTTTCTTTTCTATGATGTCTATGATGTCCGGCTCCTCTTGTACACCCATAATTTCCCTTATTTCTTTATTTCGTATTCTATCCATTCTATATTTTCCAGCTGATCTTCTTAAAACATCGATGATGATAATAATAATAATAATAATAATAATAATAATAATAATAATAATAATAATAATAATAATAATGCTTTATTTTAGCTGGCAGAGTATATATATACACTAGCGGACCCGGCAGACGTGCCATGCTCGAACGTTCAATTCTCGTTTCATGGCCGGACGATAAAAATATGTTACTTTTTTTTTTTGCCATAAAATTCACTAACTAATAAGTTCGCAAGAAGAACTCCTCTCTGCCATCTGTTGTGGCTCAAGAAGCGTGCATTAATAACGTGACATTGTTGTCGCGCGGAATATGTCGGAAATGCAGATGACTATACCTCTGACAAAAAAAAATCCTATAACACGATCGCAGCCCCGCCTACCGGGTCAATTTGTGAATCCAGACCATCCAGGGACCCACTGAAATACACACACAAAATTTCATAAAAATCGGTGCACTCGTTTAGGCACTTTTTAATTTCGGATTTCAAGTAAACTTTCACTTCTAATTGTCTGATTTCCCTCATTTTTGGATAATATGTATCTTGGTTTTTTTAATAGGATATACCGAGTTTCGTTGTGAAATATCGAAAATTGTGACCACTAGAGCGATTTTTAAATTTTCACTTCATGTGAACTCTTACACCTAATGGTGTTAGATGGTCTAATTGTGAATCTAAAATATCCAGGGACCGACTCAAACAAACACAACATTTTTCATAAAAATCGGTGCAGTCGTTGGCAGTTTTTAATTTCGGATTTCAAGTAAACCTCTACTTCTAATTGTCGGATTTCGCTCATTTTTAGGTAATACCTACCTCGGTTTATTTTAATTGGACATGCTGAGTTTCGTTGTGAAACATCGATTTTTAAATTTTCACTTCATGTGAAATCCAATTGTGAATCTAAGCCATCCAGGGACCCACTCAAACATACACATTTTTTTTTTTTTTTTTTTCAAAATCGGTCCAGTTTTTAATTTCGGATTTCAAGTAAACCCCCACTTCTAACTATCGGATTTCGCTGATTTTTGGATAATATATACATCGATTTATTTTAATAGGATATTCCTAGTTTTGTTGTGAAACATCGATAATGGCGATCGCTAGAGCGATTTTTAAATTTTCATTTCAGGTGAACTCCTACACCTAATGATTTTAGAACATAATAGATAACGGCTAAACACTCGCCGCATCTGAAACCCTGTATATACAAATTTTCATGAAGACCGGTTGAACAGTTTAGAAGTCTATAAAGGACAGACATGCATACATTTCTAGAATATATATATATATTGTGATGAAGGTACATGAAACGCATAACTTCAATACGAAATATACTCCATTATATTGTAATTGTCCACCGCTGTGGTCTCGAGGTAGCGTGCTGCCTTGCCACGCACGGGCCCGGGTTCGATTCCCGGTCGGTACAGGCTCCTGGGTGAGGTTTTTTCGGGGTTTTTCCTCACCTGTAAGACAAATGTCAGGAAGCTTAGGGCCCAACGGTCCCCGAAAATCATCCGGCCATCATCATCATCCTTCATCGGTGTGGAAAGCAACGGGAAGCTACCACACCTATAATTCCCTAGTAAAGCTGCAAAGCGTAGCATGAAAATGCTGTGATTGCAGTGAAAGACCTGCCCTCGGGCAGAATTACTATGGATGGATTGATATTGTAATTTACGTTCTCAACATTGGGGACTGGAACGGACGCCCATTGGCCCTTATTGCGGAATCGTCCCTGCTCAAGGCGTTCAGAATCGTGCTGATATATTATACGAACATGCATCTGTTTATATTCCTGTGTTCTCAGGGAATAAATTATTAAGTCGAAAAATGGCCAAAATGAGTTTAATGTGGGGCCCTTTGTGATCACCTCCCAAGATGTCTACACACCGAGAGGATATTGGTAACCTCTAGTAATTTTAGAGTTATGAAGATGTTTGTTTATTGGCATTTTCTCGGTGGGCCCTACTAGATCCCGCAACTATATATTTTCAACACCTATTATTCATAAAATGAGATGAAATGTGACATGAAATGAAAGAATGAGAAATGGCATGAATGGGAGGAAAAGGGAAATTAAGACTGTTTGGGAAACGAGATAACCTCGAGAAAAAACCGAAAATCCCGGGAAAGCCAACTCCAGTATCCATCTGGAACCGGCATGATTCGAACCTGGGATTCCAGTCGGGGCAGCCGTGCGCACTAGCCACGCGTATACCGAGATGAGAGTTTTTATCTAACTTGGATTATCATTTAGGCCTATCTGTAATGTTAATATGTTTGACTGTAATTTATAATGCGTTGTGCATTTTAGGAATGTCAGATAACTTTAGACTTTCAGAAAGGTTGGAAGACATTGGCAAAGAGTGTTAATGATGAAATGCGAGAGTTTGTTTTGTTTCCATTGACAAGAATAGAACACCTTGGCGACATTTTCTGTTCTCTTTCTGTTGGTAATGAAACCTGGCAAAATTATGATAAACAGTAGTAGACTCTTTAATTCTGTGTTTTACTATTTTATAACCCATCTAGTTCTTTCTAGTTTTGGAACATAAATGAATTAGTATAATCTCTGACATTTGGGCTTCATAAACGAGTAATTACTTTTATGAAATTCTTTAATGCTTGAATATAGAATACTGAATTAACTAGGAGAGATTATCCACACTGTGAAGGTATTTTATTAATTTTATTATATATTCACTTATTATTGTTGCTTCTTTTTTTTTTCATATAATACAAAATCTACACTTTTTATGAAAATAATCCCTGAAAGTATATTATTATTATTATTATTATTATTATTATTATTATTATTATTATTATTATTATTATTATTATTATTATTATTATAATTAGAGAAAATAAAAAGGAAGAATTGTAGAGATTATTAAAGTATTTAAAAATATTTTGGAACTAATTGAAGAAGTGAAATTCAGATGGTTTGGACATGTCAAATGGAAGGAAGAATTTCGAAAATTTTCTTAGAATGGAATGCTGAAGGTAAAATAAGAATAGAAAGCTATGAGAGCAATGGATAAATGGAGTCAGGAGGAATATATATAAGAATTTAACAAAATGAGAATGCTCAAGATAGTAATTTGTGCAGAATTAAAATTGCTTTAGCTTGAAGGAAAACTGCTATACTGCAGAAAAATTCTGAAATAAAAACATTATAACTAACTGACGCTATCGTACCTGGAGGTTAATAGCCGCGAACCTATACATCCATCTACTGTTTTCCAATCATTCTCTGTATAATTCGCCTCCCTCTAATCATAGTTTGTTGACATTCGAGTAGCGTAGATCGTTAAACCAATTACAAAAAAGAGTCTAATCATAGTTAATTAATTCTTCTATCTCATTTTTAGACTATCTATTGAGCACTTTCCCTCTGAGTTTTCTACAAAAACTTCCATGCTCCTCTTTCATTCGCCATATGTGTCACTTGTTCCTCCCTATTGCAGTTTATTATATATTATTATTATTATTATTATTATTATTATTATTATTATTAAAAAGTCTCAGACCAGGTTGAAAAAGGTGATGGGGAGTAGCAACTTATAAAAAATCCTACCGACTGATGGTATCCCTTATAGTGCCTATTTAGGATTATAGAAATTGCTGCCTTGGAGTTAGGCGTATATTTAACAAAGGAAGAAAAACCTTGGTTATCCGGTCTTCCAAGTTGGGGATTATAAGACGATAGGCCAGCTCCCCATAACTTATCATAAGTAATGCCACGAGTGATTTCCAAATTATCGATAAATTCACGACTCACGAAGTGAGGAGTGAATTTATCTAGAGAATTTGGAAATCAAGAGTGGCATTTGTTAGGACTATTTAACGAATAAAATTAAGCTGTTTACTCACAAATCATTATTTAACTATAGTTATTTTAAAATATTTGTATATTTAATGTAAACGGCGATGTTTGAAAACAAATGAGAAACTATAGGTACGCTTCTACTGCTTCTTTTGTTTATCACTGCAACCAGATCATACTATTTATTGCCAAAGGAACGCAATATTGTAAGGAGGAGCTTTCTTTAATATGGTAATTATAACACTGATAAATATTTGGTGAAACACGACTCTGATTGGTTGTAAAATAGAAATCATTGAAATGTGATTGGTCATTGACTCCCATTTGGGGCATGAGTTAAATAGTCACAAATAATAAATAGCTGCATAGTATGTCATATTAGGATAAAAAGGATGGCATTGACAGCAATAGCGTTTGGGAGCAAAAATACGACACTTAGCTGTATAATTCCGAATAATAATAATAATAATAATAATAATAATAATAATAATAATAATAATAATAATGTTTTATTTCCTATTGCCAGAATGCATTAATATGGGTAAAATAAACCTCTATTTGTACCTAAATAGAGAGATGAGATGAAAATAAGCCCCTATTATTGAAGATCTGTGATGTACAAGGATGCCGCTGACCAGGGTCCTCGCACCATCACAGGGACATATGAAAGGGAACGAAATGGATCACCGTGAATTTGAAGTTTTTGCCAGAAGAAGAATAGAAAAACCTGGGTTGGCTCTTTTTGTTCATGAGACCATACATAGAATAACCGTGAAGAGAACTCAGGACCCAGAAGTAGAAGGCGATTGTCTAACCGCTTGAGTCAGGGAGATGACTATGAATATGGATTTTAATATAATGGACATGATAGGTTTGAAGATCAAAGGCCGACTGATGATATTAACCAGCAGATGAGAGTACGTACAAGCAGACATGTTCAAGAGTACCTACCTCCACATTAGTTTATTTTCTTAATTGGATTTTCATACTTTGAATTCAAGTAAATACACATTTGTCCTTGACAAGACTGAGTATATCCTATTCCATATAATATAACAAAACAAAGTTCTCTATCATGGTATAGGTAAGAATGGTATTTTTTTGTTATATATATATATATATATATATATATATATATATATATATATAGAGCGCGAAATACTAATAAAACATTGCATTCTTGTACTTTTATTTTTCACTATCTGTAATAGTATATTACGATGCGAGGTTGGGAAGTGGTTTTTACAGAAGGGAGAAAAATGTTTAAAACCGAGTTACAGCGAGGTTTTTAATTTTCGAGATTCTGTAAAACACTTCACAAACGTGCTTTGTATATAATTTTTTTGCGCGGTGTTTTCAAAATAATAATAAAATAATAACATCTTTGTTGGAAATATTTGCGTTCATTATAAACAAATGACTAACGTTAATAGTGTGGGCAGGAAGCCGTGAGACCAATTAGTGATAAAATGGCGGCAACTACGTATTTATTGTCTTATATTGTTTCAAATAAAGGTCAGTTCGATTAAAATGCAGTGATTTGTTTCGTATAATGTATATTAACGCTACCTTTTGGACATTTTTTGTATATACAATGTATATAATATCAAATACATAGAGGGCATGGATTTTACTTCCCACACGCGGTTTGTAATATGTAATATTACAGTATAGTTATTTAAGTTGGCAACCCCGAAATGTAGGAAGTTGAAATTTCAATCATGGTCGCCATTGCTGTAAGTACGACAAAACGCACTATCGCGCAAAAACGACTTTTTAATGTGTTCTAAAAGTACAACAGAAACTGAAATTTTATATAAATGCGAAGTCGAATTTTAAAAATTCATTTTATGTCTCTTCTCGTGGATACTTGAAGAAAAATAATCATTTTAACTGCCGACCGCGGTGGACTAGTGGTGATGTTCATTGCCTCTGTTCCCAAGGGTCGCGGGTTCAAACTCGGTCGCGTCTGAAGATATTCAGGCTCGTAAAAAGTCCTTAAGCCTGAATAAAAAGCCTCTAAGCAAAATTTACCGATCTCAAACATCATAAAAATAGTAATACCTTAGTTGCCTGCTAGATGTCTCATTGAGTCGGTGTATTGACTGCATGCCACTCATAACATCTTTAGGCAAATAAGGTAACGAAAATGAACTTGGTCTATTAACTCCTAACAAAGGAGAGACTATGGTTCAACAATAGGCTACGCCATTATAGAAAACAGAGAGAGACAAATACTGTTTGATGTTAATTTCAAATATCCAAAGTTTGTCCAAGCAGCTATGCAATGTATTTAGGGTTTTACCAATAGCGTAGATGCCGAGAAATATTTAATTACATACATTTTGATTGTAAGTGGCAACAGAAATCGAATTATAGAACAAAATTATGAGGTATATTCTCTCATTATTCTGGTTTTGCATCAGTGCGATTTAAATTGATTTGTTTTCTGTTTTACACTTTAACATGCATTAATTGATTACATTTTTCTTTGAATAATTTAAAACAATTAAAACTTGTACCTAAAATGTCGGGTCGTCCCTCAACAAAGTAAAATTCATTAAAATATTGTAAGCCTTTAAGAATTTGTTCCATCTTCAGCAGCTGATTAGATGCTGAATTGGAACAAGTTTTGAAAAGTCTACAATATTTTAATGGAATTTCATTTTATTGAGGACGACTGACTTATCAGGTACAAGTTTTACTATTTAAAAATTTTATACAATAATCTCAGCGGTCGTTTAGAATGAATTTTAAAAGTATTATTTTTTCTATGTGTGGTGCTACATCTCATAACTAACTAACTAACTAACTCACTGGCACTATCGAACCCGAAGGTTCATGGCCGCTCGGACATAAGCTCTCCATACATCCCTATCCTGAGCTAATGCTTTCCAATCATTCCCTGTATAATCTACTTCCCTCAAATCATAGTTAATGTTGTTCTCCCACCTCATTCTTGATCTACCAATTGGACGTTTTCCCTCTGGCTTTCCTACAAGAAGCTTCCATGCACGACTTTCATTCCCCATACGCGCAACATGTCCTGCCCATCGCAGTCTACGAGACTTAACTGTTCTTATTATATCTGGCTTCCTATAAAGACCATGTAGTTCATTGTTATGTAGTCTTCTCCATTCACCTGTCTGTTCATCTCTCTTTGGTCCAAAAATTTTCCTAAGAACTTTATTCTCAAATACTCGTAATCTCCTTTCCTCCCTTAAAGTAAGAGTCCAGGTTTCGCATCCATATAATATAACTGGTAGAATAATAGTTTTATATATTTTCAGCTTAACGTTTTTTGATATGAAACCTATATCAAAGCCAGATTCCTAAAGGGGGCTCTTATCAATCTGAAAATCCACGAGAAACCGCTGTGGACCTTATATGTTCAAGCATCTCTAAAAATGAAGTACAAAGAACATAAATAACCAATTTTTAAAATTTGATATAAACAAAATTTCCTCTTACAATGTACTCTTTTGGTGGGAACTCTTGTGGTGTAGGCCAAATGGTTAGGGTATCTGAGTGGTTTTCAGACGTTTGGATTCCATATCCGGCTATACCATATAATGTTTTTGAGTAGGTCTATAGGAGCTGGAACAGGTTATATTCAATCTCTTGAAGACAAGTAGCTACTAAGAAATAGTTAAATTAAGTAAACTTAATTAAGTTTGAGAAACTGTCGAATTAATCATGTGACTTCCTGTATTGTCATCTGGTAGACAATGACAATAATTTCATCAGTAGAGGTTGAATTTTTGAAGTTGTCATGATGGATTTATAGCCTATTTTAATATTATTTTGGTGGAATGAGTATATAAGGATGTTCCGAATCGCTGTCCATTTTTTGAAGTTTATACGTCGGAAATAGGTATGGTGCGCTGGTAATGTTGGTTGCTTGTTACAGGCGAGTCAGGGGCGATACAAAATATTCTGCATTCGGTTACGAGTTGAAACTCTTTAAATGTTTTTTTTATGCAATGTCGACATTTCTGATATTCACTCCTGGAATTGGCGTACTGTAACCCACTTCTAAGGTTGGGGCATCCGGAGGGCGGGGTTACGCTGCCCCAATGATATGATAGGTGATGATGACGGTAAATGATATGCCAGGTGAAAATTATAAATTATGATAATGATGGTCAAATTATATTCGGGGACCATTTAGGCCTTAAAGTTTCCTGACATTTGTCTTACAGGTGAGGAAAAACCCCAAATAAAAAACCTTACTTAATAAACTTGTCCCGACCGGGAATCGAACTCGGGCCCGTTGCAGCATGCTACCTCGAGACCACAGCGGTAGACAACTCTTTAAATGTAGTAGTGTGTGTTCGACAGAATAGGTTGTGAAGATTCATAAAAGAATTAATGAAAATAATTTAATCGAATTCAATGATTGTGGTACTGAAGACAGTTCTAATGGTTTGTTACACGATACAAAATTCTATGTGAGCTTTTCAGTAACGTGGATGCCACTTCTTTCTTTGGATATTCAATGACTGGAAGTATCATCGAATCATAACTCGACAGTGGCTTATCATGTTGGGGGATTTCATGAAAAAAAGCCAGAACATATTCCTGACGCCTATCAACAACCAATCTGACCCTTGACGTACGGACTGGCCATAGAGTTCCATGTGTCTTCAGTCTCACAACAAAGTGCCGGAAGACATGATGTGAAGATAATCGACATCGCTGAAACCGTTGTTATAGCATCGCTGTGTGTTTTTCGTTACTGTACATCTTCGTTACCTGATTGTTGTATGACGCCCTGCTATGAGAGAACCAGAGCTATTTTGCCCGAAAGGAATATTTTGGAAACAATTCTTCTATTTTAATAATACAATATTTCTTATAACGCTTAGAAAAGTGACAATTTCGTATGTATAGGTGATGTGTAGATTATATTATAGATGTAAAAACAAGCAGATTGGGAAAGAGATTCGAATTCGGTACATCTACATTAGAAACCCGCCACCTTAACCAGTCGTATACATGAAACACAACTTTGGATATGTAGGGTAAATCAGGTACGTAACAGATAACTTTCAGATTTCCTATTTATATTGGACGAAAGTTTAATAATGACAATAATATAATAATAGTATTGTTATTATTATTATTATTATTATTATTATTATTATTATTATTATTATTATTATTATTATTATTTATTATACCTACCATCTTAAGGGATATTAAAATTAGTATTCATTATTATAAACATTGTAGAGTGGATACACTGTATGGCATCTCGAGTGTCACCAATCAGCTTATCAACCCAAAGCTTTGGATTCGAACTAATTTTAGTCACTTTTGACATTTTACTTTTCATCTCTTAGGAGTGTTTTGGGTCAAATGTGGCTTAAATATCATTGGGACTATCGCCATTCACGTAACCGATCCCGAAAAATGGATTCGACATTAATATAGATTGCTTCGATTACTTTTACATGTTACCCCTCCACATCCCTTCCTAAGGGTCTCTTATCCCTCATACTATATTTCCCGGAATGTAAGTTATATGTGCATAGAGTTTGATTGATATTGCTCCAGGCGTTCCAGAGTTGCGGAAACATGATATTTTACATTTCACCTCGTCTCACACCATAGAGGTGCTATGGATCTCTCAGCCCTTTACAGTAACTTTTTTAAGATTATAATATTGGTTATATACCAAATTTGGTTGAAATTATTCCAAGCGTTCGAGAGTCATATTGAAACGAACTAATATACGAGTATTTAATATATTGTAGATTTTCGCCGATATAAATATGATTAAGAAATGTTTCTTGGGTTTTCCGAGTCATGGATTCATTATCATTATTCCTTGATAATGGCATTTAGGATCATGTCGAAACGTCGGAATCCGTGGCCGAAGACCAACCTTGAATCCATGACGCGAAAAACTCAACCATTTTTTAATCATATATATATATATTCCACCGCTGTGGTTTCGAAGTAGCGTGCTGTCTTGTCATGCAGTGGGCCCGGGTTCGATCCCCTGTCGGGACAGGCTCCTGGGTGAGTTTTTCGGGGTTTTTCCTCACCTGTAAGACAAATGTCAGGAAGCTTAGGGCCCAACGGTCCCCGAAAATCATCCGGCCATCATCATTATCTCATTATCCTTATCATTACCATCCTTCGCCGGTGTGGAAAGCAACGGCAAGCTACCACACCCATACATTTCCTAATAAAACTGCAACTGGATGATATATATATATATATATATATATATATATATATATATATATTCATAGTAATTCTGCCCGAGGGCAAGTCTTTCACTGCAATTTTCATGCTATGCTTTGCAGCTTTACTAGGGAGCTTCCCGTTGCTTTCCACATCGGTGAAGGATGATGATGATGACAATGATAAGGATGATGATGATGGCCATATGATTTCGGGGACGGATTGGGGCTTAAAGTTTTCTTGACATTTGTCTTACAGGTGAGGAAAAACCCCGATAAAAACCTCACCCAGAAAAACTTCCCCGACCGGGGATCGAACCCGGACCCGCTGCGTGACAAGGTAGCACGCTACCAAGAGACCACAGCGGTGGACTATATATATATATATATATATATATATAGTATTGATAAGTATTACATACTTCTAGGGGTTGTAGATGGAACTTAGTAGATAAAGTTTTGAAAAGGAACCCATGTCCGGAAACGTACCATTTCGGTGTAAAATAGGTTTGAGGATCGAAACACAATGGGCTGATATTGAGTGTCATGTATTTCAGAATAAGTGTACAGACTTCTAGGGGTTGTACTACAAGTGTGGTTACACGTGGCGATCCTGTTGTTTATTTGCACAAAGTGTACCTGCGACGCATATTTTCATACACACGCCCACAAGACCTGGCGTGTGCTCAATAATTTTTGCTGCCGCCAGAATTCGTTCAAGAAGATATTCCTCCGACCCCAAGAAGTCTGTAATACTTATTCTGAAACACAATACACACGATATCAGCCCATTGTGTTTCGATCTTCAAAATTATTTTAAATCGAAATGGTATGTTTCCGTACATGGGTTCCTTATCAAAACTATCTACTTAGTCCCCTCCACAACTCCTACAAGTCTAATACTTATTCTGAAGCATCCTGTATATATTATTATTATTATTATTATTATTATTATTATTATTATTATTATTATTATTATTATTATTATATTACAATAATGGTCGCCTAGCAACCATTATTCATTTCGATAAGCCAGTCCGGATAGTATAGAGGTTACCATGTTCGACTCCGCATCCGAGGTTCGCGGTTAAAACTCGGCCTGTTTAATAGAATTGAGTGGGCGTAAAAATCCTGAGCATGATATGCTTTGGAAGAGAAGTAAAGCCTGGGTTCCGTGTCGTAAATTTACAACACATAATAGAACTTCAAGTCTGTAATAAGGTATTTCTTACTCCTTTCAGGCCCAGCTTTCAATTGCGACGTCATGCGCCTTGAGTTGTTGAAAACAAAAATTAAACAAATAAACCATTGAATAAAATGTCACCAATCTGATATACGTATTGTTTCTAATTTCATTAACGTAGCCTATAATAGTCTAATATTTTGTTATCAACAGGTAACACAATGACTAATATATAGGGCTTAATGGAGTTTGTTTTGTCCATGGAGAATATGTTGTATGTAGTGAAGTAATAAACATTAACAATTTGACGATATTTGCATCAACCGGCTAAGCGCCATTAAAATTTTATACTATTGCATTGGCTCATGAAGCAAGTGTATGCACACTTTTAATGCCAAATCTTTAAACATAGACTTATTAAAGAAAAATATAAACGCCATCAGTCCTATCAGAGATTCTATCTATGTTTTGCAAAAAAAGGCTATGAAACCAGATCTTCATAAAT
Organism: Diploptera punctata; assembly: GCA_030220185.1. NCBI lineage: Eukaryota > Metazoa > Arthropoda > Insecta > Blattodea > Blaberidae > Diploptera > Diploptera punctata. The sequence continues at coordinate 1,140,481 of JASPKZ010007432.1, read as the reverse complement.
GGTAATCTAATTTTTGCATCATGCGACTAAGCGCCAAATGTTCCCGCTCTTAAATTGTTGATGCATAACTGTCAAACAAGGAAAAAATAACTTGCAATATCCAGTATTGTTAGTTTGGGGCTACAATAATTAGTGAAGATTGACTTGCACTTCAACCATGTTTTTCTCGAAACTTACATAATGGCGCATAGCAGATTTATGCATAACGCCGCAATCGTTTAATCCAAATTATGGTTTATATTATGATATATGTAACTTGCTTCCCAATATGTAATACTTTTTTTTAGTGTAATACGGCAAATATCTTACAGTATTTAACGACGCTCTTTAAAATCTAATGTCATTATATTAGCTTCATAACATATATTACACGTGAAAGGGCAGACACATATTGCTCAGAAGTATCTTAGTTCATTCAGGCTTTCGGTTATTTTTTGTACTCTAAGTGAGGCAGGCTTAGAAGGTTTTTGGCCTACCAGCTGACTGCTGCTCTAACATCCACACTTATCCATTTCAGAAGTGGACCATCATCCAGCCAGTATAGGAGCGGCATAGTGACATGTAGTCAGATTTTGGGTCCCCCAGCTTTATATCTGGGCTTCTCAAAATTGAGTCGCTACTTGTAGCTACTCAAATTCCTCACGATGCTGATTGTGCATCGAAATTCCATGAGGAAATTTGTTTCCCTGTGGGGTATAAAACCAAGACTTAGCTCTGCCCTAAAGGCAGTATTTTTACGCTATAAAAAAAACCATCGATCCAGTCGGGTGTTAACCTCGAATTTAGACTCGATTATGTTAACTATTGGATTATAATAAACTATTTTATTATCATCACAACTCATGGATTTTGAACCAGTGTTGATCCTTCCAGTTTATCCATCAGACCTTTCTTAACATCTTGTCCACTTTGACTGATAGCACTGAGCAACAAAAAAAAAACTTTTTTTTTGTCTCAGAAAGAAAAATATGTGATTCTGATAGTATTTTTTATCCTGAATTAAAATATATCAGTTTTTCTCCATTACGCAAGGTTTCCGAGACACAGGAATTTATAATTTCAAACACTTTAATATTTTCTACATTCGTAACTACACAATATTCGAACATTCGGACTCACCTAGAAAGTAAGAAATGACGATTTCTGCTATATTTCGCCTGTGGAGCATCCCTCTTGATGGTCGAATAATAATCGGCCAGCATATTAGGATTCCATTTGCCTTGATATCTCTTTTCCATAGCTGAAATCTCCCGGTGAAAGTGTTCCCCGTTTTATTTTACATTGGACAAATGGACGAAAAAACGTTTATTAAAAAATATTTTTTTAAATCCATTAATTGAAATTTAAATTAAAAAAACTGTGGGTGATGGAGGAATTCCGAATACATATTTGAAAACACGATAAAAAACTGCATTAAGTACAACTATTGGTACTCATGAGACAAAAATCATGTTGGCCAGTGTAGTTTATTTAAGTGTAGAATGATCCTTTATATGTACTTATCTTCAAAAGTTGAGTTACGCCACTGTGCACATTTTTATTCCGGATATCCACGTTGTGGGATAAGAAATATTGTATTCTGTATCCAATATGTTGCATGGAATGAGCCATTTTATTAACTACAATCCTAACTTCCCTCAGCACCCTCGTTAGTTGGCCTTGGTCTGTTATTAGCACATTGAAAGCGGCATTATCAAGCTATGTTACTAACGATTATTGCTAAACAGAGTTATTACTAACAACTACTCGCAACGATTAAAATTGGTGGGGAAAATACTGTATAATAACTTTTAACTAATTCCGAAGACATGAAACTATTGAGGTTGTTCCCATGAGAATATTTTTGAAAGATATTTAGGAATCTTTGCCGATCCTATCTAGTAGATACCGAAAATGACATGACCGATATATATATCTCCGTTAACACTTTAGCGGTCGCAATTTTTATTAATCGAAACCAAAATTGGCGATAAGCAATTAATTAAAAAGTAAGGTCAAGTTCGTTGACCAGTAAAATCAGGCCATTAGGTGCAGGAGTTCACCTGAAACAAAAATTTAAAAATTGTTCTAGCGATCGCAATTTTCGATATTTCACAACTAAACTCAGTATATGCTTTTTCAATAAAGCGAGGAAGGTGTTCTCAAAAATCGCGAAATCTGAACATTAGAAGTGGGTGTTTACCTAATATCATAAATTAAAAATTGAATCAAGCATCCGTCATGTTTGGTTTTTCTCGATGTGTACCATACAGTTGGAAACGTATTCTATAAAATATATCAGTTTAATTTATGAAATATTTTTAATAAAGTAATGGAGAAATGAATATAGGACTCAAAATAAATTCCCTAAAAAGAAATAAATAAGAATTAATCCTAGCACAAAAAAAAACACTAAAATAAATGAACAAGAAATAAATGAAGTACAAGCTTTTACATATCTTGGAAGTACAGGTAGGCCTACTATAGACGGGGGTGCAAAATCGTATTAAAAAAAAGCAAATGGAGCATTTATTCAGTTGTTCACATTGTGGAGAATAAAAACATTTCAATCAAAATTAAGATACAACTATTTAACACAAATCTAAAATCCATTTTATTTTACGGATGTGAAACGTAGAAGATAACAAAAGTTTTTCCAGATGTTTGTGAATAGGTATTTACGTCGGATATTAAATGTGAGATGGTTTGATATAATCTCAAATCAAGAATTGTGGCGCAAAACTGAGCAAGCATCTATCGAAAAATAAATAAAGGAAAGAAAATGGCGTTGGATTGGACATACTCTACGAAAACCTCAAATTGCAATAGAAGGATGTGCACTGGGCTGGAATCCTCAAGGTTCAAGGAGATGAGGAAGACCAAAAATGACTTAGAAGAGGACTATTGAAGGAGAAATACATGAAATGGAAAAAAAAAAAACTTGGTAGGAGGTGGTGATGAAGATGGCAGATGAGAGAACTAAATGGAGACATTTCATTGCGGCCCTATGCTCCAGCTAGGAGCGAAAGGAAATTATGATGATGAATGGAGAAATGAATAGGTAGATATTATTTAAATTAGTGTAAAATTATACAACAATATGGAAATAGATTATGCATTTTTTTCTGTTTCCTCTGCAGTCCGAATCTTTGAAATAAGCTGGCATAAGAAATTGAGTTTCTCCAATTTAACAAAAGAAACTTATATTCTATAAATCAGCACAACAGGACCATACATTCGACTTGCTGAAGAATTCGCTTAGTTTACGCAGTTACTGCGTGACGGACTTCTTTGAAGTTAGCCCTCCTCGTAATCATGTCTGTGTTGTCAAGCATGGCCAACTACAAATTGCTAAACATTTTATTAATGTTTAAATTTATTTTTCATCTGTCACCCTGGCATGGTTGTTAAAAGGTAAAGTGATCGCACGACAGACCTTAGTAGGGCCTTGGGCTTAGACGTAGTAAGAGATCAAGGCTTGCACACTTTTTAGACAATCAGCACGAGATGTCAGCCGGGTTAATCAGTCCCACCTTTACTCCCAGAACATAATCTGATACTAGTTTCGGTTAGAGGCCGAGTCGACTCCAGGCTCATGGTGTCGCCAGCGGGTCAGTTTAAAAATCCTGATTCCACCAGGACTAGAACACCCGAACTTCCAGTTTGAAGTGTATTGCCTTAACCGACTACGCTACGGCGTGCCCCCGACATAGTAGTAGGTTCCCTAATTTCCAATCCGACGGCCCGGATTCGAACCCCGGCAGGATAATTGATCTGGATGTGTATCCATTAACTTGTGATGTTCCATGCTAACTATGGTAGAGATCCAAGGAGACCTGTCTAATGTGTGGTTCAGAATTTCTGCTATAAGCGACCCATCCAGCTTATTAGTTGTAAGTCCTATGTAGGTTGTAAGTCCTAAAAAATTAGGAAAGTCAAAAAGAAATAATAAAATATATATCTGCGTCTACATCCATCGCCGCGCCGGAGCATGGTCTGTATATTCCCTTCCTTGCATTCTGGCGGCCCGGGTTCGATTACCGGAGAGATCTTAATCATTATCGACGACACTACAGCCCTTAGTGGACCTGGGCCTCCCTCAGTAATGGTCTCCAGCCATCAATTCTTGTGTGGCAGCCTTCAAAATTCCAAAAGTATATTCTTCGTTCCTTGCTCGAGTCCTTTATCTTTGGGTTTCATAACAGTAAGGTTCTACATGGTATAGTTATTAACTCTACGTCCAACCTCCAACCTGGAGTACCAACCGGAGAGGGAAGGTATTTTAATTATCCACCTTGGGTATGCATATGCAACTCTTTTCTTGTGTCATTCTGTGTTGTCTTTCGGCAGATCCCGAGCTTAACTTACTGATAAGTACTGGTAAAGGGATATCCGCCACTGCATATATGGTTCTGATGTGTGGTTCATTGTTCTTATTCCCCGCCTATAGGCGATTCGACAAACACTGGCTTGTAAGTCCCATGAGGAGTGCAAGTCTTGCAAAAGATCTAAGACTAAAATAATAAAGAAGAAAGTGAGATAACTTTTCTGTTTCATCTAAATTATTAAATATATATAACAACATAAATAAATAAATATATATATAACACATTTATTTGGGTGCATGGAAGGTTCGCATTATGGGTATGTGTGTATTCTATTTCTATTATGTTAATAATATCCATATTAAGTATATTTTCCATAAGATATAATATGTGTGTGAATATCAATGGAACTAAATATATAATCACACATAGAAATACACTACCTAGTGGAAATGAACATTAATAACAAATGAGGGAAATTTTGAAGAAGTGACCGAATTACAATAGGCCTAAATAGGAACAAAAATTATAAACAGGAATGAGGTGCAGAAAGAAATTAAACGTAGGCTCAACCCCAGGAACGCGTGCTATTGTACTTTACAGGGAATTCTTGCCATCCCAATTTCTCTCTCTAAAAAGAAAAGTTAAATTAAAAATATATAGAACGGTTATTCTTCCAGTTATGGTATATGGATGGGACTCTTACTCAAGAGGGGAAAAGATTTCACAAGTATTTGAGAATAAAACTTATAGGTACATTTTTTTGAACCAAAGAGAGAGACGACTGGAGAAGACTACTTTAACAATGAGCAACTTGACCTTTATGGGAAACCAGATGTAATAGGAGAAGTTAAGTCTCTTACACTGCTATGGGCAGGACATGTGGCACAAATTGATAATGAAATATGAGTATGGAAACTTCTTATAGGAAAGTCAGAGGGAAACCGATCAGTAGGTAGGCCAACAATGAAATGGGAGAATAACAATAACCGTGATTTGAGGAGGTTAATTTAATAAGGAATGATTGGAAAACATTAGCTCGGGATAGGAATGTATGGAGAGCATAGGACCTATATGCGCGCACCAATGAAACTAAGGGTTCGATAGTACCAGTGATTTAGTTATACCTATTTCAGTTATTTGTCATAAGTAAAGCCACGAGTGATTTCCAAATTATCGATAAATTCACGACTCACGAAGTGAGAGTGAATTTATCTAGAGAATTTGGAAATCAAGAGTGGCATTTGTTAGGACTATTTAACGAATAAAATTAAGCTCTTTACTAAAAAATAATTATTTGAATATAGTTACCGGTGTTTTAAAATATTTATATAGTTAATGTAAACGGCGATGTTTGAAAACAAATTAGAAATGTGAGGTTATGTATATTCACTGCAACTCGATCATATTATTTATTGCCAAATAGGATCGCAATGTTGTAAGAATGCACTCTAGTGGAGAAATAATGAAACACATCATACTATTATAATCAACATTATAGGTTAATCATTTATATTTTGAATAAACAACTCAGTAAAATCACTGAATCTATTCATTATTTGCTATATTCAATGTATTTGTTGGATAAAAATAATGGTCTAATCTGTTCAGAATATTAAAAAAGGAGGAGCTTTCTTTATAACAAAAGCAGGAGCTGATAAAGAGAAATCGATAACGAGCGAGGTGAAACACGACTGCCATTGGTATAAAACAGAATTCATTGAAACATGATTGGTCATTGACTACCATTTGCGACATGAGTTAAATAGTCAATAAAATGACTTTATAAAGCAAAACATTATTGATATTAAATTAAGTTTTAACAATTTTTGTTGGGAGGCGCTGGAGTATATTTGATCATAAAGTGCCTAGGATATTTGAGTACCTCTGTGCCATAGCTGCCTAACCCACAATTTAAAAAATTATATTTTCCTTGTAATTGCACTAGAAATAATCATCTCTGACAGAGCCACATCTGCCTATAACATTGTGGATGAGTTAAAATTAACACAAAAATGTTATAGGCAAATGTGGCTCTGACAGAGATTATTATTTCTAGTGCAATTACAAGGAAGAACACAAGTTTTTAAATTGTGGGTTAGGCACCTATGGCACTGAGGCACTCATTTGTATGCCTGTACCAATTGGATGTGCATGCCTATTGTGATATTTACTCATAAATATGTCATAACAAGGGAGTGCAAAGTTTATATCGTCTAGAGATAAGAAGATCATGTAGCGCGGATGGATTTCAGTAGAAATGTAGAATTATAGGCTTTCACGGCCGGTATTTCGACTCTCGATAATTTGGTATTCCGGGCTGAATGGCTGTGGTTCAATTTTGTTTAAACTCGATGTTTCGTCTATTACAGAGAGCACGCAGAATCTCCTGAATATGTCTACCGTAGTAGTAGACGAAACATCGAGTTTAAACAAAACTGGACCAGGCCAGGGGCATTCAGCCAAACTTATCAAGAGTCAATAGAAATGCTTAAATGTTTTATAGGGTAATCCTAAGAGAAAAAAGACCATTAGGAAGTCCTAGGGCTACGTGGGAGGATAATATTAGGATGATCTTATAGTTGTCTTAAGATAGGAATCAATAGAGGGCCTTAGTGACACGGAATTGAATATGCTCATTTCATAAGCTACATAGTTAATCATATTATTATGCATTGTTTAAAATAGTTGAAATTAATTTTCAATAAATTAAAAAAAAAATACTATCAATTCAGAATAGGACTGAAACCCCAACTTAGCATTTAGTTTTATGTTTGACTATCATCAGGAAAAAATCCCTTATGAATATTTAAGTTAAATATTCGCACACATTTGGGGCAGTCAGTTCTACCGCGGTTTCCACAACAAAAAGTATACGTAAATCTACGCACAATAAAACTGTAGATAAATTGAAAATAATTACAAATTTACGGTACATGTAAAAAAATCTGTCATTGGTCATTTTATTGTGCGTATCAATGTTGGTGATAGCTACTTTCAATAGTTATCATCAGTTTTTTTTTATTACTACATCAATTAAGTAAGTACTTAAAAAAACTTTCTCGTGCTTATTAATCTCTCAAAACAACGCTAATTTTGAAGTGGGTGTAATTCATCATCGGTTCCCTATCTCAAAATATCTAGTTTGGACTTAATATTAATTTGTTGTATTACGTCAATTTCGATACTACTTTTCATATTTTATCACCTAATAAAACGCTTTATATGTATTGTATTCATATAGACCTAATTAAATATGACGTTTTAGTTTTGAAATAAAATGTGATAATTTAATTTCTTGTTTTAAATTTATACTACTGTAAACAATTGAAGAGTCCAGGGGAAAAACCTGATAAGTCCAAAATTGCAGATTTTCTGATTTTTTAATAATTTAATAGCTCAGCCAGTGTAGTTTTAGATGGTTTCACAGAAATGGGTAACAATCTGACAAGTCCAGAGATATTTCAATATCTTTAAATCGTGTACAGGGGAAAAATCTTACAAGTCCATGCAAAACAGGGGAATATTCTAATAAGTTCAGGGAATCTAATTTTTTTAAGGGAATTTTTTTCTGTGGTTGCCCATGGTCTGGAATTTAGGTTAAGTTTAGGTTAAGAACTCTCTTGGCACTTCATTATCATTTAAAACCCATCATATATCATCGGGATAACGTAATTCCGTCTTCCAGGTGCCCCAACATCAGAAATGGATTACAATTCCCCCAGTGCCAGGAAAGAAAGCCAGACGTGTCCTAAAAAACAACCTGGTGACATTAGACAAAAAAAAAATTAAAAAAATGGGGAAACCAGATATTATAAGAACTGTTAAATCTTGTAGATTGCTATGGGCAGGATATATGACATGAATGGGGAATGAAAGTGGACTTTGGAAACTCCTTGTACGAAAACCAGAGGGAAAGTGCACAGCATGTAGGTAGAGAATGAGGTGAGAGAATAACATTAACCATGATTTGAGGGTGGTAAATTATACAGGGGATGATTGGGAAACAAGCTCAGGACAGGTATTTTTTGGAGAGCTTATGTCCGTGCGGCCATGAACCTAAGGGTTCGATAGTGTTATACGTCATATCACATCTACAGTGCGATCCATATAAACCTGAACCAACTATAATGAGAATTTAAATAAGTGACAAGTGTTTGAAACCTAGTAATAACTTGAAATATGTTATGGACTTGTCATATTTTTCCTCTGTACAAATTGCATTCGTGACAGAAAATGCAGCATATTGTTACACGCCTTAATCAGATGTATATCATTTCAGTACTAATATATATCTGGTGTATACATTAAAATCCTAAACAAAAATTTAAAAAATAACTTCTGAAAATTAAATATCATGAGTCTTGAAACTTTAAATTTTGTTTCCTGAAAAAAATAAGAATTGTGACTTATCAGGTTTTACCCCTGGACTCTTCAATTGTAACATTAGTCTATATTATTTTTAAGAGACTCCACTTCATCTGCACCTCAATACAAGTCGAATCGATTAACTATTCTAATATTGACGTCCCAGGCGATTAAGGTAAGATTGAATCAGTTTGACCTATAATGAATAGAAATATGCCTTATATTTTTGAAGATTGCTAAATTGAATTAATTCTAATGTTCATTTGATTATCATGTAAAATAAGTGTCAAGAAATAAGACATAGACACTATCAAGTTTTTACCATTGCACCGACTTAAATAGATAAATGCAACCCGTTGTACTCTTTATAAATAAAGCCACTGTGGTCGGTGAATCCGGTTTAAACCGCAAGGTCGGTACTAAATTTGGATCGCGAATTAAGGAATGCCCACGCCTGAAATACATAACTTTTCCCCTCTCCCTATAAAAGAATACAGTATGCTTGCTAATGTGTTTAGGAAGTGAACTTAATGTTTTTTTTTACTAAAATTTCGCAGTATTTTTTACATGATTTAGTAATTTATAAATACACACAGAAAATGAATGATATTGATGTCTATTGTGAATTAATTTACCCATAGGTTGTATTAGTCGTCTAAACATTAGCTAAATGTAATACGGGGTGGGGTAATCAAAATTGACAGAATGATACAATTAATTTAGCTAGCCTAAAGGTTGACAATTTATAGCATAGTTCAAATAAAATTAAAGATCTCACTACAAGGCTTAGGAGAGCCTTTGGGTAGTAGGAGATTAAAGTTTCCACCTTTTCTAGACAATCGGAATGAAATGTCAGTCGGGTTGTCAGCCCTATCTGACGGCCGCCTTTACTCAACGTATTAGCTATGGTGCCGCCAGGTTTAGGTCAGTTTAAAAATTATGACTCCACAGGGACTTGAACCCGCGACCTTCCTGCTTGTAGCGTATTCCCTTAACCAACTTTGCTACGCATACATACTATATGCAAAGTTGACTTTTTTAATACTTTTTAAAAGTCAGTGTGAAATAGTAGAACCTTTTTTTTTTTTGCAATTGTGTTTGGAATTTTTAATTTTCTTCGAAAATTTAAATGCAATAACCATTATTCCAGGAATCAATTTGAACGTACCCTGTATAATTTTTTGCAAGTTTGTTACTAGTTTTTACTTCATAACGGGGATTTAAATATGCGCACAGCAAAAAATAAAAAATATATATATCCATCCATAGTAATTCTGCCCGAAGGCAGGTCCTTCACTGCACTCATAGCATTTTCATGCTATACTTGCAGCTTTACTAGGGAATTGTAGGTGTGGTAGCTTTCTTGTTGCTTTCCACACCGATGAAGGAATATATATATCCGAAATTACTAAATATCAGATATAGGGAGAATGGAAAAAAATAGTGTATTTACCAGTAGATATTGACATATGTATTTATATTTTTTTAGTTAAATTAAAGGTTAAACACTAAAAATATTTCTATAATTTAAAAATGGATAGTGTGTGGAATACATTAAGATAGTGATCCACATTAAATACAGATTGTTATTTTACTTGTTTGCTTGAAAAGTTGAAATTTTTAATTCTTCCAAAAAAGAAAAGTTTCTCATTTTCTCATGCAATAGGTAGTCGAGAATAAAGCTATGAAATTATTATTAGCAATTATACATTTGTATCAAATTGATATTCAGTAATTCCAGTGCTATAACCGTGATGTTACACATGTTAATTGAAATTCTGTCGGTAAAAAAAAAGGCAAGAGAGCCTATGAAATATATATATATATATATATATATATATATATATATATATATGAGCCTGTAATGTTTAGTTAAATGATTGTTATAAATTATTGTAATATGGAATACAAATACATATGAATAAATCGTTATTGATGAACATTTAGGAACTTTTATGACCAAAACTATATATTTTGACCAAGTATCAAGTACAAAAATAAACAATTCCCTAATATGCGGAACCGGGCAGTTGTAGGTACTCCTACCTGTTCTGTTTTTAACTCCTCAGTTTCTAACGTCAACTGACCACTAGCGTGTGGACTTCACTGCCAGACGATCTTCAACAGATTTACCACCACGTCCTCGTCTTTAATTTGCAAATTGTCACCGAGTGCCAACTCAACAGCGACAACGCATGCGCTCTTTATTACTCTAATGATCATTCTGTAATGCCCTAATTTTTATTTGATATAAATGTTGTCTTTTTGAGATGCCTAGACTGTTTTTTACATGGAGAAATAAATCAATCTAATTATTTTGACATTAAAGGTATCAAGCACGTTAACTGTATAAGACAATATTTACTAATTAAAAGTATTTTAAAATATTTAAGAAATGAGGGGCTCAGTGGAATAAGGGCCCATCCCAACCAATGGTTGATTTTTAGTTATTTGCAGATTATGTATCCTATGGCCATCTTCTGTTAATCTTTAGAAGCTCATAATTCTAACTTTGCTCAAAAGACGTTAAATGAGACTTTATGTATAAGAAAAAATTCTAACTTTTTCACGCGCGCGGGGAATAAAGGCCCATCCCAACTGCTGACACGTGACCGTATATTGTCCGCTACTCTGTAGTCCGCTGCAATACTGACTAGCATTGTCGGAAAATATCAGTAAATGCAGTTTTGTTTTGTGGAAAACAGACATGTAATATACATAAAATCTATTTTCAGTGATTTGGCTTTAGAGGAAGTAATAAGCCTTTAAAAAAGGGTAAGGAAAGTGTCCTGTATTACGAGATGTAATATTGATAACAAAATATCCTAATGATAGGATGATAAAGAAGACATCATGACTCTCATGACATTTGTACCACCTGTACACCAGATATTTTAACAGTAGCCTTAAATCAGATGATGATGATGATAATGTAAATGCTGCAAATGTAGAATACCTAGATTAATGCAATATTCAAGTAAAAAAGTGTTATTTAATTTGTTTATTTATGTTGTATTTTTTATATTCTCAATTTTCTTTTTCTTTGATTACACATATGAAACAACATAGTGGTCTATACATTTGCAGGCAGACAGCTTATTTTATGTACAAGACATGTACCAAATATTATCAGTGTGTGCTCTATATATTTTACTCAATGTAGAATTTAATAAAATGCAATTTTTCTCCAAACTTAGTGCAGTTGGGATGGGCCCTTATTCCACTGACCCCCTCAAATGTAAAAACATACCAAATCCCCATATTTGCGAATTACTTTATTTCGAATATCAATCGCTTGCTTGCTAACCTTATGGAATTGAAAACTATGTCGTAAAACATCAAACCCTCACATTTGTGAATTACTTCATTTCGGATACCATTCGCTTATTTGCTGGCCTTACGGAATTGAAAACAATGTTGGAAGAGAAAGATTTTTTTTTTCAGATAGAAGTTCATGGTTCACATTTATTAGTAAGTTTTCCTCTATACAATTTAATTCTGATCAAATATTGTTACATCGAAGCTGTGAGCTTTTAAAACACAGACAATTATTTCTAAAACGAATACTTTAGGTTGAAAACGCCGTCTAAAATTACATGTTAATCTCTGGATTCAGTTCGACACAGAATTTTAACATTTAGCGTTAAAAATTAATTTTGTTGAAGTTACCATCGCAGCATAGTGTTAATACGTTGTGTAAAATATTTTGTATTAGTTGCAAGCAATCGCTCACTCCAAAATTATGCTTTCTGTAGAATGGGCACACATATATCTCATAACGGATTTTTTTTCATTCCCTTCAAGCAGTAATTAAGATATAAGATAATAGTTTTGATATTATAGCGATCATTGAGCTTCTTTATAGCCCCCCCCCCGGATATAGCCGTTCAAGACTATGCGCGTATGATTTTACGTGTTGGGTTAGGTTAGTTTAGATGAATTGCGGTTGGAGGGAAAAATACGTTGGGATAGAATGTTTTAGACTGAAACGCTGCGCATACGCTCGCTGTGAATGCGCATGCGCTAAGTATGTATTCATAGACGTCATTCGTACCCACTTGTTGCATGTGTCTCTGGACATGGGCTAGTTGTAAATGTGCACCCAAGTCACTCCACATTGGCTATTCATATGTTTATGCGCATTTATTGATGGTTAGATTAGGTTATGTTAGATTAGTTACCATGCCTATGAACGGGATCTCTGCACATCTGATGTATCAATACTGCACGCGTGGTAGGTGTAACTAGATTATGCACAGGAGTCACATGTGGTGTCTGATAAGTTTAAATAATTGTGTATTTGCCTACCATGGAGTCAGCTTAGGTTTAAATAAGTAAGATGGATTGCGCACTTAATATTAAAGTGGAATGATCACGGAGTCATTTCATTTTTTGTAGTTAATTTATCCATTAATTTATTTCAATACGAGGGTCACTCAGAAAGTTTCCGGACCTGACTGTACCGTTTACGATAGAAAGATAACAGTGCCAGCAGCGTGTTGGGAGGTCCTTTGTTATTCAGCTGACATAGTTTCCGCCCACCCGCACCCCTCATCCCTTAACAGCTGTGGGTCAAATGGTAGGGGGTGACAGGTACTATCAGACTGCAACATGGAACTACAGCGAGAAAATTTTCAAACAATGATTTTCTATCATTTTAAAAGTGGCTTAAACCAGGCGCAATCGCTTGAAAGGCTTACACAGGCTTTTGGGGACCTTGCCCCTTCCAGTGCCACAGTTTTCAATTGGTTTGCGGAGTTTAAGAGGTTCTATCTCTCTTTTGAACCTCTTAAACTCCGCAAACCAATTGAAAACAGTGGCACTGGAAGGGACAAGGTCCCCAAAAGCCTGTGTAAGCCTTTCAAGCGATTGCGCCTGGTTTAAGCCACTTGAAGATGAAGAGAGGAGTGGAAGCCCCGTCGATGACAGTGACTGTAGAAAACATCGATGCTGTGGAGAAGATGGTGCGAGAAGACGCCCGTATGACTTATAAAGATATTGAGGCATCCCTGACGATTGAATCGGGGAGTATTGCAAAAATTCTGCACATCTATCTTAGGGTCAGCAAGGTGTCATCTCGTTGGGTGCCACATAGATTCACTGAAGGTCAAAAGATCACTCGAATGGAATGGTGCCGTGAAATGCTTCGGAGATTCAACAATGGAAACTCTCGCCGCATTTCTGAGATCATTACAGGTGACTAGACCTGGATTTACCAATATGATCCAGATAAAAAGCGTCAGTCGTCGGTATGGGTCTTTCCTGATGATGATCGACCAGTCGACGTGAAGAGAACAAAAAGTGTTGGGAAGAAAATGGTGCTCACTTTCTCTGCTACAGGTGGTTATGTGACAACAATGCCACTGAACATCAAAGGACAGTGACTGCACAGTTGTACACCACAGTTGCCTTCCCACAGGTATTCCAAAAATTGCGAGAAAGCGCCCAAGAGCTGAACTGAGGGGCATCCCGTTGCACCACAACAATGCCTCTGCCCACACCACCGTCTGACAAATGATTTTCTGAGGGGGACTCCTGTGCAGCTGTTGACCCGTCCTCCTTACAGTCCGGAACTGGCACCGTGAGACTTCTTTTTGTTCCCTGCGGTGAAGGCTCGATTGCATGGGAAACGGTTTTCAACACCTGAAGTTACGGTTGCAGCATACTAAGGGGAGCTCTGTGCACTGGATGAAATTGACTCGCGCCAATTCTTCCGGTTGTTGTTAAGGAGGATGCAACGATGCATAGATGCTCAAGGAGAGTACTTTGAGAAGGTGTAATGGTAAGTTTTATATTATCTCTAAAATTTTGTCAGTATCCGGAAACTTTCTGAGTGACCCTCGTATGTATAAACCTATGTAGGTGTATACGTTGTTGCTGGTTGTCGTCGGGTAGTTTTCTCATAATAAAACAACACAGGCGATAGTGTAGAACTTCACAATAACTTTATTTAATTCTATAAATTCTCCGTGACATTTCACTCACAAATTTCTGCAATAATTGATCTTGTTTAAGTTTATATATCACGCAATTATTTTACGGTCTCTAACGAGTCCACTTGCCACAGTTTCTTCCAATCACAGTCACTTTACAACAGAATCGCTCCTGTTCCTGGCAATAGTTTATATAAGCCGGACACGGAAATTTCTCTGCCTCCAATCGAGGCCTTTCCATTATTGAAGTTTCTGGCATCAAATTTCCCGACAGGGAGAGTCGAAGCTGGAATAATTCTCCGGAACGGAAGTCCAGATGCATCGATGATCTGCCCGGATCTTTCGACTCGCGAGTCAGCGATTCCGAATTTATTTGTATCAATGCGAGACCATCATTCTCGTCTTCACCCGCGAAATTAAAACGCCGCTATTGCTATGCGTCACAATATAAAACACAGTCACGCCCCGTAGCCGAGTGGTTTAAGGCATGATGCCTTGCTGCAGAGCTACGGGACTTTCGCTAGTTCGATCCCCTTGGGGAAGAAACCTTCTCATGGAATTTCGACTAGTATTGGACCGGGGTCCACCCAGCATTGTGAGAAATTTAGGTAGCTGCAATAAGTAGCGGTTCCAAATTGAGAAAACCAGCTATATGGTTCGGAAATCGACATATTGACCACACATCACCCCTATACTGATCGTATGAGCTCCCACCTCTGTGATTATCATATGTGGATATGTGGCCAGCAGCCGACTGGTAGGCCAAGTGCCTTCTAACCCTGTCGCGTCATGGAGTTTTTAGTTATAAATAAAACACTTTTTTGTTGTTGTAGTTTTTTATTATCACTGGCTTCTCATTTCATGGTTACTATCATGATCATAGAAAGTTTTCTGTTTTCTTCGATAAACATTTCTAATTATTTTAGAGCAAGTTATATGCATTTTAAACTTTTTTTATGTTAGTGAATGATTTTGATTTTACATTTTATTGTTGCTGCTTTATTAAATAAAGTTTGTAGGTATAGAAAGTTGAGACCAATTTAAAAAATAAGGATAACTTTCTCAATAAATCTGATTAGCATTAAAATCATTGGCTCGTGGAATCAGATTATGGTAGTTGCATTTAGGATAATGTAACTTATTACGTTTATAATTAGTATTATATATGTTCAAAATTCACCTGTTCTGCTTTACTTCTTCATTATGCAAAGTGATTCTCCTCTTGTAATTACTTTCCAATTGTATGTCTATATTCGCCATACTCAAAAATGAGAGATTAGCCATATTTTGGATATATTGTTTTTAAGTTTCGTGATTTTAGTTTTCTCTGCCAGATGATTTAAATCTTTCACTCGAGAGTGTGTCCATATATTTTCTTTAGTAAAACATGCAAGGGAAAATAGTGCATTTAACACTTCAGAACCACACAAACAGTTATGATTTTCATACCGGTACACTTCCCGTCTGAAAATTCATGTGAATTGTTTAGTTTTGCATTGAACTGTGTTTTATATTCAGAACTGGCGTGGGTCTCCCTAGGGTTTATATTTCCAATTTCTCTTCATTGAAAAGTAATAAAAACAGCTTAGATTGTAGACCAGTTACTGTGTTTATTATTTTAAATTCTTAGAGAAAGCAATAATATACTCAACACATCTCTCAACAATCCCGCATTTGCTTCGAGACTGCATCGTAGATAGACGTTAACAACCATTGCCTACGTATTTATACGTAATAATAACATAGGAAATGAAACAGCCAGGTTTTACGATTGGAAATCTTATGCTCCCAGGAGATAGCAACGAAGATTTGTACTGTCTACGTTGCAACAGATTTGTAATAGGCCCACTAAACAGCTCGTTTTATGTTGGAAATAACATGTTAAGAGCTTGTTTAGATTAAAAATCTAACATTTTAAAATATTAATGAAACAGAAAAAAAAAAATTGAAAACTGATGATTTTACAAACCTGCAACACCCCATAAAATGTAGGTCTATTAATACTAGACTGATCAACATCTTAAATTGTAATTGGACATTCAAATGTAATTAAATAATTCTAACTCACAAGCAATATCAAACCCAGAAGTTCCTGACCGCATGGATATAAGCTCTTCATACATTCCTATCTGAGGTAATATTTTCCACTCCACAATTCACTTTCATCAAATCATGGTTAATATTACCCTCCCACCCCATTCTAGGCCTCCCTTCTTGATGCATACCCTCTGGTTTAGAAGTTTCCACGCCCATCTTTAATTTCCTTTTGTTCCAAATGCATTGAAATAAAAAATAGTTTTAATTTATCTATATTCCAGATTGTTCTGACATCAATTAAGGGAAGAGCGGCTGTGGTTGCACAGGTATATGTGCCGTGCCATCTTTTATTCTTCTTCTTCACTTTCTGGTTTAGGCATTAGTTGCCTGTTCCATCTTCACTAATAGATCTAAGACCATCTCTTCCGAGGACGTCCGACATCTCTTCTTCCTCTCGGAAAATAATGTAAGATTTTATTTGGTAATCTACTTTTTTCCATTCTTTCTACACGTTTTTCCACTGAATCTTGTTTGTTAAATATATTTTCTTTTATGGAGTAGATGTGCAGTTCTTCACGGATATCCTCGTTTCTTATCTGGTCCATTCTAGTGCATCCTTTTACTCTTCTTAAAAATTCCACCTCGGCTGCTTGGATTTTACTTTCTTGTTTGGTAGTGATAATCCAAGATTCGCTCTCATACAAAAGGACAGGGACCATTGTTTTATAAAATTTTTAATTTTGTTTGTTTATGGGCTTTATTATTCAATGTTCTATTTATTGTGCCACAAGTAGATTGAAACTGATGAGTTTTATGTTCGATATCTTTATCATATCCCATAGCTTATACCACATCCTAAATATTTAAAGTGGGATACTTGTTCGATAATTTCGTCCCTAATTATTATTTTTGCACACAGAGGTTTCTTCTACACAATGCCATTACTTTTGTTTTATTTACTGATATTTTAAAATTATAATAGCTACATATTGCATTTAGTTTATAAGCAGCCAATTGTAACAGATCTTCATCATGGTGTAGCAAGACTAAATCATCGGCGAAAATTAAGTTATTAATACTTGTGTTATTGTTCAATCTAAGGCCTTTGTCTATTATAATTTTCCATTGTTTCATAATGCCGTCAATATTCATATTAAAAAGAGTGGGCAATAGACTACACCCTTGTCTAACTCCTTGATTTATTAAAATATCTTCATATAAGCCTTGAACTGATTTTATTAGATGGTGTGGATATCCTCGTTCTTTCATTACACTGTCAAAGGCCTTTTCAAAATCAATGAACAACAAATAGGTGGGCAGGTTCAATTCTCATCTCTTTTCAATTAGTCTCTTTATAATAAACACATTATCACTACAGGATCTTCCTTTTCTAAACCCTGCTTGTTCTTCTTCTAAGAGTGTGTCAGATATTTTCTTCAATCTATTTTCGCATATAATTTGTAAGAGGAGTCAATAAGCTGATACCTCTATAATTTTTACTATCTAATCTATTTATTTTTTTGAAGAGGGATATGACTTCACCAATCTTCCAATTTTCAGGTATTTTACATGTCTTCCAACATTTGTTTATTAAGTTTAATAATTTTATTTCTGCAAATAATCCTGTATACTTTATGAGTTGATTATTTATACCATCTATAGCTGGTACTTTTTCTATTTTTCATTTCTTTCGCTTAGAGTCATTCTGTCTATTTCTGATTTATTTTGACTTTCAGAAGGGTGTTTTATAACTAATTCTTCTTCATTACACCAACTTCTCTGTAGTGATTTTCCCATGTCTTCAGATTAATGGTATTTAGTTTTGCAGTATATTTTTCTGTTGTATTTAATCATTTCATTACTTTAAATGCTGAAGATTGTCTGCCATGTACATCGTGCTCTATTTTGGAAATAAATCTTTCCCAGGAATCTTTATGAGCTGTTCGAGTTATTTGTTTCACTCAATTTCTTTTTTGTTTATATATAGTTTTAGATTCTTCAGTTTTCTTTTGTAAGTACTCTAAATAAGCTATTTTTTTTTTGTCTTGCACAGCCTCCTCTATTTCATCTTTCCATATCTTTAATCCTCTTTTGTTGCGAATCTTTTTCTTCTTCCCTATAGCTTCATTTGCAACATTTATAATACATATTTTCCTACTCTTCATTTAGATTAGCATTAATTCCTTCTCTTTTTAAGTGTTCTTGTAGTCTTTTTTTTGGTATAATTTTCTTATTCTTTCTTCTTCTAGAAGATATACTTTAAAAACTTCTTCTTTTATTCTTTCTTGAGTTTTCGGTTTTTTCCATTTGGCTATTATAAGTATCGTGGCTACCAATAGATAGTGGTCTGTATATATGTCACATCCTCTGTATGCTCTTACATCTTGTATTTGATTCCTGAGTCTATCATTAATCATTTTATAATCTATTAGATCTTTGGTTTCTAGCACACCATGTATACTTGTGTATATCCTTTTTCCTATAGAAAGTATTCATAATTTTTAGTTTATTATAGGTAGCAAATTGTCAAAGTTCTTCTCCGTTTCTATTTATTACATCTTCTCCAGACATACCTACTATTCCTGGGATTGGGAGATTACCAACTCTGGCGTTTAAATCACCACCTAAGATATTTTCATTGTTTTTAATAGAATTTATTTCTTGTTTTAATTTATCGTAGAAAATTACGGTGTCTTCAATTTTCCATTCTTCTGGTGCGTAAACTCCTACAATGTTTAAATCATTCCAATCTATTTTCAACCTTACTGTTATTATTCTCTCATCCACATATTTGTAATTTATTATTTTTGATCTCCATTTGTTATTAATTAGTATAGCTACACCACTGCAAGCTCTTCTATCTTGAGGTACTCCACTGTATATTACTATATAGTTACCAATATCTTTTGTTCCTTTCAACTTCTTTTTTCTTTCAGTAAGTATTTCTATATCAATATTTTGATTATTTAGTTCTTCTTCTTTTGTGTTTAGCCATCTGACATTCCAAGTTCCCACTTTAATCCGATCCTTTATACCCAATCGTTTCTCCTTAATTCTATGCTGAGGTCGTCTTTGGTTAAGTCTGTCCGAGTTTCTATTGTGAAGAATAGGATTATTGTATTTTCCTCTGATCGCAGTACCAACGCTATGCAGAGTAGACCATTGGTGGGGCTGCCACCTCAAAGCTTTAGGTCCAGCTTCTGGTGTACTAACCACATCTAGAGGGTTGCCACTTCCGCCAAACTACTAAAAATTAGTTGTCATTGTGGACTTTACTCTTGTTTCCCTGAGCATGGGTCTCTTATCATCCCAGAGAAAGGACCCCCTCTTCCCATCAGTTCTCCGACCCAAATCGCCGAAGGGATTCTATACCACAACCTTGATTTGGGTTACTCGGATTAGCAGGTCCACCTCAAGCAGATTGGGAAAGGAGTTGATATGCAGAGGCTGAGTGTTCACAATGGGAACTATATTGCGCATGCATACCCTTGGACCCACCATCTTTTATTTTGGCATATGTCGTTTATCACTAGGGCTCGGAAATTGAGGAAAAACTTTTTTTATTTTATGTCTGAAGACGAGGCCCAACATAATATATCTATATTTTGAGTCATTGTAGGCCAGAAAATGGTGGGTTTTATTTGTCTTTTTTTTTAACTTTTTTTTGGGTTATTTACTTTTTTTTTAGGTATTAATGACTTTTTTTTGCAACTTTACTTTATTTTGACTTCATTTATACCACTTGTATACTTGAAGAATTGGCAGAGTTTAGTCTCAATTCCAACTTCTTTTCAAAACACTATCTAGTTTTACTTTCTAAATACTTTTCACATTCCAAACACTTATGTTCCGCAAGAAACTATTGAACCTTCACAAAAATCCTATTATTTTTAACTGCCAGCTTACTGATTGCCTGAACTCTTGCATTTCGACTTCAAATTTTCTAAAAAGCTGTAAAATTACCTTGAGCAGAGGGTGAAGGGAGCGAGGTTATCTTTATCCATTTGTTAGCAACTACAGGCACTTCTTACATCCTTTTTCAAATTTTTAGGTCTTTTGTAGGATATACTCCGCATTTAGGTATTTTTAAAGGCCTTTTATAGGTGTTCAACTTTCGAGCCCTAGTTATCACACTTTATCTTCAACATACTTATGTTATAGAGGCTTAGTTTCCGGAAATCTCGGCATGTAAAAATCAAGAAAAGTAATATCGAGTTCATTAACCAGCAAAATACTACCATCAGGAATGGGGATAAACCTGAAGCTAAATTTAAAAAAAACACTCTATGAGCTGCAGTTTCTTCTTTTTACGATATTCGATATATGCTATTGAAATTAAATGAAAAGACAATTAACTAAATCACTGTTGAACCCATTAGTTCATGGCCGCATGGATATAAACACTCCTTTAAAGGCCATCAAACTCTTACTTGCTCTCGTGAGAGCAGCTGAAAGGGAGTGCGTCCACGAGAGTCTCGTGTACTGGTAACAAGAACTTGAGAATGAGAAGTCCCGGGATTCTTGCAGTGAGTACATATTATGAAGTCATCCAGTGTTCGTGCCACAGAAGAAATTTTTACTGCATGTAAGAAGCTGTACGTTTCTCAATAGCAAAGAAATTCCTTCTTTTACAAATAAACATTTATAATTATTATTATTATTATTATTATTACTTAAAAATATTATTATTATTTTCAATGCCCCAGGTTGTTCTAGGCTTGTTGTGCTATGGAGTTTTCTGTATAAACATATGAAAAGAATCCTTTATCACTTGCATTTGCAGGTTTATAGAATTTGGTGACACATAGAATTTAATATGCCACTCAATAATGCATTTTTTAATATAACTCTAGATGTTAGATAAACTTTTAATTTATAGTGTTTCACATTATACTTGATGAAAACTTTGATTGAAAATTTAATATTATATAACATAAATAAATAATAGTTTAAAAAAACTACAATACGCTTTATTAGAAAACCGAACTAAAAAATGAAAAATAATTTTAATTTCCAACACGCCTGGGATAAACTTAAAGTGGTCAACAAAAAAATCATCTCCAACACATCTAGAATAAAACTAGAGGTATCTATAAAAAAATAATTTTACCATCAAAAGAATCGGGTGCTCTATATTAATTAATATATTTGATAATAAACAGATATTGGTAAAACTAAAGTCTCTAAGAAGAAAACGTAAAAACTATAAAAAGCACCCCACGCTTTTGATGGTAAAATTATTTCTTTGCAGATAACTCTAGTTTTATTCTAGATGTGTTAGAGATGATTTTTTTGTTGACCACTTTAATTTTATCCCAAGCATGGTGGAAATTAAAATTATTTTTCATATTTTAGTTTGGTTTTGTAATAAAGCGTGCTGTCTCAGTTTTTTATACTATTATTTATTTTTTAGTTTTAATATTTTACAGAATAAGATAAATATGTAAATATCTTTAAATTTGATACTGTTGTAGTATGAGCTAAAAGTAATACCCTTCTAAAAAAAATCCTCTGGGCCAGATTTGAACCAGCGACCTATGGATTACTGAAATTATATACCACTACAGTGCACTGCTCTACCAACTGATCTACCAGAGGATATAATATTAATTTCTTACAACGATGGACTAAAAAGTCAATAAGTCTGCAACCTATATTATACCTGTCCTTATTTTTTTGATGTCCTGGCCAGGAACTTAGAAAAAAATTATGAAATTATTGTACTGTCATTGGTCCTTTACAAGTATACAAAGTTTCAAGTCGATCCAATGTTTTTAAGTGGGTGAAAATCGTGTTGAAAGATTCCATTTCATAGACAGATACAGGTCAAGCTAATAGAAAGTGTGTAAAAAGGGACAAGACCTGACTGAAGATATTCCCTTAAATTGCAAACTGAAAACTGTCTTTCTTACATGCTCTAGGATCTAGTGTTATTACTAGAGAAGGGAATTTGTTCCACAATGCCAATGACTTATTTGTACTAGTATTGACTGTACTAGAGTGATCGGGAGGGGTGTATCACATGTCTGCATACCTATTGGGCAACTCTTCTGCAATATAAACATTAGGAAGCGATTTAAGGTGCATGATACAATAAAATATACTTAGTTATGCATTGTTTACAAGGTAATGAAATGTTTTAAGACAAAGATTGCCCTATTGAATGCACATTTGTTTTTGTTTTGGGTGGAATTTCACTAAGGTACGTGCAAAATCAACTACCAGTGTACTCTACAATAACTCCACTTCTTTACTAAATTAAACATTGTTTACTGTGTCTGTCTTCCTATATGACAGAGCTCTTTTCATAGCCCAGTAGGTATAAAGCTATGTGATACACCCCATCCCACCCCCTAGCACGCATTCTCATATAGTCTATATCAATACAAGTAAGCCTTCGACATTGTGAAACAGATTCCGCTCTCTGATTATTACCATCTAGATAATTTTTTTTAATGTAAGTCCTTTCAAAATGCAGTCATCCCATCTGATTCTGTATAGTGTACGGTGCGTTTTATATATATATATATATATAACCACTCTGACTGCTACCATTTGTGCAGTTTTCTTTTGGATCGTCTTTTGTTTCCGTTGTATATACTAGCATAGAGTTCATAACATCCGAGGTTATTAATCAAAAACCTTTGCCCGGGCCCATAGGAGGCAAAGATTGATTCATCTTTCTTTCCTAAACACTTAAACATGAATCAACAATAGATCTCAAAACACTAGAGTAGTTTATGATTCTGATTTTAAACTTGAATGTATCATTATTGTTATTAATCATGAAAGCTAGACGGAAAATAAAGTAAGCTAGAATGATCTCCTAAATAAGTAAGTTTCAGTACAGGAATATCAAACAGCAGCATGCACATAAATAACTTGAACATTAACCAGGATATATAAAAATGATGTTTAATATAAACAAGACGTCTGAAGTGGATGAAAAATATAACAAATGTAAATACTTGATCATTCTTCAAGAAAAAGAAAATAAATAATAATCCTTAACATCACAAAACTATATCATACCTCACACAACATTCATACCATGGTCCAAGCCAGGGTAGTCTTTCCCCGGTCCTCAGGACCAAAACTTAAACCACGCCACTCGCGGCTCCAGACGACGTTGTCTCAACTCAAAGTTCCGATCAAATGATAATGTTCTTGATGTGCATTGCATATTTGAGCGTTCCGAGGTAAAAGGGGAGATGCGCAGCACAAACAGCGCAACAGGAGAGGCAAAAAGGAGAGTGGGGGTAGATGCATAGAGAAAGGATATTGGCATAGTTCACGAATCTTTCTGTTCAGGGAGGATAACGGCACTGCAGTAGCGAACCGAAAATCGCACTTTTGGTTCAATAGGAACATTCCAGTCCACAGTATCACCAGGTACACCAATATGAAATGAATACAGGGAATTAGGACATTGCTAAGAAAACAATTGCACTATATTGGTTACCAGGTTGTCAGATCGTGGGAAATGAGAAGGCTTATACTCTAGTAAAAAAAAGACACAACAATGCAGCAGATAAGGCAGACTGACTCATCCTATAACAGTATAAGATTCATTAATTAAATAAAAATAAAACATAGTTTTATTTGATTTTCATATTTATTATATAATTCAGTGACAGCTGTTTCGGTACACTATTCAACTGAAAAGATGCTTGTCATAAAGAAATAGCTGACAGAACATTGGATAAGTTATGGAAGGAAACAATAATGAAGATTCCTGATGAACCAAAAAAATAGCTTTAGCAACAGTCTGGCTCACCACAGAACATAACTGCTTTGCAAAACATCTATGCTTGGATGGTATGGCTTGAATCACTCTGTCCAATGTGACATTGCAAGAGTGTCCATCCTTCAAAACTATTTCCAAAAGTGACCAATATTGGAAAACTAGGGTACTAATGGTACTATGAGAAAAATATGAATCAATTGCTTTCGGATGGGGGAAAAAATAAACAAGGCTTAACTATAAATGATTCATAAATTCTATTCTAGTGTTCTGCCCTAGGGCAGGTCCTTCACTGCAATCATAGCATTTTCATGCTATGGTTTGCAGCTTTACTAGGGAATTATAGGTGTGGTAGCTTCCCGTTGCTTTCCACACCGGGAATGATAATGATGATGGCCAGATGATGTTCGGGGATTGTTTGGGCCTCTTATAGGGGAGGAGAAACCCTGAAAAAACCTCACCCAGGAAGTTTGTTCAGACCGGGAATTGAACCGCTGTGTGACAAGGCAGCATGCTACCTCAAGACCACAGTGGTGTACATATGATTCATAAAGAGCTTTCAAATTACTTTTTTAAACTATTCTTCATTATTATTAGTCACTTTACCTATTAATAGTCACTACGACAAATGGGAACCAGAGAGCAATAATAAAAACATTGAAAGAAGCTGTACTGGCTTTATAATGTGATGTAAAATTCCCAAATAAATGTCTTCTTAAGAAAGAAGGTGATATTTGCAAGATAGAAGCAAAGGTTTCATAGCTTTTGGTGAGCAGGAATTAACAGCATATATAAGAGGAAAATTTGCATTTAGATTGGAACTTGCTCAGGTAGCTCACTTGGTTAGAGCATTCGCCTATATTGCAAAAGGTCCTGGGTTCAAGCCTCAGTCTGAGCGTATAATTTTTCTCTTCAAATATGATTTATCCATCATTGAGATGTATGAAATGAATAATAAAAACATCACAATAACAACAAACTATTGAAATGCATATTTGGTGGAAAATATTCAATCTTATGTAGACTAATGCATCAGAGCAGGTAATGCCAGAATACTAACAAAACAAAACCTGCTCCCAGGATATATGTATGTTTTAATAGAATGTAGTAACAGGAAACAGTGTTGCAGTATGAAGTATAGACAGGATAAGTCAGCTCTTCTTTGGTAAACAGCATGGTCAGTTTGAGTGAAACCTACTTAATACCTGCACAATCAAAACATGTAAAGAACCAACGAGTGACTTTGTCTTGAAAGTATTAAGTCACAAGGTGAATATTTGTTTGTTTTAAAATTATATGAAGCAATCCTTCACCATTTATTGGCCTTTTCAGACATGAACCCACCATCTACTACTGATGGGAACTACACCAATTTTTTATTATAATTACAGGATTCTTCATTTATAACCTAATGGCCACACAGCGTTTCACCTCTCCTGAGCTCTTGCTAGATTCCTCCATTGCCTGCTGCCTTTGAGCACATGCATCTGCTAGCAGCGGCACTCGGCAGTACTGTATCGTCCAGCAATATGAACAGGTAATTGAATCTAGAGCAATGCATTTTTATGTGTAAAAGTTATTTTTATTGTGATTCACCAAGCCAGGTTCGCACTGAATTCAAAAGTTCCCTGGTGAAGTATCTCCTTCCAGATTTACAATTCACAAGATTGTGAAGACATTTGAAACCACTGGTTCTGTGTTAAACAAAAAACCAAAGCGTAAATGTACAGTTTTAATAGAGGAAAAGTTAGACGAAATAGGCGTATTATGATCGGAAAGTTGGAGTTTGGTGTGCTGTTAGCACTAGACACATAATTGGTCCAATATTTTACAAGCGGACTGTAAATGCAGAGAGGCGCCAAAATGACATTTTGACCCCATTTTTTCGTGAACTGACAGAAGAGAAATCATATGGGTGGTTTCAACAAGATTCTGCTACTGCTCATACAGCAAAGGAGTCCATGAATAAAATTAGGTAAGATTTTTATACGTGCTTTACGCGTTGAGTTTAATAGGAGCAATGCCTACTGTGGCACACCCAACCGCATAACACTGTGTGCCCGTTAGGTTATAAATGAAGAACCCTGTATTATTTTATTGATGTTAATTTGTACTTTTCTGTAGGGGAAATCTTTAATGTATTCTAATTTTAATTATTATTTATCACATATAATTGATAATGACAATTATCATTAATATTTATATGAAATGACAGTATGAGGTTCATTTTAATTAGTCATTGAGTTAGAATTTAACGCCTCACCTCATAATTGTAGATTACTCCAAGACTAGTTTTGATATTTCTGTGTATCATTATCAGCTCTAACTGTTGAATTGGTGGTTGGCGATCCAGTAGGTTGTTTAATATAATAAATTTGGGAATTTTAATATTATGAGGTTTTATTAATAAGAATCAAATGAATCGTGAATTCTTCTTACCTCATACTTCTATGTTTTTTTTAAACACAGCACCGCAGTATCGGAGAATAATCTTCCCCCATACATTGTTTCTTACTCCTTGGTGGCTGACCAATGAACTTCTAAATTAAATATTTTTCCCTGGGAATTTCAAAATTCATGATTTTTCTTTATTTTTCTGGATGTAAATTTTCTCCAAAATTACGATATTTCCTTAGACTTATGTTTCAATAATTTGGCCTTTTGATGTTTTTATAATTCATTTAATACATCTCAATGAAGGATAAATTATATTTGAAGAGAAAAATATATGCACAGACTAGCGTTTTAGATTGGAGTGCTTTCGCACAGAAAGTGAAAAGTCCTGGGTTCAAATCCCACTCTGAGCGTATATTTTTCTCATCAAATATAATTTGGCCTTTGTTTTGATTCTGTGTTTTTCTGACCATGCATATGGAACTATTGCAGGTTTTCATATTTCCCCATTTTCCACATTTTTAAGGTGTTCTTTCAATCTTGTGTTCAAGTTCCCTTTTGTTTTTCCTATGTATATTTTTTTCACAATCTTTGCAATCAAGAAAATAAATAAATTAAAATAAAGAAAAATTAATAAATGAAAGTACTCTTCAGACCGATAAAGAAATTAATATGAAATACAAGAAATTTACATACTATCGTTTATAATATAATAGGAAACATGGACATGTGTGCATAAGAGTAGGCACAGGAGTCATTGAGATGTATGAAATGAATAATAAAAACATTGGTTACTGGAATCAGTGTTTGCTGAGTTCCTTCACAGTTTTTATGCTTTTTTTTACAATTCAAAATATGGTATTTGTCACACTTTAGTTCGCATAGCTTGCATACACATTTCTCGGATATGGTGTGAAAAGTGCTTACGTTTCACAGTTTGTGGTGGAAGCCATATACTCCGAGTTTATTGAATGCACTCCCCAACTATTGGTTTGCCCTTGTCCAATTTAATTTGTCATCATGCTGTTCATGTAGAATTCATCTTCTATACCACCCTTTGGCATATATTAAGTTTAAAAAAAAATTCAGCAAATTTAACATTAAATTAGCACTGAAAAATTATCATAACCCGATTAGATTAATGAGAAAAAAAAAAAAAAAAAAAGAGTAATGAAGGCAAAGAAATCAGGGATTTATCAAATTAATTGCAAAGTTTGTGAAAAAATATACATAGGAAAAACAAAAAGGAACTTGAACACAAGATTGAAAGAACACCTTAGAAATGTTAAAAATAGGGAAATAGAGAAATCTGTATTAACTGCACATGCATGATCAGAAAAACACAGGCCAAATTATTGAAACAAATAAGTCCAAGGAATTCACAATTTGGAAGAAAACCACATCGAGAAAAAAGTAAAAGAAAAATATTTTGGTTGACATAACATCAGTCGGCATAAGTGTTCTGAGGATGGGGTTGCCAAGACCCTGAAATCGCGATCTACTTAGAAGATTAATTATGAGGAGAGGTATGAAACATTTTAATTTATCTTAAAAGAAAAATAATTAATTTTGAAATTCCCAGAGAAAAAGATTTAATTTGAAAGTTCATCGGTCAGCCATAAGAGGGAATAACAAACAACCTACAGGATCACCAACCACCAATTCAACAGTTAGACAGAGCTGAAGATGATACACAGAAGTATCAAAACTAGTCTTGAAGAACTCTACAATTATGAGGTGAGGTGTTAAATTTTAACTTAATTATTAATTTATCAATTAACTGCACAGAGCTGGAAAATTCAGAGTGATTAAAATAATAACTATTGTTAATGTCATGGATGCTAACATAGTCCAGAAATAACAGCTTATTTTTATAACCATGTAATTTATTACTTATTTTTTATCACATATATTGTATAGAAATGATCAAAATGCAAAATGGAAACAGGTTTTGGTTAGAAACAACTAAAAAAAATTCACAATTCAATTTTCAGACTTGTTATTCTCATACTTTGTACAGGTAATCATCACTTATGAAAAGTAGTGACTCAGTAATTTGGTAACAATGGTATTTTGCATTGCAAAAGTCTGCCCCAAGCACCAACATTTTTAATAATATTTTTAAATTACATCAATCAGTTAATGACACTAATGCTTCTACAACATTCCCATGATGTTCTCTCAGAGTGCGTTCTGCCAAAATTCTTGATATTTCCATCTCCTTCATCTGAAATACAAGAAATTTTTATTATTATATTCGTACAAATATCTGAATTTGTATGGATAGATTGTAATAATATTCCTATGTCTGGCATATGAAATTGAATAATATTATGTTAGTTTAATAAAAAAATAGTTGAATTAATATTAAGAAGCTAAAGCTGTTACTATGATTGAAAAATAAGTATATTAAAGTACACTACTAAATTATTGTAATCAAATGGCAAAGAGAAAAATTTATGCCTGAACCGGGAATGAATGATGATTCATAGCATTTGAATGTGGGACCAAGACAGTAAGGTAAAGGAAGGATTTATGCTTGGATGGGAAGGAAGCCTGGATTAGCTCAATGGTTAAGAGCATCAGCACGGAAAGCTGAAGGTTCGGGGTTCGATTCCTGGTTCAGGCATAAATTTTTCTCTTTACCATTTGATTACAAAAAAATAGTTATTTACTTATGTATGAAAGCATTTTAGAGATCCATTATGGCAACAAAAGGACACAAGGAATGATGTGTTGTATGCTTTATTTAATTGCAACATAGAATTAAAAAAAAAGAGAGAGAGAGATGAGATTTAAGCTATTTTAACAACTGATGCTCCAAGATAAGTGCCTTGATGAAATACAATTTTATACGTAATTACTGTTATATATTACCATATAAGTGTGACTTACTAATCACATAGTTTCATTGCATGGCCAATTGTGTCGTCAACTAAATCTTTATTACAATGTTTCTTCACAGTAATCAGGAGAAAGTTTTCAGCATCAGTATGAAAATTATTAAAAATTTATCTTTTGAATCAGTAAATAATATAACCTCTGAAGAGCCAAGACTGAATGAAGTGCTTGCTACCACTCGCTAGCTATCATGTGGGAGTATAATCATGTGATTAGCATGTTACAATCCACCAACATTCAACTCAGTTTTCTTCACCTGATTTTACTTTTTTAATTCAGTTGTCTACATGAAGTTGAATGAACCCATTCCAGACATTAAATTCAAAGACTTTTGTGGTATAACTAAAAATTGAACTTGAAACTTCTGGCTTACTATTAGGACATTTTGTTCTACCACAGAGGTAGTCCCTTGAATAAATACATCAACCCAGATAAGTACTTACAATTAAGTCAACATCTTCTTTCTTAATAGACACTTTCAAAAGTTCTCTCTCTTTTGCCATTTTTTCAGCTGCTTCTTTATTGCGTCTATCACCAATAATTGTCATTGCCTGAAATAAAAGACATATCAATATAGCATGTAGCACTTCAATAGGATAATGAAATTTCTGGAAAATTATGTAACCAAGTGAGTTGGTTTACGATGTAGCTTTTGATATTTTATTTGGGAGATTCCAGGTTCAAACTCCAGTGCTGAGAAATTAAAAATTTTGTCTTAGTTTTACTTAAAATCAGTCATCAAAGCAAATACTGGGTTTGGATTTCATTACGATCACCCAATTTACATAATCACCATTCATAGTATCATAAATCAATGAATGTATTAAAAAAAAACACATGATAAACACAATACAAACATAGAAATTTCTGAATGTATGTAAAGATCCTAGATATAATATGATCTCAGGTATTATTTATGTAAAATTTTATCATCTCACCTCATTTCTTCTTCTTCTTAGACTGATTTCAGAACTTTATTCTTCAGTTCCATTGTCAGTATTTTCAGGATGATCATTGTTTTGTCAACTTGAAGAGCCGCCTACTGCTCCCTCTGTTGGTAGACTGAATAACCTCAAAATAAAATCATTTTCTCTGGGAATTTGAAAGTTCATTAACTTCTCCTTTCCACTTTTTTAAAATGTAGATCTACATAAAAAAAAATGGAAAGGAGAAGTTAATGAACTTTGAAATTTCTGGGGAATATGATTCGATTTCGATGTTCTTCAGTCTAGCAACAGAGGGAGCAGTAGGCGGTTCTTCAAGACGACAAAACAATGGCCATGAAAATATTGACGATAGAACCAAAGAAGAAAGTTCTGAAACTGGTCTAAGAAGAAGAAGAATATGAGGTGCAATGATAAAAATTTTACTTAAATAAATACCTCATGTCCACCGCTGTGGTCTCGAGGTAGCATGCTGCCTTGTCACGCTGCGGGTCCAGGTTTGATCACCAGTCGGGACAGTTTTTCTGGGTGAGGTTTTTATTGGGGTTTTTCCTCACCTGTAAGACAAATGTCAGGAAAACTTTAAGGCCCAAATGGTCCCCGAAATCATATTATCATCATCCTTCACCAGTGTGGAAAGCAACGGGAAGCTACCACGCCTACAATTCCCTAGTAAAACTGCAAAGTATAGCATGAAAATGCTACGATTGCAGTGAAAGACCTGCCCTCGGGCAGAATTACTATGGATGGAAATACCTCATAGTGTTAATTCCTAAAAAAGTAATATTTCATTATCTATAAAGAAGAATAAAATAAAAATGTCATAAAAACAAGATTTGAAGAGGATGATTCACAGATAGCAGAATATTAGTCATGGAGCCGAGTGCATTAGAGGTTGAAATGGCAATAGAAAAATTAAACTGTTTTTAAAACATTAGGTTCAGAAGAGATCCCAGCAGAATTCATGAAACCAGGGAGAGGAAAATTGATAGAAAAAAAGTCAATTATTGTAACAATCTATGAAAATGGAGATAAACTGATTGTAATATCTATAGAAGCATTAAATTAGTTTCAACTTCGTACAAAATTTTAACAAACAAAACATAATTTGTATTCTGACATATTTCTTATATTGATGACATAGGCAATCCTCAATGTGGATTTAGAGAAAATATTTGAATAAAGTTTCCATTAAGTGCATTGAAAAATTTTTCTCAAGTCCCATGCAGACACCACGCATATGCCAACAAGCATAAAGCAGTTTACACTGGAATCGTGCGATGCAGGCAACATACACGATATTTAACGAACCTAAAAGCTAACCTAATGCAATTTAATAACTCTAACCTGTGAAAGAATGCAACGCCCAAAAAATAATAGGAAGTTCTGAAATTCTGAAGTACATACTCCATGTTGGCTGCACTGGAACATTTGTTGTATAGAATATTTGTTAAAATCAATATGGCTGCCAAGTCATGTTACGTATGTAATTAAATATCATAGAAAAATATATTGAAATAACTGTTAGAAAAAATGTAAAAATTATTGTAAATCGTGAGAAATAATTTGAAAATAAAACCTTGTTGGCGCATGCACATGGTGTTTGCCCAGGACTTTGAAAAATTTCTCACTGCACTTTATGGAAACTTTGGAAAAAGTCCACTATTTGTGTATCATTTACTCCATGAATTCTTGTAAGTGCTACAGAATCATAGTGTGCATGCACGAGTTGCTATACTGCTTAATGTAGCTTCCATTAGATGGCTCTGAAATCGGAGTCACCAACTGTCGGAAAAAATTTTCAAACGTTTGTAAAAATGGACGTAAATTAACTTCCCATTTCCTAACCTAACAAAACAAGTTTCGTGCATATTATTTAATAAACTATAAACTAATCGCATCAGAATCTAACACAAAATGAAGTTAGTCTCTTGAAATATGGTTTGGAATAATTGCAAATATTGGTAACACCGATTGGAGAGTCATCTAGCGGAAGTCACATTAAGCATTTCCATGTCTGTAGAACTCAATTCAGAATATTCGCATAGTTACATGAATATTTAAAAATTGTAAGGAACGTTTATAGAATCGTTCCAAAATTTTAAAAAAGTACAAAACATTATTACAAATGGTAAAAAGTGTGTAGTGCAACAGTGGCATAAGAATGTTGTATGGAAAATCGTGATTGACAAATTGTAGACCACAGCCGAAACTTCAGCCAAATATTCTATACCATGGCATGGCAGGTCTACGAACGTAAAATGTTCCTATACTATATGTGTAATTATTATAATATCTATAAAGGTTCCGGTTGGCCTCAAATTTCTTGAAAAGTTGTATCTTTAAGGGGGGTAGAATTTAAGTTGGAATATATCTAGCTTGCAATTATCAATAATTGCAAATTTTTAGGTTGATTTAATTCTGCTCGGATTAGTATACTTAGTGACGTTCCTACTATCCCCGCTCAGGCTCCGAAGATGAAATATAGGGTTCCGATGTCCTTATGATTAGTTGAAAATAATCATCGCTTCAAGTAGTAGAATGGCTGAGATCAAGGTGAAAGATTGTAAATCTTTTAAGGAGGTAAACTCTTCTAATAAAGTTCTATATTCAAGGATGATAACAGAATGCAATTCTGACGAATTTCATACTCATCATTCATTATTTTAAGAAGAGATTCAAGTTGAGTTTTAACTACAAACAAAAAGAAATTAGATTCCATTATTATCTTAATTTCCGCCTTCTCAACTCTAGGACTAATTTTTGAGAACACTGGTTATTAGCATTTATTAAAAGCTTAATTTAACTTTCACTAGAAAGATTTTAAGTTAAATTAAACTAATAACCTTCAAAGTTATAAATAGAGGAGCTTCTTTAAGTCTTAAGTTCTCCATTTGGCTTACCAGCCGGTTAAGAAATGTTGCAAAATGTTTAAAATAATACGAAACATAATTACAAATGGTAAAAGTATAGTGCAACAGTGACATAAGAATGCTGTATGTAAAATAGTGATCATGAATACTAGACTTGGGCTCAACTTCACGCTTTATTTTATGGCATTTTTTCTAATTTTTTTAAAAACAAGAAAACAACATTTACATTTCTCTCAGGTAATTATTCACATACTGCAACAATAAATTGTGTTATTTATTTATTTTTTAATTTGAATTTGTTTGTGACACAGAATCCCCAAAGTTTATAGGGAATGGTTTATCCATTATGATGATCTTGAAGATTTTCAGGCTGTAGGCCGTGGTCGTGAGGCTTGTAGTTCCCCGACGTATAGGCAGACACAGTCTCTGGTGAAACGTCGGGGAACTACAAGCCTCATGGCCACGGCCTACAGCCCGAAAATCTTCAAAATCATCATAGCAACTCCGGCCGTGAAAGTGTACGTGAATACGGTTTATCCATTGTTTGTAAACCTCAGCCCAATGTTTTTATAAGCCTGTAGCTGAAAGTAAAATAACCTTATTCTTCTTCATCATGGTTTAGGCTTATTTACTAGCCTGTTCCGGCTCCAAATTGCTGCTGTTTCCATCTTTTCTTTGGTCTTCCCAAACTTCTTCTTCCTAGTGGTGAATAGCTCTATGCTGCTTTTGGTATTCTATTCTCAGTTATCCTTGCCAAGTGTTCTTTCCAGTTTGTTCTGTATTTCACTATTGTAGTGTTTAAGTCCTCTACTTTTAGTTGTTGTCTTATTTCTGTTATGTTTTTTTGTCTGTTCTTTGATATCCTGCTATTGGTCTGAGGAATTTCATTTCAGATCCATAAGTAACAATAGGCACTGCCATACTAAAATAACCATCAAGCTTAAATGTTTATCTTCTGATGTTATGAATTATTCAATAACCTTTGAGAAAATTACAAATAATATTAAATAAAATATGCATGCAACAGTCCACCAGTAGGTTAGGATATATTAAACAGTTACAAAATTGGGTCCATTGATATTATGTAGACTAGTTGAATTTTGTTCAATGTGAGTTAATTATAGAAAAAATATAATTTTTGCATTGATTCAGTATTACATTACAATGCAGAATTTGACAAGTTTTGGAATGTCAACTTCCAAATTTACACCACGTGTTAACTTACTCCGGAAAGATCTGCTGAAAAAATTTCCTTTTCCTCCGCATAATCTGTAACTTTTTCGAGATCTGCTGCACCACTGTCATATTTTGCTATTTTCTTTTGTGATTTTTCCTGCTGAACTTCGTCAGAGTCTCCTCCGATATCTCCATTAGCTTCGTCATCCGCCATATTTTAGTTGCGTATTTCTTTTGTTAGTAATTGAATTTCCTTTAATTACCGTAAGGTAGCACTGATATTTATGAGCTGACGACAATGTGAGAAACATTGAAAATTAATCAATCGGAACAAAACACAGATTATTTACCAATAACCGAAAGTTGACAGTTTTTTTTTTCACAGTTAGTTGACCCGCTTTTCTCCCTATAGAAATGTTACGTAAACCCAGTTGACAGATAGCAAATAGAAAACCCTTGTAGTGCATGTGAAATGTTTTGTTTATTGTATTTAGCATTCTGATTATGTGTGTATCTTTATTAGTATTTTTAAACCAGTAAAAGCATATTAAATAATGTACATTAATAAATTAATGTAGCATATTTTTTAACCAATTGGAAATAGAAGAACTTTCTAATAGCACACATTAATACATAATTAAATTATGTTGACAGCATTTTGATAATTTAAAATAATTTTCCTCTTGGCTAACATGTCAGTTGAATGTAGCCAACATAGCATTTTCTTTTCATGCTATACAGGAAAGATTTTTTCTTTAATTGGACGAATATTATAGATAGCTTTTGAGTATGTTTGATTGTTATTTCAACTCCTTATAGCTGTCTATGGTTTCTTTACATTATTAACAATAATTTGATGACATAATAATTTAGCTGTTTTTAAACGTGTATTGGCTACCTCACACACAGGTATCCGGTATTGAATTCTGTTATGTATTTATATAACTTAGGTTAATGTTGATAACTTGTTACTTTGTAAAGAATTAAGGTGTTCGTAGGACATTTGCGTGGTGTTTGTATCAGATAATAACAGTTTTACACGCCGAGTTGAATATTAATGAACAAAATGGGTTCCGGAGACGGATCAGACAATCTCCAACATAAATGGTGTCATCTTCGTAAAGTTTTGGAGAGATCAGGACCTTTCTGCCCATCCCGATTTTGAACCTTCTCCTGAAAATTTGAATTTTCTAATGTCGTCTTGCAAGATATTAGTTATTGGTGCTGGCGGACTGGGCTGTGAACTTCTGAAAGATTTGGCTTTGATGGGTTTCAAGAATATTGATGTTATCGACATGGACACGATTGAGTTATCAAACTTGAATAGACAGTTCCTTTTCAGGAGAAAAGATATTGGCCAGTCAAAAGCTGAAGTTGCTGCAAAATTCATAAACTCTAGAATCCCAGGTTGCCAGGTAACACCACACTTTTGTAAAATTCAAAATTTTGATGAAACTTTCTACAGGAATTTTCACATAGTAGTTTGTGGATTAGATTCCATTGTAGCACGTCGATGGATCAATGGCATGTTGATATCTCTGCTGAAATATGATGATGGTGTGTTGAATACAGAATCATTAATACCAATAATTGATGGTGGAACTGAAGGTTTTAAAGGAAATGCCAGAGTTATTCTTCCGGGTATAACAGCTTGTATTGAATGTACATTAGATCTTTTTCCACCTCAAGTCACATTTCCACTTTGTACCATTGCTAATACTCCTCGTTTACCTGAACACTGCATAGAATATGTTAAAGTAATTCAGTGGTCTAAGGAAAATCCATGGGATACAGCTATTGATGGAGACGATCCACAACATATCAATTGGATATATGAAAAAGCAATGGAAAGGGCAGCACAATTTGGAATTCAAGGAATAACTTACCGACTTGTACAAGGTGTTGTGAAGAATATAATTCCTGCAGTAGCATCAACAAATGCTATAGTAGCAGCGGCATGTGCCACTGAAGCATTTAAGTTGGCAACGAGTTGCTGTGTAGCACTGGATAACTATATGGTGTTCAATGATGTAGAAGGTATATATACTTATACATACCAGGCAGAGCGCAAAGATGATTGTCTCATTTGCAGTGAAATTCCTAAAACATTAGATGTTCCTGGACCTGACACTAAACTACAAGATATCATCACAGTCTTGTGTGAAAGTCCCAAATTTCTGATGAAGAACCCTGGTCTTACTGCAAATATTGATGGGAGAAGTCGCACTCTTTACATGCCAGCAATTGCAAGCATCGAGGAGAAGACTCGACCTAACCTAAGGAAGTCTCTTTTTGAACTTGGTCTGGCGAATGGATCTGTTCTTATGGTTGCAGATATGACTTCTCCAAATACACTAGTTATTGAACTGAAATTTGCCACTCCTCCTGATGTTGAAATGAACTGATGTATACAGTTGGCCTAATTTATATTCCTAATAAAAAATATTGGAGCATTAAAATTAAATTGTTGAATTTTCTTTTTTTTTTTTACAAAGCAAAAAGTATATGCTTGACATCTCGTGCATTAGTGAGTTTTTCAGGAAAAGAAGCCATGGCCATTGTGTTACGTAATTTGGCCTATATAGCTAATGTATTGGTCTACATACTAATAGAAAATCTTCTGATAAATGTTTGTTTTGCCAGTGATTGGAAGTTCCAAATATGTTGCAAATAACTAACTCACTGGCCATGGAGATTCATGGCCATGCAGACATTAGCTCTCCTTACATCCTTATCCTAAGCTAAGTTTTCCAATCATCACCTGTATAATTCATCTCCCTCAAATCATGGTTGATTTTAAATCTTACCATTATTTTAAATTCTTAGAGGAAGCAATAATATACTCTATACACCTTTCAACAATCCCGCAATTGCTATGAGACTACATTGTAGATCGATGTTAACAGCCATTGCCTACGTTATTATGTGTAATGATGTAACAGCCAGATTTTACGAAGAAATCTGACATGCCCAGAGGAAGACAGCAAAGAGATTTATATTGTCTACGTTGCAACAGATTTGTAACAGGCCCTCTTGACAGCACGTTCTATGTTAGAAATAACATAGTGTTGAGTGATTCTGGGCTTTGTGGCCATGTCCATTGCTGGTGTTCCTACCATGCCCAGAATCACTTAACACTATGATTACCGGCCATGAAAGCCTGCATTCAACTATTAGAAATAACATGTTAAGAGCTTAATTAAGTTATGTAGGTAGGAAGTAACACTGAGGTATATTTTAATTTATGTTGAGTTGTTTTTTGACTCCTCATGAGTAGGAGGCCGTTGGACGTCAGTTGTGAATGTGATACAGCATTGAGAATGTCACAAATGCAGTGAAGAAGTCTGTGAGGGAGTTAAGTATGAGGTGAGTCAAAAACAACTCAACAAATTAAAATGTTAAGAGCTTGTTTAGATTAAAAATATAACATTTAAAAATATTAATGAGAAAGGAAAAATTTATTTGAGAACTGATTTTGCAACACCCTGTAAAACCGCCTCTGATTAACCCTAGGAGAACATCAAGGTATTTAAGGTTACATGGAGCACCAACCCAGGGCAAATTTTGCCCATGTTATATATTGCCATTTTATAGTATGTAACTAAGTTCATTTTTTGACATTAGTTTATTAATAAACATGCTAAATTACAAAGTACTAGAAAAATAATATTTTGAATATAAAGAGTGTCCAAAATTGTGTAACATACTGTATTACTATTTTTATGTCACTGGTGAAATATAACAAGCAATAATGCCCAAAAGTTGATACAGAAAATAGTTATACATTAAAAACAATGTTAGTATAGTGCTTGAATATACAGATGTCCAAAATTTGTATACACTTTAGAAGTAAATGACCAGACACTGAATTTTTCTCTGGTGAAAAGTAACGAAAAAATGCTAACACTTGAACAAAGACAGTTGGTATACATTAGAATATACTTGTATTTGTGTGCAGTATGAACCTCGCTCTGCTAAACCATTTTTGTGGCGTCTTATTATTTAACCTCGTTCTACTACCATATTGAACCCACGCAGGGTTATATTGTTGATCACTATTTTGATTGGAAAGCATAGATTGTTCAAATTGTGACATCTTTGCCCAGGCCCATAGAGGCAAAGAGGAATTTTCTACTACCATATTGCACCCACGCAGGGTTATATTGTTGATCACTATTTTGATTGGAAAGCATAGATTGTTCAAATTGTGACATCTTTGCCCAGGCCCATAGAGGCAAAGAGGAATTCAACTTTCTTTACTAAATTCTCCCAATATGCAATGTTTACTGACTTATAAAATACAATCGTGGAAGCTTTGGGATAAAGGAACTAACACACGCTTGAGCAAGCTTTTGGAATTTCACTTTGATATCTGACTTATGCTAACTACTGAATGAATAGGCATAGAGTAAGTAAAAAGCACAACTAAAGCTTTTAATGTGAGTCAAAATATAGTCAGATATAATATAAAGATAAATAAATAAATATTCAATTTACAAAGAAAAGAAATCATAGTAGATCATCTATACAAAAAAAATGATATAAATCAACATACATACATACATTATCACTCACTCTAGTCCAGCCTCGGGTCGGGGGAAATACTGTCCTAGCGTCCCCACCCTGGCTTACTGGACCAGCTCTCCTGAGCTGCTCTGACCAGACTCCAATGGTGACTAAGTAGATGATGATTCGATGTTACAAAACACAGCTATTTATGAGAGTTCGCAGGGAGAGGGGGGAATGCGCGATAGCACAGGGTGCGCACTAGGAAGGGAAGGGATAGATAGGAAAGCATTTGGCACTGTTCATTAAGATGACACTCGAGATGGAGACGCGATTACGTATAGTTTGCGCAGTATGACGTAATTCCTGTATCGAAATGTCCATTTCGGTACACTTGAATATACGGAATGTCCAAAATTTCTATATAATATTTGGTCTAAATAACCAGGTATTAATTTTTTCCAGGTAAAAAGTAAAAAAAAAAAAAAATTCTAACAAACAAATATAGTTTGTATTGAAAACACATTTTCAGTGACTTCATTCAGAGAGATCGCTATTAGTTTCAGATGGAGAACATTTACCCCCTGCACATGAAATGGTTTTTATATATAAAATAAAAATTTTAAATATGTACAGCCTTTGAAAAAAATGATGGCGCAACTCTTGATGGTGGTTTTGAAGAACGATTCACACATGTAAGTTGTTATATGTGCTGTGTCCTTTGAGGTCAAATCGGGCAGCATAAGGGGCCAATCATAGATTTATACCAATCGTTATTGAAAGAATTTCAACAAATAAATTTATTAATTGAACTACTAAGTTAAGAGAGTTATTAGATGACTGAAAGCAAGCAATGGTCTCAAACCAATCAATAGTAAATTAGCACTTACTTCTGATGCAGTATTTGTATTGTTCGCTTCAGTAGAGCAGTCAGTAAGATGCTTTCTTGCGACGATGCAGGCCCACAGGTTCAATCCTGATTAGGAATTTTTTAATAACTTTTTTTTAATGCCTACACGTTACCAGGCTACATTATATAAATAAATTTGTATATATAGTGAAATTAATTAATTAAAGGAAACAGCTCATATATATATATATATATATATATATAATGAATAGCGATTGTAAAATCTCGTTACTTTGTTTAAAAAACACAAGGCATAACAAGATTGTTTGTTTCCACTACTAATGTAAAATGCGTCTGATTAAATTAAATTAAGAGAATTTAATATATAATTTCATTATACAAGTAAGTCCTGGAGTATTGTATCGCTTCATACAGACAGTTTCTAGCAGGGAACGGTTGCCTTCTAGTGGAGGGAGCTTCTATTTCCC
The DNA here is from genome assembly GCA_030220185.1 of Diploptera punctata. Classification (NCBI taxonomy): domain Eukaryota; kingdom Metazoa; phylum Arthropoda; class Insecta; order Blattodea; family Blaberidae; genus Diploptera; species Diploptera punctata. The sequence continues at coordinate 1,099,963 of JASPKZ010007432.1, read as the reverse complement.
ATGCAGGAGGTCGTGTGTTCGATCCTGCTGTCATGCTTTTTTTTTGTCTCTCGTCCTTATCTCAATTAATTTTCTTTGTTTTTTTTTTTGGTTTGTTTTATTTACAGCATTTACTGCACTACTTATATACATGACATTATTTTCCATTGCAAGACACACAACGAAATAGAATGGATTTTAGTTTCTCAAATAGTTGTATACTTGTGAACCAAACTACTGAACTCTGGTCATGTGCAGTGCCTTCGTTCTGGGACTTGAAAATTACCTGTGCGCCAACAATTATTTCAAAGGCTGTACCTTTTGGCAGCTGCCGTCGTCCTCAACTGTGTTAAAATATATTTAAAATGTTATCTGGAGGCCTTTCGGAAGTTATCTGCTGATTATGGAAGTTAACTTCCGAAATACCTCCAGATTACATTTTAAATATAGTATTTTAACACAGTTGAGGAGATGGCACCTGCCAAAAGGTACATATTTTAAGTTTTTATTTTATGACTATTCACCTCAACAAAATTTGATATGAATTTTATTAGTATTGGTTTTTGTATATACAATGAAATACCTCTATATGTATATACCTGAAATTGAATCAGACCATTACTTACTTGTTTGTCCAATTTGTATGCCACCGAGATGGAAAAATAAAAATAAAATTAATAATATAAAACTTGAAAATGTGGACTATACTTATAAAGTAAGTCTTTTCTGAGATCCCACTATTACCTGGCTATACAAATGCAGATTAGATCGTCTAGTTCAAGAAGCACCGGTTGGTGAAAATATTGAAGAAGAATGGCTTGCTCTACAAAGTATTTTGACACAAGCAGCAAATGAAAGCCTAGGTATCAAAACTAAATGGAATCGAAAAAAATGACTACGGATATGGGATGAAAACATCAAAAAAGTAATTGATGATAAACGTGAAGCATACAAAAAATTTCTGTCTACAAAAAAAGATGAAGATAAAGTAGAGTATCATAGGAAGAGAGCCATAGCTAAAATTGAAGTTCGCAAAAAACATAGACAAAGCTGGGAACAATTTGTCTCATTTTTGGAAAATGATATCACTAGGCCTCAACCAAAAATATATAAAGTTTTAAAAAAATTTAAATAATGATTCAAGAGAAAATGCACATTTAAATTGTATATATCTAAAGAATCTTGGCTTAACTACTTTCATCATTTATGGACACAAAAGGATGATTTATTACAAATACCAATCTCTAATAACACTGCTTTGGAACAAATTTCTATAGATGAATTAACTGATGTTGTTAAATCATTAAAAAGTAACAAAGCTCCCGGAGAAGACCACATTAATCAAGAATTATTTAAATTTTCAACTAAAAAATTTTTAGACAGATTTCTTATTCTCCTTAATATGATATGGGATGGACAAGAACCACCACAAAGCTGGAACAAATCCATTGTAATACCAATCTTTAAAAAAGGAAGTCGCCAAATCAAAGATAACTATCATGGAATTAGCTTGTTGAACTCTGGATATAAAATTTATGCTAATATAGTTAAGAATAAATTGAGAAAAATTTATGAAAATATAATTGGAGAAGAGCAGAATGGATTCAGAAAGGGTAGATCTTGTACAGATGGATTCTTCACTCTAAAACTACTATTAGAAAAGCACAAGGAATTCAATATAGAAACTCATATCGCCTTCGTTGACTTTATAAAGGCTTTTGACAAAGTAGACAGAAATATATTACTACAAATTTTAGCTGATGATAACGTTCCACAACAATATATTATTAATATCTTCAACATCTATAAAGATAATTAAATCTCTGTTAAACAAGATGGCAAACTATCTTCTTGGGAAAAGATCAGCACTGGAGTAAGACAGGGATGTGGACTTTCACCGGTGCTTTTCATTATATATATGAATAAATTAATAAACGAATGGAGGAAAACACAACGAGGATATATACCCATCAATAGGAACCTCAAACTCGATGCTAGTCGTTTTGCAGACGATTATCTCTTCTGGCACTTTCCGAAAATGATTTGCAACGATCAATTTATAATTTACAAAAAATAGGTGCCAAATTTAATATGGAAATATCAATTAACAAAACTAAAATTATGGCATTTCATGGGAAGGACCCCATACAAAGTAAAATCTGTCTCCAGAATAAAATTTTAGAGAGATATCATCAATTTAAATACCTTGGATATTATCTCTCTATCTGTGATGAAAAAGATATCCCTGAAAAAATTACTAGTTATAATAAAAGTTTAGGAATTATTAATCAAGTTATGAAACCATCCCTTGTACAAAAAAACACCAGATTACGTTTATATAACACTTTGGCTAGAGCAGTGTTGATCTATGGTAGTGAAGCATGGACACTAAAAAGACTACATGAAAGCAGAATAACGGCTTGTGAAATGAGATTCATGCGCAGAACAGCGGGTTACACCAGATGGGATCGGAAAAGGAACACCGACATCTTAAAAGAATTGAAGACTACGCCAATTTTGGAATATATTAAACAGTACCAACTAAATTGGAAACACCATCTTGAAAGAATGAGTTCAAAGCTGTTTATAATTATATACCAAGAGGACGAAGATCACTGGGCCGTCCTATGAAACGCTGGAGGGAAAATTTTCTATAGGATCGTAACAGGCCTTGGCCTAATACTTGGAAGGAAGAAGAAGAAGATGAAAATTTATATATTAAAATTTTGTATTCTCGACAATGCACAAGAAAACTTAATACAAAATTGTAATTTTGTAAAATGAAATATTAATCCTTAGGCTTTTGCTTATAGTGTACTTAATGATACAACTTAAATTAGGTGCATTTAAATTTGTGTGTGTAATTCTTCTTCTTCCTTCCAAATATTAGGCCAAGGCCTGTTACGATCCTATAGAAAATTTTCCCTCCAGCATTTCATAGGACGGCCCAGTGATCTTCGTCCTGTGTGTGTAATTATTTTTTTTATTTGTCAAATTTAATTATATAACATATGGAAGATTAGTAAATAATACAAATATTGAGCTAGCGAAATTGGTAATTGAATTTAAGTAGGCCTTAAGTAGAAACGACATAACACCGGTCGACCAGAGGCTACTGATGATGGAGATAAGCTCCGAAACTGCAGTCTAGAAGGAAAAGGATATGAGGTGAGGTAATAAAAACATTAATTTAATTCTTAAGTAGGCCTATTTCAAATTTGAAATTAGTTATATTAAATTAATGTTGGGAAATAAACATTATGAGGTATAATTAAAATTCATCGGAGAACATTTTGCTTAAACAACTCACCTCATAGAATTCATGCTTCCATTATACCGCGGTTTCAAACACAGTCGTGTTCCTCAGCCATAACTCCGACTGACGAAATTGAAGTAATTTCGTTAGGAATATCAAAATTCATTGATCTATATTTATTTTTCTGAATGTATATCTTCTCCCAAACTGTCAATTCCAAAGGCTTCTCTACTTGTTTTTAAAGTTTAGCTTCTCTTCCAATTTTATGATGTTCTAATAAACTATGTGCAGTAATTGCAGATTTTTCAATTTCATAATTTTTAATATTTCTGAAATGTTCTTTTTGTACGAGTTCCTAAATTCCTTTTTGTTTTTCCTATATAAACTTTATTGCAATCTTCATAGTCCCAGACAGTAAGAAATCTGGAATTTATCAAATGAGTTGTGAAGATTGCAATAAAGTTTATATAGGAAAAAACAAGAAAGAATTTAGGAACTTGTACAAAAGAACATTTCAGAAATATTAAAAATTATGAAATTGAAAAATCTGCAATTACTGCACATAGTTTATTAGAACATCATAAAATTGGAAGAGAAGCTAAACTTTTAAAACAAGTAGAGAAGCTATTGGAAGGAAGAAGAAGAAAGATAGATCAATGAATTTTAATATTACTAACGAAATTACTTTGATTTCGAAGTTTATAAATTCAACCATAGTTGCAACACTGAAGATGGCGACAATAAGAACAGTTGACGGCCGAAGAATTTCGTCAGTTGGAGTTATGGCTGAGGATGAACATGACTGTGTTTGAAACTGCGGTATCATGGAAGCATGCATCCTATGAGGTGAGTTGTTTAAACAAAATGTTCTCCAATGAATTTTAATTGAAATTAGTTATTGAAACTATACTAATTCCGAGCTAAGTTCCAGATGTACTGTAAACAAACTTGCATAAGGTATTACTCCATCTATTGGGGAGCTGTGGTATTACTTTTAACTAACTTGCTGGCTCTATCGAACCCATAGGTCCATGACAACATGGACATAAGCTCTCCATACATCTCTATCCTGAGCTAATATTTTCCAATCATTTCCTGTATAATCTACTTCCCTCAATTCAAGATTACTGTTATTCTCCCACCTCATTCTTGGTCTACCAACTGGATGTTTTCTTTCTAGTTTTACTACAAGAAGTTTCCTTGCCCCTCTTTCATTCCCCATTTGTGCTACATGACCTGCCCATTGCAGTCTACGAGACTTTTATATCTGGTTTCCTTTAAAGATCATGTAGCACTGTTATGAAGTATTCTCCATTTGCTTGTTTGTTTTTGGCCCAAAAAAATTTTCCTAAGAAATTTATTCTCAAATACTCATAATCTTTTCTCTTCCCTTAAAGTAGATGTCCATGTTTCACATCCATATAATAGAATTTTACCTGTCATATATCTGAATTGTGCATGGAACTGTCAATGATTGAAACATTGTTCTTAGCCAATATTGTATTTTATAGGAAATAAGACTGAATGCAAGATAAGATGGTACCAACTTCCTCCATTTCTTATTTATTTATGGTTAAGGCTTGGAAGTTGAGGACCTATAAAAAGTCTGCAAAAGACCTTTAAAAAGATCTAAAGATATCCTAAAAAGTTGAAAAAGGACACAAAAAGTGTTGCAGTTACTAACGAGTGGATAAAGACAGTCTCACTGCTTTCACCCTCTGCTTGAGGCAATTTTCAGAAAGTTGCAACTTCTTAGAAAATTTGAAGTCGAAATACAAGTAGTTCAGGCGATCAAAAATAATGTGATGTTTGTGTGGGTTCAGTAGTTTGGAATATGAAAAGTTTTTAGAAAGGAAAACTAGATAGTATTTTTAAAAGACTTTGGAATTGAGACTAGACTCTGCAGATTCTTGAATTATGCAAATGCTATAAATGTAGTAAAAAGAAGGTAAAGTTGCAAAAAAGCCATTAGGACCTAAAAAATGTATAAAAAAAGGACCAATAAACAAAAAAAAAAGAGCAAATAAAACCCACCATTTTCTGCCCTACAATGACCCAAAATGTTTTTTTTTATGTTGGGCCTTGTCTTCAGATATAAAATAAAAAGAGGACTTCAACTTTGGAGCCCTATTTATAACAAAGAAAAAGTTTATGATAAAAAAATTATATATGGGCCTACCTAATTTAAGATGTGGGTTCCTTTAAATATATCTTCTTCCATTTCTTCATTGTTGGTTTCTCTTGGATTGATAATGAGTGAGTCTATATGGTATCGTACAAATTATCAGAATTCTAGAATTTATCCTCTTCCTCCTCCACGCCACATTCAACCATTGCCAGCTGCAGGTCCTGATTTCACTAATTTTGAAAGTTTTATTATTTTGAGCAACATATCCCTTTACTTGACTCCACTCTTACTCAATAAGGTTTAACATAACGTGATAAGGAGAGAATGTGGCCAGAGGCAGTGCATCCTTTATGTTCCCAATGGTTTATTGAACTTATGAATAAGGTGAATATTTGCAATGATGAATAATATCCTTGATTTTTTCAACAATTATATATATTTATTTAACTTTCACAGGGAAAGAACACTATGAGGTTTAATTTAATAATTAAATTAATGTTTTTATTACCTCACCTCATATCCTTTTTCTTCTATACTGCAGTTTCGGAGCTTATCTCCATCGTCAGTAGCCTCTGGTCGACCGGTGTTATGTCGTTTCTTGGCGGTTTCCTTCTTACTTCTGTCGGTGGACCGATGAACCTCTGGATTAGGTCAAAATTTGGGGGAGTTTCAAAATTCATGAGTTTTTCTTTTTTGTTTTTTTGGATGTGGATTTTTTCCCAGACTGTGAGTTCCTTTAGTTTACCTGTTTGTTTGATTAGGCTAGCTTCTGTATCTATTAAATGTTTTTCAGACCAAGCATGGGCTGCTACTGCTGACTTGTCCACTTCCCCCTTTTTTACATTTCTAAGGTGTTCCTTCAATCTAGTTTTTAAATTCCTTTTTGTTTTTCCTATATAGATTTTGTTGCAATCTTGACATTTGATCTGATATATTCCTGATTTATATTCTTGTCCAATTTTTTCATTTTTGTTGGTTTTAATTATCTTGTTTAGGCTGTATTCATTCTTTGGGGCCAATCGAATGTTAAACTTATTGAAAATTTTCTGGAACTTGTGGTGTTTTACAGGATGGTAAGTGAATTTTTTTTTTTTGAATCTTATGTTCTCTTCTGTTTGTTTTTTAAGTGTGACTTAAAAAACAAACAGAAGAGAACATAAGATTCAAAAAATTCACTTACCATCCTGTAAAACACCACAAGTTCCAGAACATTTTCAATAAGTTTAACATTCGATTGGCCCCAAAGAATGAATACAGCCTAAACAAGATAATTAAAACCAACAAAAATGAAAAAATTGGACAAGAATATAAATCAGGAATATATCAGATCAAATGTCAAGATTGCAACAAAATCTATATAGGAAAAACAAAAAGGAATTTAAAAACTAGATTGAAGGAACACCTTAGAAATGTAAAAAAGGGGGAAGTGGACAAGTCAGCAGTAGCAGCCCATGCTTGGTCTGAAAAACATTTAATAGATACAGAAGCTAGCCTAATCAAACAAACAGGTAAACTAAAGGAACTCACAGTCTGGGAAAAAATCCACATCCAAAAAAACAAAAAAGAAAAACTCATGAATTTTGAAACTCCCGCAAATTTTGACCTAATCCAGAGGTTCATCGGTCCACCGACAGAAGTAAGAAGGAAACCGCCAAGAAACGACATAACACCGGTCGACCAGAGGCTACTGACGATGGAGATAAGCTCCGAAACTGCAGTATAGAAGAAAAAGGATATGAGGTGAGGTAATAAAAACATTAATTTAATTATTTAATTATATATATATTTTTTTTTATTTCAATGCCTCAGGTCGTAATTACGACATTTCTGGTTCTCCTGGCATTGGCTTAATTGTAACCCACTTCTGAAGTTGGGGCACCTAAGAAGGCAGAGTTATGTTACCCCGATGATATGACGGGTGATAAATGATAATGAAACGCCAGGAGAGTTCTTAACCTAAATTCCAGACCATGGGCAACCACAGGAATAATTCCCTTTAAGGAAAAATTCCAATGGTTTGACCTTATGAACAGTAGTCAGAAATGCCAGCCATTAGCCCATGAGGCTGGTCTATATATATATATATATATATATATATATATATATATAAATAATTATTATTATTATTGGTAGAGGATTTAAAATTCTTCATCAGATACTTTTTTTAAGGACATGGGGGGGCCTCCCTGGATGAGTTATCAGCTCAATGTAAGGGTCACCTCCATGAAAATATAAATTTTTAGGACAAGATGCACCATTCTCTTATACATTTATATTAAACACGGCAAATATGATATGGATGATTGTGATGGCTAGTTTCAATACTGCATCACAGCATTGGACTAAAAAAGAACTCCTTTGCTGTATAAATACTAGTATTTATTTGTAAACAATTTAAATTTTTTAACAATTTACAGTTATGGACTATAAAAGAAAACACCTATTTGTCCCCCTTTTGGCTTATTTTAGGACTTTTTTCCCCTTTCTTTTCTATTATGAAAATTGCATCTAAAAATCCTAAGCCAAATTATTATATTAACAGTTGTGGACGTAATATGTTGGCTTGTCGTATCCTGCTTTTAGTTTCAAACTAATCAGTCAAATCCCTATTTGTTTTTATACAATTTATTGTGATTTCATGCATTTATTTTATTCTATTTACTAATTCCATGGTTATCTTCAGTTTATGGGTTGCAAGGGATAGTGAAGTGCATTCTAAAACCTCTCTTATCAAACCCTGACTTCAATCTGCCTGTGGTGCAACCTGCTTATAACAGATGAGACTCTAGTATTTTAGAGTTGCTTTCAATTCTCACAAGAAGCCTTAGATGGACCAAGGGATAATTCTGTTGGAAAAAAAAAAGGAAAACTCTTGGAACAAGGAAATTTTTTTAAAGTAGTAACTTTATAGTCCACAAAGAGGACCAGTTAGATGATATTTTAGAAAAAAAAAAAAAAGGAATTTCAATAGCAGTTATATCTGAAACAAAAAAGAAATTAAGAGGATCAAGAGAAACAAACAATTACTTACAATTTTACAGTGGAGTAAGCAGTAAAACAAGGATAAAATTTGGGATTATGCTTATGATTAAGAAATAATTAAAATCCACATTAAATAATTATTATTACTGGAGTGAAAGAATAATTCAAATTAGATTAAAATTACATGACATTTCTTGGTGTTTATGCTCTGGTAGAAGGCAAAGAAGAAGATAGTGACTAGTTTTATGAAGATTTGCAGCATATATTAAATAAGTTAATAAGTCAGAGATGTTGATATTAATGGATGATTTCAATGCTAGAGTAGGAAATATCAAGATTGACCAATGTATGGGAACAAATGGAGAACACTAAAAATGGCTATAGGTTAATTGATTTTCTAGTATATAATAAACTTCAAACCATTAATACAATGTTTGAACATAAGGATAGCTGCAAATTTACAAGGGAGGCTAGAAATTTGAGATCAATTGTGGAATATATATATTATGTACCAACAAAATTGCAGATATATTAGATTCAAGGGTATTTCGAGGCCCAAAAATTGAAACAGACCATTATCTCCTATTAACCCAATAGGGATTAAATCAAGATGGTATAAAAATAAAAAAGATATACAAAAGAATCAAGAAAATCTTTTCGAGTAAGTCTTTTTAGAGACCAAAGTGTGATTTGGCTATATCAAAGAATATTAGATTTATTTATGAAAGACACCAATTCAAGACAGTATAGAGAATTAATGGGAGGCACTTCAAAACATTTTAAAACAGACTGCAGAAGAAAGTCTAGGTATGAAGAAAAAGTGGAAAAGAAGAAAAGGGATGATGAAACCAAGAAGATTATAATAGAAAAAAAAAAGAGACCTACAAAAAATATCTCTACACAGAGAGAAGAGGATAAAATAGAATATAAAAGGAAAAGAGCAATCACCAAAAGAGAAATTCAGAAAAAAATATAGAGAGACCTGGAAAGAATTTTTAGCTTATTTGAAAAATGACATATTTAGACCTCAACCACAAACTTATAAAATTTTAGAACAGCTAAATAGTGAATTGAAAGAAAATGTTAAGGTAAATATTACCTCATCAGAAACTTGGTCACAATATTTTGAGAAATTATGGTCAGAGACAGTAGAACCTCTTGAACTTCTAGAGATGGAAAATGAATGTGAACAAATTGAACCAATATTTTATTTTGAACTGAAACAGATCTTTAAGAAAATGAAAAATAAATAATAAAACCCCAGGAGAAGATTAATTAAATATTGAACTATATAAATAAGACGTTTTTAGAAAGAAACTTTTTTTTTAACTCAATTTGGAGTGGAGAAGATGTACCCAAAAGCTGGACTAATCAATTGTAATTCCAATTTTTAAAATAAAAAGAGACAAAATCTTGCAAGAATTACAGATGTATAAGTTTATTAACCCTAGAACACAAATGTTATTCATTATGCTTTGTTCACTCGTAATTTTTACGACAGCCCATTATTTAATAACAATATCATAATAAAAATATGTCAAATTACACATTTAGTACTACCATGTTTAATAAGTAAATACTGAAGTCAATAGCAGTAACTTTGAACTCTTTTATTCACTCACAACACTTATTTTGTGCAGTATTACGTGCAGCGCTCTTTACAAATTGCCTTTCGACAAACTTTGCAGAAAGTGGTTGTCATTCTCCTCTTTTTTGATGGCATATGTAACAGATGGTCCTCCCTTCGGATGTGGGGGGGTCCTGCAGCTGGATCTTTCTGTTATTCTTCTTTCCCGATGGACTGAATTCTTGTACACAGCTCCGAAGATATCGTTGGAATAAGAAGTCTCTTTTGCATCCAAGGATACATGAGCTCTTCACTCAGGAAACATTACCACAGAAAACATTATCAGGTTCAGACTTGCTCAATGAGTCATCAGAAAAATAAATATCATTTGAATAGTTTTCTTGTTCCAAGTCATTTACATTCAGTAGGCGAGACATTTGAAAACAATAATAATCCATCCATCCATAGTAATTCTGCCCGAGGGCAGGTTTTTCACTGCAATCATAGCATTTTCATGTTATGTTTGCAGCTTTACTACGGAATTGTAGGTGCAGTAGCTTCCCGTTGCTTTCCACAACGGTGAAGGATGGTGATGATGAAGATGATATTGATGATGATGATGGCCATATGATTTCGAGGACTGTTTGGGCCTTAAATTTTTTCTGACATTTGTCTTGTAAAGTAAAGTGATCCCACAACAGGCCCTTGGGGTAGTAGGAGGTTAAGGCTCCCACTTTTTCTAGACAATCGGCACTTTATGTCAGCCGGGTTGTCAGCCCTGCGTGACGGCCGCCTTTACCCCCAGAACAAGCGTCTGGTACTCATTTCCGTTAGAGGCTGAGTCGACCCCAGGACCATAGTGCTGCCAGAGGGTTTGGGTCAGTTTAAAAATCCTGACCCCAACAGGACTTGAACCCTCGGCCCTCCGGCTTGTAGCTCAGTGCCTTAACCACTATGCTACGGCGTGTGCCCCCGACATTTGTCTTACAGGTGAGGAAAAACCACACCCAGAAAAACTGCCCCAACCGGGGATCGAACCCGGGCCCACTGCGTGACAAGGCAGCATGCTACCTTGAGACCACAGCGGTGGACTATAATAATAATAATAGCCCTAATAGCAATAACAAATTAAAAATATAAATAATAAAGTTTGGAGACAACTGAATTCCTGTATAATCTTACCGTGATGCATAGTCACAAACACTTGTAAAAATCACTAAGATTTCACCCATTCAAATAAAAATACTTAATATCAAGAGACAGAACTTATTTTGCACAGAAAACATTACCACAACATTCACAAGTGATATCTAGGAAGGTAATGAGGCAGCTGGCGGTTTAATTGTCATTGTTGAACGTAAGTGCATTGTAGAAATAATGAGTGTGTTCTAGGATATAAAATATTTGGTAGTATAATTAAGAACGAGTTACATAAATACTATGAAAAACTTCTTGGTGAAGAGCAAAATGGTAACTCATATTGCTTTTTTAGAGTTGGAAATGTTTATGATATAGTACACAGAAACAAAAATTACATATTAAATACATAGAAACAAACTGTTAAAAATATTAGCCATATACCAGGTTCCACAACAAATTATATTAAATATGTAATATATATATATATATATATATATATATCCATAATAATTCTGCCCGAGGGCAGGTCCTTCACTGCAATCATAACATTTTCATGCTACGCTTGCAGCTTTACTAGGGAATTGTAGGTGTGGTAGCTTCCCGTTGCTTTCCACACCGGTGAAGGATGGTGATGATGATGATAATGATAAGGATGATGATGGTGATGGCCGTATGATTTCGGGGACCGTTTGGGCCTTAAAGTTTTCCTGACATTTGTCTTACAGGTGAGGAAAAACCCCGATAAAAACCTCACCCAGAAAAACTGCCCCGACCGGGGATCGAACCCGGGCCCACTGCGTGACAAGGTAGCACGCTACCTCGAGACCACAGCGGTGGACTTATATATACATAAACCTTCACAAATCTAATTTAATTGCAGTAAAAGGTGACAATAAACTATCACAATGGCAGAAAATTCATATAGGAATGAGACAAGGATACCCTTTATCACCACTTTTATTTGTCGTTTATATGAATCAGGCAGTTAGAGAATGGAGAGAACACTATCATGGGTATATACAATTGAATAGAAATGTGAAATTAGATATGTTAATTTTTGCAGATGATGTAACATTAGTGGCACCTTCAGAGGATGAATTACAGCATTCAGTATATAGTTTTAACAAAATAGCGATCAAGTATAATATAAAAATTAATATAGAGAAAACAAAAGTAATGGCTTTTCATGGAAAATACCCTGTACATAGCAAAATTTGTATAGATTCAAAAATACTAGAAAAGTAAATTCATTTTTTGGATATACGTTAATATATTTGGATGAAGTGGACATATCAAATACAGTTATTAATTTTAATAAAACAATGGGAATAATAAATTCGGTAATGAAACCTTCACAGTCCAGAGAGATACCAGAGTACAGTTATACAAAACCTTAGCAAGACCAGCACTTTGCTATGGCAGTGAGGCATTGACTTTGAGGAAAGGAGAGGAGAGCAGTATAACTTCAAAACGAGATTCATGAGATATACAGCAAGATACACCAAGTGGGATTACCAAACGCAGTGATAATGTCTTGAAGGAACTATGTTTAGAATCAGTCATTAAGTACATAAATGAATACCAGAACAACTAGATGAATCATTTGCGATGAATGATTTTAGATAGAGTTCTCAAATGTTTCGTTATTGTCCAACAGCAAAGAGATCTCTGGAGCATCCAAGGAAGCACTGGATACAAAATTTATCAGTGAGATCATAACAGGCCTGTAAGCCTAAGACTAGGATGGATGAAGAATAAGAAAAATATCTTAAGTTTATTCAAATATTCCCATATTATGGTTTTATTAATTGCTGTCAAAATCTTTCTCATAATCTCTAAATACTAAAAATAGTTCTCTACCAAATTACTATTTTCTTTTTCTAATGTCTTCAAGAAAAAATTACACTAGTTCTTTTTCCAGATTTTATTGTGTGTATTTTACACTAATGAATAACATTGTTACAAGGAATTCATCAACACTGAGTAAAGTATGACATGAAATGGAGATAAAGATAACATCTTGACTTTTTTAGGAATTAACACTATGACGTATTATTTATTTAAGAAAAATTGTATCATGTCACCTCATATCCTTCTACTTATTAGTCTAATTAGGTTCCATCCTCATTATTTTCATGCCCATTGTTATGTTGTCTTGAAGAGCTGCAGTCATGAAAGTACTGAGGATGTGAGGATGGATCCTAAGTAGGTCCTGAAACCAGTCTAATAAGAAGAAGGATATGAGGTGAGGTGATACAGTTTTTCTTAAATAGAGAGCATCTTATTTCCTTGCTTCCATTTGTCAATTTGGTATAGAAGTCAGAAACTGCTAAAGAACATACTGATAAGGCTAGATCTGAACTAAATTATTCAGAGAGATGAATTTTATGTGCTGGATCATTGTCTTCTCTCTTTTTTCAAAACAATGAACTCAAAGGGAACACGTGTGCTGCAGTGATTGAATGTATTAACCCTACAAAAAATGAGTTCATGCTCACAAAAATAGAGATAAAAATTTGCTGACTTAATTAATATTTAAGGAGAAATTATTCTTAATTATATTATTTTTGGTCTGGACATCTTACCTCAATATTAATGTTGATTAATTATTATTAATAATTAATATTATTAGAAATTATTCTTTTCAGCAATATTTTCTAGATTTATCCATAAGATAAATTATTTGTTCTACAAGTATATATATTTATAGTAATAAGTAACTTTGTTTTGATATAACTTTAAGGATTTGGAGTTAATTTAAAATTATTTCTGCTTACGTAGCAATTTACACATTTTTTTTAAAAAAAGCTAAGAAATAAGATGCTTTATTATTTTAACACCAAACCTTTTAACACATTTTTTTTTTCCAATATCTATACATAATATTTCACCCTGCATTAATATTTACCGGGCTGCCAGTATTAACTGACAAGCAGCAGCAGTATGATACCTTGAACTTAAATAATTTATACATCTGCAATAACCTATTAATTAGCTTTTCTAGACTTTATTATTATTATTAGACATCATCACTGCTGTATTTTTAAAATTATTTACAATTTTGGAAAAGAGAAGTTTGAATTATTTTGTATATTTGCTTGAAGCCTTATTTTGCTCTAGAAAAAGGCATATCAACTTTAATGTGCTGTAAGTGTTTGGTTGCCAATTCTACCATTTATATCGATTATTCTTTATTTCAAAGTGTGTGATTTATTTTTTATTGTATGTTAGTTTTTATAAAGTAAGTAGTATGTGCACATATGCGGGTTATTCATCCGTATTGCATTACGTTTAAATCATTGACAGTAAGTTATCTAAATATTTGATAAAGATTATGAATATAATAATGCAATTGACTTATATTTAAAATTAATGTTGTGAAGTAATCATTATGAGGTAATATTCATTTGTGGTCGGAGTAATATTTAAATATCTCACCTCACAAATTTTGTGTTCTTCACAATACTAGGTTTCAAATGGAATCCTGTCCATCTTCAGTCAAATCTCCGACCAATGAAATTCATCCACCGCCAACATCTTCTGAGCTGCCATCTATGGTCGAGTTTATGAACTTTGAGATTAAATCCTAACGAACAAAATTTAATCTCAAAGTTCATAAACTCGATCATAGATGGCAGCTCAGAAGATGTTGACAGCAGAATTTCATCAGTCGGAGAATTTACAGAAGATGGATGGAATTCCGTTTGAAACCTGGTATTGTGGAAAACATGAATTTGTGAGGTGAGATATTTAAATATTACTCTGACCATATGTTAAACAATTTATGATGTTTTAATACAATAGGATGTTGTAAATTAAATATTGTAATTTTCTCAAATGATAAAGTAACAAGTTTCATAAGAATTTGCATGTGAAAACAATTTTTTTTTGGAATGAATTAGTTTAATTTTAAAATTATTTATGATACCTGTATAAAATTTTTATAAACTGAGTTCTGAGTTCAAATTTAAATTGGAAAATATCCCATATAATTTCTTATTCATATTTGATTTATTACATCATTGTGCTACTGTCTACTTTTATACTTTTTATTACACTTAGTTGTCAATATTGACTTGAATCATATGTGGATGTATGAAAATGTATACATCTCTTTTCATTTATTGGTATACTTTTTTAATAAATAATAACTAGGGCTCGGAAGTTGAGGACTTATAAAAGACCTTTTAAAAGACCTAAAAACTGGAAGAAAGAAATAAAAAGGTTGCAGTTGCTAACGAGTGGGTAAAGACAACCTCGCTACCTTCACCTTCTGCTCAAGGTAATTTTCACAAAATGGCAACTCCTTAGAAAATTGTTTAAGTCGAAATACAATAGTTCAGGTGGTCAGTAGGCTGGTGGTTAAAAATAATGTGATTTTTGTGAGGGTTCAATAGTTTTTCGCGGAACAGAAGTGTTTGGAATGTGAAAAGTCTGTAGAAAACTAGATAGTGTTTTTAAAAGAAGATGGAATTGAGACTAGATACTGCAGATTCTTGAATTATACAAATGTTATAAATGAAGTCAAAAGAAGGTAAAGTTGCAAAAAAAAAAAGCAGTTAAGACCTAAAAAAGGTTTTTAAAAAAAAGAACCAATAAGACAATGTCGAAAAAGGACAAATAAAACCCACAATTTTTTGACCTATAATGACCAAAAAATGTATATATATAATGTTGGGCCTTGTTTTCAGACATAAAATAAAAAAAGGATTTTTCCTCAACTTCTAAGCCCTAATAATAACATTTATTTAAGAAAGAAAAATTAAAGCTTGAACCAGGGTAAGTTTTCTTTCTTAAATAAAACTTTATCCGGGATTGGAAAGTGTTAATTTAAGTAAAAAACATCAAAATAACATTTACAATCATCAATTTGTTAAATGCATAAATGTTTTAGAATGTGTGTGTGTAGAACGCATTCTAGAGCTCTACTTGGAAGTCAATTAAAAACCTTACCATCATTGGACAACATGGTTAGAATCCTGCTTAGAGGTTGTAAAATTGCTATCAGTGTTCTCAAAATGCAAATATAAATGTTTAATTCTGAAAATATGTTTTCATCTGTAAAAAACTATAAATATATGTCAAGTTTTTTAAATGAACATGCAGAACATATTCTTTGTTGACCAACTCATTCAGTCCAATCACAAATGAGCTTGTTTAAGGCACACACATTAAGCATTAATGCAAATTTATGTCCAACATGAATTTTACATAAACTTATTTTACATTGTCTTGCTATGTTTTATAAAAATAATTATTCACACTTTATATATTTTTGATTTTCTGTTGTTAAATTGTTACTTAAATATATTCAGTCACATATTTTCACTAAGAAATACTTATTCTATATTATAATAATTTGTATATTGTAGTGATCTTACAGAAGATTTCCGGGCTGTTGGCCGTGGTCTTGAGGCTTGTAGTTCCCCAACGTTTCGCCAGAGACTGCGTCCGGCATCCTCAAGGGCTGTCTTGAGACTGGCAATTTTGTCGACTACCTGCCAGTCTCAAGACAACCCTTGAGGATGCCGGACGCAGTCTCTGGCAAAACGTTGGGGAACTACAAGCCTCAAGACCACGGCCAACAGCCCGGAAATCTTCTGCAAGATCATCATAGTAACTCCGGCCGTGAAAGCCTAAGTCAATATAATTTGTATATTCCTTTATAAATAGTCAATGCGAAGAAATACTTTGAGGTAACAAAATAATTAAAAAAAGTATTATTAATACTAAAACAGCAAATCTTCTAAAGTATCATGTGTGACTGAATGTAAGGGTGTGTCAATGTTATGTATAAAAATATCTTTCAGAAATGATGCATCATTCATTAATGTTTAACTTTGCTGACGTATTCTTGATATTTTTTTGCTCTTGTCATTTGTCTTAGGTGGTGGTGGGCCTCCTGCAGAAATATGACGGTTGTATACACTGTAATGAAAACAGTATGTTAATGGTGAAACTTTTTTTACAGGAAATGTGGATTTCAGATCAAATGTAAATTAAATGTAATGCCAGGTTTTTAAATATCTGCATCTTTCGTATGAAAAACAGTTTTTCAATGAAGATGCTGATCTAAAAAGTAAAGTAATCCCACTACAGGCCTCAGGAGGCCCTTGGGGTAGTAGGAGGTTAAGGCTCCCACTATTTCTGGACAATCGGCACTTGATGTCAGCCGGGTTATCAGCCCTGTGTGACGGCCGCCTTTACCCCCAGAACAAAGTCTGGTACTCATTTCCATTATAGGGCCATAGTGCCGCCAGAAGGTTTGGGTCAGTTTAAAAATCCTGACCCACCGGGACTTGAACCCTCGACCTTTTGGCTTGTAGCTCAGTGCATTAACCACTACGCTACGGCGTGCCCCATATCTGGTAAGTAAAAATATTTACTTAATTTAAATATTTTAATTTCTCATTAGGGTAAATAGAACAAATGTATCAAACTGATGGGCCTGAAAACCACATTTGACTCTTTGTATGTCATTTGTAAATGCTTATAAATATGTATGGATAACAATTAACAAGCAAGGACTCAACCAATTAAAAAAAAAATTGATCAGTTTAGAAATGGCAAGATTATAGGTGGCCTATGAGAGGTTGGTAATATATGAAATGTATGGTTGCTATATTTTAAAAAGTAGAAAAGAGAACACATTTTGTAATTCTACGTGTAACTATGAATCACTGTATAACTATTATTTCAAATGCCCAGTGCATATAAGCTACAGAAATTGCTGGGATTAATGTTCCAAGAACAGAATTACACAAAAAATTTAATTGATTATGATTGATTCAAGTAATATTTACATATCTCATATTCATCTTCAAAATCATCACTCTATCTCTATATTTATACAGTATTTTCTTTCTGTCACTTTCTTCTGAACAAAAACTGAACATACATGAAATGTTCAGTGGTATGATAAAACCAAAGTTCATTAGAGGAGGCGATGAAACATTAAATGTAAAACATAAAACTTAGGAATTTGACATTTCTTAACATAAACTGGTAATTACTATAACATTACCATATAGTAGCACTTTTAAAACAACACAATCTTGCTAGGTGCACAAGTAAAATATTACAATTAAAAAATCAAAACTTCGAAAATATCCTGAAAGAATTGATTTTGTACTCATTCGCTCGACAACTATGAATAAACATTCATCTAATATTCTGGACATTTATCCAAATTCTAAAAATCTGCTCATATGGAAATTTCAATCCTAAAAATGAGAAGTGGGAAAACTAATCTATGGCAACCCTATGACATGGCCTTGTAGACCAAAAGAGTTTATCACACTGCGGTATAATGTTTTAAACTAAGAGATTTCTTGAAAAAAAGTATATTTTTACTACTTTACCTTAATTTATGGACTTTTTTATCTAATGCCATCAGGTTGTCTTTTATGACATTTCTGGTTTTCTCCCCTGGCACTGACAGAATTGTAATCCACTTCTTAGGTTGGGGCACCTGGAAGGCGGAGTTACATTACCCCAATGATATGATGGGTGATAAATGATAATGAAGCGCCAGGAGAGTTCTTAACCTAAATTCCAGACCATGGGTAACCAAAGAAATAATTCCCTTAAAGGAAAAATTCCTGTGGTTTGACTGGGAATTGAACTCAGGACCTCATGAACTGTAATCAGAAATGCTGAAGACTACGCTGGGCATTAAGTATTATTATTTTTAAAAAAATGTTGTTTTCATGATTTTTTTTTTCTTCTGAAAACTGATATGCTCGTCGTCAATAGTCATATGGCATTAACAAATAAAAGTGTTTATTCATAATGTTTTTTTACTAAGTAGTTTATATAATACAATGAAAACTCGATTTATCATTCCTGGTTTTATCATCTTCCCGGATTTATCATTGAATTTCTACAGTCCCTATACTAATCTCATTTAAACTATGAGGAAAAAACTACATTTATCATTCCTTGATAAATCATTTTCCCACATTTATTGGTTAGAATTTTCAGTTTGGAATGATATAATTCCTGAATTGATGTTTTCAAAACGTGCTGTAGCAAGTTACAGTATGGAATTTTTATGGTTGTTTGTGAATTTCTCTTTGATCTCCTTTACAGCATATACCTGACTAGACAAAGGGATCCACGAATCACTTGATCTGTTCTATTTTTAAGAACTATTATTGTCAATCCAACCACTCCACATTTTCACTGAATTGTCCGTTCCTCAGTTTAAGCAATCTTTAAGTTGTTACAAGTTTGATTCTCATCTCTTCGTAATTCTTTATCAGATTTTGAAAGACATGTCTGCTAAACAAGTTCGTACTTTGCATCATAGAAGAAGTAGAGAAAAATTGAAAGGAGAAAAGGGTTGATATATAGCTGAGCACCTAGGCTTACCACCGTCTACCCTTATTTTGATAACTGCAAAGAAATGGGAAATCAGACAGCAGGTTGATAAGTATGGTACATCAGCAAAAATGAGGATGGAAAAAATTAACGACTATTTCATGAAACAGTTCAATGTACTGTAAATGAACATGGTCAAAAGATAATTATAATAAATTACTGTGTTTCTTGAATATATGTATGTATGCAGGGTGTAAATGAATTATACCACACAAATTTAACTATGTATAGAGGGGTATTATATAGGCATTTTGAGATAATGAACTAATGGTATACAAATAAAAATGTCCAAGTTATGATTCAATTTGTAAAATGGTTGGCACGCCACTAATTATTTCAAATTAAAATGGAAATAATATGATACAGAGACTATCAACGCAAATGTAAGGTTGATGCATCACGTTCGAAACTATCTACAGTATGTGTACACTTTTTTTTTTCCTTTCTTCCTTTATTATGTACATACTGTAAATTAGTTACATATGTAGATTTACTTCTGGTTTAATTGTTTATTCATTACTTTACAGAATACGGTATTGTAATGTACAGAGTTACAAAACTATCTATGTGCGTATTGTACAGACAATTGTTTGGTAAAAGTTGTAATAATAATAATAATAGACATACTGTAGAGTATAATAGGTTTCACAAATAAAATGTATAACTGTACTGTACAGTACTTATGTACTTGGATAATGATAGTGCAGTTATCACAAGAGTAATGACATGAAGAGGTACAGTGTATGTACACATGACATACATAATGTTTATATATTAAATTTGGGAATTTTTAACATTATGAGGTTCAATTAATAAGAATTAAATGAATCATGATTTCTTCTTACCTCATACTTCCATGTTTTTTTAAACGCAGCACTGCAGTATCGGCGACCCATTGTCACCGTCGTCAGCTGTTTTCACGACTGTCAATTTTTTCTTTTGCCGGTAATTATCCAAATTGCCATCTGGTGTTCTTTTGAAGGAATTACTCTCCAAACTGCCATCTGGTGTTCTTTTGAATAACATTTTCTAAACTGCCATCTGTTGTATTTTTGAAGAACTTTGTAATCAAGCTCAGTTCGTCCGGAATCTCGAAGTTCATGGTTCTAGTATGGTTTTTTTGAATATACATTTTTTCCCAAACTGTTAAATCCAAAGGTTTAGATAGATGTTTCAAAAGTTTTGCTTCTTTTTCAGTCCTATGATGCCCTAATAAACTATGTACTGCTATAGCTGATTTCTCAATTTCTCTATTCTTTATGTTTCTGAAGTGTTCTTTTTTACGAGTTTCCAAGTTCCTTTTTTTTTTCCTATATATATCCTGTTGCAATCTTTGCAATCAATTTGATAAATTCCAGATTTTTTGTCGTAGAAGATTTTGACAAGGAATATAATCATATTGTACATGTTGCTAAAATAAATGGTTTTGATGAAGACATAATAAAGAATAAATTTAATAAATTTAAACAACAGAAAAGGTTACAGGAATACACCACCTTACAACATGATTCCAAGGAAGATGTAAAATTCAAGAAATTTACTTACCATCCTGAAGTTCATAATAAGTTTCAAAAAAATTTCAGAAAATTTAATATAACATTGGCTCCAATTAACAAATTCAGCCTGGGTAATCTTCTGTTAACTAATAATAAATGTAACACCCCAGACAACAAAAAATCTGGAATTTATCAAATTGATTGCGAAGATTGCAACAGGATATATATAGGAAAAACAAAAAGGAACTTGGAAACTCGTAAAAAAGAACACTTCAGAAACATAAAGAATGGAGAAATTGAAAAATCAGCTATAGCAGCACATAGTTTATTAGAGCATCATAGGATTGAAAAAGAAGCAAAACTTTTGAAACATCTATCTAAACCTTTGGATTTAACAGTTTTGGGAAAAAATATATATTCAAAAAAAACATACTAGAACCATGAACTTCGAGATTCCGGACGAACCGAGCTTGATTACAAAGTTCTTCAAAAATACAACAGATGGCAGTTTAGAAAATGATTCATTCAAAAGAACACCAGATGGAAGTTTGGAGAATTACCGGCAAAAGAAAAAATTGACAGTCATGAAAACAGCTGACGATGGTGACAATGGGTCGCCGATACTGCAGTGCTGTGTTTAAAAAAAAACATAGAAGTATGAGGTAAGAAGGAATCACGATTCATTTAATTCTTATACATAATGTTATTGGGAAATAAAAAGCAATACATTTGATTAAACCAGAAAAAAAGTAAAGCACCTGCAGACTGTTTAGAAGAAATTGTTCAAATTGGCCACCTCCATTCTCACAACATAGACTACATTGGCAACTAAAGGATTATTGTACCCCGTTCAAGATACACGTGTCTTGCGGATTACATCATATCCTGTGATTATGCATGCAACTAACAGTTCATCTGTATCAACAAGGGTCGCATACACCAATGTTTTCAGGTCTCCCCACAAAAATAATCAAGTGGACAGAGATCTGGAGAACGAGGTGGCCACACTACAAATGAACTACCTCCAATGGCCATGTTACACTTCATCCAAAATAATTTGACACATTTCGGCAGAAATGGGGAACAGCCTGATGTGAAGAGGAACTTCTTCTAGCAATCTAGGTAGGACGTGCTCTAAAAATGTCACAATTTAATCTCTGGGGAAGAAGGTATGGGCGAACGGTGTGGTCAGAAATTATGCCTACCCATACGTTCACCGAAAATCTCTGCTGGTGACTCCTCTCAAAGATGGCATGAAAATTTTCATAATCCCACACATTACTATTCTTTCAGTTCAGAACCACCCCATCCATATTAAATATTGCCTCATCAATGAATAACACCGAGGAAAAGAAGTGCGGTGGCTGCAACAAAGCCCAATTACAAAATTGTACCCGTTGAGCGAAGTCCACTGGCTGTAAGGCTTGTACTTTTTGCAGATGAAAGGGATAGAGCTGGTCTTCATGCAGGGCTTCCCATACACTTTGATAGTTCGTGCCCATTACATGTGGAACAGCACGAGTACTATTAGAAGGATCATCTTCCACTCTATGAAGAACATTTTCTTCAAAATCTGCGGTGCAGTGTGTAATTCTTTCACCGGCATCTACTCCGTTTACCTTCAACGTCCCATGCTCCTGCAAATGCCTATCAACAGACTCTAAGGTTGTTCGGTGAGGATGGTGTCTATTTGGATACCACTCTGCATTCATGGCAGCAGCCCTTGCACCATTACCTTATGCTGCACCATAAATCAGATGCATTTCAGCAAATTCAGCATAAGATATTAAATATAAAATTGGTACCTGGTAAGTCAGGCATCCTCAATTAAATTATTAAAATGCAGAAGATAAAACATTGTTTTTGAAAGGCCTCCATATTGGAACTACTTAATGAAGTTTAATAATTTAGTTGAGGACAACTGACCTACTAGGTACCAATTTTATATGAATTTTAAAAGTATTGAAAATTCAGCATAACTGTAAAGATGTTCCATGATGCTTTCATGTTATGCGACTGATACTGAAGTAACTTCTAATCAGATATTTAATTTTAGGAAGTGATATTTTGAGGTTATTTTAATTAAATTATTTTCAGTCTGATCATCTTACCTCAATATTAATGTTGATTTGTTCTTGGACATGTTTCAAAACAATTCTGTTTTATCGTCAGCTTGTCCAGACTGATTAGATTTATGTTGCACGTAATAACCAATATGGGAATAGGTATTTTGCACATGCCTATATTGAACAAATTTCAATGTCAATATATCATAGTACACACGCAGGGAAAGTAAAAAAAAAAAAGGAAAGGAAAAAAAAGTGGCCTGCCGTAATTTGAACCATCAGTGTTCGAACTCAGATTCATCACTTTGACCATTAAGCCACACATTAACTACATAGATTTTGCGTGTTTCACTCTGAGCTAAGGCGCTCATTGTACCGATGCTACTTTAACCAGTGCAGTGGCGTGCAATCATCTGCTAAGTTCAAAATTTTAAGGAATTTGATAACCCAATATTTCAATAAACGTTGTTGATGAATTATTAGAAATCAGGATCTTGGAATTATTACCAAGATCTGAAGTTATTCTAGAATAATTTTCCCTCCTACTTTGCTCTCCTATTGACTTATCTGTATTAATTGTCGATTACTTTGATTCCCTATAACTAGCCCATTTTACCTTGTAGACCATTGGTTCCCTATTTCAAATTATTTGTATAATACCCCTCTGTAAGCAGTTAAATTTGTGTGGTATAATTCATTTACACCCTGTGTATATATACACACACACAAATTTGACAATTTTATATTATTTTTACAGGCATTCATATTGATCATTTTTCCTGTATCTATAGTTTCTTTTCAGGTCTCTCAAAGTAAATGATTAATCGAGGTTTCACTGTATAAGCATTAAGTATGCAGGGTGATAATGAAAGTAGCAGGAGTTGACCATCCATGTTTATCACTAATGTGCATGGAATTCTGTGTATTTAATGGTTCTTTTTTCTATTAAAATTTTATCCATGTCCACTTCATTAACTAATGAGCTAATTCAGAATTCTTACTCTATAAGTATTTAAGGATATTCTTAACAACTAGGTAATTAGCATCACAATTCAAATCTGGTCCAATATTCATTGTGTTATAAAATGTAATCCATGTATCATGCCAGTCCTACTGAACAAGTGGTTACCAATTGTTTAAATTTCCAATAAAAGTCTTCTTAAAAAAGAAGTCGTCATTTGCATGATCGAGCAATTGTTCATAGCATTTGGTGCTTGGGAATTAACAATGTATAAGAGGAAAATTTGCATTTAGATAGGAGTGATCAGGTAGCTCAGTTAGTAGAGCATTGGCATAGAAAGCCAAATGTATTGGTTTAAAACCCCAGTCTGAGCAGATATTTTTCTCTTCAAATGCAAAATTTAAAAAAAAACTCAAATATGCTCACAAGTTCAAACACAGACAGGGGCAATGGATTATCAAGGGGATAAAATTCCTTAATATGGCTTCCTTCGAAAGGAAAGTAAAGTCATGAGTTTTGTGTTGTAAATAATAGTAGTATGAAGTGTGCACAAATGTGCATAAGATTTGGTCTCTGCTGTATGCCAGCAACAATTTTGTTCTCTTTAAACATACATTGAAATGGTATCTTGCACACGGTCTATCACAGAGCTTACATACGCAGTCCATTGACGGATCATGATAGTTTAAAATTTTGCAGAGTTTGTGGTGATATCCGTGCACTGCCAGTCTTGTTACTGCACTGCGTATCTTGTTGTTTGGTCCAGTCCAATCTCAATTGATCATTGCATCTGTTGTGTAAAAATCGTCTGCTATTTCTTTTCTCTTCTTTTGTCTTATCTCCTTCAATGTAGTTTCCTGTTTAGTAGCTGGTAGCAGGAACTTTGTGCTTAGATCTTCCACGAGGAAAGTTTCCCGTGCTAACTCATATGTAAGTCTAGATGGAGCAAATTTGGAGATCCCCATTGCTGCTTTTAGGAATCATGCTTTCACTTTTTCTAAGAGTTTAAGTCTCCATAGCTGAGGTCAGTCCATGTGTTTTTCTATTCCATATGTTAAGATGGGAAGTATTTTGGCCTCAAAAAGTTTTATGGTTGTTGCAAGTGACAGCTGTGTGATGTTTTCTATGTCGTATATGGCAACTATAGCAGCTGCCACTCTCCCTTTCGTATGAATTCTGAAGGATTTGGTTGTTGTTTAGAGTGTTACTCATAGATATTTGAAGGCATTTGTGATTTGCAACAGGTTGCCCTGGAGTTGTATGTGGTCACCGTCTACCAGTCGACCACCCTTTCTGAATACCATCTATACCATTTTTGATAGGTTTATATCGAAGCCATTTTTGTTTGCAGTTCTTCCTTATCCGTCGCTCCGAGTACATATCGTCTGCGTATATACACATTTTTATTGATGGGTGGCATATCTGGATTATATCTGCTGTCATCACATTGTTGTAAATGTATTACCTATAAAAGAATCTCTAGCCTGAAATAAGATACTTCTGAATAACATTACTTGGTCTTTTCATGCCCAGATTTGAAGTATGATATTAATGACCTATAAAAAGATTTGTAGACTCTGCAATCCTTGTTTTCCTTAGAGTTTTTGTTGTCTAGGTATCATTGCACCTTAGTGTTTTCAACTAACATTTCTGCCATCAGCTCTGAAAAAGGCCATGATATGATGGTGGAAACATTAGACAAAAATTATCAGATGCAGTAACACCAGGACACAAAAAATTCTAATGCTAATAACATATTGCTAAAGAGCATCATTAATTGAAATATTAATACTAAGTCTTCATGTTTCAATGAGGGAAATTTTGAGGAAGTGGCTGAATTCAAATACCTAGGAACAATAATCACAAACAGGAATGAGATGCACAAGGAAATTAAACATGGGCTCAATTCTGGAAATGTGTGCTATTATGCATTACAGAGACTCTTGACTTCCCAACTCCTTTAAAATTCAAAAAATGATAAACTGAAAATATATAAAACTATTATTCTACCAGTTATATTATATGGATGCGAAACGTGGACTTCTTACTTTAAGGGAGGAAAGGAGATTACGAGTATTTGAGAATAAAGTTCTTAGGAAAATTTTTGGACCAAAGAGAGATGAACAGACAGGTGAATGGAGAAGACTGCATAACAGTGAATTACATGGTCTTTATAGGAAGCCAGATATAATAAGAACAGTTAAGTCTCGTAGACTGCCATGGGCAGGGGACATGTGGCACAAATGGGGAATGAAAGATGTGCATGAAAGCTTCTTGTAGGAAAACCAGAGGGAAAATGCCCAGTTGGCAGACCAAGAATGAGGCGGGAGAATAACATTAACTATGATTTGAGGGAAGTAGATTATCCAGGGGATGATTGGAAAACATTGGCTCAGGATAGGAATATATGGAGAGCTTATGTCCATGTGGCCATGAACCTATGGGTTCGATAGTGCCAGTGAGTTAGTTAAGTCTTCATGTTTCATGGCTATTATAAGATACATAGTTAAATATGGGAAATAACATTATGAGGTTCTTAATTCAATGAATGAATGAGTTATTTCTTATCTTACCTTACCTCATAGTTTGTTTTTTTAAACACGGGAACTGAATTTTTCAAGAGGAACATGCTTCCAATTTTCAATTGACATTATGACTACCGGATTTTCATTGGAATTTCCATCTATAACATTGCCATCTGGTATTGATTTGATGAACTTCGAGATCAGGTCCTGTTCATCGGGAATTTCGAAATTCATGGATCTAGTAAAACAAAAGTTTGTTGGAGAGTCATAAAATTGAAAAAGAAACCAAACTTCTAAAACATTTGGAAAAACCTTTAGAATTGACAGTTTGGGAGAAGATATATATTCAGAAGATCAAATTTAGATCCATGAATTTCGAAATTCCCGATGAACGGGACCTGATCTCGAAGTTCATCAAATCAACACCAGATGGCAACATTAAAGATGGAGATTCCAACGAAAATCTGGTAGTCATAATGTCAGCTGAACATGGGAAGGATGTTCCTCTTGAAAACTGTAGTTCCCATGTTTAAGAAAACATAAACTATGAGGTAAGATAAGAAATGACTCATTCATTCATTGGACTATTATAAGACTAATGTGAAGACAAAATATAAGTAAAATCATTGTCAATATATGAGAAAAATTGAGGCAAAAGGCATTTTTTTTTTTCATATAAATTAGTTTTATGTATAAATAATTTTTACCATCTGTATAAACTTACTATTTGTATGTTTCAGTCCGGATGTAGTCCATGACGTGAGAGACTCCAACCTGGAGTTGGTCTGCAATAGGTATCACCCATGGATTATTCTCCATCTTCAACACCGATTTATTGCTGACTAGATCGAGGTTACCTTTTATAAAAAAAATAAGTAAATGTTAGAAAATATAAAAATATTAATGTTTTTAGTATTGCTACCAGGTTGTCTTTATGCCATTTATGGCATTCTCTTCTGGCATTACAGAATTGTAACCCACTTCTTAAGTTAGGGTGCCTGATAAATTAATTGTATTCAAAAAAACCTATGTATTTATAATTAGCATGTACAAATGATAGCTGAATTATTTTATTATTATTTTCTTTATATTATAAAACATATTATATCAACCAAGTTGGCTCAAGCAGTAGCATTTAAGGCTTTTATTTGGTAGGTCCCAGGTTTAACATTGGTGCTAACCAATCTGACTGATATTTTTTGTGGTTTTCATTTGTGGTTAAAGTAAATGCTAGATTGGAATTTCATTGCCAAGATTCATTTAATCATATTCACTATTTCATACTACCATTAAAAAAGGGTAGATGCAATATGATATTAAATATTAAAGCATTTGTAAATAACAATGAAATAAAAGAAAATATTCTGGAAAGTACCACAAATCATTTGTACCGAGCAAGATAACTAATGCTACCATTTGAGAGTTGTGTTTGGGAGATGCCGGGTTAAAAATTCAGTGCCAATTTGACTGGGTTCTATTTTACTCAGTTGTCAAGCCAAATGCTGGGTTGGAATTTTCAGTACCAGGACCCATTTATTATATAAACCATTTTAAATTATCATTAAAAAATAACTTGGACATATACAAAAAAGCTACAGAAATGAAATTCTTAACGTAGAATGGTACATAAAACAACGAGAGATAGAATAAGGAATGACAAAATCAGAGAGACATTAAGTGTAGAAAAATTAACAAGAGACATAAAAAAAGTAGACTAAAATGGTTTAGACATTTAAAAAGAATGGAAAAGGAAAGACTACCACAAAGACTCTTAAATCTCAAGATACAAGAAAAACACCACGAGAAAGATGGATTATCTAAGTGAAGAAAAGTCTACAAGAGAGAGGATACGAACTAAAAAGAAGCAAAGCATGGGAAGATAGAGATGATTGGAGGCATATTTGGAATTGACCTTCTAAAAGGAGGACATGATAAAATTATGCTGATTGAAAAAATAAAAAAGTAGACACAAAATTGCTTTAGACATTAAAGTGTCTCTAAAAACCAAGAATAAAACATTTGTGGACAACTTACTGTACCATTTGTTTGTAAAATAGAGTTGATGCCAACTTTTTCAAAGTAAATAAATATAAAGAAATAATAGTATTTTAAATTTATAATAACGAGGAATCATTAATCATCACAGACTTAAAAAATTTGAGAACATAACACAGATATTTTTTTATTTTGAAAATTTTCATTTTTATATTGTAATTATTATATTATAAGTGTGCTACATGATCTTTAAGGGAAACCAGATGTAATGTGAACAGTTAAGCCTTCTAAACTGCAATGGGCAGGACGTATTTTGCATATGGAGAATGAAAGATTGGCATTGAGATTTCTTGTAGGAAAACCAGAAGGAAAGTGCCCAGTAGTTAGGCCAAAATGAGGTGGGAAAATAACATTGACCATGATTTGAGGGAAGTAAATTATACAGGAGATGTTCATATTATTCGTTTTTAAACATCGTAATGATGGACA
The DNA here is from genome assembly GCA_030220185.1 of Diploptera punctata. Taxonomy (NCBI): domain Eukaryota; kingdom Metazoa; phylum Arthropoda; class Insecta; order Blattodea; family Blaberidae; genus Diploptera; species Diploptera punctata. The sequence continues at coordinate 1,070,997 of JASPKZ010007432.1, read as the reverse complement.
AATTATATTTGAAAAGAGAAATATACGCCCTAGACTGGGGTTTGAACCCAGGACCTTTGATTCTCTATGTCAATGCTCTATCCAAGTGAGCTACCTAGGCCTCCTAATCTAACTATGTAGAAGAGAAAAATACGCATTTAGATAGTTCACTTGGATAGAGCATTGGCATAGAGAGTCAAAGGTCCTGGGTTCAAACCCCTGTCTAGGCATATATTTTTCTTTTCAAATATAATATACAGGAGATGATTGGAAAACACTGGTTCAGGATACGGATGTATAGAGAGCTTATATCTATGTGCTCCTAAACCTAGGGGTTCAATAGTGCCAATGAGTTAGTTAATTTGTTTAGTTATTGTGGTTATTATAGATACTTTAACAGCTAAATTGTTATATCTCAAAATTATTAAAAATTATATTTCTAAAATCTTTGGATTATTGTACTGCAATTAATGGAATTTCCCTTAAAATATTATTTTAAGCCTGACTCATTATTAAGAATTTAATATCACTAATAAATAACAGAATGTTCTCTGGTTTTATGCAACATAATAGTGATAGATAGTTGAATGCAGGCTTTCACGGCCGGTAATCATAATGTTGAGTGATTCCGGGTTATGTGGCCGTGGTCCATAGTTGGTGTTGATACCAGACGTTTCGCCCTCAACTGCGGAGGGCTATAGAAATATACAAGCATAAGGGAAATATTAACAGAAAAGAGGAAGGTATCAAACTGTCTAAGGCCTGGTTTCATACACTAGAAAATAAATGCATTAACACCAGTGACAACAAGGAGACGACCATTAGCCAATCAGCAAGAGCCACGCCCACTCACCCTGCACCCTCCACTAATACAACGTCCTCTACGTCCACAGCGCTCACTCTAAGTAGATCTTCCGACCAGGAAACACGCCTAGAAGCACTTGCCACTGAAGATGCCCTCCGCAGTTGAGGGCGAAACGTCTGGTATCAACACCAACTATGGATCACGGCCACATAACCCGGAATCACTCAACATTAGTGATAGATAGTGTTTGTTTTTGTGGCCAAATTATTAACATTTCTATTTCATGAGAAGGATATATATTATAAGAAAGTTTATTAAACTAGTATTCAATCTTTGTTAAAATTTTATGACAATTTTAATTATTGTCTGTCTTAACTTACCAATTTCTGGAGGTAGAACAGTGAGACGGTTACCCTGAATATGTAACTCTCTTAGACGAGTTAATTCTCCAATCTCCTTGGGAAGTTCAACCAAATCATTTTCTCTTAGCACCAACTGCACATACATTATATATAAATGTATTTGGTATGTCACACAAGAAGGAAAATTTAAATCACTATAACAGTGCTCTTCCAAGATTTTTTTTTCTCAGTTTATAATACAGTAATGTTCTTTTTTTTTTTTTTTTAAATCATTAGGAAGTTACATTATGAGGTTTAATTTAATATTTGAGTTTGTATTCTTTAACATTCTTACTCCATATTAGGAAGTTACATTATGAGGTTTAATTTAATATTTGAGTTTGTATTCTTTAACATTCTTACCCCATATTAGAAAGTTACATTATGAGGTTTAATTTAATATTTGAGTTTGTATTCTTTAACATTCTTACCCCATATTAGGAAGTTACATTATGAGGTTTAATTTATTATTTGAGTTTGTATTCTTTAACATTCTTACCCCATATTAGAAAGTTACATTATGAGGTTTAATTTAATATTTGAGTTTGTATTCTTTAACATTCTTACCCCATATTAGAAAGTTACATTATGAGGTTTAATTTAATATTTGAGTTTGTATTCTTTAACATTCTTACCCCATATTAGGAAGTTACATTATGAGGTTTAATTTAATATTTGAGTTTGTATTCTTTAACATTCTTACCCCATATTAGGAAGTTACATTATGAGGTTTAATTTAATATTTGAGTTTGTATTCTTTAACATTCTTACCCCATATTAGAAAGTTACATTATGAGGTTTAATTTAATATTTGAATTTGTATTCTTTAACATTCTTACCCCATAATAGGAAGTTACATTATGAGGTTTAATTTAATATTTGAGTTTGTATTCTTTAACATTCTTACCCCATATTAGGAAGTTACATTATGAGGTTTAATTTAATATCTGAGTTTGTATTCTTTAACATTCTTACTCCATATTAGGAAGTTACATTATGAGGTTTAATTTATTATTTGAGTTTGTATTCTTTAACATTCTTACCCCATATTAGGAAGTTACATTATGAGGTTTAATTAATATTTGAGTTTGTATTCTTTAACATTCTTACCCCATATTAGAAAGTTACATTATGAGGTTTAATTTAATATTTGAATTTGTATTCTTTAACATTCTTACCCCATAATAGGAAGTTACATTATGAGGTTTAATTTAATATTTGAGTTTGTATTCTTTAACATTCTTACCCCATATTAGGAAGTTACATTATGAGGTTTAATTTAATATTTGAGTTTGTATTCTTTAACATTCTTACTCCATATTAGGAAGTTACATTATGAGGTTTAATTTAATATTTGTGTTTGTATTCTTTAACATTCTTACCCCATATTAGGAAGTTACATTATGAGGTTTCATTTAATATTTGAGTTTGTATTCTTTAACATTCTTACCCCATATTAGGAAGTTACATTATGAGGTTTAATTTAATATTTGAGTTTGTATTATGAGGTTTAATTTAATATTTGTGTTTGTATTCTTTAACATTCTTACCCCATATTAGGAAGTTACATTATGAGGTTTAATTTAATATTTGAGTTTGTATTCTTTAACATTCTTACCCCATATTAGGAAGTTACATTATGAGGTTTAATTTAATATTTGAGTTTGTATTCTTTAACATTCTTACCCCATATTAGGAAGTTACATTATGAGGTTTAATTTAATATTTGTGTTTGTATTCTTTAACATTCTTACCCCATATTAGGAAGTTACATTATGAGGTTTAATTTAATATTTGAGTTTGTATTCTTTAACATTCTTACCCCATATTAGGAAGTTACATTATGAGGTTTAATTTAATATTTGTGTTTGTATTCTTTAACATTCTTACCCCATATTAGGAAGTTACATTATGAGGTTTAATTTAATATTTGAGTTTGTATTCTTTAACATTCTTACCCCATATTAGGAAGTTACATTATGAGGTTTAATTTAATATTTGAGTTTGTATTCTTTAACATTCTTACCCCATATTAGGAAGTTACATTATGAGGTTTAATTTAATATTTGTGTTTGTATTCTTTAACATTCTTACCCCATATTAGGAAGTTACATTATGAGGTTTAATTTAATATTTGAGTTTGTATTCTTTAACATTCTTACCCCATATTAGGAAGTTACATTATGAGGTTTAATTTAATATTTGAGTTTGTATTCTTTAACATTCTTACCTCTTATCTTACCACAGATCCGGGTCGACAACTTGAAGAAAAGAAAAACCAGTTTGTGAACAAGCTGAAGATGGAGCAAAAGCTTTGAAATGATCGTCCAACAGAATAAACATATGAGGGTAGAATGTTAAAGAATACAAACTCAAACAGTAATGTTCTGTTAATCAGATTTTTAATACCAGATTTTTACCTTTTATACAATAATAATGAGAGATTATTGTGAGTTTTGTCTCTATGATTTAGGTAACTCGACACATAGTACGAATGCAGGATAAAAGACTTCCAAAATTGTTATTGGTTGCCAAAATCGAGGAGAAAGATGGAGAGGATGACCAAGGAAAAGATATATGGATGACATTGAGAAGGGCATTGGAATAAAGCTTTTAAATTATAAATTATTACCATGCTCTCCGTTATGTGTTTAGAGAGGCTAGATTTGCCCTCATTATTTACAGAATCTCTAAAAGTTCGTTAAATCTAGTGGTAAAATTTTTTGTAGTTCTGCCAATACAGAATTTGTCACAGTTATTGGATTTTAATTTATAAATTCCTTTATTATATATATATATATATATATATCCATTTCATAAATTATATTTAAAATTACATTATTCAGTTTATTATTCATTCTATATGCAATTTTTATAATATTTTTTTTAGGAATTTGGCTAGTTTTTGTGTTTCTAAACCTGTATATGTTAATGATAACCACTTGATGTTATTTTTGTCAATGTTGAGGAAGCAGGTCACCTATTTAATACAATAGATAAGATATTATCGATCTTACACAGAGAAAACAATAAATTAAAAATCAACATTCTAGAAGAGATTGAAATCTTAAAGGAAACCACAAACCAACACCTTTTGAATGAGAACATACCCAATGACCAAAGCCTTCTTTACAAAATCGTTATTAACAATAGTCAATAAACAGAAGATGAAAAAAAAGAGAGCTAATAGTTGAGGAAGATGGAGAAAAGGTAATCATTTATAATTTAAAAGTTTTATATAGTGAAATACCTCAAAGGAGATTCAAAATGTATTTGAAAAATTATGACATTGGAATAATCATTAAATGAATCAGATTTAACATCTCACCTGTATTTTATATATATTTTCCAGGAGAAAAGAGAAGATCTCTTTGAAAGTAATCCTGGAAAATAGACAAAATATGAGATGAGGTGTAAAATCTGATTTATTTAACGATTATTAAATAAAAGTCTGTAATGCAGGAACTACGTAAACTATGCAAATTCCTCAGCAAGTTGAATTTATGGTCCATTTACTTGGTTTACAGAATATATATATTTCTTTTTTTAAATTTGAGAAACTCAATGTCTGATGCCAGCTTTTTAAAAGTGTCGGACTGCAGGGAAAAAATAAGTGATTTAAAATTTCGGGTTTCAGGTAAATCCCCACTTCTAATAGTTGGATTTTGCTGATTTTTTTAAAGAATACCTTACTTGTTTTGTTCCAATAACATATGCTGAGTTTTGTTGTGAACCACAAAAAAATTGTGACCTCTAGAGTGATTTTTACTAAAGTTGTTCATCATGAGTCTTACCTCATCCTTCATGGTCTAAATAACAAAATCTATATTCTGTATGACAGGCCAGTACAATCAAACTTCTCTTGCTATTCCAATTATAAACCATCAAAACTTTTGATGAGTTTACATATTCTTTATGTCCATATGCAGAGAAACATTGAAATTTGTCTTCACACATGAATGACCTTAAAGGGATCTATTTTTCCTTTTGAAATTTCATGTGGACACAGGTGGTGTTAATAGCTAGCAGGTCAAATATTAATAAAATCATTCTTTTAACAAAAATAACTTACTATCTGCAGATTTTTTAGCTGTCCAACTTCTGGTGGCAAATATTCAAAGTCATTGTCACCAAGATATAATGCTCGTAAAGTTTCTGAAAAAAACATAAATTTTAATTATTCAAATTTATACATTATCCTATTTATTGTTAGTTCTTAAGCTTGTAGTAAGGGAATTTCAGTAGATAGAACCTGAGGATTTACTATAAATTTAGTTTAAATATGACAAAAAATTATATAAAATGTTTACAACAATAATAATTTTATTATGAAGTAAATTTAAATGTGAAATTGTTTAAAAAATAATGCCTACCCATCATAAAAAAGTTGCCGGGAAGTGTGCCCTCATCCAAATTATTGTAGGTGAGATCTAGCACTTCCAGCACAGGGAATGCACCAAATCCTCGGGGTAATACTGCCAATCTGTTCATTCTGGAATAATATTAAAATTAATTTTCAATTAAGCTTTCAAAATGTTTATATATTTTTAATTAATGTTTATATACCTATTTTTAATTATTGTCCAATATATCATGAGTGAATTTTAAAATATGATAAATATTTGTAACAAGAAAATCCCTCAAGTTAAATTATAAATAGTACATTGTTTATTTTTTATTTCACTCGCCTCATACTTCATAACTCCTCGCAAACCATCAGATGGCGTGGAGGTCAGTCTGCAGGATAGAAGGCCGTTGGACATCAGTTGTGAACGTGACACAGCATTGAGAATGTCACAAATGATGTGACGAAACCCTGGGTTTGCAAGGAGTTATGAAGTATGAGGTGAGCGAAATAAAAAAATAAACAATATTAAAAAACCTCATAGTGTTATTTCCTAACTACATAACTTTATAAATAGTATAGTTGAACAATCAAAATCTGGACAATAATACTATTTTTCTAACTAATTATGCCAACCCATGGTCCTGTATATTGAACAGTAAGAGTTATTTCTTTAAAATTAAATTTTTAAGGGTATCTATGAGTGAATTTTGAAACTCCGAAACTAATGAAGATATTTCTTTCAAATTTTTATCACAAATGTCTACCAGTATGAATAACGTATTTGCTAAATTTCAAGAGATTTATTCTATTAGTTTTCAAGTTACATTTTTTTTCTGTTTTTTACTTTAATTAATTATAAAAGTTCCTTTCAGTGCAGTTTTAATTATTTTGTTCGAATATTTACTCTGGATATATTAAGTTTGTTAGTGATAGGATATCATACATAATTCTAAAGGGTAAACGACATGATTTTATAATTGTAAATGTACATGCCCCCACAGAAGATAAAGATGACAAGATCAAGGATGAGTTCTATGAAGAATTAGAATGCTTATTTGATAGCTTTTCACGATATCATATGAAAATTGTCTTAGGAGATTTTAATGCAAAAGTGGGGCGGGAAGATATATTCAAACCAACAATAGGCAAATTCAGTCTTCATGAAGATAGTAACGACAACGGGGTTAGATTAGTCACATTTGCCACATCAAAGAATCTCATTGTTAAGAGCACAACATTTCAGCATAAGGATATTCATAAATACTCCTGGACGTCCCCAGATGGAGAAACTCGGAACCAGATAGATCATGTATTAGTGGATAAACGCTGGCACAGTAGCATCATTGATGTTAGATCAGTTAGAGGGACAGACTGTAATTCAGATCATCATCTGGTCAGGGTAAAAATCAGACAACGGCTATCGCTTATGAGAGGAACAAACGCTAAAGATGATTCTGTAAAATATGAATTAAAAAACTTGATAAATGATGAAATGCGGCAAGAATACCAAATCAAAATTGCTAATAGATTTGAAGTACTGGAATCTTCAGATGAACTGTGGCAAACGAAGAAGAAACTGACATAAATAAAGAATGGGAGGCTATAAGAGATACTATTAAATTGTCAGCATCAGAAAGCATTGGTTGTTTAAAAAAGAGGCAAACAAGAAATGGTTTGATGAGGAATGTGCCGACATTGTAAAGAAAAGAAAGCTAGCAAAAATGAAATGGTTACACGAGCCAAATGAGGTAAATTTAGAGCAATTGGGTATGTTAGACGGGAAACCACCAAGTTACTAAAGAGTAAAAAGAGGGAATATTTGAGAGAGAAGATTAATGATCTTGAAATGAATGCAAAAAATAGGAACATTAGAGAATTATATCAGGGAATTAGTATAGAGAAGAAGGGTTTCAGGCTAGAACAAACATAATTCGGAATGAAAATGGGGATATGATTGCAGATTTCCAAGAGTATATTAAATAGATGGAAAAGTTATTTTAATCAGCTATTAAATGTACATACAGAACAGGACATCGAGGAGGATAAGTTACAGACAGCAGAAATGCTAGTCGCAGAGCCAAGTGCATTAGAGGTTGAAATTGCAATTGAAAAATTGAAGATGTATAAAGCATCAGGTTCAGATGAGATCCCAGCAGAACTGATAAATCAGGGGAGAAAAATTGATGGACAAGATACGCTGGTTGCTTAGTATGATTTGGGAAAAAGAAGCTCTTCCATATGAATGGAAGGAATCAATTAATTATCGTACCAATTTATAAGAAAGGAGATAAAACTGATTGCAACAACTATAGGGGCATCTCATTACTTTCAACTTCGTACAAAATTCTAACAAATATATTAGTAAGCAGACTTACTCCCTATATTGATGACATTCTAGGAGATCATCAATGTGCATTTAGAAGAAACAGGTCTACAACAGATCAGATTTTTAGTATAAGACAGATTTTAGAAAAGAAATGGGAATATAATGGTACTGTACATCAACTATACGTAGACTTCCAAAAAGCATATGATTCAATTAAGAGGGAGAAATTATATAGTATCCTGCTGGAGTTCGGAATTCCTAAAAAGTTAGTTAGACTTATACGAATGTGTCTAAATGGCTCAACGAGTAGGGTGCGTGTAGGCAAACAGTTTTCAGACACTTTTGAAATCCAGAATGGGTTGAAGCAAGGAGATGCACTATCTCCTCTACTATTTAATTTTGTACTAGAGCATGCCATTAAATCTTTAGAGAATGAGGAAGGCTTACAACTGAATGGTATTAATAAGCTGTTAGTTTATGCTGATGATGTAGTACTACTGGCCGATAGCGAGGAGATACTAAAGGCCAACACGCACACACTACTGAGTAACACTAAGAAATTAGGACTGGAAGTAAATATCAGTAAAACTAAATATATGGTCACACGTAGAAATACATTATATAATGGAAATGGACAGCTAATGACAAATGAGGGAAATTTTGAGGAATTGGCTGAATTCAAATACCTAGGAACAATAATCACAAATAGGAATGAGATGCACAAAGAAATTAAACATAGGCTCAATTCTGGAAATGCATGCTATTATGCATTGCAGAGACTTTTGATGCCCCAACTCCTTTCAAAAAACGTTAAGCTGAAAATATATAAAACTATTATTCTACCAGTTATATTATATGGGTGCGAAACATGGACTCTTACTTTAAGGGAGGAAAGGAGATTACGAGTATTTGAGAATAAAGTTCTTAGGAAAATTTTGGACCAAAGAGAGATGAACAGACAGGTGAATGGAGAAGACTACATAACAATGAACTACATGGTCTTTATAGGAAGCCAGATATAATAAGAACAGTTAAGTCCCGTAGACTGCGATGGGCAGGACATGTTGCGCGTATGGGGAATGAAAGACGTGCATGGAAACTTCTTGTAGGAAAGCCAGAAGGAAAACGCCCAGTTGGTAGACCAAGAATGAGGTGGGAGAACAACATTAACTATGATTTGAGGGAAGTAGATTATACAGGGAATGATTGGAAAGCATTAGCTCAGGATAGGGATGTATGGAGAGCTTATGTCCGTGTGGCCATGAACCTACGGGTTCGATAGTGCTAGTGAGTAAGTAAGTGAGTATTTGTTATACTCATTGTTTCCAAAATTGCATTGGATTTTTCTGTGCTGTTAATACTTTTGAGTAATTTTTTTTTAATTTATTTTTCATATTGACGAAAACTGTGAAATCTATGACAATATAAAATATCATAACTCATGAGCATTTCGAGTATGATTAAAATCCAGTGCAAGTTTGATTCTTTGTACTCTTACAGATAAGTGCGGAAAATTTCAATTGAATAGGGCAAAAACTGTAGTGCAAGGAACTTTTTTAAAATGGGCATTGCACTTGAAAAATACACTTTGGGAAAAAAAGGCTACAGTCATGCTTCTGACTGCTTTAATAACACACAGTTTCAATTTCTGTGTTGAAACAAATATTTCTTTTGGATATTTGTGCCAAACTGTATGGTAGAGACTCTCATTACCATTTTGGGTTTTTCCTTTTGTGCCTCTCTCCAATAATACATCTGATGCCAATCTTTGATATATTGGTATCAGTGATGATCTTGTAGAAGATTTCCGGCCAACAGCCTGGAAATCTCCTACAAGATCATCATAGTAACTCCGGCCATGAAAGCCTAAGTCAATATATTGGTATCAACTTTGCCACTAGTTCTGGGGAGTTTAAAAATGGCCACCAGGGCTTTAATAATGGGGAAATAGCGATAAGTTATATATTTTCTTGAACAGATAGCTTAGGAAAATTTTATGAGAGATAAAACACAAAATGTATATTTTGGTCAATTTTCACTCAAATTTCACTCATTGATATACCCTTAATATTGAAGTTATTGGTATTAAAATATTTCCCTAAACAAATGTGTTCATTAAAGAAATACCAATAGTGAGCAAAAAAATAATTATGTATACTTACTTACTCACTGGCACTATCGAACCTGTAGGTTCATGGCCACACAGACATAAGCTCTCCTTACATCCCTATCCTGAGCTAATGTTTTCCAATCATTCCCTGTATAATCTACTTCCCTCAAATCATAGTTGATGTTATTCTCCTACCTCTTTCTTGGTCTACCAACTGGGTGTTTTACCTCTGGCTTTCCTACAGGAAGCTTCCATGCAAGTCTTTCATTCCCCATACATGCAACATGTCCTGCCCATCACAGTATATATATACATTTTATGATAAAATATAAAGAATAGGAAAAACTCGCAATTTAATAAAAAGTAGTTCAGGATGATCTGGGTCAAAAAATTATATCTAAGTTTGGATTTCACAACAGATTTTCATTTTATGTCCTGTACTTTATATAATGTGCTTCTGAGGTACACATAATTAACTGAAAAATGTTCTGTCTATTTTATTTCACTAGAACATACCTAAGCATTTAAGTTATTCCATATGCATGCATTTGAGTGGATGTGAATTATAAAATAACCTAATAGTCCTCTCACCACAGGGATCCCGAGATCGAGTCTCAGTCACTACATGTGGGTTTCGTGGCGGACAAAACGGAGCTTGAGCAGGTTTTTCTCAGTGTTTTCTCCTGTTTTCCCCTGCCACAATTTCATTCCACCATTTCTCCATATTCATCTCATCCATTTCGTTTATCTGCCCCGTAATGGTACATCAGGTGTGGTCGGCCGGCACCCTTGTCATTCACAGACCTCGACCCGACCCTGAGTTGGACACGAGTTGAGGATATATTTTTTTATCTGCCAAATAAAAATACAGTGGCCTGATACATGTGGTCACGAAGATCATTCGCTTGCTTGCTAGGTGGGAAGCCACGCATCTGCCACCAACTGAGCTTCCATGGCCTCACAATTTAAATGTTAAAACTTAGGTAAGCATTACATTATACACATTTTGATACTTATCCTGTTTGTAGAAGATGCTATCTTTTCTTACATATGTTTCACGCCTTTTTAAGAAATTTATATTCACACTAATTCTTCTAATAATACCCGATGGAGTTGAAAATTTTAATTGAAAAATTAATTAAAATAAATTAATTTAATTCTGAAATTTTCAATCTCAGGACCAGGAGGGGTGGTAGTGTACAATTTTTAAGCAATAGAATGTGCATTATATTTCAAATAAATTTGCAGTACATATGTTTAGAAGGTATATGGTATAGTGTTGATAGCAATTTGTCTATTGGATGGTGAAGTTAAGCCTAGTGGGCCCCTTTGTGCTTTTTGACAGGAGTAGATTACATGCCGCCATGGGGTTACACCTTCTCCCTTCTCTTCATTATCATCCCTCATACAACATATTTTACACTACACAAACACATAAACAAACACTCATCCTATACTCCTCTCTGTATACAATACAAGAATATATCATTTACGTAAAGTGATATGTCAAAATGGTGCATAATTTAAAACAGACATCAATGCCAATCTATCCACCCAGAGCGGAACTTGAAGCATGAAAAGTGCAGAGAGTGGCATTAGAACACACACATGTTCTTTCGTTCGTTTAGAGAATGGGTATTATTTTTGTAAACTTTATTTTTTAGCATTCCCTATAAATAAAAATTATAAGCGCGTGGGAACTGATGGACTGTAAGTTACTTGTTATAATTCTGTCCCCAAATATCCAGTGCACTTTAGTCATGGATTTGTGTGCAGTATGGACTATTGCATTGTCTAGTTGGAAATACACTGAGAGATGCTCTGCATCACATACAGATCCCAAAATGTGACTGATGTATCTGGCACTCTTAATTGTTTCTTTATAGAAAACTGATCCAATAATTCTGTAGCCATTGATGACACACCACACCCCTACTTTTGCATATACAATGGAACTTTATGCACAACATCAGGTTTATATGATGACAAATCTGTCATTCTGTGATGATGCATGGCAATACAGATGAAACCAAGCCTCATCAGGAAAAAGAAATGGATTTTGAATCAAGTTCTTCAATATTTACTTTGTTTAACATCCAATTACAAAAGTGAATCCTGTGTTTATAATCGTCAGGCTGCAATTCATGACATAAATGAATTTGGTATGATATTAATTTCAATAATTTGTTGACACTCCTATAGATGCTTTACACACTTTTATCTGCTGTGCTAAACATCTCAGGGACTTGAATGGACTAAAAAATAAAGATTATATGATGGGTACAGGGAAAAATAAGGTAGCTCACTTTTTTATCGAAATGGAGTTTGAGATGTCATCAGATTCCCCATGAAAAGCACTATCATATGAAGTATGAAACAGTAAGGGTCGAATGTTTGAACGCATTAGACAGTAAAAGGCGTTCTCTGCTGAGAAAGTTATATCCAAATATATTTTGCTTACTCAGAAATCTATTCATGCGATAATAATTGTAAGTTACCTGACGAGGTACCTTAAGATCATAGCTCAAGATAGAAACTTATCGTGAAAATCCCGAAGGGAACTGATGTAGTTTGAAACCTTTGCAGCTTTATCCAAGATGTCGGACCTTGAAGACTTCGATCATGTTTTCGGTATATGCGGAGAAGAGGAATTTGATAGAGTCTTCTTCTTCTTCTTCCTTCCAAGTATTAGGCCAAGGCCTGTTACGATCCTATAGAAAATTTTCCCTCCAGCTTCTTCCGGAAAATTCTCGAAGACTTGAAAGCATAATAATAGTCCCTTCGATTGGTTGCTGGCCAAAGGAAGGCAAGACCAGTGATGAGCCTGCCATCTTATAGCCTCTGGTTAGGCTTTTCTGGAGAAGAAACTACCAAAGAATTCAACTGGAAGAACAGGAGAATCGGCATAATATTGCGCGATGCAGACATCGTTGTATACGGTATTATTTGCGGGACGCAAGCATAAATGCGTTCCTCTATAGCAGACGAAAATAACGGAAGTGGTTTTATCACTGAGAATTCTGGGTAATTCGTTGCCAATATTACGAAAACGTCAACTTTCATGCATGACCGGTAAGTCGGCCGTTAATTCGATCTCAGCAATTGCTCACGGTGAGTCAGCTCACCAGTGATTGGAAGTAATTTGAGTAGAGACTAATGTATTTGCATACAACCCTAAAAGATACAGTTTAATCATGGGTTTATTTATATCAACAATTTGGCATACAAATAAGGAAGTATGGATGTACTAAAAGTACATTTTATAGGTTTCAAGGAAAAAGTGATTACCCGATTCTTTCCCTATACCCTTCATATATAATCCCCATATGGTAAACGAACTAAAAGAAAATATACAAAGAATAGTTAGGTCCACTATGATAGAAGAAATAGTATAATGTGAATTAACATTTCTTCAGAAGGTATCAAACATGAGAGAAAATGGACAGCACATATAGCATGTTCTATGAGCAGGTTAAGTACCAAAATGTATATAATATAATGAATACTTAAGTTTTAACAACTAACTTGTGAGGTCCACACAAGCTCAGTTAGCAGCAGATGCAAAACCTCCCATCCAGCAAGCGGGCAAGGGATGTTTGTTGCCGCCATATGAACCAGACACACTATGCTTCTTGCTATAATCTAATGTACTTAAATTTATTTATGAAATTACATATATTCTTATGCATTATATCTTAGCTATTTTAACGAGATGAATTCTAATATGATATAGAATACTTACCCTACATTCAAAATGCGCAATTTTGGCATAGAAGATAAAGAAGTGGGGAGTTCTTCAATTTGATTATTAAAAAAGTTCAAAATCTCGAGGTTAATTAGATTGGCAATTGCTGGTGGAACAACTGCAAAAGAAAACATGTTATTGTTTATAAATGTAGATAAGTTAGATAAACAGAATTTTGGGGAAAATCATTTCCTCCTCCCCAGGAAATTAAAAAAAGATAAATGTAATTCAAAATTTCATCTGAGGGGAATATATAGTAATAAAACAAGTAAAGAAAATCTATTTTGAAAAAAACAAATTCTTTCAAGGCATTTAACAGTCCAGGATAAACTTTAGCCTCCCTACAAAATGCTTTCTGATTAAACACCTTTTCACATCATTTTGTAATTTTCATTTTCCTTATAACTTCTATTACACATCACCATATTTACTTGTTTTTGCAAGTTTGCAAGTTTCCTTACATATAGCTTCATGCAGGAAATAACTAAATATCTTATATATATATATAAACCACCTATACTTAATAAACCTTACAATATCTTTTCTATTATTAGTCTTGCAGTAAAATACTGCCAATATGTTTGGTTAAAGATGGATAAATACATAAACATTCAATTAAAATTCATCGGAGAACATATTGTTTAAACAACTCACCTCATAGGATTCATGCTTCCATGATATCGCGATTTCAAACATAATCATGTTCATCGTCAGCCATAACTCCGAGTTATGGCTGACGATGAACATGATTATGTTTGAAATCGCGATATCATGGAAGCATGAATCCTATGAGGTGAGTTGTTTAAACAATATGTTCTCCGATGAATTTTAATGATTATACCTCATAATGTTTACTTCCCAACATTAATTAAATATACATAAACATTCAAATTCATTAGCTATGGATAGATTTCTGCATAGTGGAGAAAAAAATAGAGATTGTATTAAAACTAGGGAAATACTTTACAACATGTGATGTGAAAAATTTTTCTAAGTTCAAATCATACACCATGTGCAATGCCAACAGACATGAAGCATTTACACTATGGCATCACAGGATGCAGCCAACATATACATATATTTGAACTTGCATTGCCAATGAACCTAAATGCAATTCAAGTATTCTAACCTGTGAAAGACCAACCTAAAAGCTAACCTAACTCAATTTAAGTACTCTAACTTGTAAAAGAATGCAAACTGATTTTATTTAGTAAGTTAATTAGTACAGACTCTATGTTGGCTTCACTGGAACACAGAACATTCGTTAAAACCGATATGACTGCCACATTTTCAAGTAGTTCAATATCACGAAAAAAATATATTCAAATAATCTTTAGAAAAATGTAAAAATCATCGTAAATGGTGGAAAATAATTTTAAAAATGAAACCCTAAGAATATAATTTGATAGGAGTTTAGGAAAGAATTTAAAAAGTCGCGTCACAGGTTGTAAATTTTAGCCAAAATTAGCTATGATATTTTAAATGTTGCCTTACAGCTCAGGTCTAAAAAGAATTTTAATTAGGTGGTAAAAAATCATTTTCTTTTTTCTAGCAAAATAACAAAATAATATATATCTGTAATATTTAAACACAACAATTATGCATATACAAGTAATTTATTTCTTATGAAATAAATTTGTATTGCTGTATTATGGGAATAACTGCAACATAAAATATTTTTAGATGTACAGTGTATTTGCTCCATGTACTTAGAGTTGGTATTTTTGTTTAGCAGTGTCCTTAACAGTAATTACCGTAACATTTAATTCAAATCTGGAAATGAAAAGGCTGAAAATTTTTGCTTTGAGGCCTGTTATTTCTGGCTTAAGGTTCTTTTATGTGCAATAAATCTGTGACATGAGATTCATAGCTTTAATTTCATTCTGAAAGAAGTTATTCTTAGAATTATAATATTATATTAACATATTCCAGTCCTGGAAATATTTATTTTTTGAAAAGAAAAATTAATGCTTGAATCAGGATTTGAACCCTGGACCTCTGACTCTGTACATCAGCTTGCAATCCATTATACCACTCAAGACCCGATACAACTGCTAAGTTTTCTTTCCATTTATACAATTCTCTTACGTCAAAGGCAGATAGCTCTCGTTATTTACAACACCATCAGACAACTTCTATTCAAAGTATTTTTAACAAGAATTTTACATTTACTTTTAAGCAGTAAAGCTTAATAATATGATGTAATATTTAGGCTAAGAGAAGGAGGGAGAAGTCAAAAGCTTATATTGTTTATTCAAGGGAAGGCTATGTTTATCATATTCCAGTCCTAGACAAATTAATTTTTTGAAAAGAAAAATTAACACTTGAACCAGGAATCGAACCTGGATCTCTAACTCTGTACATCAGCTTGCAATCTATTATACCATTCAAGACCCAATACAACCGCTAAATTTTCTTTCCACTTATAAAAAAAATTCTTAGGATTTTTATGCCATTAAAAGTCTATTGATCCTGGCTGGGTTTGAACCTCAAATCTCAGAATCAGAGATTAGCATAGTAACTGCTAGTTGACAAGGATTGACTCCATGTGCTTAGATGTACTATTAATATTTTGTCTGTGTAATATGCAAAGCAAATCCATATTTATTTTCATTTAGGTTTGACTTTGACTGAATTAAATTGACTAGTTTTATTACAAAGAGTTCTTCTTTTGTGGACTTACCTTGGATTTTATTGTGACTCAGAGTCAGTCTTGTTATATTTAACATATTGACTGAAAATAAAAATAAAAAAGATTATATTTAATTAATGTTGGGAAGTAAACATTATGAGGTATAATCATTAAAATTCATCGGAGAACATATTGTTTAAACAACTCACCTCATAGGATTCATGCTTCCATGATATCGCGATTTCAAACATAGTCATGTTCATCGTCAGCCATATGAGTCGGAGTTATGGCTGACGATGAACATGACTATGTTTGAAATCGCGATATCATGGAAGCATGAATCCTATGAGGTGAGTTGTTTAAACAATATGTTCTCCTTCAAAGTTAAAATTGGGAAAATATAAAATATGTTCTCCGATGAATTTTAATAAAAAAGATTATTTTTTTGAGGAACCAAGATTTACTGATCTATGTTTCATGTATCAGAAATCTATAACACAGATTAGTTTTAGCTTTTTAATGTAAATTAATGTTTTTATTGACATACAAGAAAAAGTTATTTCATACATTTACACAATATGAATAATCTTGTCAAGTTTCCTGATGTTACAATTTAAACTTTTCAATGGATTTTTATGTTCAGTCCATTAGATTAATATTGTATTTTTAAAAGGTAAAGTGATCCCACTACAAGCCTAAGGAGACCCATGGATGGTAAAAGGTTAAGGCTCCCACCTTTCTAGACAACAGCACAAGATATCTGCTGGGTTGCATGATTGCCATCTTTACTCCCAGAACAAGCATATGTAATCATTTCCATTAGTGGCAGAGTGAATGCCAGGGCTATGGTGGTGCCAGGTTTAGGCCAGTTTAAAAATTCTGATACTACTGGGACTTGAACCCCCAATCTTCTGGCTTGTAACATAACCCTTTACGCAGGATTATTTTGTGATCCTTACCATTTTTTCTTTCATATAAGAATTTTGACAAATTTTCGTAGTTTAAAACTCAATTGAATTCTTTCAGTGTTTCTTCAGGAGCCAATATCACCCAAAACAAGCCTAGTCTTAACTTGGATACAAAATATAATCATAAAGGCTAACCATAATATTGTTATTTATATAAATTTAATATTATTTGTGTTTGAATAAAGTATACATTATGTTTGTAAAAGGGTAGAATTTCACCTAAATTGGGAGGAGTTTGCATATTCCCCACAATATATACTTTGCCTCAAAACAAGATGGCTTCACCCACTCTCTTCTTTTAAGTAACAATAGGCACATGCCAGTTCTCCTGAGGCATTAATGTTCAAAATTTGGTATGCAATCCATTAAAAAATATTAAGATCTTAAATAATAAATTTGTTGATTCTTCTTAGTAGGTATGTCATACATATCAGTATCAATGCTTGTTTTTTTTTCTCATAGTGATTCCAAAGCTTGCTAGTTAATATTCTTTCTTAGCAAAATTCCATTATTTTCCACTAATTTACAGTTGAAGTTTCTTACATTTCATACTATCCACATACTTTGTCATTTAGCTCCTCTAACAATACATATTCTTTCTTAATTTATGAAGATTCCCGCATTTGAGCTGAATTAGAGGCTCCAGGCTTCTAGTGCCCATTTATTCACCACTGCTCATTAACAATAGCCAGAAAAATTATAAATAGTATATAATGATCTAACAGTAGATATGTTTCAAAATTTTAAATTGTGAAACCCTTAGAGGGAAAAGACTATTAGAAAAGCCTAGGTGTAAAGGATGGATAATATTTGGATAGACCTGAGGAAAATTGATAGGGTTTATTGGAGATATGAACTGGATTAAGTTGGCTGAGGAGTTTGTTAGTTAATGTAAATGATCTCCAGCTTAACAGGTGTGAATTGAACAGAGCTGAAAGCAGATTAAAAGTCACTACCACGCAACACTTGCCAATGTTGGATTATATTGAATTGCTGTATATCTGCTAGAAAATAGGAAGGAGAAAAGTTTGTCACTTTAAAAAAAAGAGATGCCTAGTTCTGTGCTAAAATATACAGATAAATATTTTCAAAATACTGGTAAATAAATGGTTTCTTACTTTAAGGGAGAAAAATATTACAAGTATTTGAGAATAAAGTTCTTAGGGAAATTTTTTGATTGAAGAGAGATGACAGGTGGAATGAAGTAAACTACATAATACATATAGACTGCAAAGGGCAGATATGTGGTGTGATACGAATGGCAAATGAAAGAGGGGCAATGAAATTTCTTGTAGAAAAGCCATAGGGAAAGCATCCAGTAGGTAGGCCAGGAATAAGGTGAGATTATTACATTAGTTTAAGGATGTATGGACAGCTTATGTCCACATGGCAATGAACCTCCAGATTTAATAGTTTTAGTGGGTTAGAATTAGTTATTGCCATTGGTAACCAAAAAAATTGTTGTAGACATCAATGAAAACAAGACAGTTAAATTATAGTAATTACAGCCACAAAAATGCCTTTGGATAACTATATTGTATAATGAAATATTTATTATTATTTTAATCTTACATTAGTTACTGATCTGTAAATTTAAAAGTACAGGTAAGAGGAAACATTTTAAAATTTACAAAGTCAACAGTTTTCATTTATACTGGAATTGACATTTGGCTTTTAATTCAGATCCTAATTTTTATTACATTACTTTTGTCTTTGTATTTAAAAAAATTTAAAATACCCTGTGACGTCATGGATTCCTCTAACTATGTATATGCCAATTACTTTTTCGCGATTTCTTCATTTAGTTTAAGTCACATTTTCATTGTATAAGGCCTTTGATTACTCATTTTCATTCTCTAAACATCAATAGGTCATACTATAATGTTAATTGTGTTTGTAATAGGTAAAACAAATTTAATAATGTTCTCAATTTTTCATAGCCTTTAACTATTACTAAGTATATTAAAATAGAATATATATGAATGACAATTGTAACTGTAAAGATTATATAGGGCCTATTCTAATTATAAAACTATGTAATTAACTAAAATAATGTTTGCTTAAACAATGTTTGTATTTTTATTTCACAAAATCAAATTAATTTTATACGAAAATGAACCACGCCCCCTCCCAAGTAACATCAAGGCGAGCATGTAGTCAAACAAGTTACCAAATTTGGTCACACACGTTCACCTTACATCATAAAAAATACACTCACACAATCCTGGCATTTCTTCGAATGAAGCAATCCCTTTATCGGCCAAATCCAACTCCGGATTTTGGATTTCTTTTGCTTCATCGATAACTTTTTTAGCTTTTGACATCTTTGTATTGGGAATACACGAAACTGGAGCTTGATTCATGATTGCGCGCGCAGCTACAGGAGATTTTTTCGGCGGGCGATGCAACTTGCTTGATGTCGGAACACAAAATGAATAGTTTTGACAATTCTCACTAGATGGCACGGCGGAGAGCATTTTTAGCGGTTTTTAAGTAGGCCCTACACGGTCAATCGCATTGATCAAAAGGTTGCGCCAATCGATCGTGTTAATGATGATTGACCGTCTAGGAAATGATTGAAGCACAATTTCACTACTAATTCACAAAAGCCTCGCAAAAAAAAATATATAGAGAGAAAGGAACACTAACTAAAACTAACACACTGGCACTATCGAGTCGGTAGATTCATGACCCTGCAGACATAAGCTCTCCATACATCCCTATCCTGAGCTAATGTTTTCCAATCGCCTGTATAATCTACCTCTCTCCAATCATGGATAATGTTATTCTCCCACCTCATTCTCGGTCTACCAACTGGGCGTTTTCCCTTTGGTTTTCCTACCAGCAGCTTTGATGCATCTGTTTCATTCCCCATATGGGCCACATGTCCTGTCCATCGCAGCCTACGAGATTGAACTGTTCTTATTATATCTGGCTTCCATACATAGCATGTAGCTCACTATTATGTAGTTATCTCCATTTACCTCCCTCTACCTCTCTTTTTGGTCCAAGGATTTTCATAAGATCTTTATTCTCAAATATTAATCTTCTTTCCTCCCTTAAAGTAAGAGTCCATGTTTTGCATCCATATAATATAACTGGTAGAGTAACAGTTTTATATATTTTCAGTTTAACTTTTTTTAAAGGAATTGGGATGACAAGAGTCCCTGTAATGTATAATAGCATGCATTTCCAGAATTGAGCATATGTTTAATTTCTTTGTGCATCTCATTCCTATTTCTGATTATTGTTGCTTGGTAATTTGAATTCAGCCATTTCTTCAAAATGTCTCTCATTTGTCATTAGTTATCCATTTCTATTATACAATGTATTTCTGTGTGTCACTATATATTTAGTTTTATTGATATTTACTTTCAGTCCCAATTTCTTAGTGTTACTCAATCGAGTGTGCGTGTTGGCTCTTAATATCTCCTCGCTATCGCCTAATAATGCTACATCATCAGCATAAACTAACAGCTTATTAATACCATTGAGTCATAGGCCTTCATCACCCTTCAAAGATTTGACGGCATGCTCTGGTACAAAATTGAATAGTAAAGTGCATATCCTTGCTTTAACCCCTTGTGAATTTTAAAAGTATCCAAAAACTATTTGCCTACACACAGCGTACTCTTTGTGTCATTTAGACTCATTCGAATAAGTCTAACAAACTTTTTAGAAATTCCGAACCCCAGCATTGGATACTATATAACTTTTCTCATAATTGAATTGTATGCCTTTTTGAAGTGTACACATAGTTGATGTAGGCATACAGTACCATTATATTCCCATTTATTTTCTAAAATCTGTCTTATACAAAAAATCTGATCTGTTGTAGACCTGTTTCTTTTACTTCCACATTGATAATCTCCTAGAAATTCATTGGTTCTGTGAGTAGCATTTCTGTCTGCAAATTATCCTCTTCAATACCTTGTTTTGCATGTATATTTAAAAGCTGATTAAAGCAAATTTTCTATCTGTTTAATATACTCCTGGTATCTGCAATCATATCCCTATTTTCATTCCTAATTATGTTTGTTCTGGCCTGAAACCCTTTCTTTCTATCCTAATTCCCTGATATAATCCTTTAATGTTTCTATTTTCTGCATTCATTTAATATCTTCTCTTTTAAATATTCCCTCCTTTTACTTTTTAGTAACCTGGTGGTTTCTCTTGTAATACTACCCAATTTTTCTAAATTTACCTAATTTGGCTTGTGTTACCAATTCATTTTTGTTACTTTTCTTTTCTGTACATGTCGGTACGTTCTTCATCAAACCATTTCTTGCTCTGCCTCTTTTTAAATAACCGATGCTCTCTGATGCTGACATTTAATAGTATCTCTTATATCTCCCATTCTTTATTTGTATCAGTTTCTTCTTTGTTTGCCACATTGTCATCTGAAGATGACAGTATTTCAAATCTATTAGCAATTTTGATTTGGTATTCTTGCCGTATTTAATCATTTTAGTGTTTTTTTTTAATTTAAAATTTTCGTCCCTCTCGGGTGACAACCGTTGTCTGATTTTCACCCTCACCAGACGATGATCCGAATTGCAATCTGTCTCTTTAACAGATATAACATCGATGATGCTACTGTACCAGCGTTTGTCCACTAGTATGATCTAATATCTGGTTCCGAGTTTCACCATCTAGAGACATCCTCATGTATTTATGAATATCCTTATGTTGGAATGTTGTGCTCTTAACAATGAGATTCTTTGACGTAACAAAGATGACTAATCTAACCCCATTGTCGTTACTATCTTCATGAAGACGGAATTTGCCTATTGTCGGTCTGAATATACCTTCCTGCCCCTTTTTGCATTAAATTCCCTAAGACAATTAATTTTAATATGATCACATACGCATTCTAATTATTCTTCATCCTTTTTTTTTTTTGTCATCCTTATCTTTGTAGGATCATGTACATTTACGATTATAAAATATGTAGTTTACCCTTTATAATTATGTACATCCTATCACTGACAAACTTAGTATCTCGGATAGCGGAGAGGATGCTCCTTCGAAAAAAAAAATCGTTCGAAATTCAGGTCTTTATGCACCACCGCAGTAGAAAGCAAAGCTGCCTGATTCCTGACTACCTTCTCCTGGCCATATAACTTCCTGTACAGCGACTATATCCAAGGATGATTTATCTAATTCCCGCGCCCCGCTGTTGTATAAAGTCCTAACATTCCATTTTCCTAGGAATATGTCCCTGTGTTTTAGCCTTTAACATGGATTCTCTGAAGTAGTTCCCGCCCGAAGAACTGAATGGGGAAATATTACCCCAGTGGAATCCATGTTCCTTGACGGTTGCATTTTTTACGGCGAAAGATCGCCACTCTTTCGATCAAAGCACTTTTTTCGTCTGGCTTATCGCCTTCGACCAGTCCTTCATGGGTAACACTATCAACAGCAATGCTACCGCCGGCATAGTTCTCGGGGTCATTTAAGCACGCAACCACTTCACCACGACTATGTAAAAATACCACGGAGGGAAATAAAGGAAACTCCACTACGAATGCGTTTAAACGATTGACGCAACATTGTGATCAAAATCTTCTTCTTCACTTCACGGGCTAAGCAAACTGCATGTTCCGCCTCACATTTCTGTCCATTGTGATCAACAGAGACTGGAAGTTTAGGCATTATAAATCATTAAAACAGGCAGGAAAAAGGCATTATAAATAGCTAAAATATGCAATTAAAATCATATTTTGCATGTGAGTACTTTACAATCAGTACAAAATAAGTGGGAAAGTATTATCGTAACTTTGCACTTTGCTGCGTAAAGGAATACTGAATGCTAGTTACAACACGTCGCAATGAAAACTGAAAGAAAAGTAAAATTAGACCCGCACTCATTGTTGCCTTATCAAATAGACGCAAACGGTAATTAAAACGCTTTCTATTATTTATACATTCTTTTGTGCGGCAGTACTTATTGTTACAAAGAGAACTGACTGAAAGACAATAATATACATTCGGTGAACTCACTTTCGTTGTAACGGTTATGGAAATAAATTAAAATATACCTACAGGCAATTTCTAATAATAAATTAATAAATAGTAGGAAAATAATCAAATAAAGGCAACAAAAAGCATTTATTTCGTAAATTTGGCATTTATATTAAAAAAGGCAACATAAAACTGTGGCATTTGAATCAGAAAGGTATAATTCGTACAGATCCACTTTCAAATTTAAGATAGATTTGACGCATTAGAAAAGGCATTTTGCCAGAGGTCCGGTCTCTGATGCTCAATGATTGACCGTTTTTGGCCTCCTTTAGGATGATAGTAGGGTTCTCTCTGGTAGCAGCCTCCGAGTATACTCTCTGGTAGCAGCGGTAATTATCTTAACGTTAAGATGACATCAACACACGGACATGCTCTATGGACAAAGATTAAAATGTATTGATCCATGCGTTAACGGTTTATAAACCACTCCACCCCAGGCCAACGCAAATGGAAGAAGGTGATGCCAATGGCTCTCTGTTTATAAATCAGGTTGGAATCATACGATTCATAGAGGAATTTTTGTACTAGTCTATAGTGGGGTTTCTCTGGTACTAGTGGTGGGAAAAGTAGTTCATTCTTATGAAGTACTTCGTTCACTCTTACTCACTAGAATGAAGCGCTTCACTCGCGAAGCGTTATAGTTCTTTACTTCACAAGCTAGCTCTATGCTATAAAGTTTCATTAGTCTGTTAGCTACCTCTCCTATGTTAGCTACTGTCTACTGAGCGAGATGGTTTAGATGGCAGCATTGGAAATTAGTAATCTGAAGGAACCTAGTTTAAATCCCCATCCAAATTACATGACATTTTCATGGTTGTTCAATCATCAACACAATGCTAAGCATAAATTCATTATCATCCATCTTCAATCACAAAATAAATTACTACAAACTGCAAAATTCCTGACGCATTATGATCGTAGATATTAACACGTTTATAAATAAAAATAAACAAAACATACTGGTGCTGTTCGTGTTATTTGAACAATCCAAATATGTTAACGTTAATTTATATCTAAAGTAAAATAATAATTACAAATACTATATCACATCAGAAACATATACTAAAGTTTAAATGTCTGCATTATTATGTCGACGTTGCCGTCTCAGTAAATGCGCGATTATCACGACTGGGATCCCAGGTTTGAATCCTGTCGGCTCCAGAGGGACATTGGTGGTGGCCCATACTGGAATTTTTCAGGATTTTCTTGGCACTCTCCCATTGCCGAATTTTTCACTTCACAACATTCTCTACTTATCTTCCCTCCCCATCTTGTCATTTCATGTTTATTATTCACTCATTCTTTTCATATCAACCCTTGCCCTCATCTCATTTAGGAAAATAATAAAATCTAGTCTGGAAAATCACAGGAGTTTAAAATATTTGGTCGAGGTGATTCGGGAAGGGGGCACATTCATATTCTTCCACACGACTCGGAGCCTATGTAACAACTTATTGCAGAATAGGCTCAAAGGGGGGTTGTAAACCCCTCCTTGAGGCCCTGGGCCCAGCCCAAAAATGGCGATATGCTATGAATAATGTATGAATGCCTGAAATGTCGAAACCAGGAATACCATAACAGACTATATAACACTGTAGAATAGATTTAATTTCCATAATTCATAATAAATAACCAGTACTATAATATAATAAACCTACACAAAGATTTCCATGTTACGGACATTGAAATCCTGAGCCCATATTTTATTCTAATCTAAGAGGGAGGGTTATAGCCTCTCCTTGAGGCCATGGGCCCAGCCCTGAAAATGACGATATGACTCGTGTGTTAATCATGAAGTATAGAAACCAGGAACACTAATACAAACTTCGTAACACCTATAATATATTTAATGTCATGTACTCATAACAAACAACATATTAAGAAGGGCACTATGATACAATGAACCTACAACGGTTGTCGTGTTACGGACATAATAACCGGAGCCTAAGTGTTGTTATAATCTAATTTAATGATAGCAATGTTTTATACTGGTAAAACTGCTAGATAATTTATAGCAAATGTGGAATTTTATTTCAATAATGTTGATAAAATATATTTATAATAGAATTCGATCATAATATTGCTCCTGTTTCCTATTAATAGGCCTATGTAGGCTGAAATATTTTCAACCACAAAGAATTTGAGGTATTATAGCCTTACTATGATGGTTGCCCAGCGGCTCGCTTTGTTTCCCCGCATATGTTATATATAATTAAATATAAAGATGCCGACTACCGCCACTCTAATAATTCCGCAAGTTAATCATTGTCAAGCATTGTCGTGCGACACCCGCTTTTATATAAACAGACAAGCATCATAGTGAGGCGATAATACCGAAAAATGTGAAAATATCTACTTTTTAAATGTATTTACAAAATGTGGTATAGATCGTAAACTCATATTTTATCAATTTCGAAAATTAATTGTCTGTTTCACTTTGTCCTTGTGGCAATCCTGTAATGAGGAAAGTTTTATGTAATAATAGTATTATAGAAACATTGTTATGTTTTAAAGAAATTAATGATTCAATACTGAAGTTTATAAAATATTAGATAAATTAGATAACAAAAATGATTTCATGAAATATTCGTGATAATTTAATATATTGCATCAAAATTTTTTACATAATTACTAACCGTAGATATCTTAAATAATTTCTGGGAATAATTTTTTTACGAAAATATAGGAATGGACATTACATTACACAGTATATAACATCGCTGTGAGAGAATGAAACCAGTCCCTCAACATTTCAAAGAGTGGGGGGAGTGAAGTTTGCCTCTCTCACACAGTTCACACATTATGCAAATCACCACTCAGACCACTCACGCGACATGACATGCGCATCCTTACATCCTTCTCGCCCCGGTACCTACTGGCAGGCGAATTCAATGCTAAGCATCGCGCATGGAACTGTCGAGTACACAACGCTTCTGGTATGGTTTTACAAACCTTTTGTAACAACCATAACATTGAAATTTCAGCACCAAGGGAACACACCTTCTTTCGAAACACACAGCAAGGCTTATGCTCCGATATCCTGGATATTGCACTATCAAAAAATATCGACATCTCTCCACAAATAGGCACATTACCTGGTGAGCTTAACTCAGATCATGTCCCCATCACCTTTAAGCTCACCACTAGGTACTTACTTCAGCCCCCCTTCCGGCCACACACGACGAATACAGACTGGAATCATTATTCAAGACTCCTTTCGCAGTGGATTAATTCTCGACTGAGAATCAACTCCACTGAAGAACTGGAGACTTCCATAAATGACTTCCAGGCTTCTATTCAAACCGCATCTTGACACAGCCACATCACGCAACAACACTACGCGTCCTACATAAACAGATCAGACACTTCTCGACCTCCTGGAGCATAAGCGGAGAGCCCTCAAACAGTACAGACTCTATGGAGCACTTCAAACAAATCAGGAGTACAATCGCTATGCTCGACTGGTCAAAGAACGACTGCAAGATCACAAAATTACGCAATGGGAAAATTCCCTGGCTAACTTTAATGTAAAAAAGACCCCACCTTGGGAGATTATAAAAAGAATAAAGTCAAACCGCGGACCTTCTAAACCGACTGCAATTCAGAATAATGGAACTTGGGCTTATCATCCTTACGATCAAACACAAATTCTCGCGGAAAATCTTGCAGACCGATTCAGACCACAAGAGCTAACGACGCCAGTTCACGAAGCTGAAGTCAATAACAGAGTAGACATCTTTCTAGCTGCTCCCTTCCCTAATGAAAGACCCAATATCCATCTAGCTGACTTACGCTCTCATGTCCAGGCCCTTCGCACTACAAGTGCACCAGGACATGATCGGATTAGTAATCTAGCCATAAAGCACCTACCGCGCAAAGCGCTACTACGTCTCCTCACCATATTTAAATCCTGCATACAACTTAACCATTTCCCTGCAGCTTGGAAGATGGCTAAAGTAATTGTATTACCGAAACCAGGTAAAAATCCAAATAATCCAGACAATTTGCGACCAATAAGCCTCCTGCCAGTTCTAGGAAAAATCCTAGAAAAACTCATTTTGGCAAGACTCAAAATTGAAGTTACAAATAAGGAACTAATTCCTAACCATCAATTTGGATTCAGAAATTCACACAGCACACCGCTGCAACTGGCCAGGCTTATAGACCAAATTGTCACTGGTTTCAACGCCAAGAGTAGTACAATAGCAGTCTTCCTTGACATTGAGAAAGCGTTTGACACAACTTGGATAAACGGATTGATATACAAGCTAATACAATTCAAATTGATCCAAATTTAGTCAACATTATTTCCACTTATCTGAGAAATAGAACCTTCTACGTCTCAGTAAGTGGTAATAAATCTGACATGAAGTCCATACGGACGGGAGTTCCACAAGGAGCTGTCCTTTCACCCTTATTGTACTCACTATATGTCTCGGACCTTCCTTCACCTCCATCACTCCAAATAGCCTCCTTTGCTGATGACACTTGTCTCTTCATGCAATCGAAACTCAAATCCATTCCTCACAGACTTGCAACATTCCAGCGAGCAATAACCATAATATATTAATGGTTTTGCTCCTGGAACATTAAACTTAATGCAAATAAAACACAAGTCGTCCTGTTCACCAAATCAAACTTTCCCTGTCCAATTCAGCTCACTATGGATGTGCAACCCCTACCAGTAGAAACTTCAGTCAAATATTTAGGCTTAATATTGGATAAAAAACTCACACTAAGAGCTCATATCGACCATATCACTTTTAAAGCTCAGCAAGGTATAGCCATATTATATCCGTTTTTCAAGTCACCGTCTCTGTCCCGAAGGGTCAAGGTCACTCTATACGTGGCCGTGATCCGTAGTATGCTATTGTACGGCTGCGAATCTCTGAGTATCCTTGCGAAATGCCACAAAAAGAAACTTCAGATATTGCAGAACAAATGTCTCAAAATTATACTTTCGGCACCGCGTTACACAAGGATAACGGAGATGCACGAGGCCACGAAGGTACCATATATTGCTACTATCATAACTGAAAGGGTTACATCCATGCTCCGAAATATAAATGATCATGGAAACTCCATAGTACGCAATATAGGACACATTCTACAATGGCGTACTACACATAGAAACATATTCGACACATTAAACCACCCGTAGTATTCAGCATGAAATAACCAAGATCAGAGGGGTCAGCGCAGATTGACGTGGCTCATTCCGGTTCTGAAAGTTATCAGCGACACGGTTTCCGATGCCCCAATTAAGCGAGATCTATCTGCCTTGGAATCAAACATCCACATTAGATCAATAGCACATGCTAAAATAGAATCAATCCCCATATAACCGCCGTATAGGCTAGGGAAAACAGTGTTACACACAGACACTTCATTTTTGAATGACATTCATTCGTTCTCTATGTTCGTGAATGACGCTTCGTGAGTGTCGTTCGCGAATGACACTTCACGAGTGAGGAGCAGGGACCCTGGTGAGGAGTTCATAGAAACGAAGCGCTTCATTGAAGCAGTTCGTTCGCGAATGACCCATCACCGTTCTCTATGGTCGAAGTTTCTCTATGCTCTATGGTAGTGATGGACACTACTTTGTCTCTATTGGTCTCTATGCTACTTTGTAGAATGTCAGTTATGTCGGTTGTCATGTTTAATCATAGAGTTTAACAATTGATTCAAGTAATCCTCTGCATGTTCCTATAATTCATTTTTATCCAGAGTGGATTGTGAACTGATAAGTTGTAATAAAAATTAGCAGAGGAAACTCAGAGGTAGATAATTACTAGTTACGGGGTTTTTTATAATACTAAGAATAAATAAATAATAGTTTTAAAAAACTAAAACAACAGGCTTCATTAGAAAACCGAACTAAAAAAATTAAAAATAATTTTTATTTCCAACACGCTTGGGATAAATAATTTTACCATCAAAAGCGTGCGGTGCTCTTTATCAATTAATATATATGATAATAAACATATTGGTAAAAGTAAAGTCTCTCTAAGAAGAAAATGTAAACATCATAAAAAGTACCCCACGCTTTTGATGGTAAAATTATTTTTCATTTTTTTAGTTCGGTTTTCTAATAAAGTGTGTTGTTTTAGTTTTTTAAAACTTATTTATTTTTAATTTTTTAGTTTTAATATTTTACAGAATAAGATAAAAATGTAAATATATTTAAATTCGATACTATTGTAGTATGAGCTAAAAGTAATACTCTTCAAAAAAAAAACCTCCCAGCCGGATTTGAACCAGCGACCTATGGATTACTGAAATTATGTACCACTAGAGTTCACCGCTCTACCAACTGAGCTCTTACAACGATTGACTAAGAAGTCGACAAGTCCGCAACCTATTATACCAGTTTTCATTTTTTTGATTTTCTGTTGATTCTGGCCAGGATTTTAGAAACAAAATATAAAATGATTGTATTGTCACGGGTCCTTTACAAGTATACAATGTTTGTAAGTGGGTGAAAATCGTGTTCAAAAATTCCATTACATAGATACAAAGACACTTTTTTTGATTATCTGATGATTCTGGCCAGGCTTTTTGAAACAAATATGAAAATATTGTATTGTCACGGGTCATTTACAAGTATACGTTTCAAGTCGATCCAATGTTTCTAAGTGGGTGAAA
This sequence comes from Diploptera punctata, assembly GCA_030220185.1. Lineage (NCBI taxonomy): Eukaryota > Metazoa > Arthropoda > Insecta > Blattodea > Blaberidae > Diploptera > Diploptera punctata. Next base: position 1,041,014 of record JASPKZ010007432.1, on the reverse strand, counting down.
ATCGTGTTAAAAAATTCCATTACATAGATACAAAGACACTTTTTTTTGATTTTCCGATGATTTTGGCCAGGATTTTAGAAAATAAATATGAAATTATTGTATTGTCACGGGTCCTTTACATGTATACAAAGTTTCAAGTCGATCCAATGTTTCTAAGTGGGTGAAAATCATGTTCAAAAATTCCATTACATAGATACAAAGACACTTTTTTGATTTTCTGATGATTCTGGCCATGATTTTAGAAACAACATATGAAATTATTGTATTGTCATGGGTCTTTTACAAGTATACAAAGTTTCAAGTCGATCCAATGATTTTAAGTGGGTGAAAATCGTATTGAAAGATTCCGTTACATAGATAGATAGATACATCTCAAGCTAATATAAAGCGTGTAAATAGGAAGATAAATATTAATTAATACGTTACAGAGGCTAATGGTGGTCAAAGCATTTGGCTGAGGTGTATAAACCGTTGCACACAGTTTTCCATCTAATATTCTTATGCCACTGATGCACTAAACACTTTTCAACCATTTATAATAACGGTACTATTTTAAACATATTGGAACCATTTTATAAACATTTCTTACGATTTTTAAATTACGTGAATATTGTACATCGAGTTCTACAGGCGTGGAAATGATACATGTAACATCTGCTAGGCGACTCACATCGCATTTACCAACATTTGAAAATAATTCGAAAGGATATTTAGTGTTAGTGTACGTAAAATTAGTTTATAGTTTGTTAAATAATGTGCATGTAAATTGTTTTGTTAGGTTAGGAAATGGGAAGGTAGTTTACGTCAATTTTTTTTTTGCATTTGGAAATAAATAATATGCATATAAATTGTTTTGTAAGGTTAGGAAATGGGAAGTTAGTTTACGTCCATTTTTTAGCATTTGGGACGCTGACTTCAGAGCCATCTACCGGAAGCTACATTAACCATTACAGCAACTGCTGCAACTCGTGCATGCGCACTGCGATTCTGTAGAACTTAGAAGAGAATTCATGTGCGATGGTTTATACACCTTATCCAAACATTTAAATGCCATTACTAAAGGCAACGTGAAATCTTATTTGATTTGTTTTTCCAAAATTTAAAATGTATTGGCTTAAACGAAAGCCGTTGAGACATTTAGGAAGTCCCTAGTATGATCAACCTGGCCGAGATTTAAAATATAATATGATTTTGAAATATCCTTACCATTTAACTTATAACATGCCTACATTTAAAAGGAAATATCCATACCAGTGTTAGGCCAAGGCATGTTAAGATCTCATAAAGGAAGATTTTTGATTCCATCACTTTTTAGGATTTCCTAGACATCTCTTCCTATGGGTTAGGTAGTGAAGCATTGCTTTTGGGATTTTAGAGGATCTCATCCAATTGTAATAATTCTGTATAAAATGGAGCACTGGTTCCTGGCCAAGTTCTTTCATGATTTACTCATTTACACATTTATGGTCCCATTTTGTAAATCCTGGAGAGCATCTCATTTCATTACCTGTTATTTTGCATTCCTCCATTTGCCTCAATATATGTGCCTCACTGCGTAATAGAGAATAGGTCTTACCAAGGTCTTATGTAGGTGTATACTTGTGCTCTTCTGTACAAGGGAAGGTTTTATTCTTTCTCTTAAGCCCTTTCCTTTCCCTGTACTGAAATTAGGGTGCTCCCTAATGGGAACTTTTTGACCAAGTTAGTTTAGTTTTATGCTCATAAATATCACAGTGATATCTGGTTGGCCTTAGCACCTTGATGAGGCATCTAATGGGTAACTAAGGTATTATTGCATGGGAAACAGTAGGTAAATTTTGCACAGAGGCCTTTTGATTGAGGCTTAAGGTTCTTTGGTTTGAAGATTTTCAGACTTGGGATCCATGGCTTAATGTCCCACCTGGAGGACTTGTTCCTTGGATTTTTCCATACTAAATATCCATCGACCACGGCTGGGTTTGAACCCATGTCCAATGCCGTCTTAGACCTTGCCAGGGCCCTTGGGCACACAAGAATTTAGGCCCTGTTGAAAAGTAAAAAAGTGTAAAAAGTAGTTTAGCTATTTATGCTACGAGACATAGAAGTGGCTAATTATGCCATGGGTAAGTTCCAGCATGAGCCAATGGGGGGGGGGATGCTGTGTCACAGGAAAACGAATGGAGATTAATTTATCATTGCTAGCATAATGTAAGTGTATATATATATATATATATGGAATGATAAGAAAAATAAATGCCTGGACGGGATTCGAACCCGGATCTCTGAGTATATATATATATATATATATATGTCTTCGGAGCCCTCTTGAGGATGGGGGCCCTGGACATGGACCCCCCTATGGCCTTATGGTAAAGATGGTATTGTCCATGTCCCTCGGAACTTGTTGCAAGGAACATAACCACTAGCCCACTGTGGCTGAGAGGGAAGGTTTCATTACTTTGTTAATTATTTCCATAGTTTTGGATTATTTACAGTTTTGATTCCTATATACATATCATCATTAAATGTTAAGCTATAGCTGAGATGTGTCAAATTATTTCTAAAATGTTGATCCCCAAACATATTTTACTTTCCAGGCAGGGACTTTCAGAGAATCAACTGCAAAGGCTCAAACATGGTTAGATGTTCTTAGGAACATGGAATGTTTGACTTTATATAATGGTGAGGCAATAGAATTATTAATTAAATTAATTAAATCACCCTTAGATATAGTTGGTTTACAGGAAGTTAGCTGGCCAGGAGAAGGTAATCAGGAAGGTTTACATTGTACTGTGAGAGTACAATGAGACCTGAATTCCGAATGGGATTTTTAGTCATCATCATCATCTGCATTCATGGATTAGGTCTGTTGACCCGTTCTGACTTCAGCCCATCTCTTTCTAGGTCTGCCCACATCTCGGGTGCCTTTAGGTTTGTATTTTGTTATTTGTTTTGGATATCTTATCTTCATTCATTCTGTCTATGTGTTGCTTCCATTTTTGTCTATATGTATGAAGGAGAATCCTCTCTGCCATCCGAGATATTAAGTTCCTCAGCGATAGGATATCATACATAAATAACGTGATTTTGTATTCATAAATGTACAGGATCTCACAGAAGAAATGGATGACAAGATCAAGGATGAATTCTAATGAGGAATTAGAATGCTTCTTTGATATTCGTTCATGATATAATACAAAATTGTCTTAGGAGATTTTGAAGTGAAAGTGGGACAGGAAGATATATTCAGGTTGACAATAGCCAAATTCAATCTTCATGAAAATAGTAACGACAATGGAGTTAGATTAGTCACCTTTGCCATGCCAGCAACATCATTTCTGCCAAAAGGATTACTCATACCAAACAGGTCAAAGGTGATAAGCCAAACAAAAAATATGTATCCAGATCAATAGAGTGATGATCTTTGACTGTAAAAATAACTATCAAAAACAAGAAGATGCATTCCAATAGGGTAAAATTTTCCAGAGGTAAAATAGTCCCTCAATTTGATTTCTGGATGGGAACTACTGCAAGAATTCCATGGCAAGGACTTAAACATAGGGACATGTTCCTAGGACAGTGCATAGTAGTGGGGCACTAGAAATTTTAGCACGGGAATTAGATAAATCTCCAGTGGATATAGTCGCTTTACAGGAAGTTGATAGCCAAGAGAAGATAGTAAGGAAGTTTCACATTATATTATGGAAGTGCAATGAGACCAGAATTCAGAACACGGTTTTTAGTCCGAAGGAGAATCCTCTCAGCTATCCAAGATGTTAAGTTTGTTAGTGATAGGATATCATACATAATTATAAAGGATAAACAACATGATTTTGTAATCATAATTGTACATGGCACAACAGGAGGTAAGAATGACAAGATCAAGAATAAAGTCTATGAAGAATTAGATTATGCATTTGATAAGCTTCCACAATACCGTATCATATGAAAAAATCCTGAGATTTGAATGCAAAAGTGGGACAGGAAAATATAATCAGGCCAACAATAGGCAAATTGATTCTTCATGAAGATATTAACGACGATGGGATTAGATTAGTCATCTTTGCCATATCAAAGAGTCTTATTGTTAAGAGCATAACATTCTTGAATGAGGAAATTCATAAATAACCTGTACATCTGTACATGGTGAAATGCAAAACCAGATATATCATGTATAAGTAGATTAATGCTGACACAGTAGCATCGTTGACATTATATCAGTTACAGGGATAGACAGCAATTCGGACTATCATCTGTTCAGGGTGAAAATCAGAGAACAGTTATCACTTATGAGAGGAACAAATACTATAGATGATTCTAAAAGATTTGAATTAAAAAACTTGAGAAGTGATAAACCTGCAGCAAGAATACCAGACCAAAATTGCTAATAGATTTGAAATACTGGAATCTTCAGATGAAAATATGGAAACTGAAGAAGAAACTGATATAAATAGAGAATGGGAGACTATAAGAGATACTATTAAATTTTCAGCATCAGAAAGCATAGGCTATTTAAAAAAGGAGCAAAACAAGAAATGGTTTGATGAGGAATGTGCTGACATTGCAAAGAAAAGAAAGCTAGCAAAAATGAATTGGTTACATGAGCCAAATGAAGTAAATTTAGAAGCCACTAGGTTTTTAAAGCGTAAAAAGAGAGAATAATTGAGAGAGAAAATGAATGATCTTGAAATTAATGCGGAAATTAGGAACATTAGAGAGTTATACAGGGAATTAGGATAGAGAAGAAAGGATTTCACGCTAGAACAAACATAATTAGGAATGAAAATGGGGATATGATAGATTCCAGGAGTGTGTTAAATAGATGGAAAAATATTTTTTTTTGCAAATGCTCCAGGCTGTCTTTTGACATTCCTGGTGTTCTCTCCTGGCATGGCGTACTTGTAACCCACTTCTGAGGTTGGGGCGCCTGGAAGGCGGAGTTACATTGCCCCGATGATATGATGGGTGATGATGATGATAGTGGTGTGCCAGGAGAGTCCCTAATCCTAAGCTTAATCTAATATAAATATGAATAATGATGATTGCGATGGCCATATGATTTTGGGGACCATTTGGGCCTTAAAGTTTTCCTGACATTTGTCTTACAGGTGAGGAAAAATCCCAATAAAAACCTCACCCAGAAAAACTGTCCTGACCGGGGATCGAACCCAGGCCTGCTGCATGATAAGGCAGGACACTACCTCGAAACCACAGCTGTGGACGATAGAAAAATACTTTAATCAGCAATTAAATGTACATGCAGAATAATATATTGAAGAGGATGATTTGCGGACAACAGAAATATTAGTCACATACAAAGTGCATTAGAGGTAGAAATTAAAGATAATAAAACAGGTTGAGATGGCTTCCCAACTGAACTGATAAAATATGGAGGAGAAAAATTGATGGACAAGGTACATCTATTGCTTAGTATGATTGGGTAAAAGAGACTTGGAGAAACTGCACTTAAACTAGCGTGAAATATTTTCAAAGTCCTATAGAACAACAGTGCGCATGCGCCAGAGTTTATAGAGCCAGCGATAGCCCACAATCAAACCACATATCGATTATCGTCCTAGATTACTATCCGTCACTATGAAATTTAAATGACCAATATTTGCAATAAATCTCCAAATCTATGTTAAAAAAATATATTAATAATATTAAAATTACCAAATGTTTATTAAAAATGGGTGTACACTTACTTATCACTCCCTAATGCTGATCCAACCAGCGATAACCCAAAACAGCGATAGAAAAATGATAGACTAAGTAATATACTCTGTGCAGAAAATAGCAGTTAGCATCACAATATTGTCTAACAGTGTCATAATATTGTGATTTGTATATTTAAATAAATACTTCAAAATTGTCTAATTATGTTATACAAATTGTTTGAAAAAATTTAAAATATTAAACATTGTTAGTAAATACAGAAGAAGAGCTATAGTTTACAATAATATAACTGAAAAATCAAGCGCTAGTAGAAGTGCAGTTGAGCCAGAGACTCTTCCAAATTAATGGAAAGAATCAAATATTGTACCAATCTATAAGAAAGAGGACGAAATCATGAATGAATTTAGCATCCCCAAAAAGTTAATAAGGTTGGTTAAGGGTACCATGACTGACTCAATGGCTCAAGTTAAGATACAGGCACAACTTACAGAATCTTTTAAGATTGAGCAAGGACTCAAACAGGGTGATGGGCTGGCCCCATGCTTGTTTAATTTGGTTCTTGAATATGCGTGCCGTAGCCGAGCGGTTAAGGTAGGAAGCCTTGGCGCAGAGCTACGGGACTTGCGCTGGTTCGAGTCTCCATGGAGGAAGAAATTTTCTCATGGTATTTCGGCCAGTATGGGACCGGTGCCCACCCAGCATTGTGAGACAATTGGGTAGCTACAATAAGTAGCGGCTCCAGGTTGAGGAACCAGCTATAACGACTGGGGGACTCGACAAGCTAACTACATGTCACCCCTACACTGGCTGTTGATCATCTACCTCTGTGATTGACACATGTGGATGTGAAGGGCCAGCAGCCGGCTGGTAAAAGGGCAACCGCTGAAAAGTGGAAAGACCCTCAATCGGATCAGATCGGATCGGAATATGCCATTAGAAAGCTATCAGTGAACGCTAAAGGGACCCTAGAATATCACACTACACAGATAATAGGGTATGCAGATGACATATGTCTCTAAGCAGAAGTAACAAAGCCATTCAAGAATTTTATACAGAATTTAAAGCAGCCACAGAAGATATAGGCCTAGAAATTAACATGCAGAAAACACATGTTATGATACAGACAGGCGTTAAACAGCAATCTAATAGCATAAAAGAATTAGGTTTTAACATTGTAAAAAATTTTATCTTGACTCGTGTATTACAGATAATAACGACCAACACATTGAAGTGCTAAGAAGACTGAAAACTGGCCAACAAAGCTTATTACTCACTTCATAAAATAATGGAGAGTAATAACATACACTCAGCAACTAAAATAAGCCTATATAAAGTTTTAATAAGAACAGTTTTGACCTATGGTAGTGAGACATGGAGCCTCACTAAAAATCAGGGGTAGCCCTAAATAATTTTGAAAAAAAAAAGTACTAAGGAAAATATTTGGTCCGATAAATATTAATGGTCGGTGGAGAAGACGATACAACAAAGAACTGTATGATAAATACAATGAACCTGACCTTGTCAATTTTATTAAGTTAAAGAAATTAGAATGGGCTGGCCATGTACAAAGGCTCTCAACAGACCAAGCACCAAAAAAGGTGCTTACAGCAAGTTTTATGGGAAATAGATGGGTTGGAGGACCGAAAAAATGAGGGAGGATGGTATTAAGGAAGATGCTGCAAACCTACTTAAGTGTCACAACTGGAGGCTTGCTGCGCAGAATAGAAATGATAGGAGGCAGAAGTTAAGGGAGGCCAAAGCTCGAATTTGAGCCAATCAGCCATTGGATGGATAAGAAAGAGGATAAAACTGATTGCAACAACTATAGGGAAGTTATATAGTATCCTGCTGGAGTTCGGAATTCCTAAAAAGTTAGACTTATACGAATGTGTCTAAATGGTACAAAGAGTAGGGTGCGTGTAGGCAAACAGTTTTCGGACACTTTTGAAATCCAGAATGGGTTGAAGCAAGGAGATGCACTATCTCCTCTACTATTTAATTTTGTACTAGAGCATGCCATCAAATCTTTAGAGAATGAGGAAAGCTTACAACTCAATGGTATTAATAAGCTGATAGTTTATGCTGATGATGTAGTACTATTGGCCGATAGCGAGGAGATACTAAAGGACAACACGCACACACTATTGAGTAACACTAAGAAATTAGGACTGGAAGTACATATCAATAAAACTAAATATATGGTCACACGTAGAAATACATTATATAATGGAAATGGACAACTAATGACAAATGAGGGAAATTTTGAGGAAGTGGCTGAATTCAAATACCTAGGAACAATAATCACAAATAGGAATGAGATGCACAAAGAAATTAAACATAGGCTCATTTCTGGAAATGCGTGCTATTATGCATTGCAGAGACTCATGATACCCCACCTCCTTTCAAAAAACGTTAAACTGAAAATATATAAAACCATTATTCTACCAGTTATATTATATGGGTGCGAAACATGGATTCTTACTTTAAGGGAGGAAAGGAGATTACAAGTATTTGAGAATAAAGTACTTAGGAAAATTTTTGGACCAAAGAGAGATGGACAGACAGGTGAATGGAGAAGACTACATAACAATGAACTACATGGTCTTTATAGGAAGCCAGATATAATAAGAACAATTAAGTCTCGTAGACTGTGATGGGCAGGACATGTTGCACATATGGGGAATGAAAGACTTGCATGGAAGCTTCTTGTAGGAAAGCCAGAGGGAAAACTCCCAGTTGGTAGACCAAGAATGAGATGGGAGAATAACATTAACTATGATTTGAGGGAAGTAGATTATACAGGGAATGATTGGAAAGCATTAGCTCAGGATAGGGATGTATGGAGAGCTTATGTCCGCGTGGCCATGAACCTACGGTTCAATAGTGCCAGTGAGTAAGTAAGTAAGTATAGGGGCATCCCATTAGTTTAAACTTTGTAAAAAATTCTAACAAATTATTATTAACCAACCTTACTCCCTATATTGACAAAATAATAGGCAATCAATTGAGGATTTAGAAGAAATAGATCTACAGTAAATCAGATTTTTAGTATAAGAAATTTTAGAAAAGAAATGATACAATGATTGTACATCAACTATATATATAGATTTCAAAAAGGCATATGTTCAATTAAGAGGGAGAAGTTATATATTATCCTGCTGCAGTTTGGAATTCCTTAAAAGTTAGACTTATTCAAATGTGTCTAAATAGAACAAAAATAGGCAAACATTTTTCAGATATATTGAAATCCACATGGGTTAAAGGAAGTAGTTGCATAATCTCCTCTGCTATTCCATTTTGTACTAGTGCATGCCATCAAATCTTTACAAGATAAAGAAGGAGTACAACTCAATGATATTAATAAGCTGTTATTTTATGCTGATGATGTATTATTAGGCAATAGCGAGGAGATATTAAGGGCCAACATGCATTTTCTTTTGAGTAACACTAAAATATTGAGGCTGGACGTAAACATAAATGAAACTAAATATATAGTCATACATATAAATGCATTATATAATGTAAATTGACAGTTAATGACAAAGGTGGGAAATTTTGATACCCAGGAACAATGATCAAAAACAAATATAAGGTGCACAAAGGAATTAAACATAGGCCCAATTTTGGAATTACATGCCATTTTGCATTACAGTGTCTCTTGTCATCCTAACTTCTCTCAAATATACATTAAACTGAAAATATATAAAACTTTTATTCTCCCAGCTAATATTACCAAAAGATTAATAGAAGCTATAAAAGCATTATACAAAGGATCAATTTCGAAAATAAAAGTTGGAAATCATATAACAGAGGGATTTACTATTACAAAAGGTTTAAGGCAGGATTACAGTTTATCTCCAACTCTACTCAAAATTTATCTTGAAAGAGTACTAAGAGACTGGACGAAGAAATGTCAAAAAATGGGCATACCAATCCAAAATATACATGTATATTCAGTCAATTTTGCAGACGACCAGGTATTAATAGCACAAGACCACGATGACATAGAATATATGACAAAAACACTAAAAGAAGAATATAAAAAATGGGGACTTTATATAAATACATAGAAAATTAAATATCTATGTACAGGAAAAGAAATGGAAAATATAAATTTCAACAATGGAGAAGAACTAAAACCTAGTATTGAATGCACTTATTTAGGAACAAAATGAGACCATTCAGACGATAACACAGTGGAAATTAAAAATAGAATCACACAAACAAAACAAGCAATAAATGCTTTAAACTCTGGTGGAGCAAGAATATTACAAAAAATAGAAAATTACAAATATATCAAACTATAATTCAGAGCATTTTAACATATGGTGCTGAAGTTTGGCAAATTCCTACCGGGGAATGAAAAGAATTTTAAGCACAGAAATGGCTGTTTTAAGGTCAGCTGGAAAATCTAGAATGGATAGAATACGAAATGAAGAAATAAGGGAAATTATGGCTGTACAAGAGGAGCTGGACATCATAGACATTATAGAAAAGAAAAGATTATAGCGAAATGGCCATGTCAAAAGAATGCCAGAGCAAAGATTGACTATAATTGTTATGGAATGGATCCCAATGGAATGGAGGAAGACTGAAGAAAACTTGGATAGAAGGGTACAAGTGGCTATGAATATCAGAGGATTGGAGGAAGATCAATGGATAGACAGAGAGGAATGGCGTTTGGTTTCTGGAAGATGGTGGCAGCTGCCATGATACCAAATGATGATGAGTTATATTATATGGCTGCAAAACATGGACTCTTGCTATAAGGGAGGAGAAAGATTATGAGCATTTGAGAATAAAGTTCTTAGGAAAATGTTTGGACCAAAGAGAGTTGAACATACAAGTGAATGGAGAAGACTATAGAGCAGTGAGCTGCATTATATTTATGGGAAACCATGCATGATAAGAACAGTTATATCTTGTAGATTGCGATGGGCAGGACATGCGGCTTGAATGGGAAATGAAAGAGGAGCATGGAATATTGTTGTGGGAAAACCAGAGGGAAAGAACCCTGTAGGTAGGCTAAGGATGAGGTGAGAGAATAACTTTAACCATGCTTAGAGGGAAATAAAATTATACTGCGGATGCTTGAAAACATTAACTGATGATAGGGATGTATAGAGAGCTTTTGTCCATGTGGCCATGAACCTACAGTTTCACTAGTGGCAGTGAGTTAGTTAAACATATTTTACTGTGGACAGAGTATTTCCCATAGAAGGCTATAGCCTTTGTTTTCTCTGTATTTATTTCCATTTTGTATGTTTCCCCAATAATAATCAAATTATGAATGGAATATTGTAAATCATTTTATGTGGGTGATATATATACATTCAGTACCAGGCACTGAGCAGGGCATTTAAACCCACAGGCCAGCCATTTAAATACCCCAGCTACCCTTTCCGTGGCACTTCAGAATATGGACCATTATTCACAAACTATTAGTCCTAGAAAATTCAAATTTTGTACATACCTAAAGGAGATATCCTAGTAGGATTTGATGGTAAAATAACTTGGGTGATTGACATCGCATGGTATCGGCATATCAATTTCAGGAAGTGGAAGTTCATCTTCACTTTCACTTTGTGAATTTTCTAATTCAGGAATCAGTTCATCACCTGAATGATCATTATACAAAATATTCACTAATTCTTCTTCAGTGAGATATTTTTCTTTCGCCATGGTTTCACTCACGCACAAACAACAGCGCGATAACGAGAAACATATACGACTGCATTGGAGCCTGGAGGGAAGTTTGGGTGAACGAATTCCATGTGTTGTTTGTTTTAAAAATAAAAGGGGATTCATCAAGGTTAAACATGTCAAACGGGAATAGAAAATGTACATTTACATCCATCTGTGATCTCCAAGACATACTAAACCAACACAATATTTAGATGCCAAATATAAACGCGGTTTGTTTGCACCCGCTCTTAAACGAGTTAACTGACCGACAGCCGCATGGACGATAGTCTCTTTAAATGCCTTAACTGATTTACGGTACTGAATGTGACAAGACAGGTCACTTGCAAAAATAAGTGATTCTAGTTTTAAGTTTCTGTTTATTTGAAAATAATCATAACACATTTCTCTCTGTTGTTGGATAATTTTATTCATGTATGGTACTTATGTCCACCGCTGTGATCTCGAGGTAGCGTGCTGCCTTGTCACGCAGCGGGCCCGGGTTCGATCCCCGGTCGGGGCAGTTTTTCTGGGTGAGGTTTTTATCGGGGTTTTTCCTCACCTGTAAGACAAATGTCAGGAAAACTTTAAGGCCCAAACGGTCCCCGAAATCATATGGCCATCATCCTTACCATTATCATTATCATCCTTCACAGGTGTGGAAAGCAACGGGAAGCTACCACACCTACACAATTCCCTAGTAAAGCTGCAAGCATAGCATGAAAATGCTATGATTGCAGTGAAGGACCTGCCTTCGGGCAGAATTACTATGGATGGATGGTACTTATGATTCCGGGCTTATAAGGTCATGGCCCATAACAGGTGTTTCTCTCAGATGTTTCTCCCACTACTACGGAGGGCATCTTCAGTGGCATGTTCTTCTAGGATGAATATGAAAACATCCTAAATATAGCCAAATTAAATGGTTTTAAAAAGGATATAATATCTGACAAATTAAAGAAATTCAGAAAGATAAAACAACTTAAAGAATGCTCTACCCTACAAATGGTTAGTAGCGAAAAGAAGAATTTCAAGAAAAATTACTTACCATCCAATAGTACATGGGAAATTTCAAAAAATATTTGACAAATACAACATTACTTTGGCACCAATAAATAAATTTAGTCTGGAAAAACTTTTAAATACCAATAAAAAAATCAACATCCCAGACAGTAAGAAATCTGGAATTTATCAAATTAATTGTAATGATTGTAGCAAAGTATACATAGGAAAAACAAAAAGGAATTTAGAAACACGCACTAAAGAGCATTTTAGAAATATTAATAATTGTGAAATTGAAAAATCAGCAATTGCTGCACATAGTTTACTAGAACATCATAAAATTGAAAAAGAAGCGAAACTTTTAAAACAGTTGGATAAACCGTTGGAATTGACAATTTGGGAAATTATATTCATTCAGAAGAATAAATATCGATCTATGAATTTCGATATTCCGGTGGATAAAAATTTAATTACAAAGTTTATAATCCCAACGAAAGATGGCAGCACAAGAGGTGATGTCACTAAAGAAATCAACAATCACGGAATTTCATCAATGGACGCCATGACTGTTGAAGGACATGATATTGTCTGAAACCGTCGGTATCAAAGAAGTTTGAAAATGTATGAGGTGAGTCGATTAAAATATGTTCTCCATTCATTATTAATGATATAACCTCATAATGTTTACTTCCCGATATTAATTTAAAAAAATAGCATTTATATTTAATATTTAAAGGAAGTGACACTGTGAGGTCTATTTTAAATAATAGGAGTTAAATATGCACAACTCACCACATATTTAAATATGAGGTGACTCGTGCATATCTAACTCCTATTATTTTGCATTTACATAATGTATTAATGTCATTTGAGATGCATAGAATTAGATAGTAGATATAAAACTGGAATAGAGATAGGGTAGAATTTAGAAGAAAAAAGAGAATGGAGTAATGGAGGAGGTAGAAAGAGAGACACCTAGTAGAAAAAATAAAAATACTTGGAACACTAAATGAAATTTTAAAATTCCATGTGCATAATTGTTTACTGATTGAATTTATTCAACTAAATGACTTAGTAACATGTTGTACAAAAAATATTTATAATATGTAGGGTCTGAGAACCTTAGAGAATATTGGGAACAATAGATTATAGTTGAATTTACAAACATAAGGATAATTTCAGTAGAAAAGAAGAAGGAATGAAACTGGCTAAAGCTTGGTATCACATGTTAGACCATAGATGCAAAAACATAATCAATAACGAGAAGACAGTTCTGAATCAGTCAGATGCTAGATTGACGATGACTAACCAATCAGCTTTAACTTTGTCCAGCCATCCTGGGACCAACTCCATGGCACGACAGGCCAAAAAGGTCCTTGACCTACCAGCCAGCTGCTGGCCTCGTATCCAGATGTGTTAATCACAGAAGTAGACAATCATACAGTCAGTGTAGGGGTGCATATTGGGTCCCCCAGCTGTTACAGCTGGTTTTATCACTAGTGACATCAATATTAATACTCCGAGTCTTTTACCAGATGCGAGGAAACTCAGGAAACAACTAAGAGACAAAGAAGCAGTTCTCTGGAGTCAACTTCCTCATAAAGGAAAAGGCTTTGTTCTCTAGAATGAATATACACCAGCAAATCAATGGATTCGTGATCATCAGGGATTGTCTTGTTCTGAATGGAGAGAAGCGATTAAAATGCAAGCCAATGTATCAGCGGTGCATTCTTTGCCAGGCAGGTAGGGACAATACCCTCTGTAGACATCGCAGAGAGCACGAAAACCTTGCACATGTCCTTGGGGCTTGTCTGTTTGGAGAATCACTGAGAAACATTTGGCACTACACTATTTGAAATATGATGGCAGAAGTCTTGCAAGATTATGGATACACAGTTTATGAGGAAGTTCATTGTGTGGCCACTAATGGAAGTAACAGACGAATATATATTATTGCATTTAGACCATCTTCTAAAATTGGTATGATATTAGATCCCACAATCCATTTTGAGATTCATAGTGGCCAACCTGAGGAAGTTGACTGTGAAAAGAAAGCCATATATGAGCCAACAATTGACTATTACAAAGATAAATACCAATTAGATAGTATAATTATCACATGATTGATGATCGGGGCAAGAGGTACTATACCAGGATTCTTAGCTAAATTTTGGAATTTCTTAGATTTGGACAGAGTATATCTTTCTAAAATTGCCATCGCTGCCAACAGAGGATCAATTTCAATTTTAAGAAACCATCTTTACAAAATTTCTACTTTATAGTATGTATACTTCAATTACAATTTGAAATTTCTTAATGTATTTACAAAATATATTTCATCAATTTCGAAAATTAATTGTCTGTATCACTTTGTCCTTGAGGCAATCCTCTAAAGAGGAAAGTTGTATATAATAAAAAAAATATCAATTTCCACCAGTCTACCGCTCATTCACAGTTGAGCGTCCGACCAGGGAACACTACCAAGAAGTACTCGCCACTGAAGATGCACTCTGCATTTGAGGGAAAAAGTCTGGAAGAAACACCAGTCATGGACCATAACCACATAGCCCAGAATCTTTTAATATCATAATAGTAGATTGTAGTTTTATAAAGTAAGAATTTTTTTTTTGTTACATTCATGAATGTATTATTTTGTATACTTCAGAGTTTAAACAGCAATTTAAAAAATAAATTGAATCAGTTATTTAAACCTCACTCTTATTTTGTTCTCTTATCTGGAATATGTTTCAGGATCCATTTTCAGCCAGAAAACCGACTGTTGAGATGACCATTGGAAGTCTTGCATATTCTCTCCCTCTGTTGTTGCTCAAACCCAAATGAATCAGTTTGACATATTTAGTACAAAGAAACTACATTTAAGACAACACTGGATTTGAAAACTTTAGATTTCTTTACATTACAAAGATTTATAAAACATTTAATATAGGACCAAGTACAGTGATGTCAAAACCAAGTCAATTTGTATTTTAAATCTAAACATTACAATTCCACAACTTTCTTCTAGACATCATAAACTAAACAAGAAAATTAGAATGCAAGATTACCATCACATGTGTTCCTATTGATGTCTCCTTCTTAAGTAGCCAAAGTTTTTTTTATTCTCATAATGAGCATGTCAATGCATATGAATTCAATGACGCTCGTATATCTGATGGACCTACTGGGAAAGATGACACTAGGCGGAGGGAAAGAAAAGAAGAAAATTGTCTTAAAGAATGAAATAAACTATCCCTTGTGGTAAGTTTTAATTTTTAAAATTTCATTATTATTTATCAACACTTTAAAATTAATATCGTATTGAGAGTATAGGATTTTTAGACGTATCCAATAGGCTGTGTTTCATTCATTGTATTTGTCATGCATTTTTCTGATGAAGTTCGCGTATTTCATTTTAACGATATTACAAAAAAGATGATTATTAGGGCTTGGGATTTTTATATACTACAAGTTAAGATTGCAACACAGATGGTATATTACCTTTTTTAGGAATTAACACTATGAGGTATTATTTAGTTAGGTACAATTTTATCACTCACCTCATATTCTCCTTCTTCTTAAACTAGTTTCAGAACCAACTTTGGTTCCATTGTCAGTATTTCCATGACCGTTGTTTTGTTGTCCTGAAGAACTGTCTCTTGCTTCCTCTGTTGGTAGACTGAAAAACGTCGAAATCAAGTCATTTTCCCTGGAAATTTCAAAGTTAATTAATTTCTCTTTTATTTTCAATGTAGATTTTTTCCCAAACAGTCAGTTCTTTGGGGTTTTCTCTTTGTTTTAATAATTCAGTGTATCATTCAGTAAGATATTTTTCTGACCATGCATGGGCTGCCACTGCAGACTTTTCTACTTCCCCCTTCTTGACATTCTTGTTATGTTCTTCCACTCTGGTTTTCAAATTTCTATATTAAATTAATGTTGGGAAGCAAACATTATGAGGTATAATCATTGAAATTCATCGGAGAACATTTTTTGACTGCGTCAGAGTTGTGACTGAAGATGGACGTAGTTATGTTTGAAACCGCAGTTTCGTGAAAAACAAAATTTATGAGGTGAGTTGTCAAAAAATGTTCTCTGATGAATTTGAATTTCCTCTTTGTTTTTCCTATGTAGAATTTCTCACATTGTTTGCATTTAATCTGATAAGTTACTGATTTGTTTTCTTCTTCTATTTTCTCATTTTTTTTAGGATCTAATTACTCTAATGAAGCTGGTAATTTTTCGGATCCAATCTTATTTTGAAATTTTTTAACATTTTTTTAAACTTATGGTGCTTCAGTGGATGATATGTAAATTTATTGAATTTTACGTTATCTTCTTTTTCTTTTAGAAGTGAACTTTGATTAATACATTTATGTCTTTCAAACTTGTTTATTTTCTTGTGTATCATTCTTTCTTCAAATCCATTATTTGTAGCCAGGTTGATTATGTGTTTTTTATCAACAACAAAAAAAAAGTTCAAAAGACAACAATTTATTAATCAATATAATTTCTAAAAGAAAAAGAAGATAACATAAAATTCAAGAAAAATCACATATCATCCGTTGAAGAACCACAAGTTTTAAAAAAAAATTAAAAATTTCAACATAAGATTGGCACCGAAAAGCAACTTAAGCTTTATTTGATTAATTGGATCCAACAAAATGAGAAAATAGAAGAAAAAAAAATACAAATCAGGGACTTATCAGATTAAATGCAGAGAATGTGAGAAAGTATACGTAGGGAAAACAAAGAGAAATTTGAAAACCAGAGTGGAAGAACATCTCAGGAATGTCCTGAAGGGGGAAGTCGAAAAAGTCTGCAGTGGCAGCACATGTATGGTCAGAAAACATCTTATCGAAAGAAAGGCAAAATTATTAAAACAAATAGAAAAACCTAAATAACTGACTGTTTGGGAAAAAAAACGAAAAGGAGAAATTAACTAACTTTGAAATTCCTGGGGAAAATGACTTGATTTCAAGGTTTTTCAATCTACGAACAGAGGGAGCAAGAGGTGGCTCTTCAGGACGACAAAACGACAGTCGTGGAAATACTGATGATGGTACCGAAGATGGTTCTGAAACTAGTTAAAGAAGAAAAAGAATATGAGATGAGTGATAAAATTGTACCTAATCAGATAGTATGTATCAAGGCTGTCCAAATGGAGGCTCTCTAAGCCATTTCAAATGGTGTGCAAAGTTTTAGCTTATTGTAATTTGATTTAATGTTATTTTTCCATTAAAACATTTTTTTAAAAAGGATTTTAAGAACTGTCATCCCTCCCCTTTTTATTTCATAGCATAATATATAAAACTGTTAAGCATTGTATTATTCATTGTACATTTGAATTTAATTCTGCATTTATCTATTTTGTACTGTGATAAACGTGTACATCCACAAAACAACCCCTAGAAGCAACAGAAATTTTATTTATGGCACCATGCTATGTTAGCAAGAACAAATTTAAGAAAATGACTTTTCCCTTCTGTATCCATCATTAGTGCAATTGTGTTTTTGAATAGTCACATTGAAGAGGTAGTCTATGCTACTTGTAAAATAATTATAATTTTTTCTTTCATAAGTAGTAACTAAAGTGTACTTACTGATTATAATTTTGGTAGAAGAATCTCTCTTATTTTCAATCTGCAGCCCTCCACCTGATTAAAAATCATTTCTGGTCCCCAGGTTCATTATAATTGGACACCGCAGGTTTATATTATTGAAGTGTTTTAATGTGGAATCAAGACAAAAGATAAGACTTCTTACTTATTATACTATATTACAATCTTAATATTTAATACATAAAAATCTGTGCTCTAGTGATTATGATAAAATCAATCTTTGTAATAAAATTCCAACCTAGGATTTGCCTTTGCAATTGAGGAAAATCAGAAAAAAAAATCTCAATTAGGTTGGTCAGCACTGGGGTTTGAACACAGAAGCTCTGAATACTAGTCTCTAATTCTAGCATTTGAGCCAGCTCACTTAAGAATTGTACATCAGGTCATCATTAGAAGCGAAATCAATCAATAGTGAGTGATTTGTTCATTCAAACAACACTGAGCTTAAAATTCTGAAAATTATGTGATGCAGTGTCTTGTCTAAAAATAAATGATTTGTAGTTATTCTCTAATTGTAACATTAAGAACTGCTGTAGAATTTTTAAAATAACTCTTGCGAAATTTAATAGAAAAAAATTGTAGCATTTGATTATACCACTATAAAAAGAAACCACTGTTTGCACTTTCTTAAACATATTATTTTCCAGGTATTTATGTTCCAGAAAAATATAATTGACATATTTATATCAAACTGATATTCCATTTAAACCTTCTATGTAAAAAAAAAAAATTTTATCTTTCATTCCATAAAAATTTGAAAAATTTTCTTCCTTCTTTATTGAAAAAAATATTTGTCTTAACTTTGATTATGCCGAATTTAGATTATTGTGTAGTCTTAACCGACATGAGTATCACATTCGGATAAAGACTTCAACAAGATCATAATGCTTGTGCACGTTATCTCCGTAAATCTCTTCACATAACTCCAGCATTTGAAATGTTATCTTGGTTCCGATTGGAAGACGGCAAAATACATTGCCTCTGCTTCTTATACAATACTCTGTCCACCTTGTCACCCCATTATATTTCTACTCTCTTCCATTCACTGTCTTCCCACATAACTTAAACACACAATCAAGAGAAAATTTAACTGTAACAGTACCACTATATCGAATAGCTCACTATTCCTTATCTTTCCTTGTTTCAGCCTCCCAACTCGGAATTCCCTCCCCTCTTATATCAAGGACTGCCTGACTCAAAAACAGTAAAAAAAAGCCTACTAAATTATACTATATTATATAACCATGATCTAGGTATAATTTTATTTTTTAACACTTTCTTTACCAAGTCAATTATTTAATCAAATTTTAAGTTATTAATTAAATAAAAATAAAATGTAGTTTTATTTGATTTTCATATTTATTATATAATTCAGTGACAGCTGTTTCGGTACACTGTACTTTCTTCAGACATGTTAAATTATGAATTGTGTTCCAACTGATCTAAGCAACAATACAACATGTTTATTAAAATTTTTAAATATAATAAAGGGGATTCATTCAAATCAAGTTGAGAATTTAACAGTTTGTTACTACTTTTAAATTTATTAATTTCTACAGCCTCCAAAAGATCTAACTTCTTACCCTTATCACAAACATGTAAAATTTAAAAATTTGGATCAAAACAATGATTAAATTAGAATAGGTGGTTATTATTACTATTATTATTATTAATTTTTATCTTTTTGTTCTTTCCTTGTCATTGTATATTGCGTAGCCTATGCCTACTATGTATTATTAATCAAGTTGTAAATAATTCATAATTGTTACTATCTGTATACTTTAACCCTAGTGAAGTGGAAGACAAGACTTTACAATCTTAATTGCATCAAGTAAAATAATTAATAATAATATTATTACCAAATTCCTTACGTCATTCCAATTATTATCAACCATCACAATTTTAAATCCGTTTATATCTTCTTCACTTTCATATGCAGCAAAACATTGACATTTATCATGACATAATAATTAAATGAATCGTGATTTCTTCTTACCTCATACTTCTATGTTTTTTTTAAACACAGCACTGCAGTATCGGCAACACATTGTCGTCATCATCAGCTGTTTTCATGACTGTCAATTTTTTCTTTTGCCAGTAATTATCTAGACTGCCATCTGGTGTTCTTTTGAAGGAATTACTCTCCAAACTGCTATCTGGTGTTATTTTGAATGAATCATTTTCTAAACTGCTATCTGTTGTATTTTTGAAGAACTTTGTAATCAAGCTCGGTTCGTCCGGAATCTCGAAGTTCATAGTTCTTAATTACTTACTTACTCACTGGCACTATCGAACCCGTAGGTCCATGGCCACGCAGACATAAGCTCTCCAAACATCCCTATCCTGAGCCAATGCTTTCCAATCATTCCCTGTACAATCTACTTCCCTCAAATCATAGTTAATGTTGTTCTCCCACCTCATTCTTGGTCTACCAACTGGGCGTTTTCCTTCTGGCTTTCCTACAAGAAGTTTCCATGCACGTCTTTCATTCCCCATACGTGCAACATGTCCTGCCCATTGCAGTCTACGAGAGTTCATAGTTCTAGTATGGTTTTTTAAATATATATTTTTTCCCAAACTGTTAAATCCAAAGGTTTAGATAGATGTTTTAAAAGTTTTGCTTCTTTTTCAATCCTATGATGCTCTAATAAACTGTGTGCTGCTATAGCTGATTTTTCAATTTCTCCATTCTTTATGTTTCTGAAGTGCTCTTTTTTACGAGTTTCCAAGTTCCTTTTTGTTTTTCCTATATATATATATATATATATATATATATATATATATATATCCTGTTGTAATATTTGCAATCAATTTGATAAATTCCAGATTTTTTGTTGTCTGGGGTATTACATTTATTATTAGTTAACAGAAGATTACCCAAGCTGAATTTGTTAATTGGAGCTAATGTTATATTAAATTTTCTGAAAATTTTTTGAAACTTATTATGAACTTCAGGATGGTAAGTAAATTTCTTGAATTTTACATCTTTCTTGGGACCATGATGTAAGGTGGTGTATTCCTCTAACCTTTTTTGTTGTTGGAATTTCTTTATAATGTCTTCATCAAAACCATTTATTTTAGCAACATGAATAATATGATTATATTCCTTGTCAAAATCTTCTACATTAAGTGGAATATTTAACAATCTGTGTAATAGACTATTGAAAATTGCATGTTTGTGTGCCAAATGATTAAAATCTGAAGATTTTATGTAGTTGTCAGTATGTGTGTCTTTTCTGTAAATGTTAAAAAAAAATTGAATTTAACATTTACAGAAAAGACACACATACTTACAACTACATAAAATCTTCAGGTTTTAATCATTTGGCTCACAAACATGCAATTTTCAATAGTCTATTACACAGATTGTTAAATATTCCACTTAATGTAGAAGATTTTGACAAGGAATATAATCATATTGTTCATGTTGCTAAAATAAATGGTTTCGATGAAGACATTATAAAGAAATTCCAACAACAAAAAAAGGTTACAGGAATACACCACCTTACATCATGGTCCCAAGAAAGATGTAAAATTCAAGAAATTTACTTACCGTCCTGAAGTTCATAATAAGTTTCAAAAAATTTTCAGAAAATTTAATATAACATTAGCTCCAATTAACAAATTCAGCCTGGGTAATCTCCTTCTTCTTCTTCTTCTTCCTTCCAAGTATTAGGCCAAGGCCTGTTATGATCCTATAGAAAATTGATCCTTCTGGAAAAATTCTCGTATAAGACTTGAAAGCATAATAATAGTCCCTTCGATTGGTTGCTGGCCAAAGGAAGGCAAGACCAGTGATGGGGCTGCCATCTTATAGCCTCTGGTCAGGCTTTTCTGGAGAAGAAAAGAAAATAAAGGAAAGAAGAAATACAAGAAAGGAAAGACTCCCTAGGACTCGGATGCCCTAATAGCGTCGGGGTCGAAAAAACAAGTGTTAACCGAGAGAGGTTAGATAGTAAAGTTAAAAGAGTGCAAAACACAAGTAAGTGGAAGAAATGTTTTGCTCAGCTTGGGCACCTTGTGGTTGCCATCCACATATCCCCAAGATGAGGACCTGTTAACTAATAATAAATGTAATACCCCAGACAACAAAAAATCTGGAATTTATCAAATTGATTGCAAAGATTGCAACAGGATATATATATATATATATATATATATATATATATAGGAAAAACAAAAAGGAACTTTGGAAACTCGTAAAAAAGAGCACTTCAGAAACATAAAGAATGGAGAAATTGAAAAATCAGCTATAGCAGCACATAGTTTATTAGAGCATCATAGGATTGAAAAAGAAGCAAAACTTTTAAAACATCTATCTAAACCTTTGGATTTCACAGTTTGGGAAAAAATATATATTAAAAAAAAAACCATACTAGAACTATGAACTTCGAGATTCCGGACAAACCGAGCTTGATTACAAAGTTCTTCAAAAATACAACAGATAGCAGTTTAGAAGATGATTCATTCAAAATAACACCAGATGGCAGTTTGGAGAGTAATTCCTTCAAAAGAACACCAGATGGCAGTCTAGATAATTACCGGCAAAAGAAAAAATTGACAGTTGTAAAAACAGCTGATGATGACGTGTCGCCGATACTGCAGTGCTGTGTTTAAAAAAAACATAGAAGTATGAGGTAAGAAGAAATCACGATTCATTTAATTATTATTAATTGAACCTCATAATGTTAAAAATTCCCAAATTTAATATATAAATTTATCATGACACTTCTCCTTTTTTAAATTTCATGCGACAAAGTCATGGGTAATAAATAATAAGATATAATTATCTTTAATACTTTATATTAATATATTGAAGTAGAATTTAGAATATTTTGTAGATACTTAACAAGAGAAAAATATGTGTTTAGATTGGAGGCCTAGGTAGCTCAGATGGAAGAGCATTGACATAAGAGAGTCAAAGGTCCTGGGTTCAAACCCCAGTCTAGGCGTATATTTTTCTTTTCAAATATAATCCATTGGATTGCTTAGAAAATAAGTTGTATTGGTAAAGAATCATGAATTATGAGGTAATAATTTCCTTAATTGATATAACTTGGCTGGTAGACCAAGGACCTTCTAGGTCTGTCATGCATGGAGAGGTACTGTAATCAATGGTAAAGAGAAAAATTTCTGTCTGAACCAGGAATTGAACCCCGGATCTTCAGTTTCTAACATGCTGACGCTCTACCACTGAGCTAATTCAGGCTTCCTCCCCATCCAAACTCGGTAGTAAAGCATCAGTGCGTAAAGCTGAAGATTTGGAGTTCAATTCCCAGTTCAGGTGGAAATTTTTCTCTTTACCATCGATTACAATACCTTAACAGTGTATATTAATTCACTTCTTTTGATCAAAGTAATAGCTTTAGCTGTGTAATATCAATTTACTTAATTTGATCATAACTTATTGTACTGAATCTGTTAGAAATTGTACAATTTAAAATATGTAAATTATTTACTTTACACTTGTTGATTAATTTGACTATTTAACTCATGCCCCAAATGGGACTCAATGGCCAATCACGTTTCAATGATTTCTGTTTTACAACCAATCAGAGTCGTGTTTCACGTAATATTTATCAGTGTTATAATTACCATATTGAAGAAAGCTCCTCCTTTTTAATATTCTGAACAGGTCTGACCATTATTTTGCAGTGACTGAGCCCGTGAGAAATACGGCTACCAGATTGTATATATATAGTGCATGAATGTCAACACATGCCGCATGCGGGAGTTAATATAAAAACATTTGTAGCAATTGATTATACCACCAAAAAAAGAAACCACTGTTTGCACTTTCTTAAATGTATTTTTTCCCAGGTAATAACATTCCAGAAAAATATAATTGTCATATTTACATCATACGACATCAGAAATGAATTAATATACAGTTTGATGTGTTTCATTTTTTCTCCACTAGAGAGCATTCTTACAACATTGCGTTCCTTTGGCAATAAATAGTATGATCAGGTTGCAGTGATAAACAAAAGAAGCAGATAAAGCGTACCTATCGCTTCATATTTGTTTTCAAACATCGCCGTTTACATTAAATATATAAATATTTAAAATAACTATAGTTAAGTAATGATTTGTGAGTAAACAGCTTAATTTTATTCGTTAAATAGTCCTAACAAATGCCACTCTTGATTTCCAAATTCTCTAGTTAAATTCACTCCTCACTTCGTGAGTCGTGAATTTATCGATAATTTGGAAATCACTCGTGGCATTACTTATGATAAGTATCAAAATTATGAACATTCATAAAAAAAAAGGAAAAGAATTGGCACTGTGTTGCCATGATGATTGTGTTAATTTTCCACTGTGGGAAAGGAAACTTATGTAATATTTTATTACGAAATTTATGCAAGGATGCAGTCAATACATTGAATATTAATACGGAGTTTTAAATCCATGTCACTCAGTTGAAGTCAAGGACATTGTATTAATTATTATTATATATGTACTCAATTCATGTCCAACTCAGGGTCGGGTCGAGGGATAAGATGAGATGAACCCCTTACATAGAGGTCTGTGAATGACAAGGGTGCCAGCTGAACACGCCTGATGCACCATAACAGGGGCAGATGAACAAAATGAATGAAATGGATGAGATGAGTATGGAGAAATGGTGGAATGAAATTGTGGCAGGGAAATTGGGAGAAACCCCAAGAAAAGTCTGCCCAAGCTCCATTTCGTCCACCACAAAACCCACATGGAGTGACTGAGATTCGATTTTGGAACCCCAGTGGTGAAGGGGAGCGTCTAACTGCTTGCGCTCAGTGCTACCTTGTATTAATTATTATTTTTGTTAATTAGAAATGAATTTTTCATAATAATAATAATAATATAATAATAATAATAATAATAATAATAATAATGAATTTACTGAGCAAATAGCTCTGATAATAGCATATGAGATTCATACACGGAGGTTCAAACCCCAGTGCCAACATGAATCCAGATTTTACTAGATTGTCGTAGTCATGGAGAAAAATATTCAACAAATTGTTACAGTGTTTTAATAAAGTTTGTACATGAGAATTGTAATGAATTTAATATATGCTCATATGAATAGTAGAATTTTGTTATTTAACAATGCTCTTTAACAGCTTAGTATGCTACAAGCCAGAAGGTCGAGGGCTCAAGTCCCGATGGGGTCAGGAATTTTAAACTTGTGCAAACCTACTGCAGGCACTATGACCCTGGGTTGATTCAACCTGCAATGGAAATGAGTACCAGATACTTGTTCTGGGGGTTAAGGCGACTATCACACAGGGCTGACAACTCACCTGACATCAAGTGTCGATTGTCTAGAAAAGTGGGATGTTTAACCTCCTACTACTCCAATGGCCCCTAAAGCCTGTTGTAGGATCAGTCACTTTACTTTTATTTTTAACAGCTAAGATCATTAGTACCACAATTCAAATGTGAACATGAAAGGGCCGACATTTTGCCCAAAGGTCTTTTTTTTTCAGGCTTAAGGTTCTTTTACATGTTGAAAATCTACAACATGGAACTCACAGTATTAAGTATTATAAATAAGTATTTATTCACAATTACTTTCATGGTGTTTTTAATATATATACCCTCAACTTGTGTACAATTCAGGGTTGGGTTGAGGGATGAGATGAAGTCCCTATATAGATGTGTGTGAATGGCAAGGGTGCTGGCTGACCATGCCTGATGCACCATCACAGGGGCAGATGAACAAAATGAAACTAAATGGATGAGTTTGGAGAAGTTTTGGAATGAAATTGTGGCAGGGGAAAATGGGAGAAATCCTGAGAAAAACCTGCCCAAGCTCCATTTTGTCCACCATGAAACCCACATGGAGTGACCGAGACTCAATCTTGGGATCCCACTAGTGAGAGGCAAGCATCATGGAGCCGGCTGTTTTTAAAATAAAATAAACTAATGAAAAAATAGCATGTCTGGGAATTTAACTATTAATTTAATGCACAGTTCTAGATCAAGATATTTTATTAGTACAGAATTGTTTCATAGACTGCGATGAGCAGAATATGCGGCACGAATGGGAAATGAAAGAGAGACATGGAAGATTCTTGTAAGAAAACCAGAGAAAAGCATGATGTGAGGGATGATTGGAAAACATTAGCCCAGAATAGGGATGTATGGAGAGTGTATGTCCATGCAGTCATGAACCTAGGGGTTTGATAGTGCCAGTGAGTTAGTTATTAGTACAGTAAAAGCTCCTTATTTGCGGTTCCCTTATTCACATTTTCATTATTTGCGGGTTAAAAAATTGTGACAGTTCCTGTATTCGCGGCTAAAAATGTCTTTATTCGCAGATCCAGTCAGTATATTAGAAGGATTAGTATCCTTTAGTAATGCATCGGCAACTTTTTTTTTACTCAGGCTCGTGTTAAAGTGGTTTCTACAAAGAGTGATTAAAATCAAATGGACAAATTAATATCAAAGTAAAACAAATCTTACTGTCACTAAACCTAAAGTTCATTGTTAAAAGCCACCGCTGCTGTACTTCATGTACTGCTATGTCTGTTGATAAATGCCACCCTCGTCACAATCATTGTTTTAACTTGTCATTCGTTGCAATAATTTTGATTGAATAACATGTGTCTCTTCTGCTTTGTTGCCAATTTATAATGTCGAGTAAAAGGAAAATTGGTGTTTTTATTATTAATTTAACACTTCTCACTGAAGGATAAATTATATTTGAAGAGAATATAATTTATCTTTCAGTGAGAAGTGTTAAATTAATAATAAAAACATCAATAGAAGCCCTATAGGCTTTTTAAAGCCTTCTTAACTAAGAAGCTGCCATTTGCAAAGATATATGCAAAGGTTTCATAGCATTTGACCCGAGGGAATTACAATGTATATGAGAGAAAAATTTCCCCTAGATCGCAACTCACCTCAGTAGCTCAGTTGGTAGAGCATTGGCCCGAAAAGCCAAAGGTCCCGGGTTCGAGTCTCGGTCTGGGTGAAAATTTTTCTCTTCAAATATAATTTATCCTTCAGTGAGAACTGTTAAATTGATAAAAAACGTCAATAGAAGCCCTACTGGCTTTATAAAGTAGTGTTTAAATTTCCAATAAATGTCTTCTTAACTAAGAAGCCCCCATTTGCAAAGATAGAAGCGAAGGTTTCATAGGGGAATTACAACGTATATAAGAAAAAAATTTGCATCTAGATCACAACTTGCCTCGGTAGCTCAGTTGTTAGAGCATTGGCCCAGAAAGCCAAAGGTACTGGGTTCAAGTCTCGGTCTGGGTGAACATTTTTCTCTTCAAATACTAAAGGAAAATTGTTCAAAATCTCATTAATTGATTTTATTTTGACTATTTAACTCATAGACTGATAATCGTGCCTCTTCCTGTTGATAATTGTGCCTCTTCCTGTTGATAATCGTGCCTCTTCCTGTTCGTAATGAGATATATCTCTGCAAATCAACTTCTTTGACAAGGATATTAATTGAACAATGTACGATCAATATGGTACAGCAAGAAATGTCAAAAGAAAACAACTTAAAAAATTACCAGAAAAAAGAAAGATTAGTTCTGTTGCTCTAAAAAAATTATTAAATGGTGTATAATGAATTTGCATTATTGTTAATGGTTATTTCTCATACAATCATCTGTTATTGATTTTTTTTAGCCCAAAGAGATTTAGATATGCTATTTATAACTATATAGATGGCTTAGAAATTGCCTGGAAATAAGAACGGAATACATAACCTTACATTTGATAAATATTAAACATTATAATTATTTTTAGCTTCTGATGTTGTATTATTCGCTAAATAGTCACTCCAAATCCAATGCGAGGTTGAGTTTTTCATTAGACAAAATCACTTGTGACTTCGTCGCTCGTGATTTTTTCAGAAAAACACAACCTCTTGTTAGATTACTGTTGATAATTTTTATTTTAATTTGGAACCTTGGAACATATCCTCTATATACCCATACAAATTACCATTCCATATTCACGGCATATTTGTGGAACATATCAGCATACCAGCAGCCATCTGGTATGCCAAGGGCCTTCTAAGCATGTTGCACCATGGGGTTAGGGTGCATAATTGTAAAAAAATATGTAGACTTAGTATGTATTTGTTTCTTTACAGTCCAAAATTATGAGATCGTCTTCTCTTTGGTCTTCCTTTTCTACAATTAATAATTGATGTTGTATAATAAACAATATTGCAACCTGATATAACTATTAATTGTATCGCTATGACATCTTTGTGGTATGCGTACTGCAAAATTCATATTTGCTGTACGCATACAGGAAAATACAATTTTATATATAGACAATAATTAAAACAAAAAAACAGCCATTTCCATGCAGGACAACTAAAAAAATATTATTCAACTATATTGGGAAGCAAGGAAACTAATGGGTTAGACCCAGAAGTTTACCATTTGAAACAACAGCAGATGGTAAACCTTAAATTCAAATTAAGTGTTTTGCATGGGAAAGTGGGAGAAATCCCGAGAAAAAACAAGCCATGTTTCCGATTCATTCATATTTATTGATATATATGTTCAGTAGGTAACCTTGTCCTTTTCCTTTGTCATCCTTAATACATATTTATGTGCTATTGATCACATATGTTTAGTTTTAATAGTGCATATTAAATGTGTGACCGGAAGAATGTAAAATCTTAATACCATAACAATTTTATGCGTGTTGTGAATTTCTTAAATTCCTTTGATTTAATTCATATTATTTCTGGGAGGAACAGAATGCTAGATTCAATTGAGTAACTATTAATGATACAAAATATATGATTTGTATATGTTCAGAGAGATGGAAAATTATAATTAGAAAATAATGATATTTGAACTGATCTTGATTTGAACCATTCTACTACTGAATTTCTAGCATTAGATATATCAGAAGCTCAGTTACAGAGCACCATTGCATATAATAATTAGTAGTATAAAAACAATTATATTTGAAGAGAAAAATTATATGCTCAGACTGGGGTTTGAATCCAGGACCTTTGGCTCTCTAGGCCAATGCTCTACCATTGAGCTCCCTGAGAAACTCCAATCTAAACACAAATTTTTCTCTTATTACATTGTTAATTATCGAGCGCCGAATGTTATGAGCATTTGCTAGATCATGCAAATGGCGGCTTCTTATTTAAAAAGACATTTAATGGGAATTTAAACACTACTTTATAAAGCAAATAGGGCTTCTTTCGATGTTTTTATTATCTACGAGGGTCATACTGAAAGTTATGAGCAACAATTTTTTAAACAATCATAATATTTATTTTAGACAAACCAAGTATACCATGTTAATCTACAGACCTTTGTGCTACTTTTCAACATAGTCTCTATTTCTTTGCACACATTTTGTCCAGTGTTCTACAAGCTTGAAAATTCCCTTATGATAGAAGTCCATTCCAGCTGCTCGAAGACACTGACGCACTGCTTTCTGAATATCCTCCAGCGTCTCGTAGCATTGGCCTCTCATCTGCTCCTTCACAGAACCAAAAAGATGGTAGTCGGAGGGTGCCAAATCGGGACTATAGGGAGGATGTGGAAGAGTTTCCCACCCAAATGTCCTGATCTTCTCCACAATGGCACGAGCAGTGTGAGGACGCGCGTTATCGTGTTGCAGAATGATCTTCCTTCCAGGGCATTTGTCGTGCAATGCACGACGGAGCTTCACAAGTGTCTGGATATAGCGGGCAGCATTTATGGTTTGTCCAGGTTCAAGAAATTCAACCAGAATGCAACCTTGCGCATCCCAGAAGACGCTGTCCATAACTTTCCCAATAGATTGCACTGTCTTCGCTTTTTTCTTTGATGGCGAATTCAAGTGGTGCCATTCCATACTCTGGCGTTTTGTTTCAGGCTTGTAGTGATGAAACCAGCTTTTGTCACCTGTCACAATACTCGTCAAAAAATCATCACCTTCATTTCGAAATCTCTGAAGAAGGTCATGGGCGTTGGTTCTTCTCTGAAGTTTGTGGTCTTCACTCAATAAACCCAACGGGCACTAACTTTTCGGTAACCTAAGCTGTGAATCATTTCTTGCACTGCACTGTGTCCTACTGCAAGTTTTGTAGCGATTTCATTCACTATGATACGCCTGTCGTCTCTGATGAGCGCATCAACTCTTCCCTTGTTGCAATCCATGGAGGCAGAGCATGGGCGACCGCTATGAGGCTCATCTTTGATACTCGTGTTCCTATCTTCAAAATGTTTCACCCATCTCCTAACACTGCTGGCATCTCCGTAAGCACATTGAAGTCTTTGGCGAATATCAACAGCAGATTGTTCCTCTTTAACAAGGAATTCAATGACAGCGCGCTGTCGAAACGAAACATTGATGTCTGCCATTTTGGAAACACTGCGCGTGGTCACATGATAGAAGCTATGATGTCACAAAATGGCAATGTTGTGGTATAAAGTCTGTAGTTTACGATCCTGCAGTTGTTTTTGTTACATTGTTGAAATTTGAATTTTAACAATGGGTTGCTCACGACTTTCAGTATGACCCTCGTATTTAACACTTCTCATTGAAGGATAAATTATATTTGAAGAGAAAAATTATATGCTGAGACTGGGGTTTGAACTCAAGACCTTCAGTGAGAAGTGTTAAATTGATAATAAAACATATAAAAAACAATGTTTACTACTGGTATAAATCATTATTTTTCTTTATAATCCATTTTATTCAGCTGTAAATGAAAACATTCTTGGTATTTTTTTCATATTGTAAAGGTATATTGTATATTCAGATGTTCTCGTGAAAAAAAAATGTTTAGTACATTTTTAATTGATCATTCAGTTAGTACTTACCAAAAATTTATGTTAATGTTCTAGCAGCCACAATTTTTGTTAACCAAATTGGACAGTTAGGAAATGAACATTTAAAAATTGCTCCAGCAGTGACAATTTTGAAATTTTATAAGAAAAATCACTATGAAGTTTAATTTAATATTTAAATTAAAATTCTTTATACCTCACCTCATATCCTGTCTTTTAATTATAACATTTTCAAAACCTAGGTGGTTTCATCTTCAATAATATCTCAGCCGATGTTACGGTGACTGTTTAACTCATGCCCCAATTGGGAGTCAATGACCAATCACGTTTCAATGAATTTTGTTTTACAACCAATCACAGTCATCAACTTAAGTTTATCATATCATAAGCAATGCCACGAGTGATTTCCAAATTATCAATAAATTCATGACTCATGAAGTGAGGAGTGAATTTATCTAGAGAATTTGGAAATCAAGAGTGGCATTTGTTAGGACTATTTAACGAATAAAATTAAGCTGTTTACTCACAAATCATTATTTAAATATAGTTGTATTAAAATATTTATATATTTAATGTAAACGGCGATCCTTGAAAACAAATGAGAAACATTTGTTATGCTTCATTTGTTCATCACTGCAACCAGATCATATTATTTATTGCCAAAGGATCGCAATATTGTAAGAATGCACCCTAGTGGAGAAAAAATTAAACACATCAAACTGTTTATAACCAACATATTAATTAATTTCTGATGTCCTATGATGTAAATATGTCAATTATATTTTTCTGGATTGTAAATTCCTGGGAAATAATACGTTTAAGAAAGTGCAAACAGTGGTTTCTTTTTTTTTTGTAGTTTTTTTGTAATCAATTGCTACAAATGTTTTTTCTATTATATCCCGCAAGCAGATCATCTGCTTACATTTGTGCACTATATATACAATCTGGTAGCCACATGCATTCTAGAATTCTTACATCTTAATATACAAATTGTTATACTTACTTACTTACTGGCACTATCGAACCCGTAGGTTCATGGCCACGCAGACATAAGCTCTCCATACATCCCTATCCTGAGCTAATGCTTTCCAATCATTCCCTGTATAATTTACTTCCCTCAAATCATAGTTAATGTTATTCTCCCACCTCATTCTTGGTCTACCAACTGGGTGTTTTTCCTCTGGCTTTCCGACAAGAAGCTTCCATGCAAGTCTTTCATTCCCCATACGTGCAACATGTCCTGCCCATCGCAGTCTACGAGACTTAACTGTTCTTATTATATCTGGCTTCCTATAAAGAACATGTAGTTCATTGTTATGTAGTCTTCTCCATTCAGCTGTCTGTTCATCTCTCTTTGGTCCAAAAATTTTCCTAAGTACTTTATTCTCAAATACCTGTAATCTCCTTTCCTCCCTTAACCTTTAAGCGCCCAAGTTTAAATGGCCAGGTAGCGGCAGGCTGCCCGGGTTTAAATGCCCACCTAGCTTTTAAACTCCTTGGCTTTTGACAATAACTTTGCTGATTTTATTAACACATATTTTAAAATCTGTGGAGGTCACAAACATCAAACAACGTTTAAAGTGTTAAATATTATTGTAAAATCAGTGGTATTCACGGCAAAAATCCGTAATGATTTTTTTTACCATAGAGATAATTTTTAAATTCACGATAGTTACCAAATAACTTTAGGGACTTTAGAGTGTTGTGAATCAGGTTAGAAGTGAAAAACTGTATATAAATTTAGGTATATTCTAACCCTCGTTCATTCTTTTGTTTATTATGTTGCATCCGGTCAGTTTTCCCCCTAAGCAGGAAAGTTTTGAAAAAAAACAGGTCACATTCCACCACAGCCCTTATTCATTCACAGTTTTGTGACTCAGAGTGAAGTTTACGATATGTTTAGTACAAAATCACTACGTTCCGCTGAAATACAAGACATTCTCGGATTGTGACAATCACGAAAACGATATCAATGAAAATCACAAGCTACAGTCAACTGACACTTATAGCTGTGAGACACCTGGCTTTTGTCAGGTCTTGGGTTCGTGAAACTAGAATTGACAGCGAAGAAAAATGTACTCTTTCCCCTCACATGACAGAATCAGAAATATACCTTTTTCTTGGCGTAATTATTCTAATGTGAAATGACGTGTTGTGGGATAGTAAGACCTAAGAGAAAAGGGATGCCTGATAATCTAAAAATAATAATAATTCCATGGTGCGACAGGCCTAGAAGGCCCTTAACCTACCATCCAGCTGCTGGCCTCACACTTACATGTGTCAATCACAAAGGTAGATTATCATCGAGCCAGTGCATGGGTGACATGTGGTCAGCATGTCGAGTCCCCCAGCCATTATAGCTTGTTTACTCAACCAAAAAAAAAATTTTTTTCATTTGTTAGACTTGACCGTTCTATACAGTTTTCTTCTTCTGACTTCATTGGTGCCAAAACAACAGATAGAGACTTCTGACTTAAACTTGTCAGAGACGTTTTGCAACAGGCTGATAGAACAGCCTGTAGACGACTTTCTGGATAGACCTAGTATATTGAGTACAGACATTTCGTGATTTCAAGCCAACTTTAGTCAAAATTGGGCCAAAACAACACATAGAGACTTCCGACTTAGTTGTCACAGACTTTTTGGAACAGGCTGGTAGAACACCCTGTAGATGACTCCCTGATTGGTAGACATAGTATATTGAGTACAGACATTTCGTGACTTGAAGTTAACTTTAGTAAACATTGGTCGGTAGCTTTACAAAGACTAATTTGTCATGTGTGTTCGGCACGGGGAATCAGAAACCATGTGCAAGTGAAGTGTAAAAAGTATGATGTCGGTTTGGAATTGGTGCTTGTTTCAAGACTTATCACACAAAAACAAACATTTAATAAACAAATGTTATCTTCACATCACGTTGCCAAGCATCTGATAACCCTGAAAAAAGGTATGTTACAAAAGTAGTATTATCCAGTATAATTTCAAGCAACCAAACAGGTCCGCCTGCTCAGAACCCATACGCTGGGTCTGCGGGCAGATTGGACGTACAATTTAAAACCCAGCATATGGGCTCCTGGGCGTTTAAAGGTTAAAGTAAGAGTCCATGTTTCGCATCCATATAATATAACTGGTAGAATAATAGTTTTATATATTTTCAGTTTAACATTTTTTTGAAAGGAGTTGGGACATCAAGAGTCTCTGCAATGCATAATAGCATGCATTTCCAGAATTGGACCTATGTTTAATTTCTTTGTGCATCTCATTCATATTTGTGATTATTGTTCCTAGGTATTTGAATTCAGCCACTTCCTCAAAATTTCCCTCACTTGCCATTAGCTATCCATTTCCATTATATAATGTATTTCTATGTGTGACCACATATTTAGTTTTATTGATATTTACTTCCAGTCCTAATTTCTTAGTGTTACTCAATAGTGTGTGTATGTTGTTCTTAAGTATCTCCTCATTATCGGCCAATAGTACTACATCATCAGCATAAATTAACAGCTTATTAATACCATTGAGTTGTAAGCCTTCCTCATTCTCTAAAGATTTAATGGCATGCTTTAGTACAAAATTAAATAGTAGAGGAGATAGTGCATCTCCTTGCTTCAACCCATTCTGGATTTCAAAAGTGTCCGAAAACTGTTTGCCTACACGCACCCTACTCTTTGTGCCATTTAAACACATTCGTACAAGTCTAACTAACTTTTTAGGAATTCCGAACCCCAGCAGGATACTATATAACCTCTCCCTCTTAATTGAATCATATGCTTTTTTGAAGTCTATGTATAGTTGATGTACATTAACATTATATTCCCATTTCTTTTCTAAAATCTGTCTTATACTAAAAATCTGATCTGTTGTAGACCTGTTTCTTCTAAATCCACATTGATGATCTCCTAGAATGTCATCAATATAGGGAGTAAGTCTGCTGACTAATATATTTGTTAGAATTTTGTAGGAAGTTGAAAGTAATGAGATGCCTCTGTAGTTGTTGCAATCAGTTTTATCTCCTTTCTTATAAATTGGTATGATAATTGATTCTTTCCATTCATCTGGAAGAGCTTCTTTTTCCCAAATCATACTAAGCAACCAGCGTATTTTGTCCGTCAATTTTTCTCCCCCTGATTTTATCAGTTCAGCTGGGATCTCATCTGAATCTGATGCTTTATACATCTTCAATTTTTCAATCGCCATTTCAACCTCTAATGCACTTGGTTCTGCGACTAGCATTTCTGCTGTCTGTAAATTATCCTCCTCAATGTCCTGTTCTGTATGTACATTTAATAGCTGATTAAAGTAACTTTTCCATCTATTTAATATACTCCTGGAATCTGCAATCATATCCCCATTTTCATTCCGAATTATGTTTGTTCTAGCCTGAAACCCTTTCTTCTCTATTCTAATTCCCTGATATAATTCTCTAATGTTCCTATTTTTTGCATTCAATTCAAGATCATTAATCTTCTCTCTCAAATATTCCCTCTTTTTACTCTTTAGTAACTTGGTGGTTTCCCGTCTAATACTACCCAATTGCTCTAAATTTACCTCATTTGGCTCATGTAACCATTTCATTTTTGCTAGCTTTCTTTTCTTTACAATGTCGGCACATTCCTCATCAAACCATTTCTTGTTTTGCCTCACAAATTGTTATATTCAACATATTTCTTAGAAAGTCAGTCACTTGCAAAATAATGCTATGACCTATTCAGAATGTTAAAAAGGAGGAGCTCGATTTTAAAGTGATAAAATTAAATTGATAAAATAGAGGTAAAAAACGACTGTGATTGGTTGTAAATCAAAATTCATTGAAATGTGATTGGTCATTGACTCCCATTTGGGGCATAAGTTAAATAGTCATATTAAAGAAAGCTCCTCCTTTTTAATGTTCTGAATAGGTCAGAGGATTATTTTGCAGTGACTGACTCTCTAAGAAATATGTTGAATATAGCAATTTTATATTAAGATGTAAGAATCCTAGAATGCAAGTCGCTCCCAGATTTTATATATAGTGCACGAATATAAGCAAATACCACTTGCGAGATATAATAGAAAAACATTGTAGTAATTGATTTTTTTTAAAATTAGGAATATTCCATAATACAGTGTTTCTCCTTCAACCCAAAGTGATTTGTCGCCAGAGGTTCCTGTCTAGAGCATCTTCTTCCCTCAGATCTCTAGCTTCCATACTTCTCCTCACTCCATCCATCCAACGTTCTCTAGGTCTGCCTCTTCCACTTCTTCCATTAGCTTTCCAATTAAGGATCTTCTTTGGTATTCTCTCTTCTTTCATTCTTATGAGGTGTCCATACCATTTTAAACATTTTTCTTCTGTTTTTCCCAATATGTCTTTTTTTCATTGTGTTTAGTTGTTTCTTGACTCACCTCATACTTCTTAACTCCCTCGCAGATCTAGATTTCGTCACTGTATTTGTGACATTCTCAATGCGTTGTAAACGTGAACAGTATTGAGAATGTCACAAATACAGTGACGAAATCTAGATCTGCGAGGGAGTTAAGAAGTATGAGATGAGTCAAGAAACAACTAAACAAAATTAAAATAAACCTTATAGTGCTATTTCCTACCTACATAACTTAATGTTTTTTTCAACTTGCATAATTTCCCTTATTGTGCTGTTCCTGATCTTATCCCTTCTTGAAATTTTTGTCGATCACCTCCAAAAATCCATTTCTACTGCTAACAGCTTATTGACTTGTTTTCTACTTACTGTCCAGGTTTTGGACCCACATAATAAAATGCTTTGTAACATAACTTGAAATACAGTTTTCTTCGTTCTGTATATTATATTTCTATTCCAAAGCACTGAGTTCATCATACCAATGATTCTTCTTCCATCAGTTATTCTTCTTCCAATTTTTATAGTTGAATTCTCACTTTTATCTAAAGTAGATCCTAAATGATTTGCAACAATCAATTTATAATTTACAAAAAATAGGTGCCAAATTTAATATGGAAATATCAATTAACAAAACTAAAATTATGGCATTTCATGGGAAGGACCCCATACAAAGTAAAATCTGTCTCCAGAATAAAATTTCAGAGAGATCTAATCAATTTAAATATCTTGGATATTATCTCTCTATCTGGGATGAAAAGGATATCCCTGAAAAAGTTACTAGTTATAATAAAAGTTTAGGAATTATTAATCAAGTTATGAAACCATCCCTTGTACAAAAAAACACCAGATTACGTTTATATAACACTTTGGCTAGACCAGTGTTGACCTATGGTAGTGAAGCATGGACACTAAAAAAAACAACAAGAAAGCAGAATAACGGCTTGTGAAATGAGATTCATGCGCAGAACAGCGGGTTACACCAGATGGGATCGGAAAAGGAACACCGATATCTTAAAAGAATTGAAGACTACGCCAATTTTGGAATATATTTAACAGTACCAACTAAATTGGAAACACCATCTTGAAAAGAATGAGTTCAAATCGGATCCCCAAAGATGTTTATAATTATATACCAAGAGGACGAAGATCACTGGGCCGTCCTATGAAACGCTGGAGGGAAAATTTTCTATAGGATCGTAACAGGCCTTGGCCTAATACTTGGAAGGAAGAAGAAGAAGAAGATCCTAAATATTTAAAATGTTTAACATTACGTATTCATCCTGAATTACATTTTAGCTCATCTGTTGTATCCAATTAAAGATATTTTATTTATAATTTATCTGTAATCCCCATTATTTGTATTCTACCTCTAATTTCATGCATAGCATGCATGCATCGTCATGCATAGCAATTGATTATACCACAATAAAAAGAAACCACTGTTTGCTTTTTCTTAAACGTATTATTTCCCAGGTATTAACGTTCCAGAAAAATATAATTGACATATTTACATCATAGGATTTCAGAAATTAATTAATAACCTATAATGTTGGTTATAATATACAGTTTGATGTGTTTCATTTTTTCTCAACTGGGGTGCATTCTTAACAATATTTATTTGGCAATAAATAACATGATCTGGTTGCAGTAGATGAACAAATGAAACATAAACATTTCTCATTTGTTTTTAAACATCGCCGTTTACATTAAATATTTTAAAATAACTGTATTTAAATAATGATTTGTGAGTAAACAGCTAAATTTTATTCGTTAAATAGTCCTAACCAAATGCCACTCTTGATTTCCAAATTCTCTAGATAAATTGGAAATCACTCGTGACATTACTTATGATTAGAGTGAGGATTTTTATGAAATTTCATGTTTTAAACTATTGGTCAGAGAGCGCTGAGACAAAGTATCTTTACATTTTATGATATGTAAAATCAAATAAGACCTTCATATTTTTTCATATTTCATAATATTTTGGCAAAATGTTCATATTTCTGTAAAAATTTAATATTCCTTCATATTTTTCAATTTTTTAAAATAACATTTCTACGAATTCGTTAGAAACATTTTTGGGGTTACTGTAGTTTGAATTTTTTTGACAATGTAATATGATAGACAGCGAAAATTCCTAATTATCCCATCTGGAACAAGATAAATAGATTTGATAAAAGAAAATAATTGAAAAAAAAAAAAGAGAGATGGAATGACCAAGTGGAAGCTTTTGTGCGGAAAACTACAGAAAAAGAACAGAGATTTCCTAATATGTGACAAGAACATGAATAAGTAGAATGACGACGTTAGAATAATAACCACCCACTCTTTTTTCACAGGTAGAAACCTATTCCTTTTTGCTACCTAAGGACAGTCCTTATTCTATGAATGGATTAAAATATTTAAATGTAGGTAAGACTGCTGCTGCTGTGAAATAAGGTCTTGCTCCACAGTTTATGAAATTTGTAAAGTTCTTGTAGGTAAAGCCAATATTATTCTCACTTACATCAAACTATCATATATGTAATGCAGTACATGATTGCTCCCATAACATCATATAATGTGGAGCATACTTTTTAATTGTACAAAATAATTCTGACAGACAGGTGTTAAAAAATATATAAAAAGCTCCTAACTGTGTATTATGAACAGAATTGATAATTTGATTATTCAAAGCACATGCATACCATACTGTGCTCGGGCAAATTTCATGGAAAAACTAATGTTAAAATAATTCTAACTACATTTCACTATGTTCATATGTGTAATGTATAGGATTAAAAATAATTGCAATTGCAAAGAGAGTTTTGAATTACTCCCTAGAATTATTTGTGGATTAATTTATTTTAACATCTTGTTTCTCCAAATATGACATATAGTACTTGGTCTACTGCGATGGGCAGGACATGTGGCACGAATGGGGGAATGAAAGACGTGCATGGAAGCTTCTTGTAGGAAAACCAGAGGGAAAACGCCCAGTTGGTAGACCAAGAATGAAGTGGGAGAATAACATTAACCATGGTTTGAGGGAAAGATTATAGAGGGGATGATTGGAAAACATTGGCTCAAGATAGGGATGTATGGAGAGTTTATGTCCATGTGGCCATGAACCTACGGTTTCGATTGTGCCAGTGAGTTAGTTAGGACTTGGTCTACGTGTGTTCTGATTCATCCAATTTAATGTTATTGTGACATTTATATATACTGGAATTCATTATCTTTATGCAAGGTAAATACAAGTCATCCAAACTGTACCTACTCTAAATTTTGTCAGTGGTATATTCGATGGAAGCATGTTACTACGGTTACTATGTTTTGTTTTTTTTATTTATGTTTGGATTTAGTAATTAAATATCATTAGATAAATTAATTGATCGCGTTTTATATAAGCTCAGTATTAATTTATTTAAATAAAGTATCAAACTACAGGCTTGGGAGGCCCTTGGGGTAGATGGATGTTGAGACTTCCACATTTCTAGACAATCTCCAAGGGATGTCCATTGGGTTCTCAGATTTGCGTGACGGCCCCTTTGCCCCAGAATATGCATCTGGTACTCATTTAAATTAAGAGCTGAGTAGACTCTAGGGCTATGATGCTGCCAGAAGGTTTGGTCCAGCTAATAACCTGAACCCATTGAGACTAAAACCCACGACCTTCCAGCTTCTTAGCATGATTTATCACACAATATACTTCAGTGTGAGCCATTAAAATTGCTTCAAATCACGAACATGATATTTTATGGATAAGAATCAATAAAACCTCATAATGTTAAAAATTCCCAAATTTATTATATTAAATGATATTTTATATTGAGTCAGAAGTAATGAAAAATTAATTAAAATGGAAATACAGTGAAACTCTTGATTTCTTGAGCTACAAAAAGGTCTTCTTGTCTCATTTGTGTGCTTGTATGTATATCCATAAATTATACAGGTCTTGTATATATAAATATGTGTAAAAAGTTAAAAAAATAGTAGCTTCATAATATTTTTGTGTCCTAATTTTCATAATTTTCATATTTTGTTATTATGATTTCATATTTTAGTATAATTTTCTTCATATAATTCCTCGCTCTACTTATGATAATATTCTATTTTAATTTTTTTATGAAACTTGATATATGCCACTGAAATATGATGAGTAAGGTATTTTCCAAAAAAATTAGAGAAATCCCGTCATTAGGAGTGGGAGTTTACCTTGGAAGTGTTAATTTAAAAATTGCTCTAATGGCTGCTAGGTTTGTTTTCTCGCAACATAACAGGAAACATGCAATTTAATTAACAAAAGGAATATATATTCTATAGAACAGCAAAATTTGACTGTAAATTCTATTTGCTGTCAAATTAATTTAGTTTATGCAGTTCTGCATAACTGACTTTATTTTTACATAATGTCATACTATACATAAAAGTAAAAGTTCAAAGAATAAAGTTAAAAAATATAGATTTTTCATCAGATTTGTGGACAGTAGAATTCTTAAACTTAATGTGTAGAAGAGAATATATCTTTAATTATTCTTTGAATTTATTCAAAATAAATTTTTGCTTATTTGGAATCTGGAAACTTAATTGTATTTTTATTGACTATTTAACTCATGCTGCAAATGGGAGTCAGTGATCAATCACATTTCAATGAATTTTGTTTTACAACCAATGACAGCCGTGTTTCACTCATTCTTTATCAAATTCTATTTATCACTTCCTGCTTTTGTGATAAAGAAAGTTCCTCCTTTTTAATATTCTGAACAGGTCAGAGCATTATTTTGCAGTGACAGACTCTCCAACAAATACATTAAATATAGCAAATAATGAACAGATTCCTTTAAACTTCACTTTTGGTAATTGGTGTTCAAAAATTAGTTCTGCACCGTAGCCGAGTGGTTAAGGCAGGAAGCCTTGGCGCAGAGCTATGGGACTTGTGCTGGTTCGTGTCTCCATGGGGAAGAAATTTTCTCATGGTATTTCGGCCAGTATGGGACCGGTGCCCACCCAGCATCATGAGGCATTTGGGTACCTACAATAAGTAGTGGCTCCAGGTTGAGAAAACCAGCTATAACGGCTGGGGGACTCGACATGCTGACCACATGTCACCCATACACTGGCTGGATGATCATCTACCTCTGTGACGCAAGGAGTTTTAGGAGGAGTGTTAAAAAATTATGTTTTTAAATAATGATTTTACTGAGTATTTACTAAAAAAATATTAATAGCCTATAATGTTGGTTATAATATACAGTTTGATGTGTTACGTTTCATCTTCACTAGGGTGCATTCTTACAATATTGTGATCCTATTTGGCAATAAATAATATGATCAAGTTGCAGTGGATAAACAAATTAAACATTTTTAAAATCGTTAGGAAGTAATATTATGAGGTTTAATTTGATATTTGAGTTTGTATTTTTTTTAACATTCTTACCTCATGTGATTGTTTTGTCGGACATATGTTTTAAAGCTGTTGCTCCATCGTCAGCGGTTACACAAATTGATTTCTTCTTTTCTTCAAGTTATCGGCCCTTGATCTGTGTTCCAAAGGACTTGATAATGAGGCTCCTTTCTCTGGGAATTTCAAAGTTCATAATTTTCTCCTTGTTCTTCCGTATATAAATTTTTTCCCATATCGTGAGTTCATTGGTATTTTCTAACTGTTTTAATAATTTTGTATTTAGATCTATTTTGTGTTTTTCTGTCCAAACATGAGCTGCTACTGCATATTTTTCTACTTCTCCTTTTTTTTACATTTCTTATGTGTTCTTTAGTTCTAATGTTTAAATTTCTCTTTGTTTTCCCTATGTATACTTTATCACAATCTGCACATTTTATTTGATATATTCCTGATATTTTATTATCTTCAATTTTTTCATTTTTGTTGGTTTTCATAAGTTTTTTTAGGCTATAATCATTCTTTGGTGCTAACCTGATGTTGAATTTCCCAAAAAAAATTGGAATTTATTGTGTGCCCAAGGGTGATATGTGAATTTCTTGTATTTCTTTTCTTTTAGTTTTTCTTCCAGAAGAGTGCTTTCATTTTTCAACTTTTGTTTTTTGTACTTATCAATTTTTTTTTTTTGTATAATTTTTTTCTTGAAACCATTTTCTTTTGCTACCTCAATTATGTGTTCTTTTTCTATTTCATAATTTTCACTGTTCATAGGCATATTTACCAATCTATGTACTAGGCTGTTGAAGACTGCCATTTTGTGTGAATTATGGTTGAAACCTGTTGATTTGAAATTAGAAAACTGGATATGAGGTGAGGTATAAAACATTTTAATTTAAATATTAAATTAAACCTCATAGTGATTTTTCCTATAAAAGTTTGATATAGTTAATTGCATAAATTTTATTATGATAAAGGATAAATTTATAATGATGCTTAATGCACCAATGC
Organism: Diploptera punctata; assembly: GCA_030220185.1. Lineage (NCBI taxonomy): Eukaryota > Metazoa > Arthropoda > Insecta > Blattodea > Blaberidae > Diploptera > Diploptera punctata. Next base: position 998,536 of record JASPKZ010007432.1, on the reverse strand, counting down.
TTGGGTCTTCAAGAAATCTACAAATATGAGGTGAGTCGTGAATATTCTAACTCCTATAATTTAAAATAAACCTCATCACTTCCTTTAAATATTAAATTTATTATTGCAATTTGTTAGAATACCTTTACATTTTCAGGTATGAATGTATTTGAGCAGTTGTAGTAAGCCTACTTTTCTCATAGTGGTTTATAGAAGCAGAAGCCAATCTTTTTTGTAAAACAGACACAAATAAAATTTGTGTAATTGATCGTTATCAGGAAAGGGCAACTTTTTTTGTCATCATGAAGCAAGATACCGTGTTGGTAAGGAATGTGTAACATTCATTAACTTTCTTGATGAAGTCCAGCCAGTTTCATGGTTAATATAAGATTACGTTTTATTTGTCCACCAAGGTTAAATATTTCTGTCTCCCCTCCTTTATAATGGGGCCCCTACTTATATTAACCAACCAATTATGTCAAGCTCTTTCTTCTCTTGTCTTTTGAGTTGTGTCATAAAAGTCTTAAGCTAGAGTGTTTCTTTATTCCTTATACTGTTATTCTAGGTGAAGATCTCTGGAAATTTTTTTCTGGGTGAGTGCTATTCTCACATTTTGTTTAGTTTTATCATAATTGTAATGTTGATAATAATAATAGTTAATGTTATCAAAAGTTTAATTAAAAATGGGAGTTATGCTATCAATTTATATATTATTCCCAAAGTGAAATAAATTTAAATGACACTTGTGCAGCCTTGTCTGCAAACATCATCTTCAATAGATTTCCAAAATTAAAATTGAATTGGTGTTTGATTGGGAAAATATATTGGCATTTCTTAGAGAAGATAAAATGTATTATTACTAATTATATTATTAAGACTTATTGTAGGGAATACTAAATATATGGTCACACATAGAAGTACATTATAAAATGGAAGTGAACAACTAATGACAAATGAGGGAAATTTGGAGGAAGTGGCTGAATTCAAATACCTAGGAACAATAATCACAAATAGGAATGAGATGCACAAAGAAATTAAACAGAGGCTCAATTCTGGGAATATGTGCTATTATATATTACAGAGACTCTTGACGTCCCAACTCCTTTCAAAAAAGTTAAACTGAAAATATATAAAACTATTATTTTACCAGTTATATTACATGGATGCGAAACATGGATTCTTACTTTAAGGGAGGATAGGAGATTACGAATATTTGAGAATAATGTTCTTAGGAAAATTTTTGGACCAAAGAGAGATGAACAGACAGGTTACATGGTCTTTATATGAAGCCAGATATAATAAGAATAGATAAGTCTCGTAGACTGCGATGGACAGGATATGTGGCAGAAATGGGGAATGAAAGATGTGCATGGAAGCTTCTTGTAGGAAAACTAGAGGGAAAACACCAGTTGGTAGACCAAGAATGAGGTGGAAGAATAACAATAGCTATGATTTGAGGGAAGTAGATTATAAAGGGAATGATTGGAAAACATTAGCTCAGGATAGGGATGAATGGAGAGCTTATGTCTTCATGGCCATAAATCTATGGGTTCGATAGTGCCAGGGAGTTAGTTATCATAGGAAATAAAAACTGTTTCGTTTAATAAGTCAATTAACTAATAATTTAGTTAATACATTTAAAATGAGTCGTAAATTATCTCACTTCATACACTCCTGTGTTCTCCACAGCAGAGGACTGCGGTTTCAGGAATAGTGTTCCTTATCTCCAGCCATATTTCCAACTGTCAAATTTTTGTCTTCTAAACTGCCATCTAGTGTTGATCTGATGAACTTTGAGATTAAGTCCTGCTCACCAGGAATTTCAAAATTCATGGATGTAAATTTGTTCTTCTTAATATACATTTTTCTCCAAACTGTTAATTCCAAAGGCTTCTCCAAATGTTTTAGAAGTTTAGTTTCTTTTTCAATTCTGTAGCAAACTATGAGGTGCAATTGCTGATTTCTCAATTTCACCATTTTTAATATTTTGGAAGTGTTCTTTTGTGCAAGTGTCCAAATTTCTTTTTCTTTTCTTTTTTTCCTTATATATACTTTATTACAGTATTTGCAACTAATTTGATAAGTTCCTGAGTTTTTGCTATGTAGGGTAGAAGAGACCAGCTTTTCTGCTAAATATTGGAGTGCAAGAGAGCGAATGATTTCATTATCAAGTGCTCGACATTAGATACCAACCAACTTTCTTGTTAGTTATTAGAATATTACTCAGGCTAAATTTATTTATTGGTGCTAATGTGATATTGAATTTAAAAAAAAATTGAAATTTGCTGTGTGTTTCAGGATGGTAAGTAATTTTCTTGAATTTTTTTTTTCTTTCTTGGAATCAGATTGTAGAGTGGTGTATTCATTTAATTTTTTTGTTGTTCGAATTTCTTTAATTAATTTATTATTACCTCTTTTCCAAAGCCACTTAAACTAGCTATGTTTAAAATGTGATTGTATTTTTCTTAAGATCCTCTTCATTTAGTGTAATGTTTATTAATCTGTATAATGAACTGTTGTAACCTCGGTGTTGTGCTGTTAAAACACAGAGTGTATGATGTGAAATGATTTAAGACTCATTTTAAATTTATTAATTTAAGAGTCTCATAATGTTAATTCCCATCATAAGTTTTATGTAATAACCAGTGGAATCCATGGCATTGTTCATGTGAGACATAATTTAAACAGGTTATGTATAAACTCGGGGTTTTCCTCACCTCTAAGACAAATGTCAGGAAAACTTTAAGGCCCAAACGGTCCCCTAAATCATATGGCCATCATCATCATCCTTATCATATCATCTTCATCATCATCTTTCACCAGTGTGGAAAGCAATGGGAAGCTACCACACCTACAATTCCCTAGTAAAGCTGCAAGCATAGCATGAAAATGCTATGATTGCAGTGAAGGACCTGCCTTTGGGCAGAATTACTATGGATGGATGTATAAACTAACATATTTAATTTTATAGGAATAGACATTGTGTTGTTGGAAAAGTCTTTGTAATTTGATTACCTGGCATGCCATGCCTGGAAATCTACTTATCCCGATCTTCTTGTCATCACTGAGCTGAAAGACAAAAATGGTTATCCGTAAAAGATAGACATATCCTGTCGTGGACTTTTTTGTAGAATTTTTTGAGATATTCAATTCTTTGTATATTAATTTGGGTATTTGTTATGGTTAAGAGAGCATAAGCCATTTAAGCATCCAAAAAGCAATTTTTTTACTGCTCCGATGCATTTTTTAGCTTCGACCCTATAGTACATGTGTTAATTGTCCCAGGAAAATTCTCTAAATGATGGCGAAAATCCCATTCAAAGTGGTCAAGTATTTTTTGAGTCCATAAAGTTCAGACAGACTCACAGTCATTTTGTATATGAAGATTTAGTTTTTTTGTATTTTTATTTGTTTGTAAATAATGTTTTAAGAAATCAATTTATGTTATAATTTATTCTATGACAGATAGATAAATATCTAGATAGAACTTTATTGCTTAAGATATTGTGAATCAATATCAGTGCCAATAATTCTGAGAAAAAATATATTAAACCTAACTAATAAATTATTTAATGTTTAATAATTAAATTAATGTTTTTATTACCTCACCTCATATCCTTTTTCTTCTATACTGCAGTTTTGGAGCTTATCTCCATCGTCTCTGGTCGCCCGGAAAAGGATATGAGGTGATGTAATAAAAACATTAATTTAATTATTAAATTAAACCTCATAGTGTTCTTTCCCTGTGAAAGTTAAATATTTAATGTTTGTTTATATATATTTTATTTTTTTTATCAGTGCCACCAAATTGTCATACATTTCTGGCATTCTTTCCTGGATAGAGTCAGAAAGTACACATTCACTCCTGCTCGAATCTCACTCTCGAGCTTCCCAGTCTTGTTGCTTCTACAGAGGCACTTGGCATATTTAGGGGAGTGGGAGGATAATGCCAAATGCACGCATAGGAATAGAATGCAAATGAGAACAACCGGGTGTCTCATTGGATCAGATTTCCCGTGAGCAGTGAACAGCCTCCATAAGCAAAATAACGTATATAATGATTGCGAAAGTTAAATAAATTATTTGATTGGACCTAAACTCTACAAGCCTTGTTTTGAATATAAGTCTGTATGTTACATGTAAAGCATTAATTAAATATGTACTTAGTACTGTATGTGAAATGTACTCCGACAGCATTAAATGTGTGTTTAGAATTTATATCAATTTATATGTATGCAAAATTGTTAAGAAAATTATAAATTATGAGGTTTCCTTTCATCTACCAGTAAATAAAATTTATCAGACAATAATTGGTCAGTATAGAATAACTTATTATTTATTTATATAAAATGGTTAAGATGGTCATTTGTACCGTAATTAATTGAATATATGCCTTTCAGAAAAATGCAAATATCTATGTACTAATTTTCAAGTAATAGTGCATAAAATTATATATAATGTGAGTATCTTTTCAAGTTCAGGAAGTAGTTTCACTTTGAGAAATTTATTTCGAACAAAAGGTTCTTTTTAGAAATTTGATAAATTGATAGATCTATTATTTTTTTAATTATAGTATATAAATTGAGACCTGAAATTCAATTAGATGTTGAGTGCACCATAATGTTTCACTATAAAATATTATAATGATTATTGGAAAATGTTAAATAGTATTGGAAAATGTTAAATATAAAAAATTGTCAACTTTTGAACATGCAGGTTCAGATTTTATATATATATTGCTGATTTCATATGGAATGGTCCTTAATGTTTTATAGATTTACATATCAGTAATATTAATAATAAGTCTACCGCTGCGGTCTCGGGGTAGCATGCTGCCTTGTCATGCAGTGGGCCTGGGATCGATTCCCAGTCGGGACAGTTTTTCTGGGTGAGGTTTTTATCGGGGTTTTTCCTCACCTGTAAGACAAATGTCAGCAAAACTTTAAGGCCCAAACGGTCTCCGAAATCATATGGCCATCACAATCATCATCATTTATATTCATCTTAGGTTAAGCTTAGGATTAGGGACTCTCCTGGCACACCACTATCATCATCATCATCATCATCATCACCCATCATATCATCAGGGCAACATAACCCTGCCTTCCAGGTGGCCCAACCTCAGAAGTGGGTTACAAGTGTGCCATGCCAGGAGAGATACTAGGAATGTCGAAAGACAACATGGGGCATTTGAAAAAAAAATAGTAATAGCAAACACCAGCACACTATTGAGTAACACTAAGAAATTGGGACTAGAAGTAAATATCAATTAAACTGAATATATGGTCACACATAGAAATACATTATATAATGGAAATGGACAGCTAATGGCAAATGAGGGAAATTTTGAGGAAGTGGCTGAATTTAAATACCTAGGAACAATAATCACAAACAGGAATGAGATGCACAAAGAAATTAAACATAGGCTCAATTTTGGAAATGTGTGCTATTATGTATTACAGAGACTCTTGACGTCCCAACTCCTTTCAAAAAAGTTAAACTGAAAATATATAAAACTATTATTTTAACAGTTATATTATATGGATGCGAAACATGGATTCTTACTTTAAGGAAGGAAAGGAGATTACGAGTATTTGAGAATAATGTTCTTAGGAAAATATTTGGACCAAAGAGAGATGAACAGACAGGAGAATGGAGAAGACTGCATATCAGTGAGCTACATGGTATTTATAGGAACCAGATATAATAAGAACGATTAAGTTTCATAGACTGCAATGGGCAGGACATGTGGCATGAATGGGGAATGAAAGAAGTGCATGGAAGCTTCTTATAGGAAAACCAGAGGGAAAATGCTCAGTTGGTAGACCAAGAATGAGGTGGGAGAATAATGTTAACTATGATTTGAGGGAAGTAGATTATACAGGGAATGATTGGAAAAAATTAACTCAGCATAGGGATGTATGGAGGAGAGCTTATGTCCGTGCAGCCATGAACCTATGGGTTCGATAGTGCCAGTGAGTTAGTTAATAATACAAATGTTTATTTATAAAAGAAGAAATTCCTTTGGCTATTGAAAAATGTATGACTTCATACATGCAGTAAACATTTCTTATATTGCATGAACAATGCATGACTTCATCCTTTGTACTCACTGCGAGAGTTCAGAGAATTCTCATTGTTTACTTCTTGTTATCGGTACATGAGACTCTTGTGGCCGCACTTCCTTTCAGCTGTTCTCGCTTACGAGAGCGAATGGGAGTAAGACAGAGCGCCTTTACTCCTGATATTGTCGAAATTGTAACCCCCTTCTAAGGTTGGGGACTTGTGAGGTGGAGTTACATTACTCCAATGATATGACAGATGACAAATGATAATTAAGCACCAGGAGAGTCCTTAATCCTAAATTCGAAACCATGGCGACCATAGGAATAATTCCATTTAAGGAAATATTTCTGTGGTTTGACAGGGAATTTATCTGGGACCTCATGAACTATAACCAGAAGTACTGACCACAAGACCATGAAGCTAGTTTAATGTTTATGTAGAGGGTTAGCCATCAATATTGTCTTAATTATCATAAGTAATGCCACGAGTGATTTCCAAATTATCGATAAATTCACGACTCAGGAGTGAGGAGTGAATTTATCTAGAGAATTTGGAAATCAAGAGTGGCATTTGTTAGGACTATTTAACGAATACAATTAAGCTGTTTACTCACAAATCATTATTTAAATATATTTAATGTAAACGGCGATGTTTGAAAACAAATGAGAAACGATTGGTACACTTCATTTGCTTATTTTGTTAATCACTACAACCATATCACATTATTTATTGCCAAAGGAACGCAATATTGGAGAAAAATGAAACGCATCAAACTGTATATTAATTAATTTATGATGTCGTATGATGTAAATATGATAATTATATTTTTCTGGAATGTTATTACCTGGGAAAAAATACATCTAAGAAAGTGCAAAAAGTGGTTTCTTTTTTGGTTGTATAATCAATTGCTACTAATGTTTTTATATTAACTCCCGCAAGCGCTATGTGTTGACATTCATGCATTATATATACAATCTGGTAGCCATATTTCTTAGAGAGTCAGTCACTGCAAAATAATGCTATGACCTATTCAGAATGTTAAAAAGGAGGTGCTTTCTTTATTATGACAAACTTTATTTGGTAAATTCTAGGCAAAACATGACTGATTGGTTGTAATTAAAAAAATCATTGAAATATGATTGGTCATTGACTCCCATTTGGGGCTTGAGTTAAATAGTCATAAAAAATTCATCAAGCGATACTTTTCTAACTAACTATCTGGCACTATTGGACCCAGAGGCTCATGACCGCATACACATGAGCTCCCCAAACGTCCCTGTCCCGAGCTTAATGTTTTCCAATCATCCATAGTAGACAGGATTGAAAATTTGAATTTTTTTTTTATCCTGGGCTTAAAGTCACATTGACAACTATAAATGAAAACCAAAGAGTTGGACGTCCTAATATTAGATGGTTGGACAGTACTGAACAGGACACTGGGTGTACAAGGATATAGAAGGAAGGTGGAGAATAGGGACAAATGAAGGCATATTGCAGGGTCGGTCACAGCCTGCAGTGGGCTCTAGTACAAACGATGATGAAGACGAAGAGAGGTGTTGTACAATCTCTAATTGAACAGTTGTCCCGAAAAGAGATCTAACCTACAAAAATACTAAAGTTGAGTTTTCAGTGGATTAGTGATCTATCTGGAGAATATCATGGCATGGTGCATGTAAAACTATCCCTGCTCTCTTCCAGTCCTGTTTTATTTATTTTTAAAAGTTGGCATTCAAGTGAATAGTGATCTATATGTAACAAAATGGCAGAAGAAGTTAGTCAAGTATGGGTAGCAGTTTATGAGTTAGATGTCTTTTTGGGACAACTATTCAATTGTGCAACAGTTGTCTTGAGTAAATTACAAACCTTTCCCAGTACTTTGTTGATAGCAATTTTGTCAGAAGGGGATTATTAAGCTTGATAATTCTCTTGGTTGCAAGTGGTTAGACACTTGCCTCTGATCGCTGGGGTTCTGAGATCGAGTCTTGATCACTCCGTGTGGGTTTCATGGTGGATGAAACGGAGCTTCGGAGGTTTTTCTCCGGGTTTCTCCAGTTTTTTCCTGCCACAATTTCATTCCACCATTTCTCCATACTCATCTCATCCATTTCATTTTGTCTGCCCCTTTGATGGTGTGTAAGGCGTGGTCAGCCAGCACCCTTGTCATTCACAGACCTCTATACAAGGGGCTTCATATTATCTTATCCCTCGACACAACCCTAAGTTGGACACGAGTTGAGGAGGATATATTCTCTTGGTGATTTTTAACAGGAGTAGGCGTAAGTGCATGGCACTGGCTTCCTACTTCTTCCCTCACTTAATCATCATCCCTGGCACAACAGTACAAAATATGTTGTTGTTGTTTTCAAATGCTGGGCCTTGGCACCAAAGCCATTAGCTCTCCAATATTTCTCTATGGTGGATCCAACAGGTAATACTTCACAGGTTCGTAGGTGTTCTTCATTCATTTCTTCGTCTTTATTGCATAGAAGACAATTTGGATTCGTGTAGATTCCTATTTTATATAAATGTTTGGCCAAATAGTCATGTTCTGTAAGCAGTCTAAATTTTGCTACTGTAGTTTTACGTGGAATTTCTGGAATAATATCTGGCTTCTTTACTAAAATATTCCATTTTTTGTCTTTGGCTTTATTACATACATCTTGGTTTTATATTTGTTTTTAATTATTCTTTTTATGGATGTGAAAGGTAAGCTTTTAGTAGTATTCTGAATTAAATTGGAGCCTTTTTTGGCAAGAAAATCAGCAGTCTCATTTCCAGCAATACCACAATGTGCAGGTATCCATTGCAATTGAATTCTTTTCTGTAGTTTTTGGAGTTGTTGAATCATTTTGTAGCACTCTTTAATTTGTATTGACTTCATTTTGTGTGAATTTATTGCACCTTAGAATCAGAGAGTATGACAGCATTTTGAAATTTATTTATTCTGTATAGTAATTGTTGGAGTGAAATATGAATAACCGTTACTTCCGCATCAAAATTTGTTGTGTGGTATCCTGCTGATTGATAAAATGAAAATAATGCACATGTAATTCCTGATCCTGAGTTGTTATCAATAGTAGATCCATCTGTGTAGACATGTAACCATTCTTCTGGTGGATATCTCTTATTCACAACTTCTAATGCTAGAGCTTTTAGTACAGGCGTGGGAGTTTCAGATTTTGTAACTGGTTCTTCTAGATTTAGCTGAATGTTAATTGGTTCAAAAGTAAGAGGGTTATCTCTGATTAAAATATTTTCTTTAGATTTAGGAAGATTCAAATCTGTTTTCAACTTGGTTGGTTGTAACTGTCTTTTTTCCCATTTTGTTGTTGTTAATCGTAACATTTTCTCATGTTGTTTTATTGCCTGTTCCTCTAAAGTTAGACATATTACAGTACAAAATATTTAATCATACATTCACTCTACATTCCTCTCTTTATACAATACTTATAACTTTTTTTTATTGCAGCCAAAAAGCCATGATTAAAGGAAGGGTACATTGAAATTTACATATTTGCATATTCACATATTGTCTTTGTTCTTTTTGTGCATAGCTCAATGTGATAAGGTCACATGTCTTTTCACATAGCATACATTTACAATCTATATTTGGTTCATGGAATTTTGTGTTCTTGCATATCAGGTGGTGGAATCTGTGGATTGCCAACCTAGTGATGACATGTCTAATTTCAAAATTTTCCTTTGTCTATGTATGGTCTACCATGGCTCCGGTGCTGTAAAATTCTAGTTGTATTTCTTCTCTTTTCCTGTTCAGTGTTGCTAGCAGCTTCTGTGATGCACCGGTGTTGGGTAGGAGTATGCTGTCCTGAGATTGTCGATGAGAAAAGTTTCCGCCAGTAGGTATGCGAGTCTTGACTGCGTTACTTTTGACACTCCTAATACTTTCTTTATATATCTTGCTTTCACTCTTTCCAGGGAGGATAGATTCTTCATTGTTAAGTGTATCCTGATTCTGTATTTTATGTCAGTATTGGTTTTTTTTGGGGCACGCCGTAGCGTAGTGGTTAAGGCACTGAGCTACAAGCCGGAGGGTCGAGGGTTCAAGTCCCGTTGGGGTCAGGATTTTTAAACTGACCAAAACCCTCTGGCGGCACTATGGCCCTGGGGTCGACTCAGCCTCTAACTGAAATGAGTACCAGACGCTTGTTCTGGGGTAAAGGCGGCCGTCACGCAGGGCTGACAACCCGGCTGACATAAAGTGCCGATTGTCTAGAAAAAGTGGGAGCCTTAACCTCCTACTACCCCAAGGGCCTCCTGAGGCCTGTTGTGGGATCACTTTACTTTATTGGTAGAATTTTTACTCTAAACAGCAGCAGTTGCCGACTCTAGAGAGAGGATTTAATGTTTCTTATTTTATGCATTGTCATGATTGCCTTTTTTGTGATATGTTTCAAAAAGCATTTTGTGCTCATTTGTAGCATGATGCCTAGGTATTTGAATTCTGGTACTATTTTCAGTTTTGTTTCCCTTATGTATATCCCTTCTTTGTGGAGGCTTTTCCTTTGTTTTAGAAGATCATTGTGTCCGTTTTTTGATATGTTAATGTCCAGATTGTTCTTGGAGCACCATTTTCCCAATTTATTTATTGTTTCCTGGAGTTTTGTTATGTCTTTGGAGCCGATTAGGATGTTGTCTGCATATGCACACGAGAAAATTCCCTCTTTTTGGGTAATTCTACGGATTTCTTTGGTTTCTAGTGTAAACAGCAAGAAGTTTAATGGATCCTTTTCCTTTGTTTTAGAAGATCATTGTGTCCGTTTTTTGATATGTTAATGTCCAGATTGTTCTTGGAGCACCATTTTCCCAATTTATTTATTGTTTCCTGGAGTTTTGTTATGTCTTTGGAGCCGATTAGGATGTTGTCTGCATATGCACACGAGAAAATTCCCTCTTTTTGGGTAATTCTACGGATTTCTTTGGTTTCTAGTGTAAACAGCAAGAAGTTTAATGGATCGCATATAGTACTCCATTTGTTTGGTTGATCAGTTCTGACATGGCAATGTTATCTGATACACATATTCATTTCAGCTCAGCAGTGTATTGATGAGGTCCATCCATATGTTGTTGTTTTCTAGTGTCTCCTTTAGTTTTTCTATCACTAGTTGTCTGTTTAGTAGGTCAAAGGCTTTTGTGAAGTCTACGAATACGGTGTAAAGTTTCTCTCTTTCCTCTAAGGCTTCCCAAATATGCTTCAATAAGAGTTCAATTGCTTTTAGGGTTTATCTTCCCTTTCTGAACTCAAACTGATTTTCTGGCAGATGCTAGTCTATTTTCTCGCTTATTCTTCCTGTTATTATTTTGGTGAAGATTTTGAAGGGGCAATTTTCCAAAGCGATGCCTCTGTATTTGTTGAGGTCTTTCGGGTCTCCTTTCTTTCCCTTTATATAATACCTTGGCAATTTATTTTCTCCATTTTTCAAGTATGGAGGCTGTTAGTCTGCATTTGTTGTATAATTTTTCCAAATCTGGTGTAACAGATGAGCTGTGTCTTTTGTATATTCCATCCCGGCCCACTGATTTCTTGTTTTTGGAGTTACAGATGGTATATCCAACTTCTTCTGTGGTCAGGGGTATTCAGTTTGTGGATATTGATGTTGCGACTTCTTGAAGGTTCCTTCTGATGAAGATTGGCCCCTCTATACTGAGTATGTTGCTGAAATGCGACTCCCGTATTTCCATGTCAATGTAGTGTGTTTTTGCTTGTTTCTTTGGGTTAGGTGTTAAATGTGGGTCTTTCTTGGCTTCCTCCACTAGCATCCTGCCCTCTTCCTCCAAGAATGTGCATTTCTTTTCTTTTATTATTCTCTTGTAGTGTTTCCTCTTTTCTGTGTATGTGAGTAGACGAGAATGGTTTTTTGATATTTTATCTTAGTTGTTGTAAAGTATTTAAGGTATATCTCCTTAGTCTGTAGCACTCATTATCGAACCAGAGTTTTGCTTTTCTTTTGATCTGGGAACTCGCAGCTTGTCTTAGTGTTTCTCCTAATATTTGAGTAGCTTCCTCTAGTCTCGCATTTTCTATTAGCATTTTATATGCGTTGTCACTTCTATCTTGGCTTCTACTTTCTTGACGTCTATCTTCCTTGAGAGGTGTTGTGTTGTCCCTCCCTGTGTCTTTTCCCATTTACCTTGGATATTTATTTCTAGAGGTATATGTTTCCTTAATGCCGAGTGGTTTGAATTTCATAGTATAGTTAAGTTTCCTGTTATAAGACCTTTCGTGAGTGCTATATCTATTGCACTCTTGCTGTTGTGAGAAATATATGTAGGTATCATAGGGTTCTTTAATAAAATGAAACCTACTTGCAATTTTTCCAATACTAACTTTGTTTTATAGTTTTGGGAATCTTGTCTGCAGTTTAGGTCTTCTGCCATGATCATTGGTTTGTCCTGCTTGTTCTGGGTGATCATTTGGTCTAGTTCATCCATTTTGTCAATTGCTGTCATGTTGGTTGGAAATATGTGGCTATTATCACTAGGTAATCTGTTTCAAGTAGTAGGGTGTTTTTCTGTTGTTTAGTTGCTATAATTGGTCTCAGGTGTGATTTTAGTGGATAGTTATCCCCCCAGATGATCTGCCTTTTTTGCCTTGTCTAGTCATAAGGTGTGTTCCATAGAAATTTGAGTATTAGCAGTTATTGGTTAAGAAGGTTTTGGTTAGGATTGCTATGTTGCAGCCTTTTAAGAAATTTTCTGGGCTCATGGTCATTGCATTTTTTATTCCTTCTATGTTCCATAGCATGATATTTAGGTGTCCTGGTGCATCTTTTCTGTTTTGGTTCCTTCTTTTTAAGGGTTCCTGTTGCTTGTTATTTGAGGTTGTATCCTTCATATTCCTGTTGGGGGCGAGAGGCACAAAATTTGAGGCATCTGACGATTATTCCTGTTGGCCAGAATTCCTCTTCATTAACCTAGTTAGGTAGTCATAGGGGATAACTTTGAATGCTTTCGTGTTGTAGTTAGTTGTAATTTCTTCGCAGGTCACTTTTCATTGATTTGTCTTTTGATTAGGAATTTCTTCATGCTTTCCGGTGTTGTCTGTGGCTATAGGCGTACCACAAAGAGCCAGATTTTTCTGTCTGCAGCCATTCACTGAACTTTGTTGTCTTATTTTTGTCTTCTCGTTCTCCTGCTGGTTACTGTGTCCATTCCCCCTCGTAAATATCTGATTCTGGTTCATGCTCTTGTTTTTTGCGAGTTGGAGGTGGCTGTTCTTTATTTGTGTTCCTGTTGCTGGTCTCCATTATTTCTGTGTGTTTACGATCTTGGCTTACTATCACCGTTTGTTGTTGATGGTTGCCTTTAATTTCCTCCTTTATTATGTTCCTTATGTTGCTGGTGAACATTTCGATCATGTGATTCATCTTTAGTGCGACATTGTTCATAATTTTCTCTTCTAGTGGAATGCTAGTTGAGATCTGGCTATTGTTGTGGTTCCCAACCTCGCTGCTTTACTTATAACTTATATCATATGGTCTTCTGGTGTTGTGGAAAATTGAAGTAGACCACATGAATGTCATTTATTCACTAAAGCAAGGAACGTGAACTGAAATTGGAAAACACATACCCATACATTATTTTCTCCTTTTCTTTTTTGCATAAGAATGTTTAATATAATAATTTACCTTTATGAAGACAAAGCTAATAGGAGATCAATTTTGTAATTGATTAACACAAAATTATATTTAACCATAGAGAAGTATTGGAGAGCAAGAACGCTAATGGCTTCATTGCCAAGGCCCAGCATTTGAAAACAACAACAACATATTTAATTTGTTCAAATTGTAAGTTAGATATGAAAAACTATGTACTGATATAACTGCAGGCTATGAGGATAATGGCACAAATACAATAAAGTTGCATATAAGCAAAATTTATTTAAAGAACAGAAATAATGTAAAATATTATAACAAATTTATGAAATACATATAAGAAGAATTTTCATCAACAGTAACAATGGTTTATAATTTTGGTACATAAGAAAACACAGTTTAATAATGTTTTTATTATTAATTTAACATTTCTCAATGAAAGATAAATTAAATTTGAAGAGAAAAATTTTCGCCTAGACCGGGACTCGAACCCGGGACCCTTGGCTTTCCGGGCCAAGTGCTCTACCAACTGAGCTACCGAGGCGAGTTACGATCTAGACGCAAATTTTTCTCTTATATACGTTGTAATTCCCTATCGCCAAATGCTTTTGAAACCATTGTTTCTATCTTTGCAAATGGCGGCTTCTTAGTTAAGAAGACATTTATTGGAAATTTAACATTACTTTAAAAGCCAGTAAGGCTTCTAATGATGTTTTTATTATTAATTTAACATTTCTCAATGAAAGATAAATTAAATTTGAAGAGAAAAATTTTCGCCTAGACCGGGACTCGAACCCGGGACCCTTGGCTTTCCGGGCCAAGTGCTCTACCAACTGATAGAAACAATGGTTTCAAAAGCATTTGGCGATAGGGAATTACAACGTATATAAGAGAAAAATTTGCGTCTAGATCGTAACTCGCCTCGGTAGCTCAGTTGGTAGAGCACTTGGCCCGGAAAGCCAAGGGTCCCGGGTTCGAGTCCCGGTCTAGGCGAAAATTTTTCTCTTCAAATTTAATTTATCTTTCATTGAGAAATGTTAAATTAATAATAAAAACATCATTAGAGGCCTTACTGGCTTTTAAAGTAATGTTAAATTTCCAATAAATGTCTTCTTAACTAAGAAGCCGCCATTTGCAAAGATAGAAACAATGGTTTCAAAAGCATTTGGCGATAGGGAATTACAACGTATATAAGAGAAAAATTTGCGTCTAGATCGTAACTCGCCTCGGTAGCTCAGTTGGTAGAGCACTTGGCCCGGAAAGCCAAGGGTCCCGGGTTCGAGTCCCGGTCTAGGCGAAAAAAAATTTTTCTCTTGAAATTTAACAGTTTAATAAAATCAGTTTTTATAAATCTCTGTTAATTTTTTTTTTAAATTATGAAAAAAATTGTATTTTATTGCAGAAAAGACTTGACAAGATGGTATATATTGGTGGGAATCAGACACCTGAAAACGATGACATAGTGATATCAGGAATAAGTGGGAAGTTCCCTTCAGCTGAAAATGTTGATGCTTTTCGAGACAAATTACTTAATAAAGAAGATTTATTTCAAGTCAGAGAAGGACACATTTGGAGAAAAGGTAAGCATGCATAATCAGATGGTTCATTCATAGTGTTCTGCTCAAGAGCAGGTCTTTCACTGCAAACTCAGCATTCTCCACTCTTTCCTTAACTTAGCTTTCCTTTTTGTATCTGCATACAAACCATTTATTTTAATATTGTCTATCATCTGATGTCTTTTTCTGCCTCTAACTTTCTTTCCGTTGACCATTTCTTCTAGAGCATCCTTCAGCAGGCAGTTTCTTCTTAGCCAGTGGCCAATCCAATTTCTTTTCCTCTTCTTTATGAGTTCCAGCATTGTTCTTCTTTCACCCACTCTGTCTAGCACATCTTTATTTCTTACTTTGTCTGTCCATTTTATACGTTCCATTCTTCTCCATATTCACATCACAAAAGCTTCCAGTCGCTTTTCCTCATTCCATCGTAATGTCCAAGTCTCTGCACCATATAATGCTACACTCCACACAAAGCACTTCACTAGCCTTTTCCTTAATTCTTTTGCCATAGGTCCACAGAAAATGCTTTTCTTCTTGTTGAAAGCTTCTTTTGCCATTGCTATCCTCTGCACAATAAATTAACTGATGAATTAATGTGAAAATTTGAAATTAGTTTAATGTAGTACTCCATTCTTATTGACAGATCTTAGCATTAAAGAATTCTGATCTTACAAATCTGTGATGAATAGCCAAAATGTGACATGAGCATAATGGTTATGTAATACAAATAAAAAATATATATTATTAATTAAATAAAAATAAAACATAGTTTTATTTTTATTTAATTAATGAATATGGATTTTTATCAAGTAAACACCAACTCAATTGATTAAAAAATATATAGTTTAATGTCACCTTCTATCTGTATAAAAATGAATTTAATTAAAATTCCAAATCCTAATTGTTAGCAATCTTGGTGTGAATCTATATAGATAGTTTAATCACATTTTATCTTTATGAAAATTAATTTAATTAATGCTCCAACTCCTAACTGTTAGCAGTTTTGAAGTGAATATAAATGGTTTAATTAATTGAATTAATATTAAGAAGCTAAAACTATTACTGTGATTGAAATAAGTAAATTAATGTACACAACTAAGCTATTGTAATCAATGGTAAAGAGAAAAAGTTTTGCCGATTTCCGGTTCAGGCAAAAATTTTTCTCTTTACCATTGATTACAATAGTTTAATTAATATTTTAATAGGAGGTAACACTATGATGTTTGTTTTAATATATTTTAGAGTCAATATAAACATCTCACTTCATAATTAGTAGAATTCGTGAAAACATGTTCCAGAATAAAAATTAATTAAATGAGTCGTATCTCACCTCATATTTTGTGTTCTTCAAGCACCGAAACTACAGTTTTCAAGAAGAATCCCTCCCATCTTAAGACATCATCACGACTCGTGCTTGAAGAACACGAAATATGAGGTGAGTTACAACTCATTTAATTAATTATTATTAACCTGTCAGTGTGGAGGTACATGACATGTATACAGGTTGAATTCATCAGTTGGTGCGGAGATATGTACCGTGTATGCTGGCCGCACACACTATTTTAAACTGTTATTATGATCTTTGTGTTTACATTAACTATTTCTCGTTTATATAACTTTTACGTAGAGACTTCATGGTTTATATTAGTGCAAATGTCAATCGATGACGGCCCTGAGTAACAAGTTAAAATAATTTTATATTTGCATTTATTCTTGCGGCCTCTGACATTTTTCTTATATTTATAACTTGATAAAGGATTTCTTAGAAATATAAATTTTTTTTTTTTTGTAGATGAGCTTGTCTACCAAATTGAATCTATTTTCAAATTTCTTCATTTTTAACAATAATAATTCAAAATTAGTACATATAAAAGCCCAAAACATTATTTCCGATTTATGCTATAGTACAGTACCTCAACAGTAAATTTCAGATGATATATACATACATACATATTTAAATTGACGATATCCTTACATTATGGAAAAGTAGTTAGTCTACTATTCACTCAGTATCTAAAAGGTAAAATGATCCCACTACAGGCCTTAGTAGCTCCTTGGGATATTAGGAGGTTAAGGCTCCCACTTTTTCTAGACTATCGGCACTTGATGTAAGCTGGATTCTTATCTCTGCCTGATAGCCCATAACAAGCATCTGGTACTCATATCAGTTAGAGGCTGAGTCAGCCCTGGGGTCACAGTGCCACCTAAATGTTTGGTTCAGTTTAAAAATCCTGACCCACCGGGACTCGAACCCTCGATCTTCTGGCTTGTAGCGTGTTGATCTTTCAAATCCATATCTCCCATTATGTTATTATACTTACTTACTCACTGGCACTATCGAACCCATAGGTTCATGGCCGCGCAGACATAAGCTCTCCATACATCCCTGTCCTGAGCTAATGCTTTCCAATCATTCCCTGTATAATCTACTTCTCTCAAATCATAGTTAATGTTATTTTCCCACCTCATTCTTGGTCTACCAACTGGGCGTTTACCCTCTGGCTTTCCTACAAAAGCTTCCATGATATATACATACATACATACATATTTAAATTGACGATATCCTTACATTATGGAAAAGTAGTTAGTCTACTATTCACTCAGTATCTAAAAGGTAAAATGATCCCACTACAGGCCTTAGTAGCTCCTTGGGATATTAGGAGGTTAAGGCTCCCACTTTTTCTAGACTATCGGCACTTGATGTAAGCTGGATTCTTATCTCTGCCTGATAGCCCATAACAAGCATCTGGTACTCATATCAGTTAGAGGCTGAGTCAGCCCTGGGGTCACAGTGCCACCTAAATGTTTGGTTCAGTTTAAAAATCCTGACCCACCGGGACTCGAACCCTCGATCTTCTGGCTTGTAGCGTGTTGATCTTTCAAATCCATATCTCCCATTATGTTATTATACTTACTTACTCACTGGCACTATCGAACCCATAGGTTCATGGCCGCGCAGACATAAGCTCTCCATACATCCCTGTCCTGAGCTAATGCTTTCCAATCATTCCCTGTATAATCTACTTCTCTCAAATCATAGTTAATGTTATTTTCCCACCTCATTCTTGGTCTACCAACTGGGCGTTTACCCTCTGGCTTTCCTACAAAAGCTTCCATGGGCGTCTTTCATTCCCCATACGTGCAACATTTCCTGCCCATCACAATCTATGAGACTTCACTGTTCTTATTATATCTGGCTTCCTATAAAGACCATGTAGTTCATTCTGATGTAGTCTTCTCCATTCACCTGTTTGTTCATTCTGATGTAGTCTTCTCCGTTCACCTGTTTGTTCATCTCTCTTTGGTCCAAAAAATTTCCTAACTACTTTATTCTCTAATACTCGTAATCTCCTTTCCTCCCTTAAAGTAAGATCCATGTTTCACACCCATATAATATAACTGGTAGAATAATAGTTTTATATATTTTCAGTTTAACATTTTTTGAAAGGAGGTGGGACATCAAAAGTCTCTGCAATGCATAATAGCCCGCATTTCCAGAATTGAGCATATATTTAATTTCTTTGTGCATCTCATTCCTATTTGTGATTATTGTTCCTAGGTATTTGAATTCAGCCACTTCCTCAAAATTTCCCTCATTTGTCATTAGCTGTCCATTTCCATTATATAATGTATTTCTACGTGTGACCATATATTTAGTTTTATTGATATTTACTTCCAGTCCTAATTTTTTGGTGTTACTCAATAGTGTGTGCGTGTTGTCCTTTAATATCTCCTCACTATAGGCCAATAGTACTACATCATCAGCATAAACTAACAGCTTATTAATACCATTGAGTTGTAGGCCTTCCTCATCCTCTAAAGATTTGATGGCATGCTCTAGTACAAAATTAAATAGTAGAGGAGATAGTGCATCTCATTGCTTCAACCCATTCTGGATTTCAAAAATGTCCAAAAACTGTTTGCCTATACGCACCTTACTCTTTGTGCCATTTAGACACATTTGTATAAGTCTGACTAACTTTTTAGGAATTCCGAACTCCAGCAGGATACTATATACCTTCTCCCTCTTAATTGAATCATATGCTTTTTTGAATTCTACGTATAGTTATATTATTTTTAGTCTGATCATCTTACCTCAATATTAATGTTGATTTGTTCTTGGACATGTTTCAAAACAATTCTGTTTTATTGTCAGCTTGTCCAGACTGGTTTGATTTATGTTGCATTATGTTGTATAGTACCATTATATTCCCATTTCTTTTCTAAAATGTCGTATACTAAAAATCTGATCTGTTGTAGACCTGTTTCTTCTAAATCCACATTGATGATCTCCTAGAATGTCATCAGTATAGGGAGTAAGTCTGCTTACTAATATATTTGTTAGAATTTTGTACGAAGTTGAAAGTAATGAGATGTCCCTGTAGTTATTGCAATCAGTTTTATCTTCTTTCTTTTAAATTGGTACGATAATCAATTCTTTTCATACATCTGGAAGAGCTTCTTTTTCCAAATCATACTAAGCAACCGCCGTATCTCATCCATCAATTTTTCTCCCCCTTGTTTTATCAGTTCTGCTGGGATCACATCTGAACCTGATGCTTTATACATCTTAATTTTCCTATCGCCATTTCTGTCTCTAATGCATTTGGTTCTGCGACTAGCATTTCTGCTGTCTGTAAATTATCCTCCTCAATGTCCTGTTCTGTATGTACATTTAATAGCTGATTAAAGTAACTTTTCCATCTGTTTAATATACTCCTGGAATCTGCAATCATATCCCCATTTTCATTCCGAATTATGTTTGTTCTAGCCTGAAACCCTTTTTTTTTCTATCCTAGTTCCCTGATATAATTCTCTAATGTTCTTATTTTTGCCATTCATTTCAAGGTCATTAATCTTTTTTTTTTTTTTCAAATGCCCCAGGTTTGTCTTTCGACATTCCTGGTTTCTCTCCTGGCATGGTGTACTTGTAACCCACTTCTGAGGTTGGGGCGCCTGGAAGGCGGGGTTACGTTGCCCCGTTGATATGATGGGTGATGATGATGATAATGGTGCGCCAGGAGAGTCTGTAATCCTAAGCTTAACGTAAGATGAATATGAATGATGATGATTGCGATGGCCATATGATTTCGGGGACCGTTTGGGCCTTAAAGTTTTCCTGACATTTGTCTTACAGGTGAGGAAAAACCCCGATAAAACCTCACCCAGAAAAACTGTCCCGACCAGGGATCAAACCCGGGCCCGCTGCGTGACAAGGCAGCATGCTACCCCGAGACCACAGTGGTGGACTTCTCTCTCAAATATTCCCTCTTTTTACTCTTTAGTAACCTGTGGTTTCCCATCTAACACTATCCAATTGCTCCAAATTTACCTCATTTGGCTCGTGTAACCATTTCATTTTTGTTAGCTTTCTTTTCTTTACGAAGTCGGCACATTCCTCGTCAAACCATTTCTTGTTTTGCCTCTTTTTTTAAATAACCAATGCTTTCTGATGCTGACAATTTAATAGTATCTCTTATAGCCTCCCATTCTTTATTTATATTAGTTTCTTCTTCGTTTGCCATATTGTCATCTGAAGATTTCAGTACTTCAAATCTATTAGCAATTTTGATTTGGTATTCTTGCCGCATTTCATCATTTTTCAATTTTTTTTTGCAATTTCAAATTTTTTTCAGAAATTCATCTTTAGCATTTGTGTCCTCTCATAAGCGATAGTCCAGTTGTCTTGTATTTTCACCCTGACCAGATGAAGATCCGAATTGCAGTCTATGGTCCCTCTAACTGAGCAACCTACGATGATGCTTATATATTAAATTTGGGAATTTTTAACATTATGAGGTTCAATTAATAATAATTACATGAATCGTGATTTTTTCTTACCTTATACATCTATGTTTCTTTAAACACAGCACTGCAGTATCGGCGACACTTTGTCGTCATCGTCAGCTGTTTTCACGACTGTCAAATTGACAGTCGTGAAAACAGCTGACGATGACGACAAAGTGTCGCCAATACTGCAGTGCTGTGTTTAAAGAAACGTAGATGTATGAGGTAAGAAAAAATCACGATTCATGTAATTATTATCGATGATGCTACTGTGCCAGCATTTGTCCACTAATACATGATCTATTTGGTTCCGAGTTTCTCCATCTGGAGATATCCAAGTGTATTTATGAATATCCTTATGCTGAAATGTTGTGCTCTTAACAATAGGATTCTTTGATGTGGCAAAGGTAAGTAATCTAACCCCATTGTCGTTACTATCTTCATGAAGACTGAATTTGCCTATTGTTAGTTTGAATATTTCTAATATTTAATTTTTATATTATTTTTAATCTGTACATCTTACCTCAATATTAATGTTGATTTGTTCTTGAACATGTTTCAAAACAATTCTGTTTTATCGTCAGCTTTTCCAGACTGGTTTTATTTATGTTGCATTATGTTGCACAACCTGGATGTCAATGTCAGCTCCATCCTGTGGTTGGCCAAAGAACCTCCAAACAAGGTCACACTCCATCGGTATATCAAAATTCATAACTCTGTTTCTGTTCTTCTGAATATAAATTTTTTCCCAAATAGTCAGCTCTTTTGTATTTTCTAACTGTTTTAGTAATTTAGTGTCTGAATTTATATTATGTTTTTCAGACCAAACATGAGCAGCAACTGCAGATTTTTTTATTTCCCCATTTTTAATATTTCTTATGTGTTCTTTGGTTCTAATTTTTAGGTTTCTTTTTGTTTTTCCTATATATATCTTTTCACAACCCATACATTCAATTTGATAATTTCCTGACTTTTTATTTTTATCAGTTTTTTTCATTTTTGTTGGTTTTTATTAGTTTATTTAAACTATAGTTATTTTTTGGTGCTAATTTAATATTAAACTTCTCAAATATCTTTTGAAATTTATTATGTACCCAAGGGTGATATATGAATTTCCTATATTTTTTCATAGGTGGTTCTTCATTTTCAAGAGTACTTCTGTTTATCATTTTTTGTTTTATATACTTTTCTATCCTTTTATGTACCATTTTTTCATCAAACCCGTTTTCTCTTGCTACTTTGATTATGTGTTTTTTCTCATGTTTGAAATCTTCTTCGTTTAAAGGTAAGTTTACCAACTATTAAAGTCTACCAACTAATAAAGATTGCTAATTTATGTCCAATTGGATTGAACCCTGTTGATTTTATAAAATTTTCTGTATGAGTTTCTTTCCTATGAATCCCGAATTCAATTTTTCTTTTTTCTTCGTTTCTGACCAATTTAAGATCCAAAAAAGGTATTTGTTTATTTTCTTCTATTTCTTTGGTAAATTTGATGTTTGTACTCTGTAAATTTAACAGTTTTAGGGAATCTTCTACATGTTTTTCTTTAACAATACAAATTATATCATCTACATATCTGCTCCAAAATTTAAACATTGTGGGATGTGCTTTAGTGATTTTATATTCAAAATCGCTCATAAATAAGTTTGCCGGGAAAGGTGATAATGGGTTTCCCATTGAGAGCCCTGATTTTTGTCTATAGAAACTCCCATTGAATGTAAAAAACATTTGGTCAATGCATAACTCAGTTAATTTCAAATAATCTTCTTTCATCTCTCTGTCTATGTTGTTTTTACTTAACCGGTTGTTCAATATCCCCAAAGTTTTTTGTTTCGGTACATTTGTGAACAATGAAACGACATCAAAGGAAACCAACCTATCTGTAGGTTCGATTTCCACTTTTTCTAATTTCTTAACTAATTCCAATGAATTTTCAATCTGCAGACTTTCAAAATTATTAATTCTTTTTAATTCATTATTCAGCCATTTCAAAATTTTGTAGGTTGGTGATCCAATATTGTTAATTATTGGCCAGGTTTGTGAATTTTTGGAAGTCCATGTATATTAGGGTTTCTTGGGTTGCTTACTTTTAATTGAAATTTTTCTTTCTCGGATAGAATTTTAACATTTTTAAAACAGTTTTCCACATTCTATATTGATAGAATGGAAGAACTTTTGAAAGAAAAAGAGTATGAAAAAATTAAGAATGATCCCATACCCAAAACTATAAAAAAAATGGAAAACTGTTTTAAAAATGTTAAAATTCTATCCGAGAAAGAAACATTTCAATTAAAAGTAAGCAACCCAAGAAACCCTAATATACATGGACTTCCAAAAATTCACAAACCTGGAAACAAAATGAGGCCAATAATTAACAATATTGGATCACCAACCTACAAAATTTCGAAATGGCTGAATAGTGATTATCAAAATAGAATGGGAGAACTTTTGAAAGGAAAAGAGTATGAAAAATTAAGAATGATCCCCTACCCAAAACTATAAAAAAAGTGGAAAACTGTTTTAAAAATGTTAAAATTCTATCCGAGAAAGAAAAATTTCAATTAAAAGGAAGCATGTTTTTTTTATTACTAATTTTAACATTTCTCACTGAAAGATAAATTATATTTGAAGAGAAAAATTTTTGCCTAGACAGAGACTCGAACCCGGGACGTTTGGCTTGCCGGGCCAAACGCTCTACCAACTGAGCTACCGAGGCGAGTTGCGATCTAGATGCAAATTTTTCTCTTATATACATTGTAATTCCCTCTCACCAAATGCTTTTGAAACCATTGCTTCTATCTTTTGCAAATGGCGGCTTCTTAGTTAAGAAGACATTTATTGGGAATTTAACATTACTTTATAAAGCTAGTAAGGCTTCTAATAATGTTTTTTTATTATTAATTTGCGTCTAGATTGCAACTCGCCTCGGTAGCTCAATTGGTAGAGCGTTTGCCCGACAAGCCAAAGGTCCCGGGTTTGAGTCTCGGTCTAGGCGAAAATTTTTCTCTTCAAATATAATTTATCTTTCAGTGAGAAATGTTAAAATTAATAATAAAAAAACATCATTAGAAGCCTTACTAGCTTTATAAAGTAATGTTAAATTCACAATATATGTCTTCTTAACTAAGAAGCCGCCATTTGCAAAAGATAGAAGCAATGGTTTCAAAAGCATTTTGTGAGAGGGAATTACAACTTATATAAGAGAAAAATTTGCGTCTAGATCGCATCTCACCTCGGTAGCTGAGTTGGTAGAGCATTTGGCCCGGCAAGCCAAAGGTCCCAGGTTTGAGTCTCGGTCTAGGCGAAAATTTTTCTCTTCAAATATAATTTATCTTTCAGTGAGAAATGTTAAAATTAATAATAGAAAAAACATCATTAGAAGCCTTACTAGCTTTATAAGTAATATTAAATTCCCAATATATGTCTTCTTAACACATTGGTGACGGGCCACGGAGATCTCCGTGTTTAAATGGCCAGCGCTAGACGACCGGTCATGGAGATTTCCGTTTTTACGTTTTCTATGGCTTCCCTGCCTCTTCGCTTTTGAATGAGGCATTCAATTTTGTTTCTTCTCATTGTGAAATAAATTTTAGTTGTTTTTGTACCCCTCTTTTCTCTTTTATGAAATTGCCAACTTTACAGAAAGAGTTGTTTACAATTTTATGACAGACGGCTGGTGAAATATGGAATTTTAGTGCGGTGGTAGTTAGGCGATTACGGGATACGTATGTAATCTGTAAATATATTTTTCAGAGCGTAAAAATTAAAAGAAACTCTATTTTGCGTTCTGGAGCCGAATTTATATCTGTGGCATCATGTCCACCAGGATAATTATTATAATAGTGTGGCTATAACTGAAAATTTGCTCGAAAGAAAGACAAGAGCTTCTGAAGCAATAAAGATTAACAGAGGGCTTCCAAAATCATTTGTGGAAGCAGGAAATAAACTCAAACCAGGAGAAAGTGTTTTTGTAGTAAGGGGGACCTTTTCCTACAAACATGGAAAGATAAAAGAGACCTAAGAATGGTTAGCACATTGCATCAGGCAACAGGAGAGTGGGAGGAGTAAAGTTGTAAAAATGCCCTATTGAATACTTCAATATAACAAGTAGGTCTATGTGAAGGGTGTAGACAGGGCTGACCAATACCTATCATGTTACTCCATCCTTAGAAAAAATAGTGAAATGGTGCTAGAAAGTTGTATTGTGGCTTCAGAATTGTACACTCCTTAATGCTTTCAGGGTCTATAAATTTCAAAATCCTAACAGCAAAATGTCAAACAGAAGTTTTTTGCTTGAAACAGCCTCTTGTTTGGCAGTCGTGAAATTAGGAACAGATGACAGAGAAGACGAGGAAAGACAGAGAGAAAAGAAACCACTTCTAGGAGACCACCTCACGACCCACCAGGGAGGCTAAGACATTAAGAAAAATAAATTAACACCAACTGTGATTGGGAAAAAAAAAAAATACCCTCAAAACTTTTCCTCGATTTTAGTGAACACAAGAAAAGAAAACTCGCTACGTATGCTCTTTTGCACTTTGCCTTTACATAAAGGGAAATGTTTCCAACGCTATCAAACCCTCAATTTCTACTAGAAGGTCTGGTGAGAACACTAATAAAGATTTACTTATGCATTATTGTTATTGATTGTAAATATATTGATGTAAAAGCCACACTGTGCTAGCGCGGTTTAAAATTTAAAAGTCCACCCTACTGACAGAAATGTCCGGTCCAGCAGCGGTGGGTGCAACACAGAGCTGTCGGTCACCAATGTGTTAATAAAGAAGCTGCCATTCGCAAAAGATCGAAGCAACGGTTTCGTAAGCATTTGGTGCTCGGGAATTAACACGTGTATAAGAGAAAAATTTGCATCTAGATCGCAACTCGCCTCGGTAGCTCAGTTGGTAGAGCGTTTGGCCCGGCAAGCCAAAGTCCCGGGTTCGAGTCTCGGTCTAGGCGAAAATTTTTCTCTTCAAATATAATTTATCTTTCAGTGAGAAATGTTAAAATTAATAATAAAAAACATCATTAGAAGCCTTACTAGCTTTATAAAGTAATGTTAAATTCCCAATATATGTCTTCTTAACTAAGAAGCCGCCATTTGCAAAAGATAGAAGCAATGGTTTCAAAAGCGTTTGGTGAGAGGGAATTACAACGTATATAAGAGAAAAATTTGCATCTAGATCGCAACTCGCCTTGGTAGCTGAGTTGGTAGAGCATTTGGCTCAGCAAGCCAAAGGTCCTGGGTTCGAGTCTCGGTCTAGGCGAAAATTTTTCTCTTCAAATATAAAAGTAAGCAACCCAAGAAACCCTAATATACATGGACTTCCAAAAATTCACAAACCTGTAAACAAAATGAGGCCAATAATTAACAATATTGTATCACCAACCTACAAAATTTTGAAATGGCTGAATAATGAATTAAAAAGAATTAATAATTTTGAAAGTCTGCAGATTGAAAATTCATTGGAATTAGTTAAGAAATTAGAAAAAGTGGAAATCGAACCTACAGATAGGTTGGTTTCGTTTGATGTAGTTTCACTATTCACAAATGTACCGAAACAAAAAACTTTGGAGATATTGAACAATTGGTTAAGAAAAAACAACATAGACAGAGAGATCAAAGAAGATTATTTGAAATTAACTGAGTTATGCATTGACCAAATGTTTTTTACATTCAATGGGAGTTTCTATAGACAAAAATCAGGGCTCTCAATGGGAAACCCATTATCACCTTTCCTGGCAAATTTATTTATGAGCGATTTTGAATGTAAAATCACTAAAGCACATCCCACAATGTTTAAATTTTGGAGTAGATATGTCGATGATATAATTTGTATTGTTAAAGAAAAACATGTAGAAGATTCCCTAAAACTATTAAATTTACAGAGTACAAACATTAAATTCACCAAAGAAATAGAAGACAATAAACAAATACCTTTTTTGGATCTTAAATTGGTCAGAAACGAAGAAAAAAGAAAAATTGAATTCGGGATTCATAGGAAAGAAACTCATACAGAAAATTTTATAAAATCAACAGGGTTCAATCCAATTGGACATAAATTAGCAGCATTTAATAGTTGGTAGGCTTTAATAGATTGGTAAACTTACCCTTAAACGAAGAAGATTTCAAACATGAGAAAAAACACATAATCAAAGTAGCAAGAGAAAATGGGTTTGATGAAAAAATGGTACATAAAAGGATAGAAAAGTAAAAAAACAAAAAAATGATAAACAGAAGTAATCTTGAAAAAGAAGAACCACCTATGAAAAAATATAGGAAATTCACATATCACCCTTGGGTACATAATAAATTTCAAAAGATATTTGAGAAGTTTAATATTAAATTAGCACCAAAAAATAACTACAGTTTAAATAAACTAATTAAAAACCAACAAAAATGAAAAAAAAAAACTGATAAAAATAAAAAGTCAGGAATATATCAAATTGAATGCATGGGTTGTGAAAAGATATATATAGGGAAAACAAAAAGAAACCTAAAAATTAGAACCAAAGAACACATAAGAAATATTAAAAATGGAGAAATTGAAAAATCTGCAGTTGCTGCTCATGTTTGGTCTGAAAAACATAATATAAATTCAGACACTAAATTATTAAAACAGTTAGAAAATACAAAAGAGCTGACTATTTGGGAAAAAATTTATATTCAGAAGAACAGAAACAGAGTTATGAATTTTGATATTCCGATGGAGGGTGACTTTGTTTGGAGGTTCTTTGGCCAACCACAGGATGGAGCTGACATCGACATCCAGGTTGTGCAACATAATGCAACATAAATAAAACCAGTCTGGAAAAGCTGACGATAAAACAGAATTGTTTTGAAACATGTTCAAGAACAAATCAACATTAATATTGAGGTAAGATGTCCAGACTAAAAATAATATAATTGAATATATCTTCCCGCCCCCACTTTTGCATTAAAATCTCCTAAGACAATTTTGATATGATATCGTGAAAGGCTATCAAATACGCATTCTAATTCTTCATAGAACTCATCCTTGATCTTGTTATCTTTATCTTCTGTGGGAGCATGTACATTTACGATTATAAAATCATGTCATTTACCCTTTAGAATTATGTGTGATATCCTATCACTGACAAACTTAATATCTCGGATAGCGGACAGGATCCTCCTTCTGACTAAAAAACCCTTTCCAAATTCAGGTCTTTCTGCACCTCCATAGTATAATGCAAAGCTTTTTGATTCCTGACTATCTTCTCCTGGCCACCTAACTTCCTGTAAAGTGACTATGTCCAAGTGCGATTTATCTAATTCCCGCGTTAATATCTCTAGTGCCCCGCTATTGTATAAAGTCCTAACATTCCAAGTTCCTAGGAACATGTCCCTGTGTTTGAGCCTTTGGCATGGGTTCCCTGAAGTAGTCCCCGCCCGGAGAACCGAATGGAGGACTATTTGACCTCCGGAAAATTTTACCCCAATTGAACCCATGTCCGCATTTCTTGACAGTTGTATTTTTACGGTGAAAGATTGTCACTATTTCGACCAAGGTACTTTTTTCATCTGGCTTATCATCTTTGGCCTGTCCGGCATGGATAGCCCTATTGGCAGCAATGCTACCGCCGGCATAGCTCTTGGGATTATTTAAGCACGCAAGCCACTCCACTATAGTCATATAATATATATCAACTGGTTTCACCTTGGAATCCAGAAGAAGGACAGCTTGAAATTTAGGGTTGATGAAGGTCTTTTAGCACAACAGGTTTCATGCGTAGAAAGACAATTTTTTGAAGATACACAACCTAAAATAGTGTTTCCAAAGTGTTAAAAAGACATATTTGGAGAAGACAACCCCCCCCCTACAGGAAAGAAGGTCAACCCATAAAAGCAATATGTTTGTAATAAACATGATCAAAGCTAAATATAAGGGGGAAAAAAATCCACTTATTGATGGCCAGAGTGCCAAACTGGTTTATGCTTTGAAGATTTATCACACCAATCTAATTTCTGAAGCTCATTCTGGTATTTTTTTTTTAAGACCCTTCTGTTTGTGTAAATATTTCATTGTGTTGTTAGATATTCTTCAAAGTCCTAGTGCAATTCACTGTGTTATTTATGTGAGAAACTTACAAATAGGGCCTATTTCATATGTGACACAACAATCACCAGTAAGTCTACACATGCAGAGATGTTACATGAGAACCATAATAAATTAAATAATCAATTGAGTTGGTGTTTACTTGATGAAAATCCATATTTATTAATTAAATAAAAATAAAACTTAGTTTTATTAATTTTCATATTTATTAAGATATAATTCAGTGACAGCTGTTTTGGTACACTATGCCTTCTTCAGACATGTTAACAATTATGAATTGTGTTATTATAGTACATATCAACTGATCTAAGCAACAATACAACAATAATTTATTTAAATTTTTTAATTTAACAAAGGTGATTCATTCAAATCAAGTTGAGAATTTAACAGTTTATTACTACTTTTCAATTTATTTATTTCTACAGCCTCCAAAAGGTCCACCTTCTTACCCTTATCACAAACATGTAAAATTTCAATATTTGGATCGAAACAATGATTAAATTGGAATAGGTGGTTATCATATTTTGAATATTCTAAATTTCTGTTATATGCTTTCATGTGTTCCTTTATCCGAGAGATAAAAGGTCTACCAGTTTGTCCTAGACATTGTCACATGTGCCACACTTCAATTTATATACACCTGATAATTTTTTTTATTTTGGTTTTATTGTTTTTTATTATATTTTGTAAAGTTTTATTAGTTTTAAATGCCACATTAATGTTCAACTTTTTAAAGTGTTTAGATATTTTATTTGAAAGTGGGCCTATGTATGACATATTTCTTTACGTTTTCTTTGGTTGAAGGAAAAACTTTGTTACTTGCTTTTTTGTAATGCATTTTCTTAATTAAATATTCTATAATTTTAGGGTCATAGTTATTATTAATAGCTAATTGTTTAATAATATTCAATTCATTATTATATTCCAAGGGTGAAAGAGGGATATTTAAAAGTCTATGAATGTAACTATTAAAGGCTGCCATCTTATGAGTATATGGGTGAAGAGAAGAATTATGGATAGTGGTATCAGTAAGAGGTGGTTTGTGAAAGATACCAAACCCAAACTTATTATCAATGTGTTTTATTTGATAAATCCAAGAAATTTATACTATTATTTGTTTCTAATTCCATTGTGAAATTAATACTTTTGTGAATGTTATTTTATAAAATTTAAAAAGGAATTTAATTGTCTTTTAGTTCCTATGAAGCATGCTATGACATCATCTACATAACAATACCAAAATAGAACATTTTTAGCTAATACATTCTTATGTATGGTTTGTTAATATTCAAAATATGCTAACCACCTATTCCAATTTAATCATTGTTTCGATCCAAATTTTGAAATTTTACATGTTTGTGATAATGGTAAGAAATTGGACTTTTGGAGGCTGTAGAAATAAATACATTGAAAAGTGGTAATAAACTGTTAAATTCTCAACTTGATTTGAATGAATCGCCTTTGTTAAATTAAAAAAATTAAATAAATTATTGTTGTATTGTTGCTTAGATCAGTTGATATGTACTATAATAACACAATTCATAATTTGTTAACATGTCTGAAGAAGGTACAGTGTACCTTAATTAATTAAATATTATTTTAAGGATTCATCATAATTGAATTGCAAAAACATTTAAATTGTATTTAATTAATGTTGGGAAGTAAACATTATGAGGTATAATCATTAAAATTCATCAGAGTTACGGCTGACGATGAACATGATTATGTTTGAAATCGCGATATCATGGAAGCATGAATCCTATGAGGTGAGTTGTTTAAACAATATGTTCTCCGATTAATTTTAACATTTAAATTGCTAAAGATATTTCCATTTAAATGCGTTATTGGAATACTGGCAATGAACGGCTGGATTTAAATCCCCATAAACACTCCTCCTGTGAACAGGGTATGGCCGGCCATTTAACTGCACCCACTCTGAGGGGTTAATTGAAAACCTCGTAATGTTATTTCCCATAATTAATTTATGAATAATCAACTCATTCTGACTGTTGAATTGTTGGTTGGCGTTCCTGTATGTTTCTTCCACTTCTCTCTTTAGGTTGACTCCAAATCAAATCCTTTTCCCTGGGAATTTCAAAATTCATTATTTCATATTTATACTTATGGATGTAAAATTTCTCCCAAGCTGTAAGTTCTTTGGATTTTTCTAACTGTTTCAATAATTTTACATTCACTTTGATTCTATGTTTTTCTGACCAAGCATGAGCAGCTACTGCAGATTTATCTACTTCCCATTTTTTTACATTTCTAAGGTGTTTTTTCATTCTAATGTTCAAATTTCTTTTTGTTTCATATTTTTTCACAATCTACACATTTCATCTGGTAAACTCCAGATTTTTTTGCCTTTGTCAGTATCTTAATTTTTGTTAGTTTTAATTAGTTTATTTAGGCTTTAATTATTTTTTCGGTGTCAATTTGAATTTCCTGGGGAAAAGGTTTTGATTTGGAAGTTCATCGGTCAACCTAAGAAAGAAAGAGGAAGCAACATACAGGATTGCCAACCAATAATATAACAGTCAGAACAAGCTGATGGTAGAAAGCAAGCATTCTTTAAACATTTATATTATTTTTGGTCTGGACATCTTACCTCAATATTAATGTTGATTTGTTCTTGGACATGTTTCAAAACAATTCTGTTTTATCGTCAGTCTGGGAAAGCTGACGATAAAACAGAATTGTTTTGAAACATGTCCAAGAACAAATCAACATTAATATTGAGGTAAGATGTCCAGACCAAAAATAATATAGTTGGAATAACCTCAAAATATAACTTCCTAAAATTAAATATTCTTAAACATGTTCTCAAGAATTCTACTAATTATGTGGTGAGATGTTTATACTGACTGTAAAATGTAATAAGATAGTGTTATGTAACCTGTTAGTGATCTTCAAAGAAATTTGAACATTAGAATGAAAAAAAAAACCTTAGAAATGTAAAAAATGGGAAGTAGATAAATCTGCAGTAGCTGCTCATGCTTGGTCAGAAAAACATAGAATCAAAGTGAATGTAAAATTATTGAAACAGAATCTAAATATATTGTTTAATGCCACCTTTTACCTGTATGAAAATTAATTTAATTAAATCTTCAAATCCATTTGTTAGCATTCTTGGTGTGAATCTAAATAGATAGTTCAATGTCACCTTTTTTCTGTACGAAAATTAATTTAAATAAAACTACACTCCAAATCCCAATTGTTAGCAATCTTGGAGTGAATCTAAATAGATGGTTTAATATTATCTTTTATCCGTATGAAAATATATTTAATTAAAACTCCAAATCGTAAATAATAGCAATCTAAGAATGAATCTAATAATGATCTAACTGTAAAAACCAGTGGGTGCACTGACTCACAGATTTGATGGCATAGTGTTGAGGGAGACTTTGAGACTGAATCTATCCACTTAGAAATACCGTTATGTGAAATAACTACAGTAGTGGTAAAGCCTTAATGTGCAGAAACACACAGTTGAATGAATAATTAGCAGCAGCTGATTGGAGAACTTGTAATGCAAGTATAAAACCTGATGACCTGTTAAGATATCTTTCCATGCATTTGTGTAATAAAGATAATAGAACTCACTTTGCATCCAAGATTCCTCTGATTTTTACAGCTGGTAATGCATTTTATGCACAGTACTCCCTTCACACTCTTCTGATATAATATTGCTCGCATTACAGTCCATTGAGACTAGTCTCTGATGCTTCTGCTAGCTGCTGTATGTGAAATGCTATGCTATTTCACTCAGAATAATTGTTCATTTATGTGCATTTAGTGAGTACATTTGTAGTTGTCAAACTGAATGAGCCGGTAAATGAGAATATAATGGAAATCTTGCACGGGAAGGAAAGGGGACCTAATGTGCTTTGGGTATATATTAAGCTCTTTATAGAGTAAGTAACTACAACAGACATATAAATTATAGCACACACCAAAATCTATAAATAAGACTTAACATGAAGAGTCGCGTAAATACAGTGAACTAGAAGATAAATACAATGATCTAAATAACTTTACAAGCAGAGTATCTCCATGGCTGGGCCCCATAGAGAAAGCTGGGCCCCAAGATATTCAAGGAGTTGTTTCATTACTTTAGCAGGGTTACTACTAGGCATTTGTACTCCAATCTCAATAAATATGTAATAAAATTCATCGGAGAACATATTGTTTAAACAACTCACCTCATAGGATTCATGCTTCCATGATATCGCGATTTCAAACATAATGACGATGAACATGATTATGTTTGAAATCGCGATATCATGGAAGCATGAATCCTATGAGGTGAGTTGTTTAAACAATATGTTCTCCGATGAATTTTAATGATTATACCTCATAATGTTTACTTCCCAACATTAATTAAATATAAATATATAATAATTGGAGCTAATAAATAATCTACATTCATGAGTACTTGACGGGGACACTAAGTATGGTATCAAGCTATTGCTAAACCAAGGTTCAAGTGATCTATTGTTTAAATGAAAACACAGCTTATAAAACAGTGAATATATTTAAATGAAAGAAAATATAAGTCAATGTTAAATGAATAAATATATAAATAGTTTCTTTAACTGAACACGCAAATAGCAAATGATATAAACAGCCCTAACTAAATGACATGACAATAATAAAGAACATTTCATACCAAATAACATTCATGCAACATTCTCTCCTAACTGAAGATTAATTCCTCCATGACATCTCCAAGTCACTTTTCCTCTTGCAGGAAAAGGAGGAAACCAATAATACGGTGACAGACGCAGCAACTCAAGATAAGCCCAAAAGGGATGACTTCCGGTCAGAACCTCCTCAATCAGTCTGACCAGGATCGTTCCGTGTCGCAGATAGATATTACATCGGTGCAAGCACTGCGCTGGCGCACGTAACCAAGGAAGTGGAGGTGGAAAGGGTGTATTCGGGAAAGGGTAGGCACAGATACACTAGCAGAGACTGGTGGAACAGAGCTATTGCAAGGCAACACACAGATATGTCCAGCACATGCACAAAAAGTATCTTCTACATGGTTCAATCTTATTCAAAAGTTATTTTGTTATGTATGAAAAAAAGTGAATTAAAGGTCAAAAGTCCTGTTTCTAAACTTTTAACTGTAGAGTTTCCCCATCTTCAAAATCCAAGTTACGCCATTGCACACATGTTTAGTTTTGAAACATCTTTTATTTTTATATCCCCTTTAGTACCATTTTCCCAAATTTAGTCTACCATAGAATTAATAACCAGGATGTTAGTTTTTTTAATAATAGGAGTTGGATATGCATGACTAACCCCATATTTGTAGCTTTTAGTTTCACCATGAAAGTAATACATTATATAATTTTATTTTTTAAAGAAGAAAATGATAATGCTTATTTAATAAAGAAATTTATTCCTTACAGTTATTGCACTTACACTTCTAAATATTTCATATTGATGTTTTATGTGTGTTTTTTTCCTTCAGAAAAACTGAATATACCAAGAAAAGTTGGCCAGATCAATGACAGAGATAAATTTGATACTGGGTTTTTCGGCATTCATCCAAATGTCACTAATTCCACAGATATTCTTATCCGTTTAATGTTAGAGAGAGCATTCGAAGCCATTATTGATGCTGGTAAGAAATTTCATGTTGTAATAATTACAATTAAGCATACAATTCTTAAAGTTAAAATTAGGATATATGGTAAAATTATTAAAAAAAAATGATGTGAATCCATATAGCATATAAAATGTTACAAAAAACTACATTATCTTTATCTTAACTCTTTCCTGGCAGCATGGGTATTTGAATCCAAGATATCCTAGCAGGCAATTTGACACTTAAAATGCTGAAATGCATGCACTGAAATATAAATTTTCTGTGACTGTGTTATTGTTATTTATAAGTTGAAATTTACAGGGAATAATGGCAGAACATTCTATTATATGATAACAATATTGACCCATGCCGTAGCCGAGTGGTTAAGGTAAAGGGCCTTGGTGCAAAGCTATGGGAGTTGCGGTGTTTGAGTTTCCATGGCGTGATGGAGGGTGTTTAGATGAGGACCATGTTGAGGTGATCATATGAAGAAGGATTTGTTGTAGTAGGTTCTTGTTGTAGGATCTCGTTGTGGGAGTCCTGGGTTCAACTTAACTTTGCCTCGGCTTTGAGATTCCCTTCAGGGGAACATAGGGAAGATTTAAAATTGGTTATCACTCAAAATAAAAATCACAAATTAACTTTGAATAAATTATTGGTATTTTATTCACCAATAAAGTTATTTTGACGCTTACGAAACTTGTATATTGACCTTTCTTATTTGTCGGTTAATATTCAGACCGTTACAAAATGCTAATCATCACTGCCATTATGATGACCCAACTGTCATATATCAATTACTCAAAATTCTTTATATTTCGAGCTGAAATTAACTGCATATATGAGCCTTTTAAAGCCATAGTGGTGTAAGTCCATAAAACATTGTTTTGAGATATTAAGACTTTTAGTAGAATAGTAGTTTAAAAATTCCAGAATACTATCAAACAAAAATTTCTTCATCCCATGTGTTCAAAATTGTTTGTTTTAGCTCATGTATGTTATTTTTTGCCCTTATCCCCATTTTATAAGTACTTAAGTAGCCCTAACTTACACCACTTTGGCTTTACACAAATTGAGAGTATATTTCATGAAAGATGTTGCATAATCAACAAAAATATAATTTTTATTTTATTTAAAAGGTCACAGTTGTGGTCTCGAGGTAGGATGCTGCCTTATCACACAGCGGGCCGGGGTTCGATCTCCAGTTGGGACAAGTTTCCTGGGTGATGGATTTTTTGGGGTTTTTCCTCACCTGAAAGACGAATATCAGGAATCTTTAAAGCCCAAATGGTCCCCAAACAACATCTGGCCATCATTATTATCATTAACATATTAAGTTTAGGATTGAGGTCTCTCCTGGCGGATCATTACCATCATCACCTATCATATATCATCGGAATAGCATAACTCTGCCTTCCAGGCTTCCCAACCTCAGAAATGAGTTTAACAATTTTTACATACCATGCCAAGAGAGAATTCAGGCCAGATAGGTGTCGAACCCAGACCAATGACTACGGTGGGTCATTGAACCAAAAAAAACATTAACTACAATATTTTACGTCAAAAATTATATAAATCAATGTCAATTAGTTTGATCATCTGATTTGACACCTCAAATAGTTTCTGCTATTCGCAACATCCCCCCTAGTATCATCAAACAAGCAGTGGTCCATTATCTTCAACAGAGTTAGAAAATGTGAAGGGTTAAACAGTATGCATCTTGGGTAGGGTCTTCTCTCTATATCTCCCGGCTCATCATTACCATCATCCTACCTATCCATACATATTATCGGGATATGCATCGGACTCTCCCTTCTCAGGCGTCCCAAACTCATAAATGAGTTACAATTACACCATGCCAAGAGAGAATACCAGAATGTCGAAAAAGACAATGTGGTGGCATTGAACAAAAAAAATTAAATAAGTATATTATGTCAAAAATTATATAAATCAATGTCATGTAGTTTGATATCAGCCACAAAAGTTTCTGCTATTCAACATCCCTAGTATCATCAACAAGCAGTGGTCCATTATCTTCAACAGAGTTAGAAATGTGAAGGATTAAACAGTATGCATGGTGGGTAGGGGGAATGTAGGCAAAAAAAAAGGTCCTGCGGTTATATATATATATTTTTTTTCCTGTCAGGCCTTGGTCTATTGAAGAGTTCAGACAAAGGTACATTTGCCAGTGATGATAAGGCCATCCATGTTTTCCTGATGGTTTGATGTTCAGCTTGAAAATGGAAGCTCATCAGACATGTTCTCCTTGTAAAATATAGTAAATGGATTGGATTTCCAATACCTTATCCATTGCATCCTTAGCCATGAAACTGGATTGTTTTCTTTATTAAGCTTTCTCTTTTTTTAAATATTTTCTACAGCCAAAAACTCTTCGCCAGACATCACAATAAGATGAAAGATTATTTTCCCTTGATTTTGCGATAACTCGAAACAGTCAGAAGGGCAAAAAATCTATTGAGTCTTACTATACAATTCAATTGAGCCAAAGTTTGAGCCGTTCGGAAGATTGGAATGACCACTGATCATAAACTTTGATAAATTATTTCAAAGTTGTTGCCTTCATTCAAAAACTCAATAAATTTAATGCCATTTTGCAGTTCCAGTTTTGTCCTGTGCATGCATCGCTTTGTAATGTTTTGCTTTATAATATCACTTTATAATTTGCTGTTGGTGCTCTACATTTTGTGTGTTTGTGGAATATA
The DNA here is from genome assembly GCA_030220185.1 of Diploptera punctata. NCBI lineage: Eukaryota > Metazoa > Arthropoda > Insecta > Blattodea > Blaberidae > Diploptera > Diploptera punctata. Next base: position 961,135 of record JASPKZ010007432.1, on the reverse strand, counting down.
CATATAATTAGTAGCAAGTCGCTTTCATGACACTAGAACAAAAACAGTAACTGGAGTTACACCACTTTGGCTATCAACAGATAGACAACACTGCTGACTGCATAAACTTGAAATTCCATTTGTGGAGCAGTTTGGGGATCTAGGAATTACATCACCATTCCTGCAGGTAGTTTAACATATCCGGAAAGCATTTGTAGCATTAATGCAGATTTTTTAAAAAGTGGACTTACACCACTTTGGCTTTAAAAGGCTCGTATATTAAAATGCATGTGGAGTCAAACGATGCATTTTTTATTCAATTACAAATTATATTATGTTCATTTTTATCAAAATCATGGACGACCATTTTTATGAAGATCTTGTCGCCGTGACATTCACTAGAAGACTCTTAATATTCAGAAATATCTCATTCCCACAATCCTTCATTTCAAATTATGACATTCAAATCTGATTGGTCATAAATTTGGCTTATAAGTACTATTGGTTGACTCATATCCAGGTTATCCAATCTCTTTAAAGTTATGTCAGTTGATATTTTTAAACTCCTTTGAAATTCTTAACTGATACTATAATTATTTAGAACCACAAAATTATTCTCAACAATAAATTGTTCAGTTACCATTTTTTATATGACATAAAAAATATGGATTTCTTAATATTATACTATAACATCAACTTTTATAAGATTTATGATGTGTTCCGTTGAGGTATTATTCAAAATTAAAATATAAAATTGTGGAATATTCACCTGAAAGGTCTGTCTCCTCATCTTAATTAATTATTTAATTGTAGCGCTTTCGGGACTTGTCCCATCATCGGCAGGATTCAAAACTGGTGTTTCACTGAAGATCTGGTAGAGGGAAAAATTAATAAAACCCAGAAGATCTTAAATGTGGTTTTAAACAGTATTTCAAATCAAAACATCTGACTCTCAAAAATTGAATTGTTTCAATATTTATTTTGTGGCTTTGGTTTAAACATGTATTCCTCTAATTTTTTTAGTAGTATATTTATATATTAAAAAGATGAAGTTTGACATAACATGAAATAAATTATGTACATTGCAAGGATTGAAAATGTTTTATGAACTCGTAAAACCTTTTAATACTTGTAATATAAATAACTGTAATTGGTCAAGTTAACTAAATACTAAAATATGAGATTTTTTAAAATAACATATTTTTGTCAATTTTAGGTCTTAACCCAGATACTCTGAAGGGTAAAAATGTGCCAGTATTTTCTGGTTCTGGAATAGGGGAATCTGAACATATTTTATGTTATGTACACAACATGTATACTTATGGAATGTTGGGACATAGCAGAACTATGCTGTCAAATCGAATCTCTCACTGGCTTGATGTTCATGGTGAGTTATAAGTAAAATTAATTATATTATTAGTGGTTAATTAGTATATTACCAGACATTATTTGTGTGTAATATTATTAGATGCAATTATCTTCTTCCTCCTTTTCTTCTTTGGCATTATGGTCTTTTGGGTTTAACGTTGGCCTCCCTAATCATCTCCATCCATTCTTGCCTGTCTTGAGCCTTCATTCTCTATATTTAATACCAAGTTGCCATCCATCCATAATATTAGAGCTTCCAATTCTTTTTTTTTTACCAACTACTTTGGCATCTAAAGTAATCTTGGAATACAGCTATCACACACACACACACACACACACACACACACACACACACACACACATATATATTTGACATGAAAAGAAAAGTAAATGCCTGAGTTCAGATTTGAAACCGAGTTTCTAAACTCTGTACGTTTAGCGCTTTAACCATAGATCAAAGGAATAGATGACACAGTGAGTGAGTTTTGTGTATCTGCTACAAGCGGCGCTAATGTAGAAGTAGCCTACTGACATCTATTATCATATACTCAGTACTATATTACTACAGCAGTACCTCTGGTGACAGAAATTATGAAACAGGAAGATGAAAAACAGCGCCATCTGTTAACCAAATTTAAAATTGCATTGTACAACAACGCCCTCAAACGTCAAATTATGAAATTACATATAACCAGCCACTTCTTTTTTATTATTTTTATTATATATTTTTATTTTATATATATATATATTTACATATATACACATAAATATACATACATACATATATTTATTTATTTATACATATGCATTTATATTAAAAGAAAAATGGAATGGGAAATGATGGAGAATGAAATGTAAAGAAATGTGTTAAATTATATTTATTCATTTCAAATTAAGAAAATGCGTTATGAGCTCTTCCACAAACAAACAATTGGCTTGCTCAACACTTCTCACATACATATTTTATGCAATACAGTATATGATATACTTATTCAAAGTTAAAAATGGGAAACACATTATGAGGTTCTTAATTAATAAATTATTGAGTCATTTTTACATCTTACCTCATATTTCATGTTTTATTAAACACGGTAACTATAGTTTTCAAATGATCTTGTCATTCATTTTCAACCGCCATTGTGACTACCGGATATTCGTTGGAATCTCCCTCTATAACGTTGCCATCTGGTGTTGATTTGATGAACTTCGAGATATAATAAAACATGAAATATGAGGTAAGATGTAAAAATGACTCATTAATTTATTAATATGATATACTTACTTACTCTTACTCACTGGCACTATCGAACCCGTATGTTCATGGCCGTGCGGACATAAGCTCTCCATACATCCCTATCCTGAACTAATGCTTTCCAATCATTCCCTGTATAATCTACTTCCCTCAAATCACAGTAAATGTTGTTCTCCCACCTCATTTTGGGTCTACCAACTGGGCGTTTTCCCACTGGCTTTCCTACAAGAAGCTTCCATGCAAGTCTTTCATTCCCCATGAACTTCGAGATATCATAATAAAACATGAAATATGAGGTAAGATGTAAAAATGACTCATTAATTTATTAATATGATATACTTACTTACTCTTACTCACTGGCACTATCGAACCCGTATGTTCATGGCCGTGCGGACATAAGCTCTCCATACATCCCTATCCTGAGCTAATGCTTTCCAATCATTCCCTGTATAATCTACTTCCCTCAAATCACAGTTAATGTTGTTCTCCCACCTCATTCTTGGTCTACCAACTGGGCGTTTTCCCTCTGGCTTTCCTACAAGAAGCTTCCATGCAAGTCTTTCATTCCCCATACGTGCAACATGTCCTGCCCATCGCAGTCTACGAGACTTAACTGTTCTTATTATATCTGGCTTCCTATAAAGACCATGTAGTTCATTGTTATGTTGTCTTCTCCATTCACCTGTTTGTTCATCTCTCTTTGGTCCAAAAATTTTCCTAAGTACTTTATTCTCAAATACTTCTAATCTCCTTTCCTCCCTTAAAGTAAGAGTCCATGTTTCGCACCCATATAATATAACTGGTAGAATAATAGTTTTATATATTTTCAGTTTAACGTTTTTTGAAAGGAGTTGGGACATCAAGAGTCTCTGCAATGCATAATAGCACGCATTTCCAGAATTGAGCCTATGTTTAATTTCTTTGTGCATCTCATTCCTATTTGTGATTATTGTTCCTAGGTATTTGAATTCAGCCACTTCCTCAAAATTTCCCTCATTTGTCATTAGCTGTCCATTTCCATTATATAATTTATTTCTACGTGTTACCATATATTTAGTTTTATTGATATTTACTTCCAGTCCTAATTTCTTAGTGTTACTCAATAGTGTGTGCGTGTTGTCCTTTAGTATCTCCTCGCTATCGGCCAATAGTACTACATCATCAGCATAAACTAACAGCTTATTAATACCATTGAGTTGTAAGCCTTCCTCATTCTCTAAAGATTTAATGGCATGCTCTAGTACAAAATTAAATAGTAGAGGAGATAGTGCATCTCCTTGCTTCAACCCATTCTGGATTTCAAAAGTGTCTGAAAACTGTTTCCCTACACGCACCCTACTCTTTGTGCCATTTAGACACATTCGTATAAGTCTAACTAACTTTTTAGGAATTTCGAACTCTAACAGGGTACTATATAACTTCCCCCTCTTAATTTAATCATATGCTTTTTTGAAGTCTACGTATAGTTGATGTATAGTACCATTATATTCCCATTTCTCTTCTAAAATCTGTCTTATACTAAAAATCTGATCTGTTGTAGACCTGTTTCTTTTAAATCCACATTGACGATCTCCTAAAATGTCATCAACATAGGGAGTAAGTCTGCTGACTAATATATTTGTTAGAATTTTGTAGGAAGTTGAAAGTAATGAGATGCCCCTGTAATTGTTGCAATCAGTTTTATCTCCTTTCTTATAAATTGGTATGCTAATTGATTCTTTCCATTCATCTGGAAGAGCTTCTTTTTCCCAAATCATACTAAGCAACCAGCGTAACTTGTCCATCAATTTTTCTCCCCCTGATTTTATCAGTTCTGCTGGGATCTCATCTGAACCTGATGCTTTATACATCTTCAATTTTCCAATCGCCATTTCAACCTCTAATGCACTTGGCTCTGCGACTATCATTTCTGCTGTCTGTAAATTATCCTCCTCAATGTCCTGTTCTGTATGTATATTTAATAGCTGATTAAAGTAACTTTTCCATCTATTTAATATACTCCTGGAATCTGCAATCATATCCCCATTTTCATTCCAAATTATGTTTGTTCTAGCCTGAAACCCTTTCTTCTCTATACTAATTCCCTGATATAATTCTCTAATGTTCCTATTTTTTTTATAGTCCTAACATTTCATGTTCCTAGGAACATGTCCCTATGTTTTAGCCTTTGGCATGGGTTCCCTGAAGTAGTCCCCACCCGGAGAACCGAATGGGCATAACACTGAATTACATGGTCTTTATATGAACCCAGATATAATGAGAATAGTTAAGTCTCGTAGACGGCGATGGGCAGGACATGTGGCATGAATGGGGAATGAAAGACGTGCATGGAAGATTCTTGTAGGAAAATCAGAAGGAAAACACCCAGTTGGTAGACCAAGAATGAGGTGGGAGAATAACATTAACTATGATTTGAGGGAAGTAGATTATACGGGGGATGATTGGAAAACATTGGCTCAGGATAGGGATATATGGAGAGCTTATGTCTGCGCGGCCATGAACCTACTGGTTCGATAGTGGCAGTGAGTTAGTTAGTTAGTCTAATGTTCCTATTTTTGCATTCATTTCAATATCATTAATCTTCTCTCTCAAATATTCCCTCTTTTTACTCTTTAGTAACTTGGTGGTTTCCCGTCTAATACTACCCAATTGTTCTGAATTTACCTCATTTGGCTCATGCAACCATTTCATTTTTGCTAGCTTTCTTTTCTTTACAATGCCGGCACATTCCTCATCAAACCATTTCTTGTTCTGCCTCTTTTTTAAACAACCAATGCTTTCTGATGCTGACAATTTAATAGTATCTCTTATAGCCTCCCATTCTTTATTTATATCAGTTTCTTCTTCGTTTGCCACATTGTCATCTGAAGATTCCAGTACTTCAAATCTATTAGCAATTTTGATTTGATATTCTTGCCGCATTTCATCATTTTTCAAGTTTTTTAATTCAAATTTTACAGAATCATCTTTAGCGTTTGTTCCTCTCATAAGCGGTAGCCGTTGTCAGATTTTCACCCTGACCAGATGATGATTCAAATTGCAGTCTGTCCCTCTAACTGATCTAACATCGATGGTGCTACTGTGCCAGCATTTGTCCACCAATACATGATCTATTTGGTTCTGATTTTCGCCATCTAGAGACGTCCAGGTGTATTTATGAATATCCTTATGCTGAAATGTTGTGCTCTTAACAATGAGATTCTTTGATGTGGCGAAGGTGACTAATCCCATTGTCGTTATTATCTTCATGAAGACTGAATTAGCCTATTGTTGGTTAGAATATATCTTCCCGCCCCACTTTTGCATTAAAATCTCCTAAGACAATTTTCATATGATATCGTGAAAGGCTATCAAATACACATTCTAATTCTTCATAGAACTCATCCTTGATCTTGTCATCTTTATCTTCTGTGGGGGCATATACATTTACAATTATAAAATCATGTTCTTTACCCTTTAGAATTATGTATGATATCCTATCACTAACAAACTTAATATCTCGGATAGCGGATAGGATCCTCCTTCTGACTAAAAACCCTACCCAAATGCAGGTCTTTCTGCACCCCCATAGTATAATGCAAAGCTTCCTGATTCCTGACTACCTTCTCCTGGCCACCTAACTTCCTGTAAAGCGACTATATCCAAGGGCAATTTATCTAATTCCCCCGTTAATATCTCTAGTGCCTCGCTATTGTATAAAGTCCTAACATTCCATGTTCCTAGGAACATGTCCCTGTGTTTGAGCCTTTAGCATGGATTTCCCTGAAGTAGTCCCTGCCCGGAGAACCGAATGGGGGACAATTTGACCTCCGGATAATTTTACCCCAGTTGAACCCATGTCTGCATTTCTTGACAGTTGTATTTTTATGGTGAAAGATCGTCACTCTTTTGACCAAGGTGCTTTTTTCGTCTGTCTTATAACCTTCGACCAGTCTGGCATGGGTAACACTATCGGCAGCAATGCTACCGCCGGCATAGCTCTCAGGATCATTTAAGCACGCAAGCCTCTCCACCACGATAAGGTAAAGATACCATGGAGGGACAGTATATGATATATATATATATATATATATATGTAAACATCTGTACATTAAACGCCTTAACCGGTGTCACATTCAGTACCATAAACCGGTTAAGGCGTTTAAAGAGACTATCGTGTATGTGGCCGTCGGTCAGTTAACTCATTTTAGAGCGGGTGCGAACAAACCGCGTTTATATTCGGCGCCTAAATATTGTGTTGGCTTAGTATGTCTTGGAGATCATAGATGGTATGTAAATGTACATTTTCTATTCCCGTTTGACACGTTTAACCTTGGTGAATCCCCTGTTATTTTTAAAACAAATAACGCATGGAATTCGTTCACCCAAACTTGCCTGCAGGCTCCAATGCAGTCATATATGTTTCTCGTTATCCCGCTGTTGAAATCATGGCGAAAGAAAAATATCTCACTGAAGAAGAATTAGTGAATATTTTGTATAATGATGATTCAGGTGATGAACTGATTCCTGAATTAGAAGATTCACAAAGTGAAAGTGAAGATGAACTTCCACTTTCTGAAATTGATACGCCGACACCATGTGATGTCAATCACCCAAGTTATTTCACCATCAAATCCTACTAGGATATCTCCTTTAGGTATGTACAAAATGTGAATTTTCTAGGACTAATAGTTTGTGAATAATGGTCCATTTTCTGAAGTGCCACGAAAAGGGTAGCTGGGGTATTTAAATGGCTGGCCTGTGGGTTTAAATGCCCTGCTCAGTACCTGGTACTGAATGTGTTAATATACTTATTCTGATTGTTCTAAAATCAAATATCTCAAATTATTAACTATTTGAGTTCTGAGCTAAGTTCCTGTTGTAATGTAAAAACAAAGTTGCATAAGGTATTATTTCACCACCATTATCTATTGTGATAACCATGGTGCTTATATATTAAATTTGGGAATTTTTAACATTATGAGGTTCAATTAATAATAATTAAATGAATCGTGATGTTTTCTTACCTCATACATCTAATGTTTCTTTTAACACAGCACTGCAGTATCGGCGACACTTTGTCGTCATCGTCAGCTGTTTTCACGACTGTCAATTTTTTCTCCTTTTTGCCGGTAATTATCTAGACTGCCATCTGGTGTTCTTTTGAAGGAATTCCTCTTCAAACTGCCATCTGGTGTTATTTTGAATGAATCATTTCCTAAACTGCTATCTGTTGTATTTTTGAAGAACTTTGTAATCAAGCTTGGTTCTTCCGGAATCTCAAAGTTCATAGTTCTAGTATGGTTTTTTTGAATATATATTTTTTCCCAAACTGTTAAATCCAAAGGTTTAGATAGATGTTTTAAAAGTTTTGCTTCTTTTTCAATCCTATGATGCTCTAATAAACTATGTGCTGCTATAGCTGTTAACTAATAATAAATGTAATACCCCAGACAACAAAAAATCTGGGATTTATCAAATTGATTGCAAAGATTGCAACAAGATATATATAGGAAAAACAAAAAGGAACTTGGAAACTCGTAAAAAAGAGCACTTCAGAAACATGAAGAATGGAGAAATTGAAAAATCAGCTATAGCAGCACATAGTTTATTAGAGCATCATAGGATTGAAAAAGAAGCAAAACTTTTAAAACATCTATCTAAACCTTTGGATTTAACAGTTTGGGAAAAAATATATATTCAAAAAAACCATACTAGAACTATGAACTTTGAGATTCCGGAAGAACCAAGCTTGATTACAAAGTTCTTCAAAAATACAACAGATAGCAGTTTAGGAAATGATTCATTCAAAATAACACCAGATGGCAGTTTGAAGAGGAATTCCTTCAAAAGAACACCAGATGGCAGTCTAGATAATTACCGGCAAAAAGGAGAAAAAATTGACAGTCGTGAAAACAGCTGACGATGACGACAAAGTGTCGCCGATACTGCAGTGCTGTGTTAAAAGAAACATAGATGTATGAGGTAAGAAAACATCACGATTCATTTAATTATTAACCATGGTGCTACTTTACCTGCCTTGTGACAGACATGTGAATGGAACTATCATCAATAGAAACAGTGTTCTTAGGTATCATTGTATATTACAGTAAATAAGGTAAAATGGTTCCAATAATTATGAATTTCATTTCTTCTTTACTTATTTATGACTAAAAATTATATATACCTTATCCACTGTTAGAGTGATCCTAACATAAACAAATGCTAATTGTATCCTTCTGCCATTTGTGCCACAATTGCTGTCATATTGACAGGGAGCACGTGTTAAGTATATAATTCATTTTTGAAAAAGGAATTATGTACTATTACTCAAATTACATTTGCCACAAATTCATCACACATGTCAATAGCATATTGCAAACATTTCCTTTTTTTAATGGGAGTTACAAACTTATGTGTTGTTTTTCTCTCCGAGCACTATTATACTTGTACATGACACACTGGTAAACTCAGATGTTAAATTCACTATATATCTTTTACTGGAAGTTCTGGATACTTTTCACTAAATTTGTGAAATACATTTAAAATAACTATTTTTTTACCACTAGTCAAAGGTTTGCCAGACTTGTGTTTCATAAATTTAGATGGCGACACGGCATCAGAACGCTTGACACTTTCAGCTATGTTGTCACATCGACTGAAGCATGACTCAAATGCATCATCCATGTGTACTAAACTATTTTAAGTTGTAATTATTGATTAGATATATTTTAGAATATTTTTCTATGTTTTGAATATTATTATTTTTCATTTAAGAAGAATAACAAGTATATTCAGAGGACATATTTTTAATTTAATGAAGTCAACTACTTTTCCGTGTACTTATTGCTTCTACATTGTACGTCGGTATCAATAACCAATGAAAAGCGAGCAGGTCACATGGTTTTGTATGACGAGAATCACTTTAAGAGCGGATAGCATATAGGCCTATGTGCTTACCTAATCCGTTGTTTATGCTTTTTCCATGATATCAAAGTATACCTTATTTAAAATTTCATTACGAGCAGAATATATGCTTTAATACTGACTCACCTGCAAATTCTGTTATTTTCACCACAACCTCAATGACTAATGTAGCACAATTTTCACTGAACTGTTTGAAAATAATGAGCATAATTTGTTTCTCTCTGATTTTTATATGCTCTCCAGTATTTTATTATTATACAGAACCAGCCATTTTGAACAACTGAAGTTCCAATGTATTCTGCATGCGTAACAATATAACAATGTTCATATGATTAATTACAATTTAAAAATTTTCCTATATAAATTATATATACATGTGCTAGATACTACTTTTATTTTCTTTATTTCAAGTGTTATAAAGGGAACTATATTTTCTTACATGCTCAAAGGTAAAATAGTTATTCGACCAATGAAAACACAGTTACATCTTGTTTTTTACATTATAACTGGAACTTAATTGGAAGAGCAGTACTAAAGCAGCAATGTTTAAAGCAACAACATTTCTATGACCACGAAGGCAGTCTGATGTGTACATAAGCTAGCTGGAATGTGATGTAAACTATGGCTTTATCTAACTTAACTTTAGAAGTATGAGGTAAGAAGAAATCACGATTCATTTAACTCTTATGAATTGAACATCATAATATTAAAAATTCCCAAATATAATATATAAATTTAACTTCTTTCCTACACAATTTCTACAAATAATAATTATATCATAAGTAATAGCATAGTTTATAATATGAGGCTTCAAGTTGGAAATATTAATTCAAAAATGTAAAATGATTACATTATAAGCAAATTTTGGATGTCACTTTATGTCCAACATGCAATTTTTTTTTTTTTTTACTTTTCAGTGACATGGATTCTTAGCAGAAATTATGATTTTGTATTAATTGTGATATATTTGTAGAAATGTGAGTTGCAAGTTTTAACACTGATTTCAAATTATGATCAATATTTTAAAATAATAATATAAGTACTTTTTTATGTCTTCCTCAATGAAAATTGATTTTTATTCCAAAAACTTCATTAAATACTAAAATCATGAAGGCCCTTCAGAACATGTTTCATCTTCGGCATGCAATTTGGTACCAAATGCCTTTCAAAACATATTTCGTTTTCGGCTTGAAGATGAAACATGTTTTGAAAGGTCTTCATGATTTCATTTCTTGAATAAAAATCAATTCTAATTGAGGAAGATGGATTAAAAAAAAGGTACTTAAATTATTATTTAAAAATAATTAATACATAACCTCATTATGTTAACAATAAATGTTAAATACAAAGTATTGAAAATGATGATCAGTGAACCTTGCTCACAATCAAATGTCAAAATAAAAATGTCCACAATGAGCAATCTGCAACCATTTTGTTTACACAAAAATAATTCCATTCTCGGTTAAATTTACCATAGGTTTTCAAGCTAGCCCCTTTGCTGTTATTGAAGTAAGTGAAGAAATAAGTGCTAGTTACTGATGAAATCTAACTGTTTAATAAAATAAACTTTAAGTAACAAAAGTATTTCATTCTAGCACTAAATTATTCAGCAGTCTTTCCTTGCATTAATCAAGATTATACAATTACTAAATATGACATGTTAAAATAACAAGGAATTTAAATATAATTTACTTGTTACACTACAAGAATATTTATTTCTTACAATGTCTTTACATTTATACATGGTAATTTAGTGTAATGAGTGTGAATACTGTGTGCTGGCAGATCGAACGGATAATGTTTCCATTAAGTGCAGTGAGAATATTTTCTAAGGCCCAGGCAGACACCATGCGCATGCACCAACAAATGCGTAGCGGTTTACTCTATGGAATATCGCGATGCAGCCAACATTATGCATGCTATTTAACAAACCTAAAAGCTAACCTAACGCTATTTAAGCACTGTAACATGTGAAAGAATGCAACACCCAAAAATAAATAGTAAGTTCTGAAATTCTGAAGTACGTACTCTATATTGGCTGAACTGTTGTTGTATAGAATATTCATTAAAATCAATATGGCTGCCACATCTTCATGTTACGTATATAGTTAAATATCATAGAAAAATATGTCGAAATAATCATTACAAAAAAATGTAAAATTTATTGTAAATAGTGGGAAATAATTAAAAAATATAACCTGTTGGTGCATGTGCGTGGTTTCTACCTGGGACATAGAAAAAATTCTCACTGTGCTTAATGGAAACATCAGCCGATCAAACTATATTGAGGCCCTATGCAGTCCCAGTTAGAAAAGAAAAAGATGGAACAGAACACTGAACAAGAAGTGAACAGAAATTAACTACATCACTAGCATTATCAAACTGATTGGTTCATGGGCACATAGACATAGGATCTCCATACATCCCTATCCTGAGCTAATGTTTTCCAATCATCTCCTGTATATTCTACTTCCCTCAAATCAAGGTTAATGTTATTCTCCCACCTCATTCTTGGTCTACCAACTGGGAGTTATTCCACTTGTTTTCCTACAAGAAGCTTCCTTGCCCCTCTTTCATTCCCTATTTGTGCCACATGTCCTGTTCATTGCAGTCTCCACGAAATGATCCACACACAGCCTTTTCTCTCTGGGGACACTTGCAGCAGTCTTACGTCTGTATTCCAGACCGCAAAATCTTAGCCATTTCAAACACCTGAAATTTGTTAAAAGACCATTTGTGTTACAACTTACTAGCATTGAAGTTTTGCAATGAAACTCATAACATATTATTACAATTATTAAATATTTATCCATGTACTCAAATTGTTTCATTGAAAGCTTTATACATATTACCAATTTAAAATATATAATTAATTTTAAAATATATAATTACAATTATCTTAAAATGTTATCTTTTCCCAGCGAAATTATCATAAGTAATGCCACGAGTGATTTCCAAATTATCGATAAATTCACGACTCACGAAGTGAGGAGTGAATTTATCTAGAGAATTTGGAAATCAAGAGTGGCATTTGTTAGGACTATTTAACGAATAAAATTAATCTGTTTACTCACAAATCATTATTTAACTATAGTTATTTTAAAATATTTATATATTTAATGTAAACGGCGATGTTTGAAAAACAAATGAGAAACAATAGGTAAGCTTCATCTGCTTCTTTTGTTTATCACTGCACCAGATCATACTATTTATTGCCAAAGGAACGCAATATTGTAAGAATGCTCTCTAGTGGAGAAAAAATGAAACACATCAAACTGTATATTAATTCATTTCTGATGTCGTATGATGTCAATATGACAATTATATTTTTCTGGATTGTTACCTGGGAAAAAATACATTTAAGAAAGTGCAAACAGTGGTTTCTTTTTTTCTTTTGGTGGTATAATCAATTGCTACAAATGTTTTTATATTAACTCCCGCATGCGGCATGTGTTGACATTCATGCACTATATATACAATTTGGTAGCCGTATTTCTCACAGGCTCAGTCACTGCAAAATAATGGTCAGACCTGTTCAGAATATTAAAAAGGAGGAGCTTTCTTTAATATGGTAATTATAACACTGATAAATATTTCGTGAAACACGACTCTGATTGGTTGTAAAACAGAAATCATTGAAACGTGATTGGTCATTGACTCCCATTTGGGGCATGAGTTAAATAGTCGTTGAAAATAGATTTATCTTAAAAAAATATGATTAATATATGAATATGAATAATTTTAATATTAACATATTTTTATATTTAATATTAAATATGGCATATACAAATTAAAAACTTATTTTTAAATAACAAAACAAGTAAATTTAACTCAAATATTTCAACTTTCGAAATATATTATTGTAAATGAATGTTTCAAAATGTCTCAATTGTTATACCGATTTTTTAAAATAAAAATATTTTGAATAGATATCCATCCATCCATAGTAATTCTGCCCGAAGGCAGGTCCTTCACTGCAATCATAGCATTTTCATGCTATGCTTGCAGCTTTACTAGGGAATTGTGTAGGTGTGGTAGCTTCCCGTTGCTTTCCACACCGGTGAAGGATGATGATGATTATGATAATGATAAGGATGATGATGATGGCCATATGATTTCGGGGACCGTTTGGGCCTTAAAGTTTTCCTGACATTTGTCTTACAGGTGAGGAAAAACCCCGATAAAAACCTCACCCAGAAAAACTGCCCTGACTGGGGATCGAACCCGGGCCCGCTGCATAACAAGGCAGCACACTACCTCGAGACCACAGCGGTGGACTTGAATAGATATAATATTCATATAATACAAATAAATACCTGTTGAGTTCTCGTGAAGCAGAAAAGTATTTTGCCTCTTCCAATATAATCCTTGCAGCCTGGTGCACAACATTTCAAAAGCATTTTCGTTGTTTCAAGAGCAGATAAAAGTCATTAATCACGTAGTGGCTGACCGGGATGCATGGGTGGATGCATGTCGTGCATCTCGCAACTTGCGTTTGTTCTTTTTTACTTTAAAATTCTGCTACAACAGCCCAAAGGCACCACCAGGAAGTCACTACAACTTAGTTCAGTGACCAACTGTAGATATCACTGTACCAACCGTGGCATCTCAACTAATCCCTGCTCTAACCATCTGAGCTACTCAGGAATCCTAACACAAACATTTATTTTTCTAATATATATATATATATATATTATTCTCAATTTACATGAGAGGTAGCAGGATATCGTTCCAACTGCCATCTTGTGGCCACTATAGCAAGTAAGCTTATTTAAAGAGAATATTTATTTTATAGTACTAGTGCTTGTATATTTAGATTTATAACTATATTTTTGACATTTGGCAATGAAGGCAAATATGACATGAAAAGAAAAATAAATGCCTGAGTCGGGATTTGAACCCGAGTTTCTAAGCTCTGTATATTTAGTGCTCTGACCATCTGAGCTACTCAGGAATCCCAACACAAACATTTATTTTTCTTATATATATATATTATTCATTGCCAAATATACAAGCATTACTACTATGAAGTAAATATTCTCTTTAAATTATATTATTTTTGGTCTGGACATCTTACCTCAGTATTAATGTTGATTTGTTCTTGGACATGTTTCAAAACAATTCTGTTTTATCGTCAGCTTTCCCAGACTGACGATAAAACAGAATTGTTTTGAAACATGTCCAAGAACAAATCAACATTAATACTGAGGTAAGATGTCCAGACCAAAAAAATAATATAATTAAAATAACCTCAAAATATAACTTCCTAATATTAAATATTCTCTTTAAATATGCATACTTGTTATAGTGGCCACAAGATGGCAATTGGAACGATATCCTGCTACCTCTCATGTAAATTGAGAATACTATATATATATATATATATAAGAAAAATAAATGTGTTTTAGGATTCCTGAGTAGCTCAGATGGTTAGAGTGCTAAACGTACAGAGTTTAGAAACTCGGGTTCAAATCCCGACTCAGGCATTTACTTTTCTTTTCATGTCATACTAGCTAATACCCAGCGTACGCTGCTACACCTAATAAATAAAAAAATAATCTGCTTTTATGTTTAGTTAAATAAGTAAAAGGAAAAATAATTATAAATGTATATTGTAATTATTTTAAGATTCCCCGTACTGATTACCCAGTGTTGCCCAGGAATCTACTTATCTCAATCTTCTTGGCATAAATGAGCTAAAAGACAAGATTCGTTATTGTGAGTTATCCGTATAAAAATACCTGCTATGTGCTGCTATGCTTGCACTGGAATCTATGTACCTGTCTCGATATTCTTGGTATCAATGAAAAACAAAAATGGTTATTATGAGTTATCCATAAGAGATAAACATATCCTGTTGCAGACTTTTTGTAGAGCTTTATGAGATATTCAATTCTGTGTAAATTAATGTTGTGTATGGTTTAGGCAGCGTAAGCCATTTAAGCGTACAAAAAGCTACTTATTTCACGTTTTCCACTACAAAGGGCAATTTTTAAGGGTATAGGAGTTGAGTATCACAACTCTCTTATAGCCTATGTTCATCCTGGGAATCTCCTGAACATTTTGCAAAAAGTCCCATCACAATCGGATCAATGGTATGGCCGCACATAAAGTACGAACAAACAAACAAACAAACAAACAAACATTCATTTTTATATATTAGATTTGCCATCATTACCAAATGTTAAAAATATAGTTATAACATCTAAGTATATATATATAAATATAGTGGAGAAGATGAATATTTTGAGGGTGACTGAAAACCATTATATTACAGATAGATTCCAAAATAAATATATACATATATAGTAAAACTCTATTGAAAGACCATTGGCAGTTCAAAGGAAAAATCAACTTTAAGAAGAGTCAAAGGAACTATAATACTATACTGTATAAACTTTAAAAAATGTATACACTATAAGTTTTAAATGTAAAATACTATATTTTCTGCAATTTTATTTTGATAGATACTGTACTTTACTGCAAATTTATTATTTTTTCTGGTTAAGTAATCAATTTCACTTTTACATTTACAAATAACTTGAAAAGATGACCTACCAAATTCAACACAATTCTCTTCTTACAGCACATTTTTTTTTTTTTTGCTGTTAACGTATGTGTATTGTAAAAATCTGAACATTATTAAAAAAAATAATCTACACTATGAATTATTTTTGTATGTATGGCAATGAGTATTTACAGACATTGGTTTAATTGGCGGCATTATTGCATAATTTATTCATTGTCTGTTAAAGAATCCCAAGTTCCCAGACAATATTGCCAAATCTGGTAGAATATCTGTGGCCTTGTCCTTCCCTCACTTGTAATAAATATATGAATATGTTGTGCTATAATGTTAAAAAGAATAATGTTTTATTTTATTTTGATTGTTGAATATTAGATTCATGTAATAAAATAAGCTATATGTGGTCAGTCGATTAGGAAGATGGACTTCTATTAGGGGTATGGATTACATTGATTTAAGGAGTTTAATATTTGATTCTAGAAAAAATTGGGTCACTATAGGGATTAGATCTTTATAGGACTGATCTTTAAGAAAAGTTTCACTGAATCTTTATATTAACATCTATTTTTTTACCAAAGATAGTTGCTCTTAAAGTAAAATTCTTTACTCCTCACATTATATCCTGTCTTTTATATAGACTGGTTTCGTAACCTTAGTGGTTACTTCTTCAGTAGTTAAAACAACCAATGTTCTGTCATCCAAGAGCACTGCTTCTTACTCCTCTGTTAGTGGACCAATGAATCTCCAAATCAAATCAACTTCCTGAATCAAATCAAATCAAAATTCATAAATTTTTTACTCTTATTTTAAAATCATTAGGAAGTAACATTATGAGGTTTAATTGAATAATTTTTATTCTTAGTTTTTTGAATGTGGATTTTTTCCTAAACAGTGAGCTCCTTAGGTTTTTCTATTTGTTTTATTAAACTAGCCTTTATTTCAATTTGATGTTTTTCTGACAATGCATGAGAAGCTACTGCTAATTTTTCCAATTCCCCATTTTTGACATTCCTAAGGTGTTCTGCACTCTGATCTTGAAATTTCTTTTTATAAATTTTATCACAATCTCTGCATTTAATCTGGTAAATTCCTGATTTGTTTTTCCCCCAATTTTGCCATTTTTGTTGGTTTTTAATCATCCTATTGAGGATATATTCATTACTCAGTGCTAATCTTATATTGAACTTTTATAATTTATTTTGAAATTTGTGTTGCTTCAGTGGATGGTGGTGAATTTCTTGACTTTTATGTTTTCTTCTTTTTCTTTTAGAAGTGTGCTTTGGTTGAATAATATTTGTCCTTTAAACTTATTTATTTTCCTATGTACCATGCTTTATTCATAGAAAATAATAGAAAATAGGTATGAATAAAGCATGATACATAGGAAAATAAATAAGTTTAAAGGACAAAAATTTAATCAACCAAAGCATACTTCTAAAAGAAAAAGAAGAAAACATGAAAGTCAAGAAATTCACCTACCATCCACTGAAGCACCACAAATTTCAAAATAAATTTAAAAAGTTCAATATAAGATTAGCACTGAGTAATGAATATATCTTCAATAGGATGATTAAAACCAACAAAAATGACAAAATTGAGGGAAAAAACAAAACAGGAATTTACCAGATTAAATGCAGAGATTGTGATAAAATGTATAAAAAGAAATTTGAAAACCAGAGTGCAGAACACCTTAGGAATGTAAAACATTTATTAGTGTTTTTTTCCTTCATAATTTTCTTTTTCATAACTACTGAAGATGTAACCACTAAGTTTTATGAAATTGTTAAATAGAAGACAGGTTATGAGGTGAAGTGTAACTTACTCACTTACTCACTGGCACTATCGAACCCGTAGGTTCATGGCCGCACAGACATAAGCTCTCCATACATCCCTATCCTGAGCTAATCATTTTCAATCATTCCCTGTATAATCTACTTCCCTCAAATCATAGTTAATGTTATTCTCCCACCTCATTCTTGGTCTACCAACTGGGCGTTTTCCCTCTGGCTTTCCTACAAGAAGCTTCCATGCAAGTCTTTCATTCCCCATACGTGCAACATGTCCTGCCCATCGCAGTCTACGAGACTTGACTGTTCTTATTATATCTGGCTTCCTATAAAGACCATGTAGTTCATTGTTATGTAGTCTTCTCCATTCACCTGTCTGTTCATCTCTCTTTGGTCCAAAAATGTTCCTAAATAATTATTCTCAAATACCTGTAATCTCCTTTTCTCCCTTAAAGTAAGAGTCCATGTTTCGCACCCATATAATATAACTGGTAGAGGTGAAGGGTAAAGAATTTTATTTTAAATTTTAAATTAAACCTCTTACTGATATTTCCTATAATAGTTCAATAGTTGCTCTTGTTTGGATATCCATGTATCTCACTATAAGAGAGGTAAGTAAAACTAGAAAGTGAAGGACATGTAGGTTGTAATAAAAAATACAAGACAATTGAAGGTTGGATTCCTCAGATGTACCATACGGAGAAGAAAATAAACATTTGAGCCAGAAAAAGTGAATTTCTTAAGATAACAAACTTTCTAGTTATAATGTCATAGCTTCATTTAGTCTACTTTAATTATATTTTCTGTAGGGTTAAAACTGTATAATTATCCATATTTAATATTTAGATACTTTGTTATATGTAAAAAGGTAATTTATATCAAGTGGTTAAATAGTCATTATTTATGCCATAATATGTCTTATGCAATAATATGGTATCCTAGGCATGAGTGATATGCATTTTATCTAATGGAAATTAAATTTTTAGACAAGCTATCTATAAATAAAGAATGTATGGAGAATGAAGAAGGCCTACAACTCAATGGTATTACTAGACTGTTAGTTTATGCTGATGATGTAGTATTATTGAGCGATAACGAGGAGATACTAAGGGCCAACACAACACACCCTATTGATCTGGACATCTTACCTCAGTATTAATGTTGATTTGTTCTTGGACATGTTTCAAAACAATTCTGTTTTATCGTCAGCTTTCCCAGACTTAGACAGTCTGGGAAAGCTGACGATAAAACAGAATTGTTTTGAAACATGTCTAAGAACAAATCAACATTAATACTGAGGTAAGATGTCCAGACCAAAAATAATATAATTAAAATAACCTCAAAATATAACTTCCTAATATTAAATATTATTTACACCCTATTGAATAACACCAAAAAATTGGGACTGGAAGTAAACATCAATAAAACTAAGTATATGTTCACACATAGAAATGTGTTATATAATGGAATTAATGGAATTGGACAACTAATGACAAACGAAGGAAATTTTGAAGACGTGGCTGATTTCAAGTATCTAGGAACAATAATTACAAATTCTTTGTGCACAAAGAAATTAAACATAGGCTCAATTCTGGAAATGCATGCTAATATGCATTACAGGGACTCTTGTTGTCCCAACTCCTTTCAAAAAACCTTAAACTGAAAATATATAAAACAGTTATTCTCCCAGTTATATTATATGGATGCGAAACATGGACTCTTAAGGGAGGAAAGAAGATTACCAGTATCTGAGAATAAAGTTCTTAAGAAAATTTTTGGACCAAAAAGAGATGATCAGACAGGTGGATGGAGAAAACTACATAATAGTGAGCTACATGATATGTATAGGAAGCCAGATATAATAAGAACAGTTCAATCCTGTAGGCTGTGATGGACAAGACATGTGGCATGTATGGGGGTTGAAAGAGGTGCATCAAAGCTTCTGGTAGGAAAACCAAAGGGAAAACGCCCAGTTGGTAGACCGACAATGAGGTGGGAGAATAACATTATCCATGATTTGAGGGAAGTATATTATACAGGGTATGATTGGAAAACATTAGCTCAGGATAGGGATGTATGGAGAGCTTATGTCCATGTGCCCATGAACCTATGGGTTCAATAGAGTTAGTTAGACATGCTGTCTAGTTAACATAACTAGAGAGAAGAATTTTCATCTAAGCTGAGATTTGAACCTAAGATTTCCATCACTTGAACTTTTGTTCTTGTTCTGGGAAGTGGGAAAATGTAACTCAACAGTAGAGCACTATGGTAAAAAAAAGTAGAGCACTAGCACATATAGCTCAAGATTTTGGATTCAAATTTCAGCTTAGATCCTCTCCCATCATTCATCATCATCATCCTCCTCCTCTTATGTCCCCTTATGGGAGGTCGATTCCATATGTGCCTCCATTTATTTCTGTCTTCTAATGCTTTTCTTCATTGTAATTTTTACTAATCATTCCCATTGATGAAATTATTTCAAATGAACAACATGGGTTTTGAAAAGGCCGCTCTTCAATTGACTGCATTATTTTTGCTCCGACAATTTATTGAAAAAAAGAATAGAATTTAATCTTGAAATACACATACTGTCCTTTTTTTTTTAATTTAGGAAAAATTATATCACTCACCTCATATTTTTCTTCTTTTTTAAAACTAGTTTCAGAACTTTTCATTTCAGTTCCATCTTCAGTATTTTCGTGACCGTTGCTCTGTCGTCTTGAAGAGCCCCTTTCCAGACGACAGAACAACAGTCATGAAAACACTGAAGATGGAACTGAAGTGTAAAGTTCTAAAATTAGTTTAAAGAAAGAAGAAAAATATGAGGTGAGTGCTTAAATTTTACCTAAATGAATATGCCTCATAGTGTGAATTCCTAAAATAAGTAACACACATTGTTTATCAACTATGAGAAGGCATATGATAAAATTTTATGCTCTAAATTATGGGATATATTAAAAAATAAAGGATATCCACCTCATCTAATTAAAGCTATAAAAAGTGTATATGAAAATACAAAAATTCGTGTAGATAAAGGAAATGGTCCTGCAGAAACTTACATAGAAATCAACAATGGACTTCGACAAGGTTGCCTACTTTCGCCAATACTTTTTAATATATATTTAGATGATGTCATTAGTACATGGCAAACTCTTTTAGATGAACATTTTATGATAAACAGAATGATAATGAACTGTATTTTATACACACATGACTAGTTCATTGTAGCTTCCTCAAAAAATCAACTACAAAAATCAGTTTATAAATTATGGGAATTAATAAAAGATTGTAATTTGAAGATATCAACAGAGAAAACAAAGTCAATGCCATTTATAGGAACTCAGCATAAATGGACAAGAATTGTAATTGGAGCAAGCATCATTGAACAAGTAACTTGTTTTAAATATTTGGGATGCATGTTATATCACACCTACAAAATTTGGGTATGGAGAAGAAATTAGGGAAATTTCAACAGATATGTGGTTCAATAAGTATATATTTGAGAAATAGAGCACAAGAAAAACTCAATTGAAATTTTACAAAACAATAGTCATTACAACGTTGACATATGGTCTGAGACTTGGCCTTTAACGATCTCTGATAAATGTAAAATTGAGATAATATAAAATGAGATTTCTGAGATCTGTTGCAGGTGTATCTTTAAGAGACCAAAAATATAAGTCAAGATATCAAAGATGAATTACAAATATATAATATAAATGAGAGAATATACAGAAATAAATATAAATTGTTTGAACATGTATAGTTTGCCGATGAAGTGAATGAAAGCGCTGGATGAAGGGAGAGAGGCAAGCAATAAAATACCAACCTGCCTACTGATAACAGGCACAGTCATTATATGTCACGTATCTGTGTGGTTTATTTCGGGCACATTCTACATATTTATATCGGGCACATTCTACATATTTATATTTTTATATACTTTGTATAGTTAAATTTCTTTTTGAGTTTAGTTACAGTGCTTAATATTTACTTTAGTTTTAATAATGTCTCGTAAGAAAGGACAAACTATTCACAGCGAGGCAAGGGAGATGATTAAAAATGTTATTAAAGTGTGTGATGAAGAATCGAGATCAGGAGAACTGAAATATTTAATTTCCCTAAAAAATAAACATGTTGCTAAATATTGTGGTATATCAGAACACAGTGTATCCAATATAAGAAAAGAGGGTGTTGTGGCTGGTGAAATTTCATTATGTGCTCCAGGAAAAGAGAGACCTTGGGCTGAGAAACATAAATATCATTGTAACGATTTTGATAGAAGAGTGATTCGAGATATAATTAGGGACTTTTATAAAAAAAGAAGATAGTTCCGACAGCTCCCAAACTCCTTGAAGAAATTAAAAAAACAATAGACTTTCCCTGGCAAGTAGACACATTAAGGAAGTTGCTACATTCCATGGGTTTCAGATTGAAAAAAATATGACACTAAAAGAAAGGTTTTAATAGAGTGTCCAGACATAATTTATTGGTGGGCCAGTTACTTGAGAACTATTAAAACGTACAGAGATGAAGGAAAAAAACATTATTTATATTGACAAATCGTGGATGGACAGCAACCTGACCTTCAATACCTGCTGGCAGAGCGATGACATCTTGGGTATTAGAACGAACACCAGTTCTTCAAACCGCTTAATTCTACTGAATGCAGGCAGTAAAGATGGTTTCATTCCCGGAGCAATATTAATTCAGGGCTGGACTGGCTATTGGTGATTACCATGGCCAGATGAATGATGATAACTTTGCTAAATGGATGGTAGAGAAGTTGTTCCCCAACACACTCAGCCCTAGTGTCATTGTGCTTGACAGTGCTCCGTATCACAGCATACAAGAAAATAAGCCCCCATCAAAGTATGCTGTGAAACTAGAAATTATGAAGTAGCTAGAAAATAACATTTCTGCTGAAATGAAAAAAGTTTCAACGTTTTGAATTAATTCAATGCTTCAAGCCAGGAGAAAAATCCTATCATATCGATAGACTTACAGAAATGCAAGGACACATAGCTCTTCGATTGCCTCCCTATATGTGCGAACTCAATGCAATAGAACTGGCATGGGCTGCAATAAAGAGGTATGTTAGAGAAACTAATGTTACTGGTGACCTGTCCCTAACAAGACTACAGGAATTGACTGAAAGTGTGGTGAACTCAATCACACCGACATATTGGGAGGGCTACGTCAGTCACGTTAGGTCTCTGGAGGATGAATTCTGGGAAAAGGATGGATTAATGGAAGATGTGATTGACAGTTTTATCATATCATTAGGAGGAATGGATTCAAGTGAAAAGGAAGACAATAGTGAAAATGGTAGTGAGGATTGTTCATCAGACTTGGAACTGGCACGCCCGCTAAGCTTCTAATGATAAGGTAAGTTATAGTACAATCCCTCGTGATATGATGTACTGACTAATGAATTCCTCTTCCTTTCATACACTTTGTCTGTGAACTATACAAAGAATGCCAAATAACCATTTATCAAAACAGATACTTATAGTAGACCTGAAGGCCAAAGAAATGTGGTAAGACCAAAACGACGACGGAAGGATGACCTGCAGCATATTGTGCAGCAGGGAGCGGAACTGGTCAATAGGCCCATACCTTGAAGATGATGGTATTCCCTGTCTTGTAAATTCATCTTCACTAGCTCAATCCACTTTTCCTGTTGTCTTTCTCATTGTCATTAGATTAAGAATTTGTAGTGGCAGTCTTCTCTTTTCCATTCTTTTGTGGTGTTGAAACAATTTTAATTTATTTTTCTATAGTTCATTTGTTATCCTAAACTCCTCTCTGCATACAATACAAGAACACCTGATCTATACAAGGTTTTTAAAAAGTAAACAGTAATACCAATAAAATAAAAATAACTCTTTTTTTTTTTAAAGTTTATATTAAACAGATCAAATTTAATATTTTAAGACAAATTAAAAAAAAAATCAACCATTATTCAACATTGCTAAAATGTTATGTAGATAGGAAATAACACTATGAGGTTTTTTAATATTGTTTATTTTTTATTATTTCACTCACCTCATACTTCATAATTCATAGCAGACCCAGGGTTTCTTCACGTTTTTTGTGTCATTCTCAATGCTGTGTCACGTTGGATGTCAGTTGTGAATGTGACACAGCATTGAGAATATCACAAAAGATGTGAAGAAACCCTGGGTCTGCTATGAATTATGAAGTATGAGGTGAGTGAAATAATAAAAAATAAACAATATTGCTAAAATGATTGAACTATTATAGGAGATATCATTATGAGATATAATTAAAAATTTAAATTACTTTAAATTCTATTCACCTCACCTCATATAATGTTACAGGATATGAGGTGAGATGAAATAATTTATTTTAAATTTTACCAAAGTGATGTTCAAATTGAAAATAGGCCATATACTATCCACTGAATGAGGAACTCAAAGCATGAAAAGTACAGCGGATTGGCATTGTAAAAAAAAAAAACTCACCACACTACACACAAAATCATTGGGATAAAATTAAATATTTTTATTAGAAAGAAAACGGTTATTGAAATTAATACTGATGAATAATAATTAAATGAATCGCGATTTCTTCTTACCTCATACTTCTATGTTTTTTTAAACACAGTGTTTAAAAAAACATAGAAGTATGAGGTAAGAAGAAATCACGATTCATTTAATTATTATTAATTGAACCTCATAATGTTAAAAATTCCCAAATTTAATATATAAATACTGATGAAGCCTGAAATGATGAATGAAAATAAATCATTTTTAAATATTTATTCTTGTATAGAGTATGATCAATTGATCATGTAATTTTTTTCAAGGGACAAGCATAAATTTTGTTGGGTCAGAAACTTGTGGATTGGAAGCATTGACAGCTGCATACAATGAATTGAAGGAAGGTCGCTGTGATACTGCAATAGTTGGAGTATCTCACTGTGTAAGCACACCAGAAATATGCAACCAGTACAGTGAACTTGGATTGCTTAGTAAGAATTGGACATTTAAACCATTTGATGCAGAAGGTAAGAAATAAAGTAGTACAAGAAACTACTGGTTCATTATTATATTTGTTAAGACTAAAAATTCAGGACACCTAGCGTAGTAGAACATACTAAATATGCTTTGCCGGTACCAAAGCGTAGTAGATTATAATAGAGCTGTATTTCTACTTGTATTTATTTTCTTGGAAAATTGTATTATTTTTTGTCATACTTTGGTATCTGTGGAATGCATTAAAAGTGGCAACAAGGCTTGCTTTGTACGTTTTTGTAAATTACGGCTTGCAGCAGTCCACCGCTCATTCACAGTCGAGCCTCCAACCAGGAAGCAACACCTAAAAGTACTCACCACTGAAGATGCCCTCCGCAGCTGAGGGAGAAACGTCTGGTAGGAACACCAGTGATGGACCATGGCCTCAAAGCCCAGAATCACTCAACATTTTGATTACCGGCCGTAAAAGCCTGCATTCAACTATTTGATTATTACACTTTTATAGGGCTGGGAAATGCACAAAGTTGTTGTTTTTTTATTTGTGATTCCCAAAGTTGCAATATTGTTTCAAAGGCCTTCAGTGACCAGAGTAGTGTTCAATTAGTTTTTACCTTGGAGATGTGAATTAAATTTGTTCAGTTGTGTTGTTATATCAACCAGAAAGGCAAAATCGTACATCTATCCTGCATCTTTAAATCAGCAATAGGTTTGCTCTTCTCCTCCATGAATGTTTGTATTTCTTACCTTGGAGATGTGAATTAAATTTGTCCAGTTGTGTTGTTATATCTATCAGAAAAGCCTAACCTTGGAGATGTGAATTAAAATTGTTCAGTTGTGTTGTTATATCAACCAGAAAGGCAACATCATACATCCATTCTGCGTCTTTAAATTCAGCAATAGTTTTGCTCTTCTCCTCCATAAATGTTTGTATTTTGTTTTTGAGATCAAACACTCACTTCAACTTTTTGCCACAGCTCAGCCATCTTATTTCAGTATAATAAAAGGGACTGGATTTTTAGGTTCTAAAAATTAAAATTGCAACATAATATAGCCTTTATATCAATCAACTGAGTTTTTTTTATAACATAACTTACAAAAGGTTTCTCAATAATTTTTGTGTGGAATCTAGCAATATTACATTTAAAAGTAAGATGTGTACTATAAATGTAATATTGCTAGATCCCACACAAAGTATTAAGACTTTTTTGAAAGTTATATTATAAAAAATCAGTTGACTAGATATAAAGACTTATTAAATTAATTTTATCATTATACTATTTTGCAATTTTAACTTTTAGAATCTAAAAAGAACCTAAACAATACCTTCTAATTCTGAATCGAGATTTTGTAAGAAATTTTGAAATGTTCTATGTTCAAACCATGTGAACGAATGAAATTCACTATTTTTATATCAACTTTCAAAACACTATCTAAATTTAGAGATTTAGCACAAAGGTTTTCTTGATGTATTCTTGGTGCATTACAGAAATGTTTCCTACTTTAGCTGCTCAAGTAATTTAACTAACCCTTTTCGTTTTCCTGAAGATGCACGAGCTCCATATGTTGTTACACCAAATAGATTTGTATATTTCAAACCAAGCTGGTTCAAGGTTTCAGTGACATCCTCCCATTAAATCATTACCTCTAGTGGTGCTTTTAAGAAGGACAAGAGCAGCTAATTCTTCTATAATATTGAGATCTTCATCAACTCTCCTTAAGAAAATTGCTAATTGGGCTGCATCACTAACATCACTACTCTTGATGTTTTTTTTTTTTATTATTATTAATTTCATACATCTCAATGATGGATAAATCATATTTAAAGAGAAAAATTATACGCTCAGACCGGGACTTGAACCCGGGACCCTTGGTTTTCTAGTCCAAGTGCTCTACCATTTGAGCTACCTTGCTCAGGTAGCTCAAATGGTAGAGCACTTGGACTAGAAAACCAAGGGTCCCGGGTTCAAGTCCCGGTCTGAGCGTATAATTTTTCTCTTTAAATATGATCACTACTCTTATTGAATACCAGAGAATAGAACTGAAAATTTGTGGCTAGGTACGTATTTTAAAGTTCTCTCCATATTAGACACTAATTCGTCATTACGACGAGCTACAGTCTATTGCTACAAGATTAATTTTGGAAACTGTGCTTTTTGTCAGGACATATAATATCACCAACACTCTCAATGCACTCTTTAACAAACTCACCATCTGAAAATTATTTCATCATCATCATCATAGTACATTCACGAATTTAGGCCATTTGTTGACCTGTTTCGGCCTCAAGAGAAACACCATCCAGAAGTCTTTTGAGTGGACGTCCTGGTCTTCTTCTTCCTGCAGGTTGATATCTTAACATTAGTTTGGGTTGAAAATTATTTTTTATGCAATAATTTCTGCTACTGTGTAACTCGCTTTTTCCACAGATTCAGTTTAAAGTGACATATTCTTAAACATTAACTGCAGTCCTGAATGCTTAAGTTTAAGTTTGGATACCTTGTCTTCATGAAATTGATCCTCAAATTTATCATATGAAGATGCATTTTTTGGAGTCGTAATGTCACTTTATGATATACTCCTTAAACACTGCAAATTAAACATGCTGCTTTCTTGTTTACTTCAGTAAAAAGGTACTGACTGTCCACTTTATTTGAAATGATCTACCTTCATCTGAAACTTTTCTTTTCTTGCCACTACACGTAGGGTCGTATGTTAGAACATTACTCTCTACTCAAATTACTTCCAATCACTAGTGAGCTGATTCACCGTGAGCAATTGCTGAGAACGAATTAACGGCCGACTTATCGGTCATGCACGAGAGTCGACGTTTTCGTAATATTGGCAACGAATTACCCAGAATTCTCAGCGATAAAACCACTTCCGTTATTTTCGTCTGCTATAGAGGAATGCATTTATGCTTGCATCCCGCAAATAATACCGTATACAAACACGTCTGCGACACGCAATATTACGCCGATTCTCCTGTTCTTCCAGTTGAATTCTTTGGTAGACTCTATCAAATTCCTCTTCTCCGTGTATACCGAAAACATGATCGAAGTCTTCAAGGTCCGACATCTTGGATAAATGTTGGATAAAGCAGCAAAGTACATCGATTACCATCGGTTCCCTTCGGGATTTTAATTTGAGTTGCTCATTTAAGCTACCTCCGCAGGTAGCTTACAAATTTAACCAATTATTATCGCATGAACAGATTTCTGAGTAAGCAAAATCGTATTAGCATACAACTTGCTCAGCAGAGAAGGCATTTTACTGTCTAATGCGTCCAAACATGCGACCCTTAGAAGCCATAATTATCACTTATAAAAAAATCACAGAATTTATTATATTCTTCAAACTTCTCACTGACACTACAATGTGAGTGAACAACTGCAAACTGGAAACTTAACTTGAAATGTACAAAATGTAATGATAATAAAACATCTGGCACACACTTGTCTTTGAAAGTAGTAACCATGCAGTCAACAAAGCTCGGAGACTTCAAAGTGATGCACAGTAGGTAGGATCATAAAAAAATTGGGGCTGGGTATTTCTTAAAATGGATGTGATTTCTCCATGTTTTGAGTAAGAGGATGAGTAGAATGAACTTTCACAAACACTTTTGTTGGAAACGGAAAAAATTCTTACTCTTTCAAGTTTATCTTATTCCAAATAGAATTACTTATTTCCTAAATAATATTAGACTAATTCAAATATCACTGCGGGCCAAATGCGATGTGATAGACCAATTATCACTGTGAGCTGCGGTTTGGACACACCTGCTCTACAAAGTAGAGGGCATAAGAGGATAATGATGTTCCTATATCAACTATAGAAAATTGAAAATCTATGTCAATGGTTTTATAATGTGTTTTGGACTTTTCTTAAATGAAGGATTGTGGATTTTGAAAATTCATGATTGTTAAGTTAATTGCAAAAACAAAGACCACATCTATGTTTTTCATAATTACCAAGAATTTTCAGTTTTAGTTGTTTTTGTGGGAAACGAAGAAAAATATAAATATCAGGATTATGATTCATACTTTATTTTTACAATTGGTGGAATAAATCTGACTAGCATTCCTGAGGATAAGGGCTGGATTTGTGTTGTACCATAATTTTTTTTTTTGAGTGTGAGGTCTGCTTTGCGTGGACACATGAATGGTTGGATAGAAATATAAAATAAGAATTAGCAAATCCAGTTATGAAACCTGTGATTAAGTTGAGATATAGTATCATTAACTAGTTGACTCCTGGCTTTTTACATGGTGAACATTGATATCAATTACCTTAATGGGCCTTGATTCTTTGGAAATAACATACAATGGATTTAAGTTATGTAGGTAGGAAATAACACTATGAGGTTTATTTTAATTAGTTTTGAGTTTCTTTTTAAATTTATGTTGAGTTGTTTTTTGATTCACCTCATACTTCGTAACTCCCTCGTAGACTCGAGTTTCGTCACTGCATTTGTGACATTCTCAATGTTATATCACGATCGCAACTCTGATCGTGTGATTGAATTGTGATCGTGATATAGCATTAAGAGTGTCACAAATCTAGTGATGAAACTAGAGTCTGTGAGGGAATTAAGAAGTATGAGGTGAGTGAAAAACAACTCAACATAAATTAAAATAAACCTCCTATCTACATAAATTAATTTTGAGTTTTTTTTTACTCACCTCATATTTCTTGACTCCCTTGCAGATCCAGGTTTTGTCACTGCATTTGTGACATTATTAATGAAACACCATGATCACAACTGCAGTCCAGCAGTTTTCTCTCTTGTAAATTGATTTCTGCGCTCTCTGATGACTGACCGATGAACTTCCAAATCAATCCCCTCTCATTTTCACTGGGTATTTCAAAATTCATAGTTTTCTTTTTATTCTTGCATATGTAAATTGTCCACCGCTGTGGTCTCAAGGTAGCATGCTGCCTTGTCATGCAGCAGGCCTGGGTTCGATCCCCGGCTGGGGCAGTTTTCTGGGTGAGGTTTTTATCGGGGTTTTTCCTCGCCTGTAAGACAAATGTCACGAAAACTTTAAGGCCCAAACAGTCCCCGAAATCATATGGCCATCATCATCATCCTTCACCGGTGTGGAAAGCAACAGGAAGCTACCAGACCTACAATTCCCTAGTAAAGCTGCAAGCATAGCATGAACATGCTATGATTGCAGTGAAGGACCTGCCTTCAGGCATTATCCATTACTATGCATGGATGGATGAATGGATATGTAAATTTTCTCCCAAATTGTGAGTTCCTTTGGTTTTTCTAACTGTTTAAGTAACTTTGCCTTGGTTTCAATTCTGTGTTTTTCTGACCAAACATGTGCAGCTATTGAAGATTTTTCTGTTTCTCCATTTTTAATATTTCTAAGGTGTTCTTTCAATCTTGTATTTAAATTCCTTTTTGTTTTTCCTATATATATCTTTTCACAATCTTTACAATCAATTTGATGAATTCCTGATTTGTTGCAGTCTTTAATCTTTTCATTTTTGTTGGTTTTGAATAAATTATTTAAATTGTAATCATTTTTCAGTGCCAATTTAATGTTGAATTTGTTGAAAATGTTTTGAAACTTGTTAAATACTAAGGGTGGTATGTAAATTTCTTGAATTTTTTACCGATTTCTTTATCTGTCTGAAGAGTACTTTCATTTATCATTTTTTGTTTCTTGAATTTATTTATTTTCTTGTGAATCACCTTTTCTTGAAATCCATTATCTTCTGCAATTTTTATAATGAGTTTTCTTTCTTTCTTCAAAATTTTCTTTGCTCATGGGAACATTCACAAGTCTGTGTGTCAAACTATTAAATACTGCTTGTTTGTGCAAAATATGGTTAAATCCTGTTACTTTAATATAATTATCAATGTGAAAAGAAAAACTCACAAACTCAGCCTAAAATCAATTAAAAAAATTATGACACAAAAGGAAAAGTTTAAATTAAAAATACCAAATCCCAGAAACCCCAACATTCATGGTCTTCCTAAAATCCACAAAGACGGAAAGAAAATGAGATTATCATCAACAATATCAACTCACCGACATATAACATATCAAAACGACTTAGCAATAAATTTAAAGGTATGGAAAAATTTGAAAATTTAGCAGTAGAAAATTCTTACCAATTAGTTGAGAAATTAGAAAATGTGGAAATAGAACCTTCAGAAAGATTGGTCTCATTTGACGTTACTTCATTGTTCACAAACATCCCGACTGACACAACTTTGAAAATTTTAGAAAAATGGTTGAAAGAAAACAAATTAGATGATGATAGCGTTAAAGAATACATAAAACTAACAAAATTATGCTTAAATCAAATGTTTTTCACCTTTAGAGGAAAATACTTTAGACAAAAATCAGGACTTGCAATGGGAAATCCATTATCACCATTCTTAGCAAACATGTTTATGGGGAACTTTGAATGTCATGTAACCAAATCACATCCTTTGATGTTTAAATTTTGGAGAAGATATGTAGATGATATCATAGCAATAGTAAAACAGAAACAATTAGAAGATGCCATTAAACTGTTAAATATTCAAAATAAAACAATCAAATTTACAATGGAAATAGAAAATAATCATGAAATACCATTTTTAGACCTTAAATTGATTAGGAATGAAGAAAAAAATAAAATAGAATTTGGAATCTACAGAAAATAAACTCACATCGACAATTATATAAAAGCTACTGGATTTAACTATTTTTCACACAAACAGGCAGTATTTAATAGTTTAACACACAGACTTGTGAATGTCCCCATGAGCAAAGAAAATTACAATAAAGAGAAAGGACACATCATAAAAATTGCGAAGGATAATGGTTTTCAAGAGAAGATGATACACAAGAAAATAAATAAATTCAAAAAAACAAAAAATCATTAATGAAAGTACTCTTCAGACAGATAAAAATATAGGCAAAAAATTCAAGAAGTTCACATACCATCCTTTAGTATTTGACAAGTTTCAAAAAATTTTCAACAAATTCAACATTAAATTAGCAAACCTAAACAGGATTACAACTTAGGTATTTTAATAAAAAACCACAAAAATGAAAAGATTGAAGACTGCAAAAAAATCGGGAATTTATCAAATTAATTGTAAAGATTGTGAAAAGATATACATAGGACAAACAAAAAGGAATCTAAATCCAAGATTAAGGGTCGTATGTTAGAACATTACTCTCTACGTCAAATTACTTCCCGCAATCACTAGTGAGCTGATTCACCGTGAGCAATTGCTGAGAATGAATTACAACTGCCGACTTAACGGTCATGCAACGAGAGGCCGATGTTTTCTTAATATTGGCAACGAATTACCCAGAATTCCTCAGCGTAAAACCACTTCCGTTATTTTTTCGTCTGCTATAGAGGAATGCATTTATGCTTTCATCTATCCCCCCGCAAAATAATACCGTATACAAACACGTCTGCGACCCACGGCCCATATTACGGTATTACGCGTTCTCCTGTTCTTTCCAATTGAATTCTTTGGTAGACTCTATCAAATTCCTCTTCTCCGTGTATACCGAAAACATGAACGAAGTCTTCAAGGTCCGACATCTTGGATAAATGTTGGATAAAGCAGCAAAGTACATCGATTACCATCGGTTCCCTTCGGGATTTTAATTTGAGTTGCTCATGTAAGGTACCTCCGCAGGTAGCTTACAAATTTAACCAATTATTATCGCATGAACAGATTTCTGAGTAAGCAAAATCGTATTAGCATACAACTTGCTCAGCGGAGAAGGCATTTTACTGTCTAATGCGTCCAAACATGCGACCCTAAAAGAACACCTCAGAAATGTTAAAAATGGAGAAACTGAAAAATCTGCAATAGCTGCACATGCCTGGTCAGAAAAACATAGAATAGAAACCAAAACAAAATTACTTAAACAATTGGAAAAACCGAAGGAACTCACAATTTGGGAAAAAATTTATATATGCAAGAATGAAAATACAACTATGAATTTTGAAATACCCGGTTATAAGGAGAGAGGACTGATTTGGAAGTTCTTCGGTCGGCCACCAGATGGCACGGAGCTCAGTCTACAGGATAGAAGGCCGTTGGACGTCAGTTGTGAACGTGACAGCATTGAGAATGTCACAAAAGATGTGAAGAAACCCTGGGTCTGCTATGAATTATGAAGTATGAGGTGAGTGAAATAATAAAAAATAAACAATATTAAAAACCTCATAGTGTTATTTCCTATCTACATAACTTAACAAGGCAAAGTTACTTAAACAATTAGAAAAACCAAAGGAACTCACAATTTGGGAGAAAATTTACATATGCAAGAATAAAAGAAAACTATGAATTTTGAAATACCCAGTGAAAATGAGAGGGGATTGATTTGGAAGTGTATCGGTCAGCCATCAGAGAGCGCAGAAATCAATTTACAAGAGAAAAAACCGCTGGACTGCAGTTGTGATTGCGGTGTTTCATCGATAATGTCACAAATGCAGTGATGAAACCTGGGTCTGCAAGGGAGTCAAGAAATATGAGGTGAGTCAAACAAAACTCAAACTTAAATACAATGGATTTGTTTATTTTTTGTTTTGTTTTATGTGTATATTTCTGTGTTTTGTAGTTTTTTTTACATTTTGTTGCAGCTGATGGATTTTTACTGAGTGATGGCATTGTTGTATTGATACTTCAAAAAGCTCAAAATGCAAAAAGAATATATGCAACAATTGTGAATTCAGATATAACCTATTTCGGTGATAGAAATGGTCCTTTCAGAACTCAAAGTAGTGAATATTTTATAGAACTGTTGGAAAAATTCTATGATAAATGTGGTGTGGATCCTAATGAAATTGCTTATCTTGAAGCAGAGGGTTATGGAATAAAGGTTAGTTTTGATTATATTTTATACATAATGAAGTGAATTAAACTGAAAAAAAAATTAAGTTTATCACTCACACTAAACTAGCTATAATAGTTGTATAGAAAATCCCATTAAAATGTCTTCTTGAATAAGAAGGCTCCAGATGGCATTAGGAGCGAATGTTTTCTGCCTTGTGGAAGACTGGGATTTGTATAAGTAAGAGAAAAATTTCCATTGGAATTAGGATCCTTGATAGCTTAAAGGTAGGAGTATGATATTAATTAATATGAGTTAGAATTTTAATGATTCACCTCATATTTGTAGATTTCTTTGCAGACCATAGTTCATTCACTCTATGTGTCACTGTCAATTCTTTTGAATTGTTGTATCAGCGTTTGGTGGTTTTGTAGGTTGATTTCTGCTCCCTCTGTTGGCTGACCGATGAACTTCCAAATAAAAATTTTTTCTTTCCCCTGGGAATTTAAAAATTCATTATTTTTAATTTAATCTTATCATTATTTTCTCTCTATTCTTGTGGATGTAAATTTTCTCCCAAATTGTGAGTTTCTTAGATTTATATAACAGTTTCAGTAATTTGGTCTTTGTTTTGATTCTGTTTTTCTGACTATGCATGTGCGCAACTATTGCAGATTTTTATTTTCCCATTTTTAACATTTCTAAGGTGTTCTTTCAATCTTGTATTGAAGTTCCTTTCTGTTTTTCCTATGTATATTTTTTTCACAATCTCTACGATCAATTTGTTAAATCCCTGATTTGTTCCTTCATTGATCTTTTCATATTTGATGTTTTTATTATTAATTTAACACTCTCACTGAAGGATAAATTATATTTGAAGAGAAAAATTTCCTGGGTTCGAGTCTCAGTCTAGGCGAAAATTTTTCTCTTCAAATATAATTTATTCTTCAGTGAGAAGTGTTAAATTAATAATAAAAACATCAATAGAAGCCCTACTGGCTTTATAAAGTAGTGTTAAATTCCCAATAAATGTCTTCTTAACTAAGAAGCCGCCATTTGTAAAGATAGAAACAAAGTTGACTTAGGCTTTCACAGCCGGAGTTACTATGATGATCTTATAGAAGATTTGCGGGCTGTTGAGACAACCCTTGAGGATGCCGGACGCAGTCTCTGGCAAAACATCGGGGAACTACAAGCCTCAAGATCACAGCCAACAGCCCGGAAATCTTCTACAAGATCATCATAGAAACAAAGGTTTCAAAGCATTTTGCACGAGGGAATTACAACGTATATAAGAGAAAAAATTGTGTCTAAATCGCAACTGGCCTCAGTAGCTCAATTGGTAGAGCATTTGGCCCAGAAAGCCAAAGGTCCCGGGTTCGAGTCTCAATCTAGGCGAAAATTTTTCTCTTCAAATATAACTCTAAAACTGTTAAAACAGATTTATTTATTTTTTCTCAGATCCTAGATTTGCTATCTCAAACTGCTTATCTGCAACTCCTCTTTAATGACTAATTTTTTTGGTTTATTTAATTTACATACAAGAATTGAAAAATCTCGGTATTTATAATTTATTCATCATTAATTATCAAGTATAATTTGTTTTAACATTATCATCTTTTAAACAATAAATCAGTAGGAAGTCATGCTATAAGATAATTTATCATAAGTAATGCCACGAGTGATTTCCAATTTATCTACATAGTTTGGAAATCAAGAGTGGCATTTGTTAGGACTATTTAACGAATAAAATTAAGCTTCAATATAATTTATCCTTCAGTGAGAAGTGTTAAATTAATAATAAAAACATCAATTGAAGCCCTATTGGCTTTATAAAGTAGTATTTAAATTCCCATAAATGTCTTAACTAAGAAGCTGCCATTTGCAAAGATGGAAGCAAAGGCTTCATAGAGCATTTGGTGCTGGGAATTACAATGTATATAAGAGAGAAATTTGCATCTAGATCAGAACTCGCCCTGGTAGCTCAGATGGTAGAGCATTGGCCTAGAAAGTCAAAGGTCCCGGTTTCGAGTCTTGGTCTGGGTGAAAATTTTCTCTTCAAATATAAAAATTTAAGCTGTTTACTCACAAATCATTATTTAAATATAGTTATTTTAAAATATTTATATATTTAATCTAAAAGGTGATGTTTGAAAACAAATGAGAAATATTAAAAAAAAAAAAAATTTTTCTCTTCAAATATGAGAAATATTATGTTTCATTTGTTCATCACTGCAACCAGATCATATTTATTGCCAAATAGAATCGCAATATTGTAAGAATGCACCCTAGTGGAGAAAAAATGAAACACATCATTACAGGTTATTAGTTAATTTCTTATGTCCTATGATGTAAATATGTCAATTATATTTTTCTGCAATGTTAATTCCGTGGAAATAATACTTTTAAGAAAGTGCAAACTGGTTTCTTTTTTTTTTATGGTATAATCAATTGCTATGAATGTTTTTCTATTATATCTCGCAAGCAGAATCTGGTTACATTCATGCACTACATATACAATCTGGGAGCCACTTGATGAAATGAAAGTGATAAAATGAAAGTAATAAAATGAAAGTGATAAAATCGATGTGAAAAACGACTGTGGTTGGTTGTAAGTCATAATTCATTAAAATGCGATTGGTCATTGACTGCCATTTGGGGCATGAGTTAAATAGTCAAAGAAGTTGAATTGAGTAGGTTCTTTACATACTGGCTCTCTCACCTGGACTGGTTTTGGATCTTTTACCTTCATTATCATCCAAAAACTGACTGTTGAGTTGTTTGTTGGAAGCTTTGCACATCCTCTCCCTCTGGAATTGTATAGACAAAGTTAATGAATTTTTAAATTTGAAGAGAAAAATTTTCGCCTAGACCGGGACTCGAACCCGGGACCCTTGGCTTTCCGGGCCAAGTGCTCTACCAACTGAGCTATCGAGGCGAGTTACGATCTAGACGCAAATTTTTCTCTTATATACGTTGTAATTCCCTATCGCCAAATGCTTTTGAAACCATTGTTTCTATCTTTGCAAATGGCGGCTTCTTAGTTAAGAAGACATTTATTGGAAATTTAACATTACTTTAAAAGCCAGTAAGGCCTCTAATGATGTTTTTATTATTAATTTAACATTTCTCAATGAAAGATAAATTAAATTTGAAGAGAAAAATTTTCGCCTAGACCGGGACTCGAACCCGGGACCCTTGGCTTTCCGGGCCAAGTGCTCTACCAACTGAGCTATCGAGGCGAGTTGGTAGAGCACTTGGCCCGGAAAGCCAAGGGTCCCGGGTTCGAGTCCCGGTCTAGGCGAAAATTTTTCTCTTCAAATTTAATTTATCTTTCATTGAGAAATGTTAAATTAATAATAAAAACATAATTAGAGGCCTTACTGGCTTTTAAAGTAATGTTAAATTTCCAATAAATGTCTTCTTAACTAAGAAGCCGCCATTTGCAAAGATAGAAACAATGGTTTCAAATGCATTTGGCGATAGGGAATTACAACGTATATAAGAGAAAAATTTGCGTCTAGATCGTAACTCGCCTCGGTAGCTCAGTTGGTAGAGCACTTGGCCCGGAAAGCCAAGGGTCCCGGGTTCGAGTCCCGGTCTAGGCGAAAATTTTTCTCTTCAAATTTAATTTATCTTTTCATTGAGAAATGTTAAATTAATAATAAAAACATCATTAGAGGCCTTACTGGCTTTTAAAGTAATGTTAAATTTCCAATAAATGTCTTCTTAACTAAGAAGCCGCCATTTGCAAAGATAGAAACAATGGTTTCAAAAGCATTTGGCGATAGGGAATTACAACGTATATAAGAGAAAAATTTGCGTCTAGATCGTAACTCGCCTCGATAGCTCAGTTGGTAGAGCACTTGGCCCGGAAAGCCAAGGGTCCCGGGTTCGAGTCCCGGTCTAGGCGAAAATTTTTCTCTTCAAATTTAATTTATCTTTCATTGAGAAATGTTAAATTAATAATAAAAACATCATTAGAGGCCTTACTGGCTTTTAAAGTAATGTTAAATTTCCAATAAATGTCTTCTTAACTAAGAAGCCGCCATTTGCAAAGATAGAAACAATGGTTTCAAAAGCATTTGGCGATAGGGAATTACAACGTATATAAGAGAAAAATTTGCGTCTAGATCGTAACTCGCCTCGATAGCTCAGTTGGTAGAGCACTTGGCCCGGAAAGCCAAGGGTCCCGGGTTCGAGTCCCGGTCTAGGCGAAAATTTTTCTCTTCAAATTTAATTTATCTTTCATTGAGAAATGTTAAATTAATAATAAAAACATCAAAGTTAATGAATTTTGAAATTCCCAGAGAGAATTATTTGATCGTGAAATTCATCTGTCCAATATCAGTGGTAGATGCTATGCAAAAATTCTGACGGACATCTTACCAATCATTTTTTGGTTGATGATGAAAGTGAAATCTTCAAAACCAATTCAGTTTCTCTGATTATAAACTTGTTGTTTACAATTTCAGGAAGTAGATGAAGAGGAAATGAAAGCAGTGGATAAAATTCTACTCAAGAATCGTAAGACACCACTACTTATTGGATGTGTAAAATCCAACATGGGCCACAGCCTAAGTGCTTCCGCCTTTTGTGCAATTATCAAAGTACTGATTGCTATGCAAGAAGGTGTAATTCCACCAAATATTAACTTTAATAAACCATCACAGAGTATTCCTGCTCTGATTGAAAACAGGGCCAAGGTAACTTTCACATTTGTTTATTAATTAACTGAACTAATTCACAGGACTACCGAAACTTTAGGTTCATGGCCTTGCAGAGTATATAAGCTTTCCATATGCCCCTATCTTGACTAATGTTTTCCAATCATTCCCTATATAATTTACTTCTCTCAAATCATGGTTAATATTATTCTCCCACCTCATTCATGAACTTCTCTCTCTTTTCAGTACTTGTTCAAATTCCTTGCTATTCTTTACTCCATGCAGACTGGACAGGCGAAGGAGGTGCAGGAGTTGTTGCTTATGTAAGATCTGATTTACAACTCAAAACTTTCTTTCATAGCCCAAGAGAATATTCAGCTAAATCTGAATTTCTTTTCATTTAATTATTCACCTCATATTGTAAATGTCCTGTATGTGAAGTACACAAACCCCCCAAAACAAATTACTTATGTGATTTTGAAACCTGTTTACTGACATTATTGTCATATTATGAACACATTATTGTTATGGGAGATTTTAATATAAGTACGATGATGCAAAGAAAGGACTATGCAGAATTTGAGACAATATTAAATTGTAGTTTGACTCTTCTATCTCTAAATCCCACCCACCATATTTCAATATCTGACCTAATTATAACTAACTCAGACAGGCTCCTAACGCATGGCCAGTTATCTGTACCAGGCCTTTCTGCTCATGATGCCATTTTTATTGCTTATGCCTTACAGACAGCCAAACTAACATAAAAAACAATGACATACAGATACTTGAAACACATACACGAGGAATCACTATTTCAGTACACCCTATAGGTAGATTGAATCTTACCTGGGGCTTAAATTCTTTAGATGAAAAAGAAGAAATATGTTATAATAATATTTTGAAGTTATATGGCCGATGTTGGAGTTAGATTGTGGAACACTCTAAGTTGCAGCGTCATTTGCAGCTAATTTTATTCTTTCACGTGGAACATAAAGATGATTATCACTTGAAATAAAAAATACTGTATGTATTTGGAAAGTTATTATTCACTGTTTATTATGAAGTCAATGGTTAATTTAAATAATATATTTGATGAAACTTGTTTTTCTGTTTGTTTTATTTAACTGTTGTCACTAATTATAAAATGGCAGTTAAATTTCGGTCAACTTTTAATTCAGGAGCATCACTAAATTTGCTATTGTGATAATGTTTAGATTTATTGGGAATAATTAATTCTCTTGTTAATAATAAAACTTAAATATAAATTGACTTATTTCCTATCACTCAAGTTGCTTTAACTGTTGAAGGAGATTCTTTTACATGACCTAAGTTTTTCAAATTAAGAATGTATTCAAGTATTTAATTTTAGGAAGTTATATTTTGAGGTTATTTTAATTATATTATTTTTGGTCTGGACATCTTGTCTGGGAAAGCTGACGATAAAACAGAATTGTTTTGAAACATGTCCAAGAACAAATCAACATTAATATTGAGGTAAGATGTCCAGACCAAAAATAATATAATGTATTCAAGTATTAACTTTCATAAAGTACAGTATGCACTTGTTATTTTCAGATACACTAATCCATAAATTCAGTATTTTATCATTCACAAATTACTTAAATGATAATGACCATTTTGAAATGCGACCATTCACCTTGAGTGTTAGTTACAACACTGGTGTGATCATGTTAGATATGTTAGTCCCAGCATTCAAAGTTTTTCCATATCCATTCAAATCCATATCCATTCAAATATGATTGGTTCATAAACCTGGCCATGAGTGTTAATGGCTAACTCAATTACAGATTATCCAATCATTTCAAATATGGAGTTCAGTTAATATTTTAAATATTTCAAATTCCCAACAACTTCTAGAATCTTCCAGAATCAAGCTTCATTGACAACAATAGCTTATTCTCAATTAGTTATGCTATAAAGATAATATGAATCCTATTCATATTCATATTAATACTATTTTAAGTCATATTTCTTGCATTTAAATAAAATATAAAATATTTATATTAAAATAAAACAATCCCTCACTATATTAAGGTATGGGTAAATATCCAGCTTTAATGTGTACCTCTTAAAACATAGTGAGCTAGACAATCTCCTGCACCCCAAATAAGAAACCTAATGACCGATGGAGACCTAGTCTACCGTACATTATTTATACAACAAAATGTGACCTTAACCTAAATGAATACAAACAATTAAGGAACAAAAAAATTAATTAATAAGAAATGCTGAGCTAAGACATGCATATAGACTAATTGATTTTGATATTCCATCCTCAGAAATTTGCAAAAATTTCAAGACAATGGGCCTCAGGAAACGATTACAACAGACAGACGACAGCAGGACAGAATGAGTTGAGTCTCTATTGGGTGTTTAAATGAATACTTTACAAACAGCAGGACAGGTAGCACTTACAATAGACTGCTCCAACAATAAGCTGACTGAACTTGCTCCAACACAAGACAAGTTTTTTCTTACATAAATACTGACAAT
This sequence comes from Diploptera punctata, assembly GCA_030220185.1. Taxonomy (NCBI): domain Eukaryota; kingdom Metazoa; phylum Arthropoda; class Insecta; order Blattodea; family Blaberidae; genus Diploptera; species Diploptera punctata. The sequence goes on along the minus strand of JASPKZ010007432.1, from coordinate 920,325 downwards.
GTATAGAAAACATTGCAGGAAATGAAATCTAGAGCCATAGTTGTAGACTATATCAGCATTACTCTTATTAATAAAATCTTGGACATTATCTTGCCAACTTTGACACATATATTTATTGCTTTGATTATGTCTGCAACATAACCTTGGCTTATGGAAGAAAACACATGTACATCCTATTCCCAAAGTAAATTCAATTTCTTCCCCTCAACACTATAGACCTATAAGCTTCTTATTTACCTTAACAAAAGCATTGGAGTGTATTATAATTACAAAATGTGACTTACTAACCGGGGAGGGATAGTTTTCATGTTGTTTTCTCATAATAAAACACAACAGATGATCATGAAAAATTCCACATTAACTTTATTTGATTCTATAAACTTTCAGTGACATTTCACTCACAAATTGCTGTAATAATTAATCTTGCTTTAAAGTTTATATATCACAATTATTTCAACAGTTTCTAACGCTTTCACTTGCCACAGTTTCTTCTCATCTTAGCTCAATGTATTGTTGTTACTTCATAACTAACTCGCTCCCACCCTGGCAACAGTTTATATAGGCTGGGGAAGAAAATTATTCAGCTTCCAATCGAGACTTCTCTAGTCTGGAAGCTTCTGGAATTGAACTTTCCTGACATGGAGGGTAGAGATTTAGAGAATATTCTGAATGGAAGTGTAGATACATCAATCATTCTCATGGGTGTTTCAACTCGCGAGTCAACAACTCATGAATCTATTTCCATCAATGAGAGACCACTATTCTCCCGATCAGTACCTCTGTATGCTGCTAGTCAATCTAGATGAATCAGTATCATATTTTCCCTTGGCTGGCATTGAATCCTCTAGACCACATCATTGATTCTCTTCACCACTCTGTATGATCCATTCCAGAAGTGCTGCAGCTTCAGTGATTTTTCCTCTCGTTTGAGTCAGACTGTACAACCACACCAAGTTGCCTTCGTTGAACCCAGCAGAGTTGGCCAGATGGTCGTGGTGCACCTTTGTCCTGTCACTGGCTAGGTTAAGGTACTCCCTCACTTGTTGTTGAGTTTCTCTCAGTCTGTCAATCAACTCTCATATGTAATCAGTTGCTGGCTGGTCAGCATCAAATTGAGTACCTGTAGGAGGCAAGGCAGCCTCAACTCTCTTCCAAAGACCACCTTGGCTGGAGTCATTCCATTGGTGTCATGGGTAAATGAACATTAGGCCAAGAGGAACAATGTAGAATCCTGGTGTCCCAATCTCTCTGATGACTTGTCACTACCTTACATAGATGTTCCTCAACAGTCTTCATGTAGCATTTTACCATCCCATCAGATTGTGGATGAGGGGGATGGTCCTGGTCTTATGTACCCACAGGTCTTATGCTGCAACTCCTTCAGTAGCTGGGACTCGAAGTTGCGACCCTGGTTACTATGCAACTCCATTGGTCCCTGTATCAACACATGAAGTTTTTGACTAGTGTGTCGGCCACAGTCAAGGCTTCTTGGTTGGGATGGCCATATACTTCTTTCCATTTAGTGAAGTAGTCCATGGCCAGCAACAGGTACTGAATCCCAGTGAATGTCTCTGGAAAGGGGCCAGCCACATCATTGGCAATTCTCTCAAATGATGCCCATGTTGTATTGTTGTAAGGTACCCCTGCTGTGTGTTTGAGAACCTTGGCTAGCTGCACAAACTTCACATTGTTGGCTCCATCTCTCTATGTTGCTCCGTTTATGTAGCCAGTAGAGGCATAGATGAACTTCAATATAATTTATCTTTCATTGAGAAATGTTAAATTAATAATAAAAACATCATTAGAAGCCTTACTAGCTTTATAAAGTAATGTTAAATTCCCAATAAATGTCTTCTTAACTAAGAAGCCGCCATTTGCAAAGATAGAAACAATGGTTTCAAAAGCATTTGGTGAGAGGGAATTACAACATATATAAGAGAAAAATTTGCGTCTAGATCGTAACTCGCCTCGGTAGCTCAGTTGGTACAGCATTTGGCCTGGCAAGCCAAAGGTCCTGGGTTCGAGTCTCGGTCTAGGTGAAAATTTTTCTCTTCAAATATAGATGAACTTGTCTAGCATTTTGTTAATCCCTAGATGTTCTCCAGATACTTCACTGTGTGTTTCTTCCAGCACCTCTCGAATTTTCCTTCTGGGCAGAACAAGCTGTTCAGTTGTCTTCCCATTGGCAGACTTCCATATCCTCTTTGTGACCCTGTTCTTGACACTCAGGGACTTTCATTGGGCCCAGTAGCTCTTGTAGATGGTGCTGTGGTCTGCTATGTCTACCCATGCAGGTCAGTGCCCAGACTCTTTATCACACAGAACTTGCCCGATGTTACCGTTTTCTAGCTGCTCCCTTCTCAAGGCATCTCATCGTAATCAGGGACAGGCTGGGTGATTATAACTTTGACATTTCCAGTGCCTACATGTCGGACAACTTTGGTGCAGTGATTGCAGTTGTCTGGGCAGGGTCGATGAGATAGGGCATTTGCGTTGGAGTGTTTCTTGCCCTGGCGATGCTCCGATATAAAATTGTATTATTGGATTTGTTGGATCCAATTGAGCAGTCTGTTCTTCCAGGTTGTGGAATCCAAGCAAACAGGTGAATGCAGAATGATCAGTCTGAGATGGAATGCCTGACCATATAGGTACTTGTAAAAATGCTTGAGAGCACTCACGATGGTATCTCCCAGCGAGTGACACAGTAGTTCCTCTCAGACTTGGAAAGTGTTCGACTGAAGTTAGCGATGCCCTTCTCCTGTCTGCCTTGATCTTGGGACAGTATAGCTCCATTGCCCATGTTGCTAGCGTTGGTGTCGATGATGAACTTCTGTCTGACGTCGGATATCCAAGAACAGGTGCAGTACATAGGGCTTCCTTCAGATTCTGGAACATCATTTCGGTTTCTTCTGTCCACTGGAACATCTGCTTTTCTTCAGTTAGTTGGGTTAGGAACTTGGCAATATTGGTTTATCCCTTGACAAATCTTCTGTAGTAAGTACATAGGCCCAGAAAACACCAAAGTTCTTGTTTGTCTCTTGGCCTGGGCCATTCCTCCGTACAGTCTCTAACTTCTCAGAATCCATCCATTCCTTCAGTCCATATAATGTGTCACAAGACAGGTCTAGAAGACGAGTGGCCTAACAGCCAGCTGCTGGCCTTACATCCACATGTACATTTATAGAGGTGGATGATCATCCAGCCAATATAGGGATAATATGTAGTCAGCATGTTGAGTTCCTCAGCCATTATAGCTGGTTTTCTCGGAGCTGCTACGTATTGTAGTATTACAAGCGGCGGTCAGTTAAGCCCCGCCGTATTGATAGCGTGAAGACCACCATTGTTTAAGTGGTCTTTGGCCCGAGCGGTTGGCCTTGGTTTTGGAGGATGAATTCCACATTTAAACATGTTAAAGCACAGTAAACGAAAAATTAACATAATTTATTAAAATAAATTCAAACATAAAAAAATATTAGATCAACAACATATAAAACAAGTTATTTAAAACAGCTGAAATCGCCACATTGTCAAACGTAAAAGTATTCAAAATATTAAAGTGTTAAAATTCAGAGAGAGAGAAAAAACAATCATTTTAAAATATTCAACTTTGTTCGTTATTCTAAGTTCCTTGGACCATTTGGTCCCTTATTTAATTCTAAGTCTGAAAATGACCAAAGAATGATAAAAAGATACATATTACCATGTAGCTGCCACCCCTGCTGGGGGACCGCGTTCGGTCCGCCGCCCTTCTGCCTTCGGTAAAAAAATCGCGAATATTTATATGATAAATTTTAAGTTTCTAATTGGGGAAATTTGGGTGTGGAAAGTTCATGGTCTAGTTTGAAGTCTTCATCTATGTCAAAATGGAAAGCTTTGTTCTACTTCGCGCACTCATTCCTTTCTTATCTAAGGTGGTCATTTTCTTGACCAAATAATTCTGGAATCTTTTGACATGGTTTTGATCCAGGATATAGAGATATGCCTTTTTACTAGTGTTTTTTATATTATATGCGTATGAACTAATATGTTTTTCGGTGTGGTTAATTATCCCCTATTTTTCTGATATAATACACATGTATATGTGTCTATCCTTTATCACTTTTTTTATAGTATGTTATTATTATGGCAGTTAGGCCCTAGTGTTGGCATAACAATTCCCCCCCCCCCCCTAAATAAGACTGTAGGGTTGAAAAACCGAAAGTCTTTTTTTCCTTACAGGATATCTCTCACCTCTCGGGGTTTGTCCTGACATTTATCTTATTAACTTAACTTTAAGTGGGAGTGGAACTGACGTCATCAATTGGCGATTTCACATGTAACCTGGAAGTATTTTGTTCTCATTCTAAGAGGTTAGATCATCTTTATCTTGCTAATTGCCCCGGATACCCTTAATTGTGTCGTAATATCGGTAAGATCTGTTTACTTAGTGAGAACACTATACTTCTAAAAAAAACAAAAATCACAATATAGCATGCCTTCGCGGCTCTAACACAATATGTCTGTGCACGGTTATTAATTTTCCACAAAAAAAATGTTTACTGCTTGAAAAAAATTATCGACTTTAAAATATTTTCACTAAAAATTCTTCTCCTTCTTCCTTGTTTAAACCTTCTTGTGGTTTCTTTTGAAACGATGCACTTTCACTTTTATTCATATCCGACGCACTTAACATTTCGTTTCTTTTTTTGTTATTCACTTCGACGGTTCTATTTCGTGTACCGGATCACTGTTAAAAAAATTATTAGAACTGCGGTGTCTGCTGTGGCTAGCTTGGATGTCAGGGTTCGTGTCTGCTTGCCTTGATGGAGGGTGCGATGTTCTAACTCTCGAGTTCGTGGTTCATTTTCAGCTGCCGTTGGTCCAGGTAGCCTTTGATTTGGTTATGCCTAGTTTCTTTAAACAAAACCCAGTTAGGTCCAAGGAGAACTTGTGAAGGGTTTGATAGGAATTAATCTTGACGTGGAGTTTGTTTTCTTGACTCATCTATAGGAAAAAATTTGGAACGAAGGATGTTAGGCCAAGGTTGGCGTTGGAGATAGTTATTATTATCTTTTATAATTGCCTGGGTTTGTTCTTTACTGCTAGTGAGGTGTTTGCCTTAGCTGGTTGCGAGTCTGGACATTCACCCATCTTATGCTCCGTCACGAGATGTGTAGTTGATCCGGGCAGCTGCGCTCTCGTCCTCAGATGTACAGGGTGCGGTTGGTCCTGGCAGCGTTATGCTGCGGTTCTCGTCCTTAGATGTACAGGGTGCGCCGTGAGTCTGGCCCTCTTAATCTTGCTCCCATCATGAAGTGTCATAGTGGTGGCCGCAGGCCCAGGCGTGAAGCTGCAATCTTATGGCATTTGTTAAAACTTGGGAGGATAACTTTACACATCGATTATGGGTTTGGTGCTATCCTGTACTACATGGGTCCGCATCTTTTTTATCACTCCTTGTCATAGAATGGTCAGTTTAATTTAACTTCATTGCTTAGAGGCTTCATTTTCAGCCATCTTATCTCCGATACTATATCCCGAATTGTTTATTAGACGTCCTGGCTTTAGATTACATCGTTTAGGTTTGTGCACCCATGTTCCTATCTATCCCTTATAGCTAGCCTCAAGTTGCAAAAAGAAATGCTCTTATGTTTCTGGTCGTATGATTTCTCACGAATCATTTACTCCCTTATTGCAATTCAGGTTTTACTGGGTTCAAAATTGTCAGTATCTCACCGTATTTTACCGCTTGTTTTCAAAACTTTCCATTGCTTGGATAAAATTTCAATTTTGCTTTTCCTTCTCTAGAGTCCTGGGTTCGATCGAGTGTGCTCGCCTACACATAAATCGCTAGGGCTTTAAGATATAAATACTACTTAGTACAATTATGTAACCTGAATTCCGTATATCATTCCCTCGTGAGGTCCTGATTATGAGAGCATTTCCTTTCTTCTATCCGGGATGTGTCCTTGCATCTTAAATTCTCTCGTTTCTAACCTATCTGTCGATTTCCCGTGCTACAGCCTACAGAGTTAACTAATTAAAAAAAATCTAAATGGTGTTGTTTCCTTAAGTCCTTCCTAATTCGTTCGGCAATATCTCATCTGTTCTCTTGAATTTCTTTATTTAACTTTTTACATTATTCCTGATTATGCGTGGACTTTATTCCGTGTCTTGGGTCCCCATCTTACCTATGGGTTTAACCTCTCCCTTTTGTCATCTCCTACCTTCTTATTTTCCTCTTAATTTCCATATACGTTTCTGAGTTATTCCTGGTCTCATATGTGTAGACTTATTCCCTATCTTACCTATGGGTTTAACCTCTAGGTTCATGTACACCCCAATGTGTTTAACTTCTAATTCCGTGTATTATCCTTATGTGTTTATCTTCTATTTCCATGTACTACCCAATGTGTTTAACTTCTACTTTCTTGTATTACCCTATGGTTTTAACCTCTAATTTCCTGTACAACCCCATGTGTTTAACCTCTAATTTCATGTACAACCCTTGTGCCAAGTCTCCATTCCCTTTTTTTCCATTCTCTCGGTTTTCAAATCTAGAATCCCTCTGATTGCTAATATAAGCCACTTTTATTTCCTGTAAGTGTTATGGGTCTTTAAGTGGTTACTCGTTTTTATTTAAAGTACGCTTTCTGATGTCAAGAAAAATAATATTTTATTTCCCTGTAAATGCAATTAGTATAAATTTTGTTCATATTCCTAAGGCAGTCGGGTTGGAATTCTTATCTATGTGGATAATCTAACTTTCACCAAAATAAACACATTCCAGAGCCTTGCTGAAATTTTACAGCTATGTGACCTCCTAATAGACACTCAGTCTTCGTGCATGTAAATGAAGGACATGTCTCAAATTAAAATAGTTCTCAAGATGGCGGTTTTCCATTCCTCCACGATGGTGAGTCCATATTTATTATTCAGAAAACTTCTATATTCTTGAATGGTCCCTAATTTTATTATTATGGTTATATTATGTACGTATGATTTGTACCCGAACCTCGTGTGTTGATTATTATTTTATTGTGTTTATTATTATTCTTATTAATTTTAAATCACTCAGTTAGTAGTTCTTTCTGTTTTATGTCTAACTCTCGATTTTTAACTGAAAACGTTCCTACATATCATAAGGTGCTCGCCTTTACCATAAAATATCCTAGGATAACGAAATCGGTATTGTTTGCCTCATGCCCTACCTTGTCAATGTCGCACAGTAGGTGGTTTAACTTTAGTAGGTTTTAAAATTTCTTTGATATATTTAGTATGAATATTTATTTCTACTAGCATAGTGGTTAAAGCACTGTGCTACAAGCCGAAAAGTCGGGGGTTCAAGTCCCGGTGGGTTTAGGATTTTTAACCTGATCCAAACCTTCTGGCGGCACTATGGCCCTGGGGTCGATTCAGCCTCTAACTGAAATGAGTTCCAGACTCTTGTTCTGGGGAAAGGGCGGCCGTCACGCAGGGCTGATAACCCGGCTGACATTAAGTGCCGATTGTCTAGAAATATTGGGAGCCCTAACGTTTCCGTTACCTCAAGATCTCCGGTAGGGGGAACATGTTTCTTTAAATGTTACTTTATTTTTCACTGTTATTACTCTAATTCCAAATCCTCTGATTTTTATGTTTTCCAAACCCCTAACTGTCATTTTGTAATTAAATTATTCATAGTCCTATTATTAGATTAACTTATTTATTTTCCCAGTATAAATCACTCATTTCTTTGCAAGTTATAATGCAGTTCCTTGAGCCTTACGTGGGCCAAGTTTAATTACCTAACTAGCATTAGTGCAAAGGTCCCAGTGTGGATGCACGAGTTGCTACATGGAGACTTATATATTAATCGATTTATTTTCCTTGCCTCATGCCCTGCCTTGTCAATAATATTTTTGATTATTGTCCCGAATATAATTAGAATTTTAATTGTTGAGATGGATTTGGGTTAGTTTCATACGGAGTGCTGTAATGTTTAACATAGCCCCCCGTTAGATGGCTCTGTAGTGAACGTTGCCATTTTGAAAAAAAAATACTAGACGTCGGCCACTTCCATTTTTTCCTAACAAAACAAATTACCTAGTTAATAAACCATAAATTAATTTTTTTCGTATCCTATCTCTATCCATGATTCAATAAGATCTAAGATCGTGTTTTACGTGAATATATCAATAAAAAAAAATGAATGTTTACATAGTGAAAACGTGGTACGAGTGTTTAGAGCATTAGTGGCGTAAGTATAAGATGTGTCCACCATCTTATTTCCTCAAATTCATTACCCCTTACGTAAAAAAAAAATTCCAATATGAAAAAAATTCAATCTAGTGGCGTGTAAAAGCAACCTATGATCCCTTGGGCTTATCTCTCGTGGTGATGCTTTCAGAAATGATTTATGTGTACATGTGATCGTGCCACGCCTTCCCGATAGATGAAATAATAAAATATGTCATTATTAACGTACAATTATTAACAGTGGATGAGATATTGCCTTAATTCACACAAAATTACTAAATCAATTTCATTACTACAAATATCCTGAAAAAAAAATATCATAACCTAGGTTAACAACCAAAAAATATCATCTGACTGAAACAACACCAAAATAATTCATAAAACTTATATGTATCCAAAATTCACGTTCTGAAATGAACATAACATATAACATAGCCCAGAAAGATAAAACATTTGTTGAAAAACATCAATACCAAAAATATAACCTAAAAAAAAAAACAGCGATATCCAAAATTTACCCATTGTCCATAAAAACCCAAAAATTAGATCCTAAAAAAATAAAATAACCTAAAGCCAGTTAATAATAATGTCCCAAAGTTGAAAATTTTCTGGTTTCTCTCTGTTTTAAAAGACATAGTTTATTCATTAGTACCAATGTGACTCTTGTCTTCCCGATAAAAAAAAAACATATAGATTTTTACTGTATACGAATTGAAGGTTAATTTTGTGGTCTAAGGTTCGTTTCTTTATCCGTGAATATAATAGAACATTATTTTCACGAATATACCATCGTCTGCTCACCAGTTATTACAAGCGGCGGTCAGTTAAGCCCCGCCGTATTGATAGCGTGAAGACCACCATTGTTTAAGTGGTCTTTGGCCCGAGCGGTTGGCCTTGGTTTTGGAGGATGAATTCCACATTTAAACATGTTAAAACACAGTAAACGAAAAATTAACATAATTTATTAAAATAAATTCAAACATAAAGAAATATTAGATCAACAACATATAAAACAAGTTATTTAAAACAGCTGAAATCGCCACATTGTCAAACGTAAAAATATTCAAAATATTAAAGTGTTAAAATTCAGAGAGAGAGAAAACCATCATTTTAAAATATTCAACTTTGTTCGTTATTCTAAGTTCCTTGGACCATTTGGTCCCTTATTTAATTCTAAGTCTGAAAATGACCAAAGAATGATAAAAAGATACATATTTCCATGTAGCTGCCACCCCTGCTGGGGGACCGCGTTCGGTCCGCCGCCCTTCTGCCTTCGGTAAAAAAATCGCGAATATTTATATGATAAATTTTAAGTTTCTAATTGGGGAAATTTGGGTGTGGAAAGTTCATGGTCTAGTTTGAAGTCTTCATCTATGTCAAAATGGAAAGCTTTGTTCTACTTACTTCGCGCACTCATTCCTTTCTTATCTAAGGTGGTCATCTTCTTGACCAAATAATTCTGGAATCTTTTTGACATGGTTTTGATCCAGGATATAGAGATATGCCTTTTTACTAGTGTTTTTTATATTATATGCGTATGAACTAATATGTTTTTCGGTGTGGTTAATTATCCCCTATTTTTCTGATATAATACACATGTATATGTGTCTATCCTTTATCGCTTTTTTTATAGTATGTTATTATTATGGCAGTTAGGCCCTAGTGTTGGCATAACAATTCCCCCCCCCCTAAATAATAAAGACATGATATTGTCTGAAACTGTTGGTATCAAAGAAATTTGAAAATGTATGAGGTGAGTCGATAAAAATATGTTCTCCACTCACTATTAACAATAACTTATTCTGAATTATTAGTAACATAGGAAATGTGAAGTCTATCTATGTTCATTTTAAGACTATTTTAAATCATATTTTTTCTTGTATTTAAGTAAAATATAAAAGATTTATATTAAAATTAAATAATCGCTCTCTATTCTTAGGGTATGGGTAAATATCTGATTTTATAGTATTAACAACTCTGATAGTTTCAGGATAATGAATAGTGGCTTTGCTAATAATTATTGTTTGTAGAATGTTCTGAGAGTTTGTATTTTACAGATAGTGACAGAAATAACACAATGGAATGGTGGTTTAGTAGCATTGAATTCATTTGGACTATTTGGACATTTTGGTCATATATTGCTTAAATCTTATAATAAAGATAAGTCAACTGTTTACCAAGATGATGAACTGCCATATATTATCCTAGCTTCTAGCCGAACAGAAGTTGGAATGAAAGAAATTATAGTTAAGGTAACTTCTTTAATAAATTAATCACTTTATAAACATTTTGCTCTTAACCAAAATTGTTGCCCAAATAAGTTGATGAATTATATTTTCCATGGCTCTCTTGATTAAAGTGGATATGCATGCAATGTAGAAAATATGGACACATTGGAATTAATTTTAACTGTAAGTGTTGGATTGAAAATTAAATATATACTTCTTTTGAGGACGGGGGAAAAAAAAAGATTAAAGTTATATGTGTGTGTGTATGTGTATTTTTATGAGAAATTACAATTGGTACTCAAAAATAATTGGTGGCAGTATACCATGAGACAAAAAGTTACTAACAAAATGTCCAGTTCTTTTTTTATGTTACTCCACTGATATGAGTTGGAAACTTCACAACTCACACCATAAAATATGATTCTCTCATCTGACATGTTTAGAGTTAGCTGAGGATGAAGAGTATGGTTGGAAACTTCACGCTTCACCTCATAAAATATGCTTTTCTCACCTAACATGTTTCGTAGACTATAATTTTTTCCCTCAGCTAAACTCCGGAGGAATAAGCTTATGGTCTTTGAAGCATGTATGGTGAGAGATACATATTTTATGAGGTGAGGTCTGAAGTTTCTCATATTTACATTGTTTTCTTATCTTTGCATGCTTCCTAAATTCCTTTGAATTAAGAGTAGAGAATATGTAAATAAATTATTTTCTTATCTATTATATATTTTTTATGATCAGCCTCATGGTCTAGTGGTCAGCATTTCTGACTACTGTTAATGAGGTTTCGGGTTTGATTCCCGGTCAAATCATAGGAATTTTTCCTTAATGGGAATTATTCCTGTAGTTGCCCATGGTCTGGAATTTCGGTTAATTTAGATTAAGAACTCTCCTGGTGCTTCATTATTATTTATCACCCATCATATCATTGGGGTAACATAACTTCACCTTCTAGGTGCCCCAACTTCGGAATTGGGTTACAATTACACCAATGCCAGGAAAGAACACCAAAAAGTCGAAATGGCAATCTGGGGCATTGAATAAAAAAATTAACAATTTTAGAGGCATGTTTTTATATTGCTAAAAAAAGAAAAGGATAAAAAATTGAATGAAATTTCTTTTGTTTTTAAAAGAAAAATTATCATTTGAGCCAGGAATCGAACCCTGGGCTTCCATATGGAGGTCTGGGATTCGATTCCTAGTTCAAACAATAATTTTTCTTTTCAAAAAATAAATTTGTCCAGTGCTGAATGTGTTAAACTAAATATTGTATCAAGAAATTTTTTTTGTGTGGATTTTTTTTATGTTTTTCATATTCACCCATTGTATCCTTTTTTTTCTTTTCTAGATTGCGTCCATGCCAGTAGACAAGGAGTTCATAGCACTGATCCATGATATCCATTCATCTAACATTTACAATCATATGTACCGTGGATTCACTGTAGTACCAAAAATAGACATACCTATCCAGGATGTACAGGTTGGATATTGTCTAAACTTGTTGAATATTGTGTACATTTATATCATAGGCAGAAACTGAATTTTTTTAATGTGTGTATTATAATGCCACCAAGTGCACTTTTCATGGTTTTGGTTCTGCACTGGACATAGAGATGGTGTTAAAGTTGTCTATTTTCAATTTTTATGCACCACTTCAGCAGACCACTTTACATAGATGTATTCTGTATTGTATGCAGAGAGGAGAATCAATTCCTTTTAAAATTATGTTACATATTGTATGTATTGTAATGGGGTTAGAAAGGTTTAGTCCCTTACATTGGGTGCCATATGTAATGGGGTTGGAATGGATTGTTGGGCGCTTATATAATTAAGTTGGTGGAGTGGGCCGGGTTAACGTTGGTTGTATGAATTTGAAACTTGATTGGAGTTTTAGTTAAGGAATGTCCTTGCAAAATCAACCTTTTTTTTACCATTAATCTTCTTTGATGATTTACTTAGGTCTTTCTTTTTCCTCTTCGATCCATTCCTATTTTCAGTAGATTGAGACTCTTTACAGGGCGGCAAATGTTATTAAATAAATCTGTTTCAATGTATCAACATATTTATTAAACATCGAACTCAGTTTAAAATAAATTACTACAAATTATATACACTTTAACGATGTTCCACTGTCCGCATCCTGGAGTTTGTTTCAAAGACTAAACAAAACTTGAGAAAACTGAGAATGAGGGTTAGCTATTCTCTCATTTTTATAGGGTATGAACCCATGCCATGGACACTGAAATACTTTTAGGGGGGAGATTCAAAATTTTTAATAAATGTCCTTATTGGTTGATTTTAAATAGTTGGATGACTTTTCCTAGAGCGTCCTTGCTGTGTTGTCAAGTCTCAGTAAATAATAAGAATCATCGGTATTAACGGTCTTATTGTTTAATTTAATTTTAAAAGTATATTCTTATCTGTCGATTTGTTTAAAGAGGGCATGACAGGTTATTTATTTTAATGATAGTATGAGATATGTTGTTTTTCTATTTTCTTTTCTTTATAACACTTTTAGATTTTGTATGAATTTAACACTGATTTTAATTTATCTTTCTGTGCTATTCTTATCATAAGAAGCTTTAAATGTATATCCTTATCTATTAATTTGTTTAAAAAGGGGTGACAGGTTATTGAAATAGTCCTTGATTAGGTAAAACCTGTGTTACAATCATATTTAAAGTTATGTTAGGAATTTTTAGTTTAATATTAAAATAAAATAATTATTGTAAGTTATGAATATGTTATATATTAATTATGGTTAAAATAAATAAATTACACACAACAACAAAGAATTACTCGCAGGCTCGAAATGTATCAATAACTATGTTTTCGGACTCACAGAAAACGAAAATGATATTAGTTTTTTCCAATCACCTAACCGGAGTAAGATATTTCGATGACAACCTTTAGCAGAAGTGATCGTTTCAGTGAGAGTCGCAGGCGCTATTGTCTCTCAAACTGGCCATCCTTCTTTTTCTTTTGCGCAGTTTTATTACTCTTAGGGATTGTTAAACCCTCAGGAATACATAGATATACAAAATTTCCTGATTGCCACTGTCAAATACGTGAAGTAATGGCTTGTAATACCTCGTCCTGTGCAGTTCGTCTTACATTACATCATTGTCATTGTGAAGTGTCAATGTATGAATTATTGTGTATCATTATAAAGAAATTGAATTAAAACAATCTACTATAATATATTTTAATACGTAAGTTTTAGTGTTTTTATAATTTTGCAATGTCTCGCCGCTGTAAGATTTCTCCTAATTTATTCTGTTGCGTATGTGGAGAGTATTGTACAAAATCTCAGCGCAGAAGTAGTTATAAAGCCATACAATTTATATTTCGGGAACTAAGTAAATTTGGAGATACTGATAAATATTGGGCCCCCAATTTTTGCTGTATAAACTATCAAAGGATTTTAATAGGGTAGTTAAAAGGAAGGTTTGCATTCGTGCATGCCATTTGCCATTCCAATGTTGTGGAGGGAACCTATGGAACACAACACTGACATATTTCTGTATGGTCAGTATATCTGGTTTCACTTAAAAAAAATTAGCATTCTCTTCAGTATCCAAATTTGCAGTCAGCCATGCGACCTGTTAAACATAGTGATTCTTCACCGAACTTGGGTGACATCAGTGATGAACATGGCGAAAGGTTCCACGAAGACATTTTAGAAATGGAAAGGCGTTATAAAGGGAAATCGGTGACCAACATGCTTGCTGATTACTGCTGGCAACTTATCACAGACATTTCGGAGCCATCTTATCGGTGTAAGTCATCCAGGAAGAAGTTTTGAAAGGTGAGATTTTTGCTGCAATTTAAGCATGTGTTGTAACGTAACTACTTATTTATCCTTCTTAGAAAAAAAATATTTTAACTTTTTGGATCTTATATGATTTGGTTTTACATAAATCAATTGCTCCCAGCAATATTATTGCAAAAAAATGAAATTAAGTGCAGATAAGCAATAATATGCGAAATATAACGAAAAAGGTTCAACACGTCCTCGCAAAAAAACTGTTAGGTGATAGAGAAAAACGGACTTCACATTCGAAATCAGCACATGCCAATTAACTAAAATCACCTATTTTCATTTCTGCGAGCGACAAAATGTTCAAATTTGTTGTTGTGTGTTATCGATATAGTTAATACATTTATAATACTGATTATAAATGGTACCGCTTCAGTATTTACCCAATATGTCCTATGTGGAGACACAGGTGCTCTCTAGCTGGAGTTTCTTAATGAAGCTAATTTAGTTAAATTAAATTAGTTAGATTAAAGAAATTGTATAAGTGGAAAGGATTGTTGACGTTCGTATTGGAGTTCAGATGGTGTAATTGGTATCATACTGACGCAGAGAGTCAGAGATCCAGGGTTCAAATCCCGGTCTGAGCATTATTTTTTCTTTCTAAATAAAAAACTAATTTAGTTAGGCTTATTTTGCCTAAAGATCTCAAAGAATAACATGTTACATATTAATACAGTATGATATTTATTATGTGTAGTATGTCATTGCCTAGAAAACTTTTTACTTTAAAGATTATCTATGTAACTAAACTTAATATAAACTTGAAGAGTAAATTATACACTATAATATTAGCTTTAGAATTTTAAATTATCTTTTCATTTATAATTTGTAGGTCTAATATGTTAATGAATAAGTAAGTGAACAGTATAATTAGTGAATAAAAATTAATCTGTATCAGAGAGGTATTTATCATACAATATATCAGATTTTAAGAAGTGCTGTTAATCAGTTTGGTGGGATGCCTGTTTTGGTTATAATGTTACTCTTTTTTTGCATCACCCAGGGGATACTTCAGCTTAAGATGTGCTGTGGATGCGAGTAACTTTGTCATCCAAAGACAAGCTACAAAGTATGGATCAATATACAGGACAATAAATAAGTTTTGTCTGTTTTCATCTTACCTCATAAATTGTTTCTTTTTTTTGTAAAAACTTGTTACTATACACTTACAAAAAACAATTTATGAGGTAAGATGATAACAGACAAAACATATTTATTAAGAGAACCTCATAACGTTACTTTCTAATATATTTTCATAATATAGAGGACACCTGGGACACCAATAAAAATAAACGAAGAAAAGAATCAACAACAATCTTCTGACTGAATACTGTTCATGACGGCCTTGCAGCCCACTTATACAAACTAAAAAATCTTACAGAGCAACCACTGTGGAATATGTAACCAAATAACTACAGTAATGAACAAAGACCATCTATCTACTCATATGTGAAAAACTAATAAAAACACCAGCAACATAGTGCAAGTTTATTGGGATGGCAGGAGACAACTTACACAAATCTCCAGTGTCTGCCATAAGAAACCAACCATATCAGATTTTAATATTACCAATAGTTGAGGTTATGTTATACGAGCCAGAACTTCTTTCAGTAACCACAACATCAGTTGCACTAAAATTTTCAATCATTCTTTATTTGTTGTACAATAATCTTTTTACAGTCACTTAAAATTATTCTTCTATAAGTCTTTCACGCTTCACAATATCATTGAAGTTCCTTTCTTTCTTTTGACTGCAGACATACTGAAATCTTAGTCTTCACTTGTCAGCCACAACTGACTTTACTCTAATTGTGTCTCCTGGCCTGTCTTATATAAGTGGGTAAAGATGCTGCAGAAAGTTCAAGACCGGCTGATCAACACGTGTCCTGTATTCCGTTCCCTACCTTTTGAGAAAATTTTTCTTCTCAAACTGAAACTTCTAGAATAGGAAGTCTCCTACTGCCGCACATCAATAAGGTGGCATGCGAACATTCAGTAGAAACAGATCAACAATGCAGAATATTTTTTGAAAGTGTCACAATATTTTATCTATTTGCAGCTTCTGAGTTTTAATTTTATGTACTATCATGGCTTAGCCTAAAAAGAAAGCCATAATGCAATGAGAGATATTAATGTACATATTATTGTTAAATAATCAATTGAGTTGGTGTTTACTTGATGAAAATCCATATTTATTAATTAATATTATTGTTAAGTTCAGGTAATATTTAGATTAGCTTTTGCGTGAAATTAGATTTTCCTTGAAAATAGATTTTGAATAATCAAATCTAGTTTAAACTAAAAAAAGATAAGTTACTGAAAATAGATTTAAGTAATCAATGGTAAAGAGAAAAATGTATGCCTGAACTGGGAATTGAACCCCAAACCTTCAGCTTTACGTGCTGATACCCAGACCACTGAGCCATTCAGGTTTCCTTCCCACTGAAGCACAAATTCTCACTTTACCTTACTCCCTTGATCCCACATCCAATGCAATGAATCATCATTCACAAATACATGTTGAATGGCTTCTACGTTAAGAAGACATGCTGGGACTCCACTAGCTATACAAAATTATTTGCTATACTTCTTCCGAACTAAGTTCCAATTGTAATTAAACAAAGCAGATGCATGACACATTTTCATTGGTCAAATAACAGTTTTACCTTTGAGTGTGTAAGAAAATGTAGTTCCCTCTCTAACACTACACTAGAAATAAAGGAAATAAAAGTAATAAAAGTATGCATTATCTATCACATGTCTATATAAGATATATAAGAGAATTTAAAAATATATCATTAAAATTTTAATAGATTAAAATAAGCATTGTTTTATTCCTACTCATGTGCAATACAGAATGCAATGAATTTTCAATTGTTTAAAAATGGCTGCTTCTGTATAATTTCTTAAAACATTGGAAAGGAAATTTGAAAAGTGGAGAGAAACAAATTATTTTGAATCTTTTCAAATAGTTTAGAAAAATATTGTACGTAAGTCATTGAAGATGTGGTGAAAACGACAGCGGAATTTACAGGTGAATTAGTATGGAGCATAAATTCTGCTCGTTTATTGAAATTGTAAATAAAGGATATCTATCGACATCAAAGAAAAGTGTAAACATCTGATTAGAAATGCCCATATATAATTTTTGTCACAAATAAATAGGAATTAGAGGAAGTTCCTAATTTTTTAAAATGATTATACCTCATAATATTTACTTCCTAACATTAATTTGTCCACCGCTGTGGTCTCGAGGTAACATGCTGCCTTGTCACGCAGCGGGCCCAGGTTCGATCCCCGGGTCGGGGCAGTTTTTCTGGGTGAGGTTTTTATTGGGGTTTTTCCTCACCTGTAAGACAAATGTCAGGAAAACTTTAAAGGCCCAAACGGTCCCCGAAATCATCCATCATCATCATCATCCTCACCCTTATCATCATCATCATCATCATCCTTCACCGGTGTGGAAAGCAACGGGAAGCTACCACACCTACAATTCCCTAGTAAAGCTGCAAGCATAGCATGAAAATGCTATGATTGCAATGAAGGACCTGCCTACGGGCAGAATTACTATGTATGGAACATTAATTTAATATAAGTTCCTAATTATGTACCATCTTTTCTTGTATTTAGTCTTATTTCCCATAAAATACAATGTTGCCTAAGAACAATGTTTTTGTCGAAAGGAGAATACCAATCTTCAAAAAAGGAAGTCGCCAAATCAAAGATAACTATTGTGGAATTAGCTTGTTGAACTCTGGATATAAAATTTATGCTAATATAGTTAAGAATAAATTGAGGAAAATTTATGAAAATATAATTGGAGAAGAGCAGAATGGATTCAGAAAGGGTAGATCTTGTACAGATGGATTCTTTACTCTAAAACTACTATTAGAAAAGCACAAGGAATTCAATATAGAAACTCATATCGCCTTCGTTGACTTCATAAAGGCTTTTGACAAAGTAGACAGAAATATATTACTACAAATTTTAGCTGATGATAACGTTCCACAACAATATATTACTAATATCTTCAACATCTATAAAGATAATGAAATCTCTGTTAAAACAAGATGGCAAATTATCTTCTTGGGAAAAAGATCAACACTGGAGTAAGACAGGGATGTGGACTTTCACCGGTGCTTTTCATTATATACATGAATAAATTAATAAATGAATGGAGGAAAACACAACGAAGATATATACCCATCAATAGGAACCTCAAACTCGATGCTATTCTTTTTGCAGACGATTTAGCTCTTCTGGCACTTTCC
Organism: Diploptera punctata; assembly: GCA_030220185.1. Classification (NCBI taxonomy): domain Eukaryota; kingdom Metazoa; phylum Arthropoda; class Insecta; order Blattodea; family Blaberidae; genus Diploptera; species Diploptera punctata. The sequence continues at coordinate 901,786 of JASPKZ010007432.1, read as the reverse complement.
GAAAATTATTTGCAACGATCAATTTATAATTTACAAAAAATAGGTGTCAAATTGAATATGGAAATATCAATTAACAAAACTAAAATTATGGCATTTCATGGGAAGGACCCCATACAAAGTAAAATCTGTCTCCAGAATAAAATTTTAGAGAGATCTAATCAATTTAAATATCTTGGATATTATCTCTCTATCTGGGATGAAAAGGATATCCCTGAAAAAGTTACTAGTTATAATAAAAGTTTAGGAATTATTAATCAAGTTATGAAACCATCCCTTGTACAAAAAAACACCAGATTACGTTTATATAACACTTTGGCTAGACCAGTGTTGACCTATGGTAGTGAAGCATGGACACTAAGAAAACAACATGAAAGCAGAATAACGGCTTGTGAAATGAGATTCATGCGCAGAACAGCGGGTTACACCAGATGGGATCGGAAAAGGAACACCGATATCTTAAAAAAATTGAAGACTACGCCAATTTTGGAATATATTAAACAGTACCAACTAAATTGGAAACACCATCTTGAAAGAATGAGTTCAAATCGGATCCCCAAAGCTATTTATAATTATATACCAAGAGGACGAAGATCACTGGGCCGTCCTATGAAACGCTGGAGGGAAAATTTTCTATAGGATCGTAACAGGCCTTGGCCTAATACTTGGAAGGAAGAAGAAGAAGAAGAAGAGAATTAGCTATATACATATGTTTCTGTCAATGACAGTTCCTTACACAATTCAGTCATATGGTGGGTAAGAGTAGCACCACTGTTCCCCCAATAGATGGTATCAGCAAAGTAATACCTTTTGCAAGTTTGTTTACAGTACAATTGAAACTTAGCTCGGAATTAGTATAAATTAATATTATAATATTAAATTAATATTGACTCCACATAGCTATAGAATTATTTATTATAATTTATATTAGAAGAGAAAATTTTTTTGCCCAGACTGAGACTCAAACCCAGGACCTTTGGCTTTCCTGGCCAATGTTCTACCAACTGAGCTATTGGGGCAAGTTCCAATCTAGACGCAAATTTTTCTCTTATATATGTTGTAATTCCCATGCACCAAATGCTATGAAATGTTTGCTTCTATCTTCGCAAATGGCAGCTTCTTAGTTAAGAAGACATTTATTGGAAATTTAAACACTACTTTATAAAGCCAGTAGGGCTTCTATTGATGTTTTTATTATTAATTTAACACTGCTAACACTTCTCACTGAAGGATAAATTATATTTTTAGACAGGGATTATTGCATGTATCCCAACGTTGGGTGGCAATATGGGAAAGGATGTATAGGGTCAATCCCATGTTTGTTTGGATAATAAAGGACTTGGTGGGTATCAGATTTATCCAGTTCACTGGGAAATTTGGGTACTCAGTTTTGTCAGGTTTAAACATCGTTAGGCATGAGGTTCTTATTCAGTGATTCCACGAGGACTTCGTCAGGCAGAATTAATTGTGTCGAATATATTGTGTTGAATGTAATTTATTATGTCTTGAAAAACACTCGAAATTGATAACACTGTACATAGTTTAATTATATTCCCTCGCACTGATCTCACAATCGGCGATGGCGTTTATCGTGGATTTACTATCGGTCGTGAGAACTGTTATGCCTTATTCAAGCTCACTCGTGGACACTAATTTTATCTTGAGATTAATAAAAAATGTTTAAGTCCAGAAACTCGAAATACTTCCATGAAAATTGGGAAAATTCTAAGTCCTTAAATTCAAGTTACCACTGGTGACCATACTGCCAGTGTTTGATGATGACGTGGGCCAGGCCCGGAACACAAGCACAAGTGTCTGAAGTTTGTCTCCCTCGCCTATTACGTAAATTAGGTTCTCCCACTATATCGACCTCGTGGACCTGAGATCAGTGCTTAGGCACATGTAACAAATAATATAATTGGTTAATGTATCCTTATAGTATAATCTGAGAAGGGATTACGATTTTGTTATTGATGATTTTGTCATTGGAGGTTGGGCCCTATCTGTGCTGGCTTCACGTACAGTCGGGTCACAAGTTGGTTACTTAGGCCACTGGGTTTTTCCTAGGTCATTCATCTTTACTTCATAACGCTTGAGTTTTCTCCCTTCCCATACTTTTTACTAGCGTTGTTTGTCCCAAGTTGAAATCCCCGGTCATATATTCAGTTATTGTATTCTGACTGTTAACGCAGAGCTGTTAAATTCTGCCTCACAAAAGATTGCCAGTTAAACCCTGAGAATAAAGGATTTTATCGACATTCTAACTCTTTGTGTATGTGTCGGTCACTTCCGCCTTCACAAAAGAAAGGGTGGCATCTACCTGAGTTCTCTCTACCTTGTTAATGACTAGTCATTAGTTCCCATTAATGCTAATTTTGTCGGATCATTTTATTTGCCATTTATCATTTTATAATCATATTCTACTCGCTTTCCCGATTAATTTAAGTATACTCATGACCTAAGTCTGACAACTGCTTCTCTCAATGGTCTTTCTAATTGTTTATGATTTCTATTGACTGGCATTGGGATTTATTAATTTACTCAGTTACTCTGCACAAAAGAGGCCAAGTGAATGAGTGGGTACAATTTGAAGAGAGAAATTTTTTGCCCAGACTGAGACTTGAACCCAGGACCTTTGGCTTTCTGGGCCAATGTTCTACCAACTGAGCTACCGGGACGAGTTCCAATCTAGATGCAAATTTTTCTCCTAAATTGCCAATAAATGTCTTCTTACCTAAGAAGCTGTATTTGCAAAGATAGAAGCAAAGGTTTCATAGCATTTGGTGCACGGGAATTACAACATATATAAGAGAAAAATTTGCGTCTAGATGGCAACTTGTCCCAGTAGCTCAGTTCCCAACATTAATTGAAATATAATGCTATAGCTGTTTGGAGTCCCATCATGTCTTAATGTATTAGCCATTCAATGTGTATTTGTGAATGCATTTGAAGTGAGATCAAGAGAGTAAGATAAAGGGAGAATTTGTGCTTGGGTGGGAAGAAGGCTTGAATGGCTCAATGGTCTGGGCAACAGCACATAAAGCGGAAGGTTCGGGGTTCGATTTGCAGTTCAGGCATACATTTTTCTTTTTAGCATTGATTACAATAGTTTAGTTGTGTACATTAATTTACTTATTTTAATAGATTGTAAGTACTTCAAAAATAAGAAAAAAATTTATTATCAGTATGTTAGATATAATGCATGAAATATTTTATTACTTTTATGTTTAATACCTTGGCCATTGCTTTAATAGTGTTTGAACTGGTATCATGGAAATACTCTTGGTCAAAATGAAAGTGGCCGCACTCTTGAACAGTGAATATATTCTAACTTGGTCAATGTGAAATTGGCCACACTCTTGGAACAGTGAATATGTTCTAATTTCCACTTTGTATTACAGAATTGTTCCACAATGCAAGCACTTGCAGATACACAGAATTTTAATAATGTGATGAATTTTCTCTGTGACCAATTTTAATTATAAGAAGAACAAACTCTGGCTTATTTTAATGATATGATAAATTATCTCTGACCAAATTTATTTATATGACAAATTGTAGTTTATGAAACTGTGATGTTTAAGAAAGAATTGTTCAGTGTCTACCTTTCATGAGTGGTAATACACTTGTTTCATAATTTGAAACTTATGAATTCAGGCTTTGTTCAAGTGTTCATTTTATTTTGATTCTCGAACAATTTTAATTAGGCTGTGACTAATTGTCTCTGTAACTAAATGCATCTGTGACCAATTTTAATTATAAGACAAATTATATCTACACATTTTAATTATATGATAAGTTATTTCTGACAAATTTTAATTATATGACTAATATAACAAATTATTTTTATGATGAATTTTAATCATAAAACAAATTGGCTCTGTGCCTGAATTTCTATAATATGTTGTCCCCAACACCCATATATCTACGGCATGGAACTCGCCAACTTTATCTCCCTTTTGAAGAAAGCCACACTCAGGTTTATTTGATGACTGGGATTTCAATGCTGAGAACAATCATTCTAAAAAATACTAATTAATTTAAGCCCACTCAATTACAAGATGTGATCAAGTTGGGAGGATGATAACCAAATTGTGAATCATAACTTTTTGTTTTACTTTTAATTCTTTGAATTTTTTTAACCAGATGCAAGTACGGTTCTTTGATTTATGCCACGAAAGATATTTTTGCTGAGAATAAAATCTTTTTTTGGAATGAAGACAGAGCGGAAAAAATAAAGGACAAGAAACAAGCATATCTTAAATTTCTACACAGCAGATCTACAGACGATAATATTGAGTATAAATGAAAATCAGCAATTGTTAAAAGAGAAATTAGAAGAATAAAGAGAGAGCATTGGGACAGATATGTGTCGAATTTAGAACATGATGTACACGGACACCAAGCTACAGCATATAAAGTAATTAAACATTTAAGTAAAAACGAAAAGGACACAATACGGTTAAATCCTATACCTCTTACACAATGGGAACAACATTATACATCATTGTGGACAAACTTAGAAGAACAAACAATAGCCTTAAGAGAAAATTAACCAAATGTGGATGGTATTAGGTTTGAAGAGCTAATGTTAACAATGCAAAATTTTAAAAACAAGAAATCGCCTGGAACAGATAATCTAAACATAGAATTATTCAAATGTGCATCGATTACATTTATTGTTAAGTTTCTTGAATTTATAAACCTTTGCTGGAAAACGGGTTCTGTTCCAGATGAATGTAAGGACGCAATGACTGTTCCGATATTTAAAAAAGGAAACAGAAGAGAATGTACAAATTATTGAGGAATAAGCGTATTAAATTCAGCTTATAAGATATATGCAAAAAATTTTATCATATAGAATAAATAAAATAGCTGAAAAAAATATTACTTGAGGAACAAAATGGATTTAGAAAGGGTAGATCAACAATAGATTGCGTTTTTACAATGGCCCAATTGATAGAAAAAAGAAAGGAATTTAATTTACCCACGTATATAGCTTTTGTTGATTATACTAAAGCATTTGATAGTGTAAGTAGAAATAAATTATGGAATATGTTAGAAATGAAAGGAATTCCTCAACACCTTATAAGAGCCATTCAGAGTTCATATATATATATATATATATATATATATATATAGAAACAAATTTGAAAATAGACTGCGGAGATAAAATTAGTAAACAAAAAATAGAAATAAACCAGGGAGTAAGACAAGCGTGTCCGTTGTCACACGTATTATTTAATATATACTTGGACCATGTCATAAATGAATGGCAAGAACAAATTAATATAAATACTGTATTGACAACTCTGCTTTTTGCAGACGATCAAGTAATAATGACAACATCAGAAAATGCTTTACAACAATTCCTTTATACTTTATATAATATATTTCTAAAATACAATTTAAGAATATCTACATCTAAAACAAAAATATTAGCTCTGAAAGTAAAATGTGCAATAAGAACATAGATAGTGATAAAGAATGTAATTATAGACCAAGTTCAGAATTTTAATTATTTGGTTTGTCATTTAGGCAATGGCAGAAATTTAGATAAACACACTAAAATACAATGATTCAATTATCTATGTGGCACAATTAAACGTATTTTATTGAATAAAACTAGAAAAGAAACTATTTTTAAATTTTACAAAGTATTGGCAGTTCCATCTCTTATCTATGGATGTGAAACCTGGATATTAATAAAGGCAGATAGTAAACAAATAGAGGCTGCAGAAATGAAGATGTTGAGAGCAATAGCAGGATACCAAAGAACCAATAAAAAGAAAAACCAAGATATAAGAACAGAACTTAATATATTTGATCTCTGTGAAATAATACAATATTATCAAAATGCTTACCTTCAGCACGTATTATGAATGAATGAACAGTGCATACCAAGAAGAATGTATAATTATAAACCAAAAGGGAGAAGATTGTTGGAAAGACCATTGAAGAGATGGAAGGACCAATTCGACCTGTAATGAGATCGGAACAGGCCATTGGGCTTAATCCTTGTTGTTGTTGATGATGATGATGATGAATGAAATCTTTCTTTTACAGCCATAATGTAAAAATAAATAATTATAAGGTCATTGCATAATAGATTCATGAATCTGTTGTTGATTACTGAAACAGTCATAATAATTTTTTCTTTAGAAAATAAAAAAAGTATTTGATTTGAATGCACAACATTATCGTTAATTATTATGTCACCAGTATTATTTAATTTATACTTGGACCATGTCATAAATGAATGGCAAGAACAAATTAATATAAGTAGTGTATTGACAACTCTGCTTTTTTGCAGACGACCAAGTAATAATGACAGCATCAGAAAATGCTCTGCAACAATTCCTTTATACATTAAATAATATCTCTCTAAAATACAATTTAAGAATATCTACATCTAAAACAAAAATATTAGCTCTGAAAGGAAAATGTGCAATAAGAACAAAAATAGTGATAAACAGTGTAATTATAGACCAAGTTCAGAATTTTAATTATTTGGGTTGTCATTTAGGCAATGACAGAAATTTGGATAAACACACTAAAATACAACAATTCAATTATCTATGTTGCACAATTAAACACACTTTATTGAATAAGATTAGAAAAGAAACTATTTTGAAGTTTTACAAAGTATTGGCAGTTCCATCTCTTATATATGGATGTGAAACCTGGACATTAACAAAGGCAGATAGTAAACAAATAGAGGCTGCTGAAATGAAGATGTTGAGAGCAAGGACCAAAGGACCGATAAAAAGAAAAACGAAGATATAAGAACAGAACTTAATATATTTAATCTCTGTGAAAGAATAACATATTACCAAAATGCTTATCTTCAGCACGTATTACGAATGAATGAACAGCGCATACCAAGAAGAATGTATAATTATAAACCAAAAGGGAGAAGAATGTTGGGAAGACCATTGAAGAGATGGAAGGACCAATTCGACCTATAATGAGATCGGAACAGGCCATTGGGCCTAATCCTTGTTGTTGATGATGATGATATTATCGTTAAGTTATAACACTAACATGCAGTAGTCTTCAAATTTATTTGTAGATATCAGAACACTTCAGACCAAGGTTCAACAATGTAGCAAAAACATTGAATACCCAAATTTATAATCTCACATAATATGACATAGCATACATGATATAAAAATATGTTATGTTTGCAGCATAATGATGGAATGGTTCGTCCTGTCTGGTTCATATTTTCTGGAATGGGCAGTCAGTGGATCACCATGGGAAAGGAAATAATGAAACTGCCTATTTGTCTTGCTGCTATAGAGAAATGCCATCAAGTTCTTGAAAGAAAGGGATTGGATCTTAAACATATCATCACTACAAGTGATGCTTCCATATTCGACAACATACTTCACAGTTTTGTTGGAATTGCAGCAATTCAGGTAAATCATTCAACTAACTTCGTTGGGTCAGGATATTGCTATTTTCATTTTTTTTTGTAAATTTTACTCAACAGTTGGTAAAATGACAAGGTGAGTAAAATGCAAATGGAGTTTGAAGTAAAAGATGATTTTTTCAATAGTTTCTTGCTGTTTGGTACTAAACGCTAATTTTATGCAGGTAATTTTTTAAACAATAAAGGTGTCAGGAATAAGTTCTAACCTTTTGCAAAGTTCTAATATACATTACGGAGTAATATGTTGTTCAGAAAAGAATATATATATATATATATACAGTAAGTAATGGCAATTTAATATGAAATGTTAAAAAATGTTTATTTATATTTCATAAATTAATTATGGGAAATAACATTATTAGGTTTTCAAGTTAATAACTAATAAATAAGATAAATTAAAATGTTTCATACCTCTCCTCATAATTAATCTTCTAAGTAGATCGTGATTTCAGGTCTTGGCATCCCCATCCTCAGTACACTTATGCCAAGTGATTTATGTTGATCAGAAGAACCACTTCTCCTTCCCTCTGTTGGTGGACCGATGAATCTCCGGATCAGCTCAAAATCCATGGAAATTTCGAAGTTCATAAGTTTTTCTTGCTTGTTTTTCTGAATGTGGATTTTTTCCCAAACTGTGAGTTCCTTCAGAAAAACAAAAAATAAAAACTTATGAACTTCGAAATTCCTGTGGATTTTGACCTGATCTGGAGGTTCATTAGTTCACCAACAGAGGGAAAGAGAAGTGGTTCTTCCAATCGACATAACATCAATCAGCATAAGTGTACTGAGGATCGGGTTGCCAAGACCCTGAAATCGTGATCTACTTAGAAGATTAATTATGAGGAGAGGTATGAAACATTTTAATTTATCTTAAATTAAACCTCATAGTTTTCCTAAAGTTCAAAACTAATAAATAATTATGAAATCTCACCTAATAACCCCGTCATCTTCATGCACGGTACTGCAATTTCAAGATCTTCAAAGTTGCCATCTGGTGTTGATTTGATGAACTTCGAGATCAAATCTTGCTAACTGGGAATTTCAAAATCCATGGATCTGAATTTGTTCTTCTAAATGCATATCTTTCCTTGAACTGTCAAATCCGAGGGTTTTGCCAAATATTTCAAAAGTTTAGCTTCTATTTCAATTTTATGACTCTCTAGCAAACTATAAGCTGCAATTGCTGATTTTTTAATTTCACCATTTTTAATATTTCTAAAGTGTTCTTTTGTGCGTGTGTCTAAATTCCTTTTTGTTTTTCCTATATATACTTTATTGCACTCTTTACAACTAATTTGATAAATACCAGATTTTTTACTATCTGGGGTATTAACTTTATTATCAGTTATTAGTGTCCCGCACAATAGCCGAGTGGTTAAGGCAGGAAGCATTGGCACAGAGCTATGGTACTTGTGCTGGTTCGAGTCTCCATGGGGGAAGGAATTTTCTCATGGTATTTCGGCCAGTATGGGACCGGTGCCCACCCAGCATCGTGAGGTTGCAATAAGTAGCGGTTCCAGGTTGAGAAAACCAGTTATAATGGCTGGGGGACTTGGCATGCTGACCACATGTCACCCCTACACCAGCTAGATTATCATCTACCTCTGTGATTGACACATGTGGATGTGAGGCAAGCAGCCGGATGGTAGGCTAAGGGCCTTCTAGGCCTCTCGCGCCATGGAATTATCATTATCAGTTATTAGTAGATTACCCAGGCTAAATTTATTTATTGGTGCTAATCTAATATTGAATTTCTTGAATTTTTTAAAAAAATTTGTTGTGTATTTCAGAATGGTAAGTAATTTTCTTGAATTTTTTTTTTTTGGAATCAGACTGTAGGGTAGTGTAATCATTTAATCTTTTTGGTTGTCTGAATTTCTTTAATTTATTTGTTACTAGTGGATCCATCAGACGTTGTCCTGCCTGAAAGTTCAATTCTCGTGTCATGGCTGGACAATAAAAATATAAGTTACTTTTTTACCATAAAATTCAATAATTAATAAGTTTGCGAGAATACTCCTCACTGCCGTCTGTTGTTTCTCAAGAAACGTGCATTATGACATTACATTGTTGTCATGCAGAATATGTCGGTAATGCTGATGACTATACATCTGACATAAAAAAAAATTCTTATAACCTGATCGCAGCGCCACCTACCAGGTCCAATTGTGAATCTGAAACCATCCAGGGACCCACTCAAGCACACAAAAATTTCATCAAAGTTGGTCCAGTTGTTCAGGCAGTTTTTAATTTTGGATTTCAAGTAAACCTCTGCTTCTAATTGTCTGATTTTGCTCATTTTTGGATAATACCTACCTCGGTTTATTTTAATAGGATATATTGAGTTTCAATGTGAAACATAAAAAATTGTGACCGCTAGAATGATTTTTAAATTTTCACTTCAGGTGAAATCCTACACTAATGGTTTTAGAGGGTCCAATTGAGAATCTAAATCTTCCAGGGACTCACTCAAACACACACAAAAAATTTAATCAAAATCGGTCCAGTTGTATAGGCATTTTTTAATTTCGGATTTCATGTAAACCTCCACTTCTGAATTGTCGCATTTGACTTATTTTTTTGATAATACCTACCTTGGTTTATTTTAATAGGATATACTGAGTTTCGTTGTAAAACATTGAAAAATGTGACTGCTAGAGTGTTTTTTAAATTTTCAATTCAGGTAAACTCCTACACTGTGGGTCCAATTATGAATCTAAAGCATTGAGGGATCTATTCAGACACATACAAAAAATTAATCAAAATTGGTCCAGTCGTTTAGGCAGTTTTTAATTTTGGATTTCAAGTGAACCTCCATTTCTAATTGTTGGATTTCGGTCATTTTTGGATAATACCTATCTCAGTTTCTTTTAATAAAATATACTGTGTTTCATTGTGAAACATTGAAAAATGTAACTGTTACAGTGATTTTTAAATTTTTACTTCAGGTGAACTAATGATTATAGAGGATCCAATTGTGAATCTAAACCAATCAGATACACACAAAAAATTCATCAAAATAGGTTGAACCATTTTTGAGTTTTTGCGAGACTTATGCACAGCAATTTATATTATATATATATATATATATATATATATATATACAGGGTGTTAATGAATAACACCAACAAACTTTCAGGTATTGTAGAGGTGTCAGATAAACAATTTGAGATAATCAACTTATAGTCTAGAAGTTCAAATTTGCAAGTTATAATAATAGATGTTTTAGGAGCCAGTACGCTACTGACAATATTTCGAAGATTTTGTTGACAAGCTGTTACATTGTGTAGCCTTCTTTTGCAGGTTGACTTCTTGAGACCATTTAGCTCAGTGATAATGTGCCGGGTATAAAATATAATTCGTTAGGAATATGATATTCAAGGTTCGAACCTCAGACATGCTGACCTTTTATTTTTTTTATATATTCTATCTTTCTTGTGTAAGATGTTTGGAAATTTAGTAAACAATACTCTAGAATTTCTTTTAGTATGATACAGGAAAGTAATAAATGACAACATTCTGTACTAATGTAAAAGAAGAAATACTGTATAGCACACTACATAACTACAGTAAGTATTCACAAGTGAAAATTGCATGGTTCAGACGGTCCAAATGACAAACCTATTTATGCATTAGCGTAAACATTACTTCAGGTTAAATTGTACTGTATGAATCAAGTCTTATGACGTGAAATTTAGCACGAACATGAAGGAAAAGCATAACATAAATAAATAATTAAATTAGGTTCTATTATTGTTTGATTTGCCAGTGGACAAATAGTAAAGGAAATCAAATTCATATTTTGTTTTAAAGTAAAGATGTTAATATTCAGGAATAATAATAATAGTAATAATAATAATAAAAAATGAAAACCAACTTGTTATATTATATTACAGTACACTTAGGGTCGCATGTTTGGACGCATTAGACAGTAAAATGCCTTCTCTGCTGAGCAAGTTGTATGCTAATACGATTTTGCTTACTCAGAAATCTGTTCATGCGATAATAATTGGTTAAATTTGTAAGCTACCTGCAGAGGTAGCTTAAATGAGCAACTCAAATTAAAATCCCGAAGGGAACCGAATGGGAACCGATGGTAATCGATGTACTTTGCTGCTTTATCCAACATTTATCCAAGATGTCGGACCTTGAAGACTTCGATCATGTTTTCGGTATACACGGAGAAGAGGAATTTGATAGAGTCTACCAAAGAATTCAACTGGAAGAACAGGAGAATCGGCGTAATATTGCGTGTCGCAGACGTGTTTGTATACGGTATTATTTGCGGGATGCAAGCATAAATGCATTCCTCTATAGCAGACGAAAATAACGGAAGTGGTTTTATTGCTGAGAATTCTGGGTAATTCGTTGCCAATATTACGAAAACGTCGACTCTCGTGCATGACCGATAAGTCGGCCGTTAATTCGTTCTCAGCAATTGCTCACGGTGAATCAGCTCACTAGTGATTGGAAGTAATTTGAGTAGAGAGTAGTAAAGGAGTAATGGTTTAAGCATATAGAAAAATTAAATATCTTTATTCATGATGTTTTTATTATTAATTTAACATTTCTCAATGAAAGATAAATTTTTCTCTTCAAATATAAGTTATCTTTCATTGAGAAATGTTAAATTAATAATAAAAACATCATTAGAAGCCTTACTAGCTTTATAAAGTAATGTTAAATTCCCAATAAATGTCTTCTTAACTAAGAAGTTGCCATTTGCAAAGATAGAAGCAATGGTTTCAAAAGCATTTGGTGAGAGGGAATTACAACGTATATAAGAGAAAAATTTGCATCTAGATCGCAACTCGCCTTGGTAGCTCAGTTGGTAGAGCATTTGGCCCAGCAAGCCAAAGGTCCCGGGTTTGAATCTCGGTCTAGGCGAAAATTTTTCTCTTCAAATATATCTTTATTCATGTTTGCTTCAAAAATAGGATCATAGGTACTGTTCAAAATGTTGCCCTTGATGGAGTAAGCACAATTTGCATCTGCACAGAAATGATGCTCACACTCCTTCAAAGATTCCTGGAGTATTTCTGATTTCGTCACAGGCAGCCAAAATTCTCACCAGCAACTCCTCATCTGAGTCGACTGGAGTCTGATAAACGAGGCTCTTAAGGTGTCCCCATACGAAGAAATCTGGAGGAGTGAGATCAGGTGAACATGGAGGCCATGCTACAGGACAGCCGTGAAGAATCGACATCCAGGGAAGACATTAATCAGATGGTTCCTTACATTCATGTCAAAGTGAGAAGGTGATCCTACAAGTTTGAAAGCAGTAGTGAAAACGGACTGGTATCAGTCGTTAGTATCACGGGCATGAGCATGAGCAGTTGGTATAAATGTACAGCATTAAAAAAAAATACCTGTGCTTTTCATGTAAACAAATCACGCAACCAGTTTAATTAAAAATGAATAGTAATGCTTAAACAGAATATCAGAAAGTAAATTAAGTAACTACAAAGCAATATCCTTCTATGAATAAAAATAAAAAAAAGGAAATAAAAATACAAAAAAAACCAAAAAGAGAGACTTGAACCTGGCATTACTACATTCATTGGCAAGCATGCTACCCACTGAGCTATTATTGCAAATGACGTTGGAATTACCAGTCATCTAATACATATGATTGCATGACAGAGCAAGAAATACATACTGTCAGTGGCGCACTGGCTCTTGCCAAAAGACGAAATTTCCATAATTTCATAGCTCAAAATTTTGAAAATGCTGCTATACTTGCAATTAAAACTAGGGTTATCCTACAATTGGAGCAGAACTGAAGTATTCCCAAGACAAACCATTTTCATAATTTGCTTCATTGTTGATTTATGAGTACAAATGTCCAGTTTAAAAAAAGGCATATAACTTCAAACTTTGGCTTCACACACCCCAAGTTCATCATCATCACCCTGCCAGGTATTAGCCCTAGAAGAACTGTTACGGCCTGAGAAAGCGGTTTTCGTGCCATCTTTTCATAGGTCGACCAAGTGACCGTTTCCCATTTGGACAGTAGTTCATTATTGCCTTGGGGATCCTGGATCTAGCCATTCTTGAAACATGTTCCTTCCAGTTTAGCTGATATCTGGAGATGTAGTCCAGTATTGGTGACACATTAAGTTCTTGAAGGATTTCTACATTTTTCTTTCAATTCCACCCCAAGTTACTTATCTCAAATTGTTCGTCTAACTCTCCTCTAAAATATCTGAAAGTTTGTCGGTGTTATTCATTAACACTCTGTATATATAGATATTTATAGATTATTTCTTTTCCAAAGCCATTTAATCTAACTTCGTTTAATTGTGATTATATTCTTTCTTGATATCCTCTTCATTTAGTGGAATGTTTATTAAGCTGTATATTAAACTGTTGAAAATTTCATGTTTATGTGTAATATGATTGAAACCTGAAGATTTTATATAATTATCTACATGAGTATATATTCAGGAGAACAAATTTAGAGCCATGAATTTTGAAATTCCCAGCAAGCAAGATTTTATCTCAAAGTTCATCAAACCAACACCAGATGGCAACTTTGAAGATGAAGGTGTAGACCAAATATGTCTGAAAATGAGAGGGATGCCTCTTGAAACTGCAGTACCATACTTGAAGATCATGGAGTTATGATGTTAGATTTCACGATTCACTATTTATTAGTTATTTGAAATTACAACCTATATTTTAAAATTTTTATGCCTTTAGTTTTCTTCAAAAAAATATGTTTATAATACTGAGCATTTTACAATATAGCATTTTTCTTTATTACTGTCATGACTTGCAATTGCATATGGTTCCATTGGATTTTCTCTTAAATAAAACAACAGATGTCCACAGAAAATTTCCAAATATAATTTATTTGCTTCACAAAATTTCATTTATTCTTGCTTGAGAGTTCAGTTATCGCACAATTATTGTTTATGTCTAAATATTATTCCTGAGAGTAGTTAATAATAATAATAATTAATTGATTATCTCAGTCAAATATTCAATTTATTCAATAATTTGTCGACATTTCAATCTCCTTATGTGAAATCATTTTCAAGACATTTAACATTTTCAGTTATTCATTTTGTATGGTTGTTTATACTGCAAAGATACCATTACCAAGACAATTTTGCATGTGTGTGTTTTTTTTTTTAAATTTAAATTAACAAAATCAAAATTCCAGTTTTATGATTAAAAATATTTTAAATGCATTGAATAAAAAAATATTTAAATGAATGGTTTGTTAAAATATTTTTAATCACAAAATTGGAATTTTTATTTTGTTAATTTAAATTTGTTAAAAAAACACAAAATTATCTTGGTAATAGTATCAATGTAGTATAATCATTTATACAAAATGGATAACTGGAAATGTCAAATGTCTTGAAAATAATCTTACACAAGGAGATTGAAACATCAATAAATTGTAATCAAATGGTAAAGAGAAAAATTTATGCCTGAACCGGGAATCGAACCCCGAACCTTCAGCTTTCCGTGCTGATGCTCTATCCATTGAGTTAATCCAGGCTTCCTTCCCATCCAAGCATAAATCCTTCCTTTACCTTGCTCTCTTGGTCCCACATTCAATTGCAGTGAATCATCATTCACAAATACACAATGAATGGCTTCTACCTGCAGAAGACATGAAGGGACTCCACACAGCTATAGCATTATTTATTAAATTAATATTAAGAAGCTAAAGCTGTTACTATGATTGAAATAAGTATATTAATGTACACAACTAAATTATTGTAATCAAATGGTAAAGAGAAAAATTTATGCCTGAACCGGGAATCAAACCCCGAACCTTCAGCTTTTCGTGCTGATGCTCTATCCATTGAGTTAATCCAGGCTTCCTTCCCATCCAAGCATAAATCCTTCCTTTACCTTGCTCTCTTGGTCCCACATTCAATTGCAATGAATCATCATTCACAAATACACAATGAATGGCTTCTACCTGAAGAAGACATGAAGGGACTCCACACAGCTATAGCAAGAGAGCAAGGTAAAGGAAGGATTTATGCTTGGATGGGAAGGAAGCCTGGATTAGCTCAATGGATAGAGCATCAGCACGGAAAGCTGAAGGTTCGGGGTTCGATTCCCGGTTCAGGCATAAATTTTTCTCTTTACCATTTGATTACAATAATTTAGTTGTGTACATTAATATACTTATTTCAATCATAGTAACAGCTTTAGCTTCTTAATATTAATTTAATCAATAAATTTAATATTTACTGAGATAACAAGTTAATTATTGTTGTTATTAGCACACAATTTTTTCCATTCACTAACATTATGACTTAGAATGTTTTCTTCACTCTTGGTCTCACTTCACTGGTTAATAGTCAATACACGACTGATATACTGGCCGATGTACCTTTACAATGGCTTATATATGCAAGGGTAGGAATATCCTCGTCCTCCATTTGAGACTTTACCAGAGTAGAAGTCTTGGGAATCAAACCTTCTGTCCATGAGGGATAGACATATATTGAATTTTCTCCATGGGCCTTCCAAACGTGCGAATCAATGATTTCTGGATCTTTTTCTACCATACAAGGCAAGTTCCCAACTCTTGTTGGTGCCCATGAAATTCAAAGGCTAGTCCATCAGTGTATCCCAATATTTAGTCATAAAATCTGAATGTATATTCAAAGCTTGGGATATTTTTTGTTTCATATATAGTCATATAATTTATTAGCTTAATGTCCCCATACACTTTGATCATTTCATTGTCATTTGCTACCATGCCATCAATAATGTTAAGTTAAATAAGGTGATTGTTTATTTTTTATCATTTCACTCACCTCATACTTCATAATTTATAGCAGACCCAGGGTTTCTTCACGTAATTCGTGACATTGTCAATGCTGCGTCATGTTCACAACTTGAACATGACGCAGCATTGACAATGTCACGAATTACGTGAAGAAACCCTGGGTCTGCTATAAATTATGAAGTATGAGGTGAGTGAAATGATAAAAAATAAACAATATTAAAGAACCTCATAGTGTTATTTCCTATCTACATAACTTAATTAAATAAGGTGAGTTAGAAAATGCATGACTCACCTCATATTTGTGTTTCTTGAAGACCCAGAGTTTTGACACTCTACGGGTCGAATGTTTGAATGCATTAGACAGTAAAAGGCGTTCTCTGCTGATAAAGTTTTATTCAAACACATTTTTCTTACTCAGAAATCTATTCATGCGGTAATAATTGTAAGCTACCTGACAAGGTACCTTAAGATCGTAGCTCAAGATATAAACTTATGTGAAAATCCCGAAGGGAACCGAGTAGTTTGAAACTTATCCAAGATGTCGGACCTTGAAGACTTTGATCATGTTTTCGGTATACGCGGAGAAGAGGAATTTGATAGAGTCTACCAAAGAATTCAACTGGAAGAACAGGAGAATCGGCGTAATATTCGCGTCGCAGACGTGTTTGTATACGGTATTATTTGCGGGATGCAAGTATAAATGCATTCCTCTATAGCAGACGAAAATAATGGAAGTGGTTTTATCGCTGAGAATTCTGGGTAATTCGTTGCCAATATTACGAAAATGTCAACATTCATGCATGACCGGTTAAGGCGGCCGTTAATTTGATCTCAGCTCACCAGTGATTGGAAGTAATTTGAGTAGAGACTAATGTATTTGCATACGACCCTACGTGTCATTGTCAATTATTTATAACTGTTGAATTGGTGGTTGGTGATCTTGTAGGTTGATTTCAGCTGCCTCTGTTGGCTGACTATGAACTTCCAAATAAATTTTTTTCTTTTTCCCCACGGAATTTCAAAATTCATTATTTTCTTTATATTTTTATGTATGTAAATTTTCTCCCAAATTGTGAGTTCCGTAGATTTATCTAACTGTTTCATTAATTTGGCTTTTGTTTCAGTTCTATGTTTTCTAACTGGATGATTCTTATCCTCGCTCTCATTTTAATATAATAATTTTATTTAAATTAATTTGATTTATATGATACTTGCATATTATTGCGCAGTTTATATATGTTATATAATGCTCTTTTACATGGAGATTTTCATAGAAAGTTCCAGTTACTGCGAACACCTGCTTGTTTGTTTTGTAATAATTGCAATTATTCAGTCCTTATCTTATTTATTTGGAAAGGGTTTGCAATACATGTTTCTGCCTTATTAATGGGAGGTGATAATTAATTATGGATTTTTTGTATTGGCTAATACTTATAATAAAAGGCGGTCTTTGTTCACTCATGGCTGCCACCTTAAATTATGCTAGACTATCAAGAATGTTCTCAAAACACTGCCTCCAGGGCTTATATGAGGCACTTAGAATAGCAAGGGCATATCAACAAAAGTCACATTTTTTTTTTATTATTGCAATATAAACTCTGAACCTTCTTCTTACATCCCTGTGAGTATGAACTGTTGATATACCTTGGAAGAGAATGAGATCTCCATTGCAATAACACGTGGTGTTAGACCTGATACATCGCAGCGCAATAATATATGAGTTTGAGAATAGCGCTCAGCCTAGCTGCCCGCACGCTTATCTCATCCAGGATATTTATATTACCCTTATATTCCTCGAGTTTGTTTAGGCCCGGTTATTAAGTGCTTATTGTTGTCTGGTTGTTTCTTCGAGGGTGATATGCAGAAGAATAGGTTTTTTGTTCAGTTCTTTCGCTGTACACGCTAGGTATTATACATTCTCAGTGTCTTCTAAACTCGTAAAATACATAGGGTATACAGTACTATAAACAGAAATTACGGACATAATTTTTGAATTCACAATCTTAAAACTGGAAATGACTTTATGTTCATTTGGGATGAGAGTACTGAAAAACGAGGGTCTGCTGAAATTTCAAGTTGCCTCATGCATTACATAGAAAATAAAATAGCAACAGAAGTGAAAACGTTGCATATTTTTAAAACAAAAATTTAAACATAGTTTTGACTAGCCTCAAATATATCCATGCAGACTGTCTTATGAAAATTGAACGCACATTCATGGTGCCAGGACACTCATACTTACCCTGTGACCATGATTTTGTTAATATAGAGAAACATCTTTATAGAAGAGAAGTGTTTACCACCATACAGTATGGTCAACACATTGAAGTATGCAGGAGAAAGTACCCTATCGATGTAGTGTCAATGAGGAGAGAAGATTATAAAGACGTTTAAATTCTCCAGGATCACATAACAAAGCAGCAAGTTCAGAGCGCCAAGTTTTCGGAAGGTAGAATATTCGTTTTTTTTCCAATAATTACAAAATGGAATTTGGAGAATCAAACCTGATTACAATACAGAAAAACCTTATAATATAAATCTGCAAAAAGGACTTGGAAAAATGTATGATCAGAATTATTTTAATCTTTCATCAATCACCTTATCCGAAAAATACATAAAACCATTAGCTATTTTCTCAGAAAAGCTGGCAGATATTCGAGCGCTTCTTTCCTACATTCTAGCAACTCTCCATAGGTGAATCAAACCTGACTACAATACAGAAAAACCTTATAATATAAATCTGCAAAAAGGACTTGGAAAAATGTATGATCAGAATTATTTTAATCTTTCATCAATCACCTTATCCGAAAAATACATAAAACCATTAGCTATTTTCTCAGAAAAGCTGGCAGATATTCGAGCGCTTCTTTCCTACATTCTAGCAACTCTCCATAGGTACTTCAACAGCCTATTTTCTGCCCAAGAAACTTTGAATCACTTATCCCAGGAAGAAGAGAACGAAGTGGATGAGAACATGTTAAATTATTAATCCAGCTTCAACAACAATATTTTCACAAGTTCTTGCGCCTGCATCCATATTTTGGCCTTGGTGAGTCAATATGATTTTTAATTATATTTAATTAATGTTGGGAAGTAAACATTATGAGGTATAATCATTAAAATTCATCGGAGAACATATTGTTTAAACAACTCACCTCATAGGATTCATGCTTCCATGATATCGCGATTTCAAACATAGTCATGTTCATCGTCAGCCATAACTCCTACTGACGAAATTCTTCGGCCGTCAACTATTCTATTGTCGCCATCTTCATCTAGATGGCAGCACTGAAGATGGCGCCAATAGAATAGTTGACGGCCGAAGAATTTCGTCAGTCGGAGTTATGGCTGACGATGAACATGACTATGTTTGAAATCGCGATATCATGGAAGCATGAATCCTATGAGGTGAGTTGTTTAAACAATATGTTCTCCGATGAATTTTAATTATTTTTAATTATTTGTTTCTTTAATCAATGTGTTCATCTTTTATTTAGAATTTTATTTTAAATTTGTAATTTATCATGTGAATAATATAGATTGTCTTTTTTGAAGTAGCCTAATAAGTTTAACTTGCAATAGGCCCAATTTTTACTAGAAAGTCGATAAATATTATTACTTTCATATCAGTCCGAATTTTAAACCACTACAGAACACAATATTTAACTTCTTCCCATTGACGGATACACTATGTCACGCGATATACAAAAAAAAGTTTGTGAAACTTTAAATGCATTTTTCTCAAAACTACTATTTTGCGTATACGCCTTTGCTATTCTAAACGCCTCATATTATGCTGCATTTTCTTTGTCAAGCCAGATGCGGGAAAACTAAGTGAGTTACAACATCTTGTACCCATCTCTATGAACTCCACGTTAAATTTGTTATTTCTATAAATCACCTATGGAAGTTTTTTAATAACTTATTACTGTCCTCTTGCTTGTTGCTTTTACGGATCTCTGAACTGAGGTTTGCCGCCCCTCAACTAACAATGCATGTGCAGCTTTTTCTATTTTTAACATTTCTAAGAGGTATTCTTTCAATCTTGTATTCAAGTTCCTTTTTGTTTTTCCGATGTATATTTTTTGCAATCAATTTGATAAATTCCTGATTTGTTGCCTTCATCTATATTTTCATTTTTGTTGGTTTTAATTAATCTCTTCAGGCTATAATCATTAAGAAGTGCAACATTTCATGAGTATTTATTTCAACTCACAAATAATGCACTGTTATAGTTTAAAGCTGTTCCCTTGTTAGACTGTATTATCATTTGGCATGACAGTCATCTAAACCATTCTCATCCAATATAAATTATGTATATTTGCAGTATATAACCATTGTTAAGTAACTTTGTAGCAATCTTAATGGTTTGTAGTGTATCCAGTTATAAAATCACATTCATTTTTTTAATTTTTGCCAGGGCAAAAAACCAGCTATAATGTATAGAGACCTGCTTTTGCTGACCATATGTCACTTCTAATCTGGCTGGATAATTATCCATCTCTCCAATTGATACAATGTGTCATGTGGATGTGAGGCCAGCAGCCAGATACTAGGCTGGTTGCACCATGAGAAAAATTTGAAAAAATCTCAACTCTGAGATTAATTCAAACGACCTAAAAAGTAATTTGGAAAAAAATTTGCATTGTCTTTGTCTTTATATAATTCTTAGAAGAGTTCTTGTTAATCTTTTTCTCTAAAATATATGTAGAATATTGTTTTTATGTTTGAGTAGATGAAAGATAGAAGAAAATTACACCATCTAGTTTTCTTATTTAAGATTCTGTATACTTTGACTCCAAATTATTTAGTCTGTTGTTTCCAATATCTATTTTCCAACCATAATTTAAAAATATGATCCACCATCTTGCTTAATATACTACAACATCGGACATCCTATCACTCCACTTCATATACTATCTCTACTTCTTGCAATTGGAATTATCTACCACAAGAAATTAGGGCTTCCAGATGTTAGAATCATTTAAAATACGTGTACCGTCCGGGTGGTCTATCGCCTTTTATTGATTGCCATTAATTAGTTTACTCTTGCTCGATATTATCACAGATATGATTATAACTTAATATAAACAAAGAATATAGAGAACCGATAAAAATAACTATTTAGTCTTAGCAGTGGTTCTGCACGCTGAGCCCCATATATTACGCAGACTAGCTTCATTTCATAAACAACTGCTAATATATAATAAACAATACTTTGACCTATACTTTATTGTATTTAGCGAGGTATTTAACGAGACCATGACAGAGGAGATCATAGGATTCTAAATACTTGCAATAAATGATTAATCACAGTGATTATCTAAAATGGACTATCTTTAATTTTAAAGTAGTCGTATAAATTAAATTAACAAAATAATGGCTGTAATGCAAAATTATCAAAATAATAATGAAGGGTAACATAATTAATAATAACTCTCTCCAGCAACATTAATATTAATGACCTGTGTCATACCTAACAACATTTGAACTATAGACACTCATATAAAACAATACTTAACTTTCAGTTTCTGTAAACACAGCCTTTTAAATAAACATGATTAACAAATCTTGAGGTGATGGCCACATTGCCATAACTAAAAGGTCCTACTCTTGGAGAAAGTCTCTTCCTTTCTTAGGAAGACTTCCAGTCTATAGGAAGCCAGTACACCGATTGCTTAACGTTCCGTGTCGCCGGGGACAGACATCCTCTTTTGCGCAGTATGCACAGAGGAGTAGGGGAAAAGGGTGAGTTTGGAAAGTAGAGGACACAAAAGGAAAGAGGATCGGGGAAACACAGATGTAACATGTCTTCACAGAGATTGGGGCAATACAAAAGTTCCAAAAATCACGCATACACGGTACATACATAAATTTATTTTTGTTTCAATTTTGGTTTGGACCCATCATTCCACATCATATACTATCTCTACTTTTTGCAACTGGAATTATATACCAAAAGAAATCGGGGCTTTCAGATGTTAGAATCATTTAAAAGAAATCTAAATTTATTTTTGTTTTAATTTTGGTTTGGACATTACCTTTATGTGTAATGTACATGTATTAATGGGTGTTTCCCATTTAATTTATTGTATTACTATATTTCAATACTAATAAAATTCATTGTTAAAACTATTGAGGTGGAAAGTCATAAAATAAAATAAGTTAAAATATACCTTCTTAGGTAAGGTCCATCGTCCTCAACTTATAAAATATGTATTCTTTATGCCTGTAGGCCTTTCAGAATATCCGTTCCATCTTCAGCAGGTCCTTCGCTACAATATCTAATATGATGGTTGATGCTGCTGGTCCTAATGTCACGACAACACCACATTAGGACCATCAGCATCAACCATCATATTAGATATTGTAGCGAAGAAGGACCTGCTGAAGATGGAAAGGATGTTCTGAAAGGCCTACAGGCATAAAGAATACATATTTTATAAGTTGAGGATGACAGATCTTATCTAAGAAGGTATATTTTATTACTATATTTATTATTGTCATGTTTATCGTATAGCATATTGAATGTACACAAAATGTACATTGCATTTTTTATTCTCTTCTTTTTAAATGAATTATAATGTAATTAATTAATATATTGTATGTATATATATATAATTTATGTTATAAATATTTAGTTGTATTAATTATTAATGAGTTGGATATTTTGACTCACCTCATATTTCTTGATTTCAAAATATCCAACTCATAATAATTAAAAGAAACCTCATAGTGTTATTTCCTACATATATTTAATTTAGTTGTATGTTTGTCCTGGTTGAGTGGAAGAGAAGACCTTATGGCCTTAACTCTGTCAGAATAAATAAAACATTATTATTATTATTATTAATATATAATTAAATTTCATTGTGCTTGTAGATTGCTCTGGTAGACATGTTGAATCTCCTTGGCATAAAACCAGATGGAATTGTGGGTCACTCGGTGGGTGAGCTGGGTTGTGCATATGCAGATGGTTGTTTATCTTTGGAAGAGATGATACTGTCTGCTTATTACCGAGGACAGGCTTCTTTAGAAGCAGAATTGATTCCTGGCTATATGGCAGCCATTGGTATGTGGATAGATATAACTAACTAACTAACTCACTGGCACTATCAGTCCCATAGATTCATGACTATGTGGACATAAGCTATCCACTCATTCCTATTCTGAGCTAATGTTTTCCAATCATCCCCCTCATAATCTACTTCTCTCAAATCATGATTAATGATATTCTCCTACCTTCTTGGCCTATCTACTGGGGGCTATCTCTCTGGTTTTTCTACATGGAGTTTCCATACCACTCTTTCATTCCCCATTTGTGCCACATAGCAGTCTGCAAGACTTAACAATACACAACTCAAATATAATTATTCTTATCATACATATCTGGTTTCCATCATGTAGCTCACTGTTGTGTAGCTTTTCCATTTGCCTGTCTGTTCATCTCTCTTTGGTCCAAAACTTTTTCTAAGAATTTTATTCTCAAGTACTCATAATATTTTCCCTCGCTTAAAGTAAGTGTCCATGTTATGGATCCATATAATGTAAGTGGGTGAATAACAGTTTTATATATTTTCAGTTTAATGTTTTCAGAGAAGTAGGCTTCAATATAGCCGAGTGTTCAAGGCAAGAGGCCTTGGCGCAGAACTACGGGATTTGCGCTGGGGGAAGAAACTTTCTCATGGATTTTCAGCCAGTATGGGGCCAGTGCCCACTCAGCATCATGAGGAATTTGGATAGCTACAATAAGTAGCGGTTCGAGGTTGAGAAAACCAGCTATAACGGCTGGGGAACTTGACCTGCAGCCCACATGTCACCTCTGTACTGGCAGGATGATCGTCTACCTCTGTGATAAATACATGTAGAAGTGTACATTTTCTTACATGCTCAATGTTAAAATCATTATTCAACCAATGAAAATACAGTCTTACATCTGCTTTGTTTACATTACAACTGTAACTTAGCTCACAAGAGGTATAGTACATATTTTAAAAATATTATGAGCTCCTCGCTTCAGTTCTTTTACAGAATCACTTGGTCATCAGCAGAGAAAGTACCTTAGTTGGTTGGGAAATGAGGTATACTACACACAGAACCATTGCGTCTGTATTCTGTTGACTCTTGTATGCACCACAGCTGCGCACTAGGCTACGTTCCTGTCACATCGCATGCATACTCTGATTTGAGTTAACTTGTGCTCGCTATAGAGCACTACAATGCCAACCAAGATACTTTCCCTGGTCATCAGCTTACAGCAGTGTTGAAATTTTAATTCTCTCACTCTTCTTTCTCTCCAGTAAAACACAACATAGCACTAACAAGGGACCCTTTGACCTCGAGCAATCGGATCTGCATGAAAACATGCTTAGAATAACAAGCGATCATTAAAGCAATAATGGTCTGTGTCATTTCCATGTAGAACTCCGCACTTGTCTGCTAGCACCATTAGACGACATATTGTAGCTGCACTAACCAGTACTCCAGTTGCGTGAATGGTATAGCTGCAGTACATATTTGTCACTTGGAGTGTTCACAAGTGGGTTACTGTGTAAACTGTAGAGAGCAGTGATATCATGAAGAAAAATAATCCTATGAATGTGGTTCAAATATCAGGGACAAAGTTGCAATGTGCTGAATATGGAAATGATATCGGGGCCGAGGATATGGAGTTTGCAGATGTGTTATATAACATGATTCAGAAATATAATGGGGATGACACAGAATTACATGACGTTATGCTGGATAGATTTATATTGATTTTGAAGGACAAGAGGAACCTGAACCTCTGTTCAAGCAGTACACGACGTTTATCTCCAGAGCAACAGGAACAGTCAAGTCAAAGTGAGTATAAAACTCTCTCCACCCAAAAAGTCGAGATCCAATGTATTAGAAGATTATTGATGACAGCATACTAGAGAACGTTTATGAAGACTATTACATCGTGGCTTCAATTCCTATAGCAAACAAATGAAGCGCTATAAGTGCATTAAAAGTAAATCAAATTACTCGTTAATTATAAATTGTGTGTGTAGCAAACGGCAAGCAGGAGCTCGTTTCAAAAGAAACAAACTGTAGCAATTACAAACAATAAAATATCATGTAATATTGCAATTTGATAGTGTAAGGAGGTATGGATCTACAGTTCACTATTGGCATCTGTGGATGTGGGCACTAGAAGTGGATAAAATGGGTGGCTTGAAAAATTTCGAAGCTTCCATTTCCTTTATCGACCATCTCAAGGCTAATATGGCATTTCACCCAGACATATTACTACATTTGTCACATTTAAGGACATAGAAGACAATAATAGTATATGTCAGAAGGCACAACAGTTTGTGGAGGGGGTGAACGTGTTTATAAACAGAGAAGGGTGTGGAGAAAGTAATGTTTGGAACAGTGACAAGAGTCAATTCCAGTATGAAATGTCTTCAGCATCAATACTGTCCCACAGAGGAGAGAAAACTACAACTAGTGTATTGCAGTCTTTACATAGCTCTACCCACAGCTGTACGATTGATGTGGCTTTATCAATGACAGGCAGACTAGCAAACAAGTTGTACATCTATATTAAATTAATGTTAGGGAGCAAACATTATAAGGTATTATATTTGAAAAGAAAAATACATGCCTAGACTGGGGTTTGAACCCAGGACCTTTGACTCTCTATGTCAATGCTCTATCCAAGTGAGCTACCTAGGCCTCCAAAGGTCCTGGGTTCAAAGCCCAGTCTAGGCATATATTTTTCTTTTTCAAATATAATTTGTCCATCATTAAGATGTTTAAAAACGAATAATATGAACATTATAAGGTATAATTAATATTTAATTTTAGGAAGTTATATTTTGAGGTTATTTTAATTATATTAATTATATTATTTTTAGTCTGCACATCTTACCTCAATATTAATGTTGATTTGTTCTTGAACATGTTTCAAAACAATTCTGTTTTATCGTCAGTCTGGAAAAGCTGACAATAAAACAGAATTGTTTTGAAACATGTTCAAGAACAAATCAACATTAATATTGAGGTAAGATGTGCAGACTAAAAAATAATATAATTATAAGGTATGATCATTGAAATTCATCAGAGAACATTTTTTGATAACTGACCTAATAAATTTTGTATTTTTCATGATATCACGGTTTCAAACATAATCATGTCCATCTTCAGCTATCTAACTCCAATTCCGAGTTATGGCTGAAGATGGACATGATTACATTTGAAACCGCGGTATCATGAAAAGCACGAAATTTATTAAATGAATTGTCAAAAAATGTTCTCCGATGAATTTCAAGTTGTACATCTGTTTTTGAGAGATGCAAGGCACTTTCAGCCCAAATATTTCAAAGAAACTTGAAACAACCTGTTCATGAAGCATTCATGTGGAGGCAAGCAAAAGTGGAAGAATGACTAAAGAACACATGAAACGTTTTCTAACTTCAGTCTTTGACGAACATATAACAAGTGAAAAGAGCTTATTGTTATGTGATTCCTGGTCAGGTCATACAGATTATACCCTTCTAGATTCAAGTTTTCCAAACAAAGATGTTATGCTGAAGGTATTGTCACCAAAAACAATTCCAACCCCTTGATGTTAACTTCTTTTGGCAATATAAGCTCTATATCAAAAGGATTACTGATTTTGTAAGACTATAATGTGCCAAATCAGAAGTGAAGATACATGATTGTTATTTCTTCATGAAACTTCACTCTGTGATTTACAATCAATTTGCTGCACCAATGTATAAGCCTATGTTGGAATATGCTTGGCGATAGTCAGATTATGACATTGACATACTAACATCATCATTTGGAAATATAATTACTATGGCTTTTGATATTGGACTGCATGATTCGAAAGTGATTTGGAATGTGATAACTAGAGGGTGGATTTATATGCACTAAAAACCATAAATATATGCATGCAACTTTGCAGCAAAAAGTTGAAAATATGCTCTTAAAATTAACAAATATGCACAAAAATTAATTTTCTTCTTATAGTAAAATACACTATTTTTTCACATTATTTTATTCGTTTTTTTATTAAGCAAAAATTGTAATATTTTTACTTTTTCGCTCCTAATTGAAGTTAATAATTGTATTTTATAGTGTCATTCTCATGAATCTTGTCTGTTTTATGAAATATAAGTGAACAATCATTTAATGTTCACTTATAAATTTTTGTTACAATAAATAACCAAATATTTTTTCTAAATTTTCTGGTAGAAATCCCTTCCTTCTGTCACTTAAAATATGTTTGTACGAAGAGAATGATATCTCCACTTCACATGAGGTCACAGGGCAGTATCGCAAAGAGGCTATCACTTACAGAATAAGAATTATATTGATTTAATAATGTGATAAACTGATAATAAGTTATTTAAAATACTCACATGTTTGACGCAGAATTGGCATAGGACAATTTTCCCATTTGTTGTTAATGTAGGATTCCCACCAATCCATTGACGAAGCAAAGATATTTTACTGGATTTTTCCTTCAGCATTGAAAACATTTGTCTTGGGTCATTAACACTCACAAAATGGTATTTGAGAAAAGAATTTGAACTTCGATTCCCGATTTGTTTTGTCGCTGTCGTCAATAATGTACAACAGGCTTCCTTTGTGTGAAATGAAGTATATTTTGCACACATGAAAGTATATTTCAGGAATGATTTTTTAGTCTTTGTCGTGTATGCCGACAGTCTCAATAAGGCTGATGTTCAAACTACAAAGAATATCGCCGGTTGAAAACGAAAACAAGTAAATTACCACCAATAAACTGTCCATTGTTGGCAAGCACGTTCATCTCTTCCGAAATCTTCCTTTCAGGAAATGGTTTAGGCCAGGTTGCTTTATTGACTTGTTGAGATTTAAAACTGCTTGTCACTGTTTTGTGAAAATACGAAATAGGGATTCTGGCTTTCTATGAAAACAAGATTGTCCTCATTTGCAAAAACATGACAATAAAGCAGAAACTTGTCATTTTATGGGGTTACAAACTAATATTTTAATATTAAATAGAGAAAAAAGTATAATATATGCACCCATATACACATATTAGTGAAATATGCGCTAAATCCCTTGAATATGCATTTATATGCACTATAAAATTTTGCCAATTGATTACAAATGACGTGAAACGCATTCCTCTACCATGCATATGTTTATCTTTGAAGGAATAAAACATACAAATATGCCCTCTAGTGATAACATAGCTTTAGTGAGGTGTGCACATTGTTCTCTTCCACTTTGTTTTAACCACTTAATCAAAATCCCACATCTACACTTTGAGGACTAAATATAAGCACTATCAGATGTGTGGTACTGCTGTATTTGTGTGTTTTGTGCGCTATTATAAGTACTTTAAGGAGAGAGTTTTTTGCACTGTTGATTCAAAATGTAATGATATACTGACATTATTGAATTAAGTGTAATTTCCCTCCTATGGTATTGATATCTTGTTACTTTGTTTCTCTCTATTAAAATGTCACTTGAGGTAGAATGCAATGTTTCAAATGGAAATGACATACACCACTGTTGTTTTAATAATCACTTGTTATTCTAAGCATGTTTTCGTGCGGATCTGATAGTTCAAGGTCAAAGGTATTCCTTGTAAGTAATTTGAGTCGGAAGTAAATATCAATAAAACTACATATCGTCGCTTAAGAAACAATACCACATAACTGACACTTTTGGTGACATTGACATTTTTATACTGTTAGCATCACAGAAGAAGTGCACTCAGTTCAAACATAGATTAGGATGAAATTTTGCACCATGACCTCGCTAAACTTATAGATACAATGGTTTCAATCTATAGGTACTAAGGAGAAAAATGAACTGTTTTTTTGTTTCTCATGTAAAATTTGTATTTTGTTTGTTGCGCGTTATTGTTTCTTAAGCGACGATATATGGTCACATGTAGAAATACATTATATAATGGAAATGGCCAGTTAACTACAAATGAGGGAAATTTTGAAGAACTAAGAAAATTCAATTAGGCCTAGCTAAGAACTATAATTATAAACATGAATGAGGTAACAGTATTGACATAGTATTTTTTTAAGAATAAGAATAAATTTTATTCAAATACAGATTTTTTGTACAAAAGAAATAAAATATCGGTCAACTCTGGAAACTTCTCTCCAAAAAGTAAAACTAAAAATATATATAACTGTTATTCTTCCAGCCAGAGATGTGTGGTGATATTTTTGAGGGATCAGCAGTAATAGAATTGTTATGACACTATTTAACAAATCTTCCAGGTAAATATGAAAATAATAAAATATGTTAAATAAGAAGCGATGAAAGCTGAATAACAGCAAATGAGATGCAATTTATGCACCGTATAGCAGGCTTACAAAGTGGGACCATAAAAGAAATGAAGAAATTTTGGAAGAGTTGGAGGTAGAACCCATTCTCCACTAAATTCAAAACTACCAGAACAACTGGAAAGCTCATCTTCAACAAATGCCACCTCATAGAATTCCAGAAGCCATGTTTCATTACTGCCCCCAAGGCAAAAGATTGCTGGAACATCCAAAAAAGTGCTGGATGGAAAATTCCTCTTTGAGACTGTAACAGGCCACATTGCCTAATACTTGCATGGATGATGATGAATTCATATTAAAATGAAAAATAAAGCTTACCTTCATCTATACATCAATGGATTCTGCCTCACTCCTTTACAGGCAAATTTTTCTCTGACATCATCATAAAAGTGATATCAAAAAAACATATACTACTCTATTGGTTTCAAAAAAAGAACAGAAGGCCAGAAAAATTATTAATTTTTTTTGCATGCAGTTAGCCATTATGAAAAATTGTATTATTTAGTATTCAATTTTAAAATGACACAGATAGTCCTACTATCCATTGATGGCACATCACTGCTTCCAGTTATATTATATGAATGCAAAACATTGTCTCTTAATTTAAGTGAGGAAAAAGTTTTGAGTTTTTGAAAATAAAGTTGGACCAAAGAGAGATGAACAGAGATGTGAATGGAGAAAACTATTTAACAATGAGTTACATGATCTTTGTGGGAAACCAGGTGTAATAAGAATAGTTAAGTCACCTAGAGTATAATGGGCAGTACATGTGGTACAAATGGGGAATAAAAGAGGGGCATAAACATTTATTTTTGGTAATAAGATGGAAAGCACCCAGTTGGTAGGCCAAGAATGAGGTGGGAGAATAACATTAACCATGATTTGAGGAGGTGAATTATACAGGGAATGATTGGAAAAATTGCCTCAGAATGGAGTTGTATAGAGAGGTTATATCCACACTGCCATGAACCTCTGGGTGTTTTAGTGCCAGTGAGTTAGCCAATGGAAAGATTTAAAAAAAATTGCACCTCATGTCAGGATTACTTGTGGTAATGTTGTGAGATTTCTTGTTTTCTCGTATGATCTTTGTTTATTATATGTATAAAAAGCCTGGATGGCACAAAGGTAGTGTCCTGGTGCGTAAAACCAGGTCTTGGGTTCAAATACCAGTTCAGGTAAAACATTTTTCTCTTCAAACATTAATTTGTCTTTAAGTGTGAGTGATAAATTTAGAAAAGAATATCGAAAATATAAGCTTTACTGGCTATATTAGTTGTGTAAAAATCATATTAAACGTCTTCTTGAATAAGAAGCCGCCAGATGACATTATCGGGTTCAAATCCCAATTCAGGCATAATTTTTTTTCTTCAAATATTGAATAAAAAAGAACATTTGATTTTAATGTAGAATTAACATTTTTCAATATAAATTTTATTTATTTTGCAGGAATTGGTAACAATACAATTCAATCATTTTTACCTCCAGAAATAGATGTTGCTTGTCACAATAGTAAGAACAGTTGTACGATATCTGGTCCTGCAGAAATAGTAAAAAAGTTTGTAGAAGAACTGAACAAAAAAAAAATTTTTGCACGAGCTGTGAATGTTGCTAACATTGCATATCACAGTCGTTATATTGAACCAGCTGCTCCTTATTTACTTGGATCCCTTCAAAAGGTAGATGAAATTCTTAAGACTTCTTTTATTCATATTTTTAATTTTAACATTGTTGATGGTATAATTGTGTGTGTATTTTCATTCCTAATTTTGTTCCCTGTTTTGATTTTTTCATCTTATATTATCATTATTTCATTGCTCCCCCTTCTTTTCTCCTCCATATCATCTAGTGTACCCAGGTAGCAATCAGGCTTTCTTTTAGCTGAACTGTGTTTTATATCTATCTAAGTTAGATAGAACTGAAGATGCTATACAGAAATATCAAAACTGGTCTTTGAGAAATCTCAGTTATGAGGTGAGGTGTTAAATCTAATTATATTATTAAACTAAAAATACCCTAACAAAATTTTCAAGAAGAAGACTATTATTAGTCATTCCAAGTGGAGTAATGGTTACTATTCTAATTTGAAACTAATGTTGGGAAGTAAAAATTATGAGGTAATATTCAATTAATATATGGTCAGAATAATATTTAAAAATCTCACCTCATAAATCTTGTGTTTTTTTTCACGATACTGGTTTTAAATGGAATCCTGTCCATCATTAGTCAAATCTCTGACTGATGAAATCCTTCTACCATCAACATCTTCCAAGCTGCCATCTGTAGTTGAGTTTATAAACTTTGAGATTAGATTTTGTTTGTTAGGAATATCAAAATTCATCAATCTATCCTTGTACTTCTGAATATATATCTTCACAACTTTTAGTACTCTTTTAGGACAGGCCACTTTCCTCTTTTTGAAGTTTATACTACATAGAGCATTTCCCATATTGGTTAAGCAGAATACTTTCATCAGTGATGACCTAATCTTTTTATAATTTAAATACATTTTGGATTAAGCCCTCTCCATCTTCAAATCATTTTTTGTCCTTCAGATTTAGCTTAGATTTTGTCTGTTATTCTTTTTTTCAGTTGTTGAAATGATTAACATGGTTACAATGTTGCACAGAGGGATTTGAAAAATCATCTGCAAAAAAAAAAAAAGAAATAACAGCATGGGAAATATATTTTCATAGTTTTATTCTGAAAATAAGCAACATGTAATGGAAATGATTAAAATAAAGGTGGATTGTTGGATGTGATGTCCCACGTTGTAGATATATGATTATAATAATTTTGATCACTGTTATTTGCCATGGCACTGATGACTCCCTTCAGGGGAATGGGGAAAGTTTCTTACATAAACAAATAACGACACTTTGTTAACAGTTAAACTAAATGTTATTTGATGTTTTTATTATTGATTTAACATTTCTCAATGAAAGATAAATTATATTTGAAGAGAAAAATTTTCGCCTAGACCGGGACTTGGCTTTCCAGGCCAAGTGCTCTACCAACTGAGCTACCGAAGCGAGTTACAATCTAGACGCAAATATAATTTATCTTTCATTGAGAAATGTTAAATCAATAATAAAAACATCATTAGAAGCCTTACTAGCTTTATAAAGTAATGTTAAATTCCCAATAAATGTCTTCTTAACTAGAAGCCGCCATTTGCAAAGATAGAAGCAATGGTTTCAAAAGCATTTGGCGATAGGGAATTACAACGTATATAAGAGAAAAATTTGCGTCTAGATCGTAACTCGCTTCGGTAGCTCAGTTGGTAGAGCACTTGGCCCGGAAAGCCAAGGGTCCCGGGTTTGAGTCCCGGTCTAGGCGAAAATTTTTCTCTTCAAATATAAATGTTATTTTATTAAAGTTTTCACTTCTCTTTAGATGAATCTTGTAAATGATCAATAATTTAAAAGATTCCAGCTTAAATTAATAAATTTCACTTATGGAAGATTATTACTTCATTTATGTAATGGATGACTATTTCCAACAGTAAATTTTTCACTAACTCTTTATTTTCACTTTATGGATTATTTATACTCCATATGAATTAAATGTATACTACAATATTATTTTCCATAACTTTGACACCATTTTGTCAACTAATATCAAGAAATGAACAATAATTCTCTCATTTCTTGATGAGCCGTTATTTAACATGTCTGACTTCTTTCAAGTATTGTAGCCATCTTCTTATTCTGGGAAAAATCCCATTTCATTTCTGTTATAATCTGGAAGTTCTGATTGGTCCAACTGAAAAGGCTGATTCCCATCCAATTCGTCCAATCCCATTTATTTGTTTATAAAAAATCTCAATTCAAATATTTAAAGTATTTTTACATAATTAAATCAGTTTGAAATACATCTAACTGTATTAACAGTTTATATTGACCAGTTTGAATTTTTTATATACTTATAAAAAATTTGAATTCTCTAAATCAATCTTATTTCCATTCTTACTAGAAATAAATATAATTATATTTAAATATTAAAATAAAAAAAACCCTTATTATTATTATTATATGGGGATAAATATCCGGTTTTAAATCACCCCTGATTTATTTTAATCTGAGCTACAACTAAGGGTCGAATGTTTGAACGCATTAGACAGTAAAAGGCGTTCTCTGCTGAGAAAGTTTTATCCAAATACATTTTGCTTACTCAGAAATCTATTCATGCGATAATAATTTTAAGCTACCTGACGAGGTACCTTAAGATCATAGCTCAAGATAGAAACTTATCGTGAAAATCCCGAAGGGAACCGATAGTAACCGATGTAGTTTGAAACCTTTGCAGCTTTATCCAAGATGTCGGACCTTGAAGACTTCGATCATGTTTTCGGTATATGCGGGGAAGAGGAATTTGATAGAGTCTACCAAAGAATTCAACTGGAAGAACAGGAGAATCGGCTTAATATTGCGCGATGCAGACGTCCTTGTATACGGTATTATTTGCGGGACGCAAGCGTAAATGCGTTCCTATATAGCAGACGAAAATAACGGAAGTGGTTTTATCGCTGAGAATTCTGGGTAATTCGTTGCCAATATTACGAAAACGTCAACTTTCATGCATGAACGGTAAGTTGGCCGTTAATTCGATCTCAGCAATTGCTCACGGTGAGTCAGCTCACCAGTGATTGGAAGTAATTTGAGTAAAGACTAATGTATTTGCATGCGGCCCTAAGTGTGAGGCTAAATTAAAATAAATCACTTTCCCCAAATATCAAGTTTCTTTCTATACAAGATTCATCTATATTAGAATCAATACAATGTAATACATCACAATTATGATAAATACATGTTACATACTCAAATAAAATTATCAATTTTACAAAATTACATACAATATTTTAAATACATTTTCAACGTAAAATTCATCGGAGAACATATTGTTTAAACAACTCACCTCATAGGATTCATGCTTCCATGATATCGCGATTTCAAACATAGTCATGTTCATCATCAGCCATAACTCCGAGTGGAAGCATGAATCCTATGAGGTGAGTTGTTTAAACAATATGTTCTCCGATGAATTTTAATGTTATACCTCATAATGTTTACTTCCCAACATTAATTAAATATACATTTTCAACTATTTGAAATCACCAGCTACAACTAATTAATAGGAGTCTGAAATGGTTTCAAAAGTTCCTTGGAAAATTTTCCAATTTTTTCCCTAGTGTCTATCTCAATCAACTCGTATGTAGTATCATTAAAGTTTTTAGATATCTCATAGGGACCTCATACATCTGGTTCATCCTATGGTATTGTTTCTTTAAAGCATTGGATAGTGAAATATCCCGTATGAGAACATTGTCTCCAATTTTGGGATTCCACTTCCTTTTATGTCTTTTAACTTTATTGTTGTGCTTTTGTGCCCGACATTCTAATCTTTCAATAACTCTTTTAGATATTTCCTTGGATGTCTCCAGAATTTGATTTTTATCAATAATAGGTAATGGTAAATTTGCAATTAATCTGCCAGGTTGTTTACCTGTCATTAGGGATATGAGTGCTTCCTCAGTATTGACATTAATTGAATGATTCATAACATTCTCTATGACACTGATATTTAAACCAATCAGAATGTTTATGATGGGTCAAAATTCTTAAACTTGTAGTAAGTTATATTATATTACTTTTAGTCTGAACATCTTACCTCAATATTAATGTTGATTTGTTCTTGAACATGTTTAAAAAACAATTCTGTTTTATCGTCAGCTTTTCCAGACTGGTTTTATTTATGTTGCATTATGTTGCACAACCTGGATGTCGATGTCAGCTCCATCCTGTGATTGGCCAAAGAACCTCCAAACAAGGTAATGCTCCATCGGTATATCAAAATTCATAATTCTGTTTCTGTTCTTCTGAATATAGATTTTTTCCCAAATAGTCAGCTCTTTTGTATTCTCTAACTGTTTTAATAATTTAGTGTCTGAATTTATATTATGTTTTTCAGACCAAACATGAGCAGCAACTGCAGATTTTTCTATTTCCCCATTTTTAATATTTCTTGTGTGTTCTTTGGTTCTAATTTTTAGGTTTCTTTTTGTTTTTCTATATATATCTTTTCACAACCCATGCATTCAATTTGATATATTCCTGACTTTTTATTTTTATCAGTTTTTTCATTTTTGTTGGTTTTTTTTTCATTTTTGAAAAAAATAAAAAGTCAGGAATATATCAAATTGAATGCATGGCTTTATTAGAACCAAAGAACACATAAGAAATATTAAAAATCGGGAAATAGAAACATCTGCAGTTGCTGCTCATTTTTGTTCTAAAAAACATAATATAAATCCAGACACTAAATTATTAAAACAGTTAGAAAATACAAAAGAGCTGACTATTTGGGAAAAAATTTATATTCAGAAGAACAGAAACAGAATTATGAATTTTGATATACCGATGGAGCGTGACCTTGTTTGGAAGTTCTTTGGCCAACCACAGGATGGAGCTGACATCGACATCCAGGTTGTGCAACATAAATAAAACCAGTCTGGGGAAAGCTGACGATAAAACAGAATTGTTTTGAAACATGTTCAAGAACAAATCAACATTAATATTGAGGTAAGATGATCAGACTAAAAATAATATAATTAAAATAACCTCAAAATATAACTTCCTAATATTAAATATTGTAGTAATTTCCCTATTAACTCTTTCACAGGGATTACTTTTTGGGTGATATTTACTACAATGGTACAATTTAATTCCCATCGCAGTAAGTTTGTCTTTAAACTTAGGACTTGAGAACACTGAAGCATTATCACTAAGTAGTGCCTCAATAAGTCCATAATTAGGTAAATAGTTCCTCACTATTTTACCAAGGCAAGCTCTGCTATTTACATTTCTAAATGGATATATTTTACAAATTTTGTCGGAAGTACAATTAACTGCAATATTATCTTGCGTTTGGCATTCACGGCCATTTACCAATTCACTTTCCTCATGAACAACTATATTCTCTATAAAAATGTGTTCTTCAGCAATGTCACTCTCCTTTTTACTTAAATTCTTACTGTCATATTCGTTATCAAATGGGATGACGACTCTGACATTATCTTCATTACATAAGGAAATATTCTTACACTAAAAATTTATTATGGCATTATATTGCTCCAACAGGTCGCAGTCTATTAACATATCACAAGACAAATATGGAGAAATTAAACATATTGCACTGAAGCAATATCCTCCGATATTTAAATCTAGAAGCCATTGAACCTTAATTGGCAGTTTCTTCTTGCCTATCGCAAGAGTACAATACACTCCACATATTCTTACAGTCTTTATCTTATTCCCTTTGTTGACTAAGAAATTATAAAATTTCTGATCTATTGTTGTGTTCGAGCAGCCACTATCCGCTATGCAAGTAATATCATTGTTAAAATATTTACTTTAATTTTGGGTGGTCGCTCTATGACATTTAATTCTTTATTATTAACTGATTCTTAGAAATATTCATGTGATTATTCAATATTATGTTATCTCGCTGTCTTGAGGTACATAACTTACTATCTCCTCTCATATTTGCTGGTACAATTTCTAAATTTTGAAACCTATCAAAGCATCTATTTTGGACCCCTATGTTCCTAATGATTGAGGTACATTGCGGAGTCTTTAATGTACCTTCTATGCATTTAAAGCATGAGGTATCCTGTGATTTACTTCGTGGTCATTTTCATTATTCGGTATGTCTTGACTTTGGTTGTTAATAATTACAGAGTCTATTCTATTTTGCTCTGTCCTATCTCTAGTCTCATTCATTTGGCAATTTTGTTGTCGTTGGAAATACCCTTTATTTTCATTACCATAGGTATTCCTTCTTCTTTTACCTCTATAGGGAGAAGTCCAATACCTATTTCTATTATCTCCTACCCTATTAACATCCACATAATTCATTTGTCATTCATTCCTATTTTCACTACGTTTTAACCATCTATTCTGGTTATTGTTACTATAATTATTTGTCATCCTATTTTTATTTGGGCTGTTTCTATTTCTGACAAATCTACTCGTACTATTATTGTTGCCCTATTTGAAATTTCTTTCTCCATTCACATTATGATATTCATAATTTCTTTTAGGTACAAAATTACCTTTCTTATTATAGAGCTCTGCCCCTTCCTCAAATAAATTTCTTTTATTACATTTATCTACT
Source organism: Diploptera punctata (assembly GCA_030220185.1). Lineage (NCBI taxonomy): Eukaryota > Metazoa > Arthropoda > Insecta > Blattodea > Blaberidae > Diploptera > Diploptera punctata. Next base: position 864,084 of record JASPKZ010007432.1, on the reverse strand, counting down.
TCTCTTTTATTCTCAAGTAGAGCTAACAACTCTAACATTTCAGGCACATTTTGTGGTCTGGCTACTATCAAATGATATCTAATCTCATCTGGGAAGTGTGATAACATAGAAATTAAAGTTTTCTCATCTATTGGAGTTTGTAACGATGCCATTTTTGCTTTCTCCAAGAAATAGTTTAGATAACCTTGTTTACCATTGTTGGAAAATGTTCCACTAGTTAAGTCTAACCTAAGTTTATTTTGCCTTTCTGGTCCCCAGTAGCACCCTAAGAAGGCATTTTAAATTTGTCTTCTATTCCTTTGATTTCAAATTATTCTTCAATTTCCCTAATTAAATCAGTAGGACTTTGGCCTACAGTATCACCAAAATTAGGTAAATTAATTTCCCCTAAAATATTAGCAGGAATTTTACATACATTGTTACTACTAGAAGGAGCATCATTATTAATATTACTAGAATGTCCTGACATAACTTAAATCTCTTTTTCACTACTTGAATGCTCACTAGTTTTTGATATATATTTGTTTTCAAGTTCAACAATCTTATTTATCCATCCTTCAACTTGTTCTTTAATAATAATTATTTCATTTATCTTTCATTGAAGTCTTCATTATCCAAGATAACACTTTCTTCGGAAATTTTTAGTCTATCTTCGACTTTAGTTCCTAATTCTTCAATTTTATCTTGGCAACTTTGCCTTACCTCAATCAAAGATATTTCTATTTGATTATAAGTATCATCAACCTTTTCATTACATTTTTCTATCTCATTTTTCAAATATCTATTTTATTTTCACAATCTTTGGCTACATTTACTATTCTCTGTTCCAGTTTAGAATTGTTTTGTTTGCATTCTAACCTAATGCTTTCTAACTTTTGATCTAGTTTCAAGTTATTTTCTTTAATTTCTTTACTGAGATTAAAAATATTTGTATCAATTTTGTTGCTAAGGTTTGAATTGTCATTCCTAATTTCTCTTAATTCTGCACTGTTCTTTTCTAATTTGCTGCTAAGATTAGTTACATTAGCTTCTAGTTTACTACTGAGAATTGAATTGTCATTTCTAATTTCTTTTAATTTAGCACTGTTCTTTTCTAGTTTATTGCTAAGACTTGAATTGTCATTCTTTTAATTCGGCACTATTCTTTTCTAGTTTATTAAAATATCAGAAATGTTATTTATTAATAATGCTACCCAAGAAGGTGTATCATTAGTTTCATTATTACTTTCATTGTTAGAAATCATTAAATTTTCTTGGCCTTCACTAATTATTTATTTGTTCACGTTAACAGTTTTGCAAATTATATTTTCATTATTGGCCATTGTTGGGTATTTTACAATTTTTTTATTTCTCAAAAGCATTAATTATTATTATACACTATTTCACTTAGATAACTTTTAACTGTACTCACTTTTGAAGATTTTTATTACTTTCCTCACTCTCGTGGTCCTTGGTTTGGCTCAGGTTCACAGGTCCCTGGTTCGATTCACGTTCAAATCCTGTGTTCACGCGCCATTTAAAGATGGGTTGTTGGATGTGATGTCATATGATTGTAATAATTTAGATCACTGTTATTTGCCACGGCACTGATGACTCCCTTCAGGGGAATGAGGGAAAGTTTCTTACATAAACAAATAATGACACTTTGTTAACAGTTAAACTAAATCTTATTTTATTAAAGTTTTCACTTCTGTTTAGATGGATCCTGTAAATGATCAATAAATTAAACGATTCCGGCTTAAATTAATAAATTCCACTTGTAGAAGATTATTATTTCATATATGTAATGGATGACTATTTCCAACGGTCAATTTTTCACTAACAATTTATTTTCACTTTATGGATTATTTATACTCCATATGAATTAAATTTATACTACAATATTATTTTCCATAACTTTGACACCATTTTGTCAACTAATATCAAGAAATGAAAACTATCTTATTTTTCAATGACTCATTATTTTACACATCCAACTTCTTTCAAGTATTGTAGCCATCTTGTTGTTCTGGGAAAAATCCCATTTTATATCTGTTATAATCTGGAAGTTCTGATTGGTCCAACTGAAAAGGAAGGAGTACTACTGGCTGACTCCCATCCAATTCGTCCAATCCCATTTATCTTCTTCTCTTCTTCTTCCTTCCAAGTATTAGGCCAAGGCCTGTTACGATCCTATAGAAAATTTTCCCTCCAGCGTTTCATAGGACGGCCCAGTGATCTTCGTCCTCTTGGTATATAATTATAAACAGCTTTGGGGATCCGATTTGAACTCATTCTTTCAAGATGGTGTTTCCAATTTAGTTGGTACTGTTTAATATATTCCAAAATTGGCGTAGTCTTCAATTCTTTTAAGATATCGGTGTTCCTTTTCCGATCCCATCTGGTGTAACCCGCTGTTCTGCGCATGAATCTCATTTCACAAGCCGTTATTCTGCTTTCATGTTGTTTTCTTAGTGTCCATGCTTCACTACCATAGGTCAACACTGGTCTAGCCAAAGTGTTATATAAACGTAATCTGGTGTTTTTTTGTACAAGGGATGGTTTCATAACTTGATTAATAATTCCTAAACTTTTATTATAACTAGTAACTTTTTCAGGGATATCCTTTTCATCCCAGATAGAGAGATAATATCCAAGATATTTAAATTGATTAGATCTCTCTAAAATTTTATTCTGGAGACAGATTTTACTTTGTATGGGGTCCTTCCCATGAAATGCCATAATTTTAGTTTTGTTAATTGATATTATGAGATTCATGCGAAGAACAGCGGGTTACACCAGATGGGATCGGAAAAGGAACACCGATATCTTAAAAGAATTGAAGACTACGCCAATTTTGGAATATATTAAACAGTACCAACTAAATTGGAAACACCATCTTGAAAGAATGAGTTCAAATCGGATCCCCAAAGCTGTTTATAATTATATACCAAGAGGACGAAGATCACTGGGCCGTCCTATGAAACGCTGGAGGGAAAATTTTCTATAGGATCGTAACAGGCCTTGGCCTAATACTTGGAAGGAAGAAGAAGAAGAAGTTAATTGGTATTTCCATATTAAATTTGGCACCTATTTTTTGTAAATTATAAATTGATCGTTGCAAATCATTTTCGGAAAGTGCCAGAAGAGCTAAATCGTCTGCAAAAAGAATAGCATCGAGTTTGAGGTTCCTATTGATGGGTATATATCTTCGTTGTGTTTTCCTCCATTCATTTATTAATTTATTCATGTATATAATGAAAAGCACCAGTGAAAGTCCACATCCCTGTCTTACTCCAGTGTTGATCTTTTCCCAAGAAGATAATTTGCCATCTTGTTTAACAGAGATTTCATTATCTTCATAGATGTTGAAGATATTAGTAATATATTGTTGTGGAACGTTATCAGCTAAAATTTGTAGTAATATATTTCTGTCTACTTTGTCAAAAGCCTTTATGAAGTCAACGAAGGCTTATAAAAAATATCAATTCAAATATTTAAAGTATTTTTACATATATTAAATCAGTTTGAAATACAACTAACTGTATTAACAGTTTATATTGACCAGTTTGAATTTTTTATATACTTATAAAAAATTTGAATTCTCTAAATCAATCTTATTTCCATTCTTACTAGAAATAAATATAATTATATTTAAATATTAAAATAAAAAAAACCTTATTATTATATGGGGATAAAAATCCGGTTTTAATTTCCCTTATTGGTTAAGCAGAATACTTTCATCAGTGATGACCTAATCTTTTTTTATAATTTAAATACATTTTGGATTAGGGGGCATGCTGTAGCGTAGTGGTTAAGGCACTGCGCTACAAGCCGGAAAGGTCGAGGGTTCGAGTCCCGGTGGGGTCAGGATTTTTAAACTGACCCAAACCTTCTGGCACTATGGCCCTGGGGTCGACTCAGCCTCTAACTGAAATGAGTACCAGACGCTTGTTCTGGGGTAAAGGCGGCCGTCACGCAGGGCTGACAACTCGGCTGACATCAAGTGCCGATTGTCAAGAAAAATTGGGAGCCTTAACCTCCTACTACCCCAAGGGCCTCCTGAGGCCTGTAGTGGGATCACTTTACCTTTTACATTTTGGATTAAGCCCTCTCCATCTTCAAATCATTTTTTGTCCTTCAGATTCAGCTTAGGTTTTGTCTGTCATTCTTTCTTCCAATTGTTGAGATGAATATCATAGTTACAATGTTGCACAGAGGGATTTGAAAAATCAGCTGCAACAAAAAAAAAAAAGAAATAACAACATGGGAAATATAATTTCATAGTTTTATTCTGAAAATAAGCAACATGTAATGGAAATGATTAAAATGAAGTATAAAACTTATCTCAACATTAAAAAAATATTTCAACTTAAATTTATAGTTTTTATTATTTCTTTTTTTCTCATTATCACATACACTTTTACTAGATTTTGTTTTCATCTAAAGAGTCTAAAGCGAAGAGCAATTGTTCAGGATTTGTGATAAGAGGATGATACTGTAATTAACAGAAGTATTTGAACAGATTATTTAAATTATTTCAGCTTTTACTTAATCCAAAAAAAAGATCAAGTATCTGGATAAGTTCTTCAGTACCTGAAGCCAAATGGGACACTCCTTTAGCACAATATTGTTCTGCTGAGTACCTCACAAACAACCTCCTCAGCTCTGTTTTGTTTGAAGAAGCTTGTAAATACATTCCAAAAAATGCCATCGCTATAGAAATATCTCCACATGGTCTTCTGCAAGCAATTATAAAGCGTTCTCTTGATGCTGACTGTATTAATGTTCCTTTGACACAACGTGGAAGAGGATTAACTTTTACTCTGTCTGCAATTGGCAAGTAAGTGATTTTTTTATATTTTATTTTTGTAATTATATCTAAAAAATGAGATTTTAAATTATGTTGACATATTTAATTTAGCAAATTTAATGATTATTTAACCTAGTCTGCATAAAAATCAAGAATATGAGGTGAGTCAAAATAACAAACTCATTAATAATTAAAAGAAACCTCATCGTGTTATTTCCTACATATATTAAATATTAAACAATTACTCATTTTAAACATATTCCTTTCTTGTTCTAAAATGCTTCAGAATTTGTAACAGTCAGTTGCATTTATATTAACCATGGCACTGGTTACATTTTCATTGTCATCAAAGCTGAAAACATGGATCTCTATTGACATAAATAAGAAGCCACCATTTGCATAATCGAGCATGCTTCATTAACCCTTTGCCGCTCCCATTTACCGTCCTACTAGGACAGGATGGCCGGATTTTTTAAATGGGCATTTAAATTTAAATACCTATAGCAGAATCTATGTTCCCCCTTAAGAAAAAAAATCATAAAAATTAAACTGAAAAAGATAGTCAATTGAGTTGGTGTTTACTTGATGAAAATCCATAATCATAATTTGTTAACATGTCTGAAGAAGGTACAGTGTACCGAAACAGCTGTCACTGAATTATATAATAAATATGAAAATCAAATAAAACTACGTTTTATTTTTATTTAATTAATGAAAAAGATAGGATTATAATTATTTTTTATCTAATTCCTAATATATTTACGCATGTAATAACGTACTCACCTAATTTTGCACCTCCACATTTTGCTGCTGGTGGTATTCCAAAAAACATCCCACATGGCACAATGGAAGGTCACACTGTTTACACTTAAATGTTGTCTGTTTATCCCTTCCAGATGGAGCTTTTTTATTTTTCTCTATACACAAAGCACACACTTTTGCACGGCCTGATGTTTTTCTCTAAGAATGAAAAAGTTTAGGGGATGCAGTTCCTATGGGCAAACTTCTCTTCCTGCCTATACACTTGCGAGACGTGAACTTATTTATTAGCTGACGCACCAAGTTTCGTCTGAAGGTCACTTGCCTGTTTCCGTGTGCTGTAATCGAGGGCTGGTTTGTCAGATCATATAAGATGAAACAGTTCACAATACCACACATTTAGGACAAAATGTAATAGAAACTTCCACCACTTTTTTGAAAATCGACCAACGCCATAATATTCGTGTTTCTGATCACTTATATCCACACCTCCCATGTGCTTCGTGTAATTTATGACGGCATTAGGACATGGAACTTCCATTTCTTTATTGCCTTTTCCTGTTTTTCTTGTGACTGAACCATCAGTCCGGAGATCAGGGTTCGTGGAAAGGAGAAAAAAAACAACACGTTTGTCTTGCCACACTACCGCAGTCACATCTTCATGCTGCATTTTTCTGGACTCGCCCCTTTTCAATTTCAAAAGAGTGTTTTTCTAAATTCGGCTGGCCAATTCTTTCTGTTTGCCCTTCTAGTGCCACAGCTATAAGTGTATCCACGTCTCTTACTCTTTTACGCGATGTGCGAGATGTAGATGTCATGATTTCAACCTCAACTGAGCCCTCAGGAAGTAACTCAATTTTGAACTTCATTATCTGAGACCTATATAAGTGTTTTTCCTTGGTTCATATTTACACACGTGCAGGAATGCCTACTAAGTGATTTCATCACACCCGCATAAAGAGATCACTTGTTCTGTACGCACGACGCAATATTTTTAAGATGCTTTCATCAAGAGCACTTTTAGAGCATTTAGGCTGGCAGGGGACATTTAAATCTTGAGCGCTTCGGAGCGTTAGGGCCGGCAAAGGGTTAATGTTGTTTAAATTGAGATTTCATTGTACACCCTATATGTTTTTCATAAGTTTGGCAGAGGACTGTTTTACCATTAGTGGTTAAAGCACTGCTTGTATCATACAGCACTTGGAAATTAACAATGTATAAGAGAAAAATTTGCATTTAGATTTAAAGAAGGAAGTTGTTGCCACATTGTGGTGTCATTTAAAGTTCGAGAAGTATATTGTAGCATCACTTCACTTTCCACCTACCGTTATGTAGTATCACTGGGTAGTTGGACTCCTTCTAGATGTCCTGGGTTCAATTTAAGTTTGCCACAGCTTATAAGATTCCCTTCAGGGGAACAGAGGGAAGACTAAAAAATGGTTTTCACTAAATAAAAACACTAAATAAATTTAAGAATGTAGCTTCTGCATTTATTCTCATATTTAGGTATTTTAACAACGAAACTTGTATTTCTCCACTTTACTATCTGTTACATTTTGACCGATTTTAATGGCAGAGCTAATTACGATTGGTGACTCAATTGTTACAAATTATGTTATTCAAAATTTACTATTTTGATGGTCTAATTATTCATTTCATACATCTCAATGATGGATAAATTATATTTTAAGAGTAAAATTATACGCTGAGATCAAGTTTCATCGCTTTTGCGTGACATTGTTGATGCATTCCAACTGTTGTTTTGCAGTTGTCCATCCTGTAAGTTGATTTCTGTTCCCTCTGCTGGCTGACCGATGAACTTCCAAATCAATTTTTTTTCCTTTTCTTCGGGAATTTCAAAATTCGTGGTTTTCTTCTCAGACTGGGGTGTGAACCCAGGACCTTTGGCTTTCTAGGCCAATACTCTATCAACTAAGCTATCTGAGCAAGCTCAAATCTAAATGCAAATTTTTCTCTTATATATGTTGTTATTTAATTTGTCCTTCAGTGAGAAGTTTAAAATTTAATAATAGAAACATTGAAAGAAGCCCTACTGGCTTTATAAAGTAGGGTTTAAATTCCAATTAAATGTCTTCTTAAATAAGAATCCGTCATTTGCATAATTAAGCAAATACTCATTGCATTTGATGCTTGGGAATTAACAATGTATAAGAGAAAAAATTTAGATTGGAGTGCTCAGGTAGCTCAGTGGTAGAGCATTGACCTAGAAAGCCAAAGGCCCTGGGTTCATACCCCGATCTGAGCATATAATTTTTCTCTTCAAATATAATGTAATCTGTTCCTTTCAATTGAGAAATATATTATCATCAATTTAGTAGTTTTTTTCTGCTGGATTTAATGAATTTTAAAATAGTATAGCAGAGAATAAATATAAATTTTATCAAGTTTATTCTAATTGACTAACTCTTTGGCTTAGTCCATTGAATTCAATTCAAATCTTCGATATTCTGGATCCATCTAAATAGTATTCTTCCAAATAAGCTCAAGCCTTCCTAATGATCTTTTCCCCAAGGGTTCCCCAATAACAATTCTGAATGTCTCTACTGTCACCCATTAAAGCAATAATTTAAATTCTGTAATTTATGGATTTCCCAATAACAATTCTGAATGCATCTTTAATCTTTACTGTCACCCATTAAAACAATAATATAAATTCTGTAATTTATAAATGTGTTTAATGCTCATAAATGAAAAAAAAAGCTACTTGATATTATTATCATAGGTATTGTAATTAGTGGTAAAGAGAAAAATGTTTGCCTGAACCGTGAATCAACCCCGAACCTTTAGCTTTCCATGCTAATGTTCTGACCACTGAGCTAATTCAGGCTTCATTCCCATCCAAGCATAAATCCTTCCTTTACCTTTCCCTCTCTTGGTCTCATTCAAATGCAATGAATCATCATTCACAAATACACAATGAATGGCTTCTACATTAAGAAGACATGAATGGACTCCACATAGCTATAGCATTATTTATTAAATTAATATTGAGAAGCTAAAGCTATTACTATTATAGAAATAAGTAAATTAATGAACACGATTAAATTATTGTAATCAATGGTAAAGAGAAATTTTTTTGCCTGAACCAGGAATTGAACCCCAAACCTTTAGCTTTGCGTGCTAACACTCTGACCTCTGAGCTAATTCAGGCTTCATTCCCATCCAAGCATAAATCCTTCCTTTACCTTTCTCTCTCTTGGTCTCACATTCAAATGAAATGAATAATCATTCACAAGTACACAATGAAAAGCTTCTATTTAAGAAGGCTTGAAGGGACTCCACACAGCTATAGCATTATTTATTAAATTTTTTCTTTACCATTGATTACAATAATTTAATTGTGTTTATTAATTTACTTATTTCTATCATAGTAATAGCTTAGAGCGAATGATTGCATTATCAAGTGCTCGACATTAGATACCAACCAACCAACTAGTAATAGCTTTAGCTTCTCAATATTAATTTAATGATCATAGTTATTCAGTCAATTTCTTAGAATGTACATAATACTTCTTCCATGTTATAACATATTTTCTACTAAACACCAGATTTTCATATTTAAAATTTGTGAACTTTTTCCTTTAGATTGTATCTTGCAGGACTTAACCCTCAAATAAAAAAATTATATCCACCAGTAGAAATGCCTGTCAGTAGAGGAACTCCATCCATTTCTCCTCTTGTCAGATGGGATCACTCTACTTCTTGGACAACAGTGGAAACTTTTTTTAAAGTAAGTTTAATTTATTTTTAATTAAAAAAAATCAAATGAATAATGAATTCTTCTTACCTCATATATCTATGTTATTTAGCATGGAACCGCAGTATCGGGAAACATGGGAATGATGTTTCCCAGTACTGCGGTTCTGTGTTAAATAACATAGATTTATGAGGTAAGAAGAATTAACAATTCATTTGATTTTATTAAGAAAACCTCATAATGTAAAAATTCCCAACTTTATTATATGTATTTTCAATTCATTTCATTTATTGGTGAAGATAACCTCTACACATTGCTGTTTGCAGATGACTAGGTTAATAATATTTCAAGACAGTGAAGATGCAGAATATATGTTCAAAAAATTGATTGAAAAGTATGTTAATGGGGATTAAAACTTAATTTTAAAAATGCATTCTGTATGAAATATTGTGAAAACACAAAAGATTTAGTTTTGCAAGATGGAAAGGGCACCATTAAAGGGTGTAATGAATTTGAATACTTAAATGTCAAAATGTCAAAATTAAAAGAAATTCTACACAAGATGATAATACTAAGCATAGAGTAAACAAGGGAGATCAGCGAACAGCAATGCTAAATAGAGTATTACAGGAGTATTTTTAAAGAAACTAAAATAAATATAATTTTATTTTAAGAAAGAAAAATTAATTATGTTTTTATTATTAATTTAACATTTCTCAATGAAAGATAAATTAAATTTGAAGAGAAAAATTTTCGCCTAGACCGGGACTCGAACCCGGGACCCTTGGCTTTCCGGGCCAAGTGCTCTACCAACTGAGCTACCGAGGCGAGTTACGATCTAGACGCAAATTTTTCTCTTATATACGTTGTAATTCCCTATCGCCAAATGCTTTTGAAACCATTGTTTCTATCTTTGCAAATGGCGGCTTCTTAGTTAAGAAGACATTTATTGGAAATTTAACATTACTTTAAAAGCCAGTAAGGCCTCTAATTATGTTTTTATTATTAATTTAACATTTCTCAATGAAAGATAAATTAAATTTGAAGAGAAAAATTTTCGCCTAGACCGGGACTCGAACCCGGGACCCTTGGCTTTCCGGGCCAAGTGCTCTACCAACTGAGCTACCGAGGCGAGTTACGATCTAGACGCAAATTTTTCTCTTATATACGTTTTTTTGCGTCTAGATCGTAACTCGCCTCGGTAGCTCAGTTGGTAGAGCACTTGGCCCGGAAAGCCAAGGGTCCCGGGTTCGAGTCCCGGTCTAGGCGAAAATTTTTCTCTTCAAATTTAATTTATCTTTCATTGAGAAATGTTAAATTAATAATAAAAACATAATTAGAGGCCTTACTGGCTTTTAAAGTAATGTTAAATTTCCAATAAATGTCTTCTTAACTAAGAAGCCGCCATTTGCAAAGATAGAAACAATGGTTTCAAAAGCATTTGGCGATAGGGAATTACAACGTATATAAGAGAAAAATTTGCGTCTAGATCGTAACTCGCCTCGGTAGCTCAGTCTAGTTGGTAGAGCACTTGGCCCGGAAAGCCAAGGGTCCCGGGTTCGAGTCCCGGTCTAGGCGAAAATTTTTCTCTTCAAATTTAATTTATCTTTCATTGAGAAATGTTAAATTAATAATAAAAACATAATTAGAGGCCTTACTGGCTTTTAAAGTAATGTTAAATTTCCAATAAATGTCTTCTTAACTAAGAAGCCGCCATTTGCAAAGATAGAAACAATGGTTTCAAAAGCATTTGGCGATAGGGAATTACAACGTATATAAGAGAAAAATTTGCGTCTAGATCGTAACTCGCCTCGGTAGCTCAGTTGGTAGAGCACTTGGCCCGGAAAGCCAAGGGTCCCGGGTTCGAGTCCCGGTCTAGGCGAAAATTTTTCTCTTCAAATTTAAGAAAAATTAATGCTTGAGCTGGGATTTGAACCCTGGACTTCTCATTCTCCATTACACCATTCAAACATTTCTTTCAACTTATACAATTCTCATTCATCTGAAGGCTGATAGCTGTTGCTACCATCACACCAACCGACATCTTCAATTCAGAAGTATTTTTATTGAGAATTTGTACACTACTTTTTAGAGGTAAAGCTTCATATTTTCAATGTTTTTATTTGAATTAACATTTTTCCAATCCTGGATAGAATCTAATTTAAGAAAGAAAAATTAACGCTTGAACCAGGATTTGAACCCTGGACCTCTCATTCTCCGAGCGAGTGTGCTGTCCATTACACCTTAATGTCCACTAATCCTGGTTCAAGTGTTAATTTTGCTTTCTTGGCACGCCGTAGCGTAATGGTTAAGGCACTGCGCTACAAGCCGGAAGGTCGAGGGTTCAAGTCCCGGTGGGGTCAGGATTTTTAAACTGACCCAAACCTTCTTGCGGCACTATGGCCCTGGGGTCGACTCAGCCTCTAATGGAAATGAGTGCCAGACGCTTGTTCTGGGGTAAAGGCGGCCCTCACGCAGGGCTGACAACCCAGCTGACCTCAAGTGCTGATTGTCTAGAAAAAGTGGGAGCCTTAACCTCCTACTACCCCGCCTCCTGAGGCCTGTAGTGGAAATACTTTACTTTAAGTTAGATTCTATCCAGGATTGGAAAATGTTGATTCAAATAAAAACATTGAAAATATGAAGCTTTACCACTAAAAAGTAATGTATAAATTCTCAATAAAAATACTTCTGAATAGAAGACATCAGTTGGCATGTTGGTAGCAACAAGCTATCAGCCTTCGGATGAACTGAATTGTATAAGTGGAAAAAAATGTTAACGTTTGTATTGTTAATAGTGAGTGTAGAATATATTTTTTGTATTGTTGTTTGAATGTTGTTATGGACAGCACACTCGTATGGAGAACGAGAGGTCCAGGGTTCAAATCCTGGTTCAAGCATTCATTTTTCTTTCTTAAATTAGATTCTATCCAGGATTGGAAAATGTTAATTTAAATAAAAATATCAAAAATATGTATCAGTTCAGCCTGTAGTCCAAAGCTATATGGAGCAGAAACCTGGAAACTAAATCAAAATTTGTAGTCAAAGTTATTAGTACTAGAAATGGATTTCTTATGACGTTCAGCCAGAGATTCTAAACTGGACAGAATAAGAAACTAAATTATTAGTAAGCCTGGATTTTTCAAACATGTATATGTGCATATCCTAATGCAAATTTTGAGGGTTAGTGAATACTGCATATTCAAAGGATATATGCATGTTTTGGCAGTTATTTATCTTGTGTTACATAAATTATCTGATATCTCTGAATGAACTGAAAAAATCTAATGAATCTGTATGTTGGACACCACAATATCTTCCGAAGTCAAGTGATAACGGGATCATACTTTGAGTCTAACAATATATGCAGGTAGGTGAATGTTTTAGATCCTATTCTCAAAAGAGATTCCATACATTCCTTTCTTAATGCAGTAATATCATTAAACTCTCAAAGTTTATGTCGACAGAATGACAGGAGTGATCTACTGAAGTGGTATGTAAATTGAGAATATGCCATATTAACACATTCATTCCTGTGAACCAGTTAAAACATTTAAAGGACCTCTTGTGCGCCAGGTAATTGGTCAGTTTAGGCATTAACAGCGCATGTGGTGAACTAACTGCATTTATATTGGGTGCCTATTCTCTATATTGAGGTAGTAAGTCTTGGAGGTCATATATATAGAACACAATAGTATATTATGATGCAAGCTTGAGAGGTGGTTTTTACAGAATTGAGGAAAATGTTTAAAAACTGAGCAATAGCGAGGTTTTTAATTTCTGAGATTCTGTAAAACGCTTCACAAGAACAGTCTACTAGACCGTCAAACAGCAACCTCATTGGAGAAATGGAAGTCCCTACCACTGACCAATCAGGCAGATATAACCTACAAACACATTGTGCTGAACGGTATAAATAGGACATAAAGTGGACAATATTGCCAGTCTCAAGTTAAGACAGTCCTTTAGGATGCCAGACACAATCTCTGGCGAAAAGTCGGGGAACTTCAAGCCTCGAGACCACGGCCTATAGCCTGGAAATCTTCTTCAAGATCATCATAGTATGGGCAATGTTTATTAGATGAAACTACAGGAGGCTGTGAGACCAATTAGTGATAAAATTGTGGCAAGTACGTATTTATTGTTTTGTATTGTTTCAGATGAAGTTCAATTAATCTAAAATGCAGTGATTTGTTTCGTATAATGTATATTAACACTACCTTTTGGATATTTTTTGTATATACATTGTATGTAGTGTACATAGAGGGCAGTGGTTTTACTTCCCACACGCGGTTTGTAATATGTAATATTACAGTATAGTTATTTAGATTGGCAACCTCGAAATGTAGGAAGTTTAACTTTCAATCATGATGGTCATTGCTGTAAGTCAATAAAATACACTATTGAGCAAAAAAACAGTTGGCTGAATTCCAGCACTCGATTATTGTAGTAGTTTTTGTTATGCAGTTACGTGGCTAGAGAAAAATATACCTCATAGGAGGAACTTGTAAAAATATTATATAACAATGATTCAGAAGGCAAACTAATTCCAGATTTACAAAGTGAAAATGAAGATGAAATTTCATTTGCAGAGAGTGATGTACCATTACAACAATGTAAAGTGCATGATATACATCAATCTAGTTACTGTCTGCCACTTCCATTGTTTACAGCGAATACTGGGATGAAATTTCAATTTGATGATGACCCTGAAAAAATGTCTTATGTAAATTTATTCTTGAATGATTGTTTTTTTTAATATGTGTATATTCAAGTGTATGCAGAGGAAGTCATTAGTGCCATGCCAAGACCTTTCACTAAATATTAAATTGTGCAGGCATGGAAATGTGGAGGCGTCCCTGGGGAAAAAATAAGTAGTACCAATGTTCATCATGGGAATTGCCCAAAAGCCAGATATAAAAATGTATTGGACTGAAGACTATTACTTTCAAACCCCAATATTTCCAAAAACAATGTCTAAAATATGTTTTCTATTCATTTTCTATTTCTGCACTTCAGTGACAGTAAAACTTCTACGAGAGTAGTACTGACACACTGTACAAAATTAGGCCAATTTTAGGGAGACCTAGCAAAAAAATTTCAATTATGTACATTCCACAAAAAATAAATAAATAAATAACTATAAAAACATATCCTACCTCAATCTTCAATGATAATATTGATTCTAATAAGCATCAAATTCTTGTAACTCTGAAAGTAGTCTTGCAGACTATTTATGCTGTGAATCTTGTCACATTGTGGCAAATTTTATTATGGAAAACATGGAGTTAAAATCCACATAACATGTGTCCATCACTAAAATTATCGCACATCCAATGTAACTCACAAACAGTATTGGCAAAAAGTCTTATGACAATAAATAATCTGAACCACATTACTCTTATATATAATACATGATTTCGACAATAATATTCAACTGAGAAGGTCAACGTGAGGGGTTGCTAGTCCCCCATCAGGCGCCTCCCCAGGTGGCAGGTAAGGGAATGCCAGCCAATTAAGGCAGGTACCACGGAAATCAAATATCCGGGGCAGACCAAAACTAGCAGGACAGATTGGGCTCTTCAGCCATAGAGAAGGCAACCTTTCTAGTGTTGGTACACACGAACAAGGACCCTGCAGGCTTGGAGGCAGAGAGATGGCAGCCCCATACATCAGGCTAGTCTTGCATTGTGCTTGTAATGCAACCAGGGCGAAATTTCCATTACTAAATAGCTCAAATATATATCACCAGACAGAAAATTAGTTGATGACAATGCAAGGAATAAGGTTAAACAGAAAGGTATAATGGATGTATTAAATTTAGCAACATGGAATGTTAGAGGGCTACATACAAAGGAAAGAGAAATTATTGAAATAATGAAACGCAAAAATATGAATATGGCAGTACTTACAGAAACAAAAAAAGAAACTTATAGGTAGTATGGATATAGTAATGTTATGGGGTACCTCAGTCAAAAAGAGGAAGTAATGGCAATGCTGATAGATAAAAATTGGAAAAATGCTATTAAAAACTATAGATTCTTAAATGATAGAATAATTACTGCAACTTTCAAGATACCTCGAGGAAATTTGACAATTATAGGAACCTATGTGTCGGAAGAAGAGAAAAGATGAAACTGAGAAATATTATCAAGATCTACAATCTACATACAATTCCAATTAATAAAATTATTATATCATAATTACAGGTAATCTGAATGCTCGCATAGGAAACGAACCAATTCTAGAACTACTAGGTTGTTTTGGTGAAAATAAGCTCAACGAAAATGGAAAAAAAGTTGATTGAATTTGCAAATTATAACAAATTTAAAATTACATATACTTTTTTAGGAAGAAAGATATTAACAAATACACATGGTGTACTAGGGGAACTAGATCCTTAATAGACTATACAATAGTAAATAAGAAATCTAGAAATCTCATACAAGATGTTCATGTATATAGAGAAAAAGACATTGGTAGCGACCACTTTCTTTTGAAAACTAAAATAAATGTATTAGCACGTTGGAAGATGCATGTAAATAATATAGAATCAGAAACATGAATATCTTTCAATGTATATCTTCTGTGAGAAGAAAGTATCAGAATACTATATTAAAGCAGACTAAATAAATAATTAGTAAAAGAAGAAATGAGCACAGATATAGAGAAATAGTGGTTAAATATCAAATAAATTGTTAAAAAAGCAGCAAAAGAAGCAATAGGTGTTAGGAATAAGAATTACAGGAGGAAAGGAATAAAGATCTGGACTGATGAATTGAAGGAAGTAGTAGAAAAAAAAAAAGCATACAAAAACATGTTACAAAACCCTAGTGAAGAAAACATAATGGACTATAAGAAGAAATGCACTTTTGCAAAGGCAAAGATTCGAGAAGCACATAGAGATAGCTTGGACATATATATTTCCCAGTTGGAAGATGATGCAAATGGACAACAAGAGTATGCATATAAAATCTTAAAACATCTTAACAAGAGTGAAAAAGATACTGCCCAGCTGAATATGATAAATGAAAGAACCTGGCTTAGATATTACAAAGAATTGTGGTACGATGAAGCTATCAAAGAAGACTATACACATATACACTTGTAGAAGGAATAGACCTATTGACACTGGAGGAATTAAAAATAGCATTGAGATTGAGTAAAATAGGAAAGCCACTGGAATTGACGAAATTAACATGGAATTGTTTAAATATGGTGAACTGTTATTAGAACTCGATTGCTTCATTTCTACAATATGTGTTGGACTACTAACAAAATCCCAGATGAATGGAAGACTACGATTGTCAAACCACTTTTTAAAAAGGGTGACAGAACAGATTGTTCTAAATATAGAGTTATAAGCCTATTGACAGCTGGGTACAAACTGTATACCAGAATAATTTCCGAGAGATTAAAACCTATTGCAGACGTCATGATAGCTGAGAATCAGAATGGATTTAGGAAAGGTAGGTCATGTATAGACGGTGTTTTCACTCTAACACAGATAATAGAGAAGAGAAGAGAAGAGAGATGAACTTAGAACACACATCATTTTCATAGATTATGAAAAGGCCTTTAATTGTGTCAATAGACCAAGATTATGGAAAATTATGTCCAAAAAAGGAATCCCATAACATACGAGGGCGGATCGGAAAGTAACGCACAATAATTTTTTTCTGCCTTGGTATTGCAGCTAGAATGTTGAAATTTCACAGAGATATAGTTTGAAGTTTTCACTACAGATGGTATTTTTTTCTCAGGTGCACCTCTTGCGAGAGAAGCTTGAACTATGCAACAAAGATGGCGTGCATGCTACAGTTGTCCACCTGTGAGGAACAGAGAAGTGTTGTTCAATTTTTGTGGGCCAAAGGGCATAAACCCAGTGAAATTCACAGGGACATGCGTGTATGGGGATGATTGTATGGACCATAGCAATGTCTCCAGGTGGTGCACATTCTTCCAAGAGGGACGCGTGAACCTTAGTGATTCGCCACGCTCCGGCCGGCCGACAACAGCAGCAATCCCGTAGAATGTCAGAGGCATTGAGGCGGCAATTCTGAACGACCGGCGTGTGCAACTGCGAGCCTTATTGCAGAAGTTCAACATTTCCTATGGTGCGGTGTACGATATTGTTCATGAAAATTTGAAATTCCGTAAAGTTAGTGCTCGCTGGGTGCCTAAGAACCTGACAGACGACCACAAGGGCCAGCGAATGATGGCAAGCTTGGACCACTTAACGCGGTACACCGCACAAGGACATGACTTTCTGGAAGGAATCGTCACAGGTGACGAGTCGTGGGCGTACCACTACACGCCCGAAACAAAGCAGGCATCAATGGAGTGGAAATATGCTGGTTCCCCAGTAAAGAAAAAATTCAAAGTGACTCAATCTGCCAGGAAAGTGCTTGTGACAGTGTTCTGGGATATGCATGGTGTTTTATTGGTGGACTTTGCTGAACACGGGACCACTGTGAATGCTGCGGCCTACATTAAAACTTTGGTGAAGTTGCGTCGTGCCATTCGTGACAAACGTCACAACATTAACGTTAAACTTCTTCATGACAATGCTCGCCCCCATGTTGCTGCTGTCGTTCGTCAGAAAATCGCCGAATTTGGTTGGGAGGTGCTCCAGCATCCACCATACAGTCCGGATCTTGCACCATCGGACTTTCATCTGTTTGGTCCCATGAAGAAATTTCTGGCCGGCAAACCCTTTGAGACAGATGTGGAAGTGAAATCAGCAGTGCGCAGATGGCTACACTCCAACCAAACGGACTTCTACGAACAGGGCATATTGAAACTGGTAACACGATGGGAAAATTGTGTTGAGAAAGTTGGTGACTATGTCGAAAAGTAGGTAAAAGATGTAAGTTCATTTGTGATTTTTTTCCTTTTTTTTACTATTAAACTTTTTAAAAAAAAAATTATTGTGCGTTACTTTCCGATCCGCCCTCGTATAATACATGTTATTAAAGGCTTATATGATAACATTCACGTCTGCATTGATACCAGGCATAAAATCGGGAAAAATTATGAGGTATTTGGCAAGGCTGTAGTTTATCAACCACATTATTTAACCTTTATTTAGACAATATGCTGAATGAGTGGAACCAACAAGTACGAGTAAAGCAACTAACCAGAGGAATAAATGTTAACAGAAACAAATACATCAATATACTGCTGTTTGCGGATGACCAAGTTCTCATTGCAGTATCTGAAGACAAATTATAATACAGCATATATACACTAAGCAGAAGCATATAATTGCAAGATTTCAGCATCTAAAACTGAGATAATGGCTTTCAGAGGAAAATATCCTGTAAGATTAAAAATTGTAGTAGATAATGTTTTACTTAAACAAATATCACACTTTAATTTTCTGGGAAACAATATATCTTACAATTATGACTAAGACCTTCAAACAACACTTTTCAGATATCAATTTATGTGTGACACAATTAGGCGAACACTTGGAAATAAAACAAGAAAGGAAACACAGTTGAAATTTTACAAGAATATGGCAGTCCCTACTCTATTATACAACAGTGAGAACTGGGTCCAGAGACAGAAAGAAATTAAAAATATCAAATCAACAGAAATTAAATTTTTATGAGCAGTTAATGGTTGTACAAGACGAGATCATATAAGGAACGAAACTATAAGAGAAGAGTTAAGAGTAATGCCAATTACACATCAAATCTATAATTACAAGAAACGTTGGTCTGAACACTTGCAACGAATGGATAACAACAGATTTCCAAAGCAGGCTTGGATGTACAAACCATGAGGGAGAAGAGATCCTAGCAGACCAAGCAAGCGATGGAGTATTGAGCCGGTACAGGCCATGGAGCCTATACCGTGAAGATGATGTAATAAATTGGATGAATGAATTTTGGCGTGCGAGGAAGTCTTAGATTTCGGTGACTCAATGTTCCCCATCCAGAAAGAACCCTGGATAAAGTTCCTCCACTTCGTCTGCATGGAAAATTGAAGGAGCATTTTCTGCTGAAATTACCTGCCCTGAAAATGATAAACATCCCACAAGTAAATGCAGAATGGATCTCAAGAACTGTGCGGTACTGTTCAAAGCGTAGTGTTTCTCTCCATCCAGGAACCTGTTATACTACATTATAATACCATCAAAGGATCTAACTTTTCTTTAGGTATGTACAAAATTTCAATTTTCTATCACAGATAGTTTAGGAATAATATTGAAATTTCAAAAATATTATGTAAAAGGAGTAATTCCATTTGAAGGAGTAATTGATATTATGAACTAAATGAATTACAATAATTGTAAACAGTGCTTAAGATTTGAAACCAAATGTAAAGTCTCTGACCTGAAGTAAAAATCAATAGTTTACAGTAAAAGAATTAATATTATTTGTTTACAGATACACGGTAATAATCTTGATTTAATTTAAAACTTTAAAACTTTTTTTTTTTTCAGTTGCTAAAAGGGATTACAGTGAAAACTCGATTTATTGTTCTTGGTTTTATCATTTTCCCAGATTCATCATTAAATTTCTACAGTTCCTGTGCTAATTACATTTAAACTATGAGGAAAAACTACATTTTTCATTTCTCGAAAGGTCGTTTTCTCGCATTTATTAGTTAGAATTTTCAGTTCAGAATGATATAATTCCTGTATTGAACGTGTTTAAGTGCGAAGTTAAACAATTTTATAATGAGCTGTAGCAAGTTGCACTATGGAATTTTTATGGTAGTTTGTGAATTTCTCTTTGATCTCCCTTACAGCATATACCTAAATAGACAATGGCATCAGGAGATCACTTGGCCTGTTCCATTTTTAAGAACTATTGTTGTCAATCCTACCAGTCCACACTTTCACTGAATTGTCTGTTCCTCAGTTTAAGCAAACTTTACATTGTTACAAGTTCGATTCTTGACTTTTCATAATTATTTATTGGATTTTGAAAGATATGGCTTGCTAAACAAGAAGGAACTCGCATCATAGAAGAAGTGGACAAAAATCCAGCAGAGAAAAGGATTGATATAGCTAAGGGTCTAGACTTACCACCATCAACCTTTAATTCAATAATTACAAGAAAGGAGAAATCAGATAACTGGTTGATAACTATTAGCCAAAAAGAGGACGATGTGAAATAGTAATGACTATTTCATGAAACAGTTTAATGTACTGTAAATGAAGATGGTCAAAAGATAATTATAATAAATTATAGTGTTTCTTGAATATATGTATACAATTAAGGTAGAATATTTTTATCACTCACCTCATATTGTTCTTCTTATTTGATTATAAACTAGTTTCGGAACATAGTTTCTGTTCCATCCTCAGTATCGTCACGACCGTTGTTCTGTCGTCTTGAAGAGCTGTCCTTCTCTCCTGCCATTGGCTGACTGAAAAACCTCGAAACCAGGTCATTCTCACCGGGAATTTCAAAGTTCATTAATTTCTTCTTTTCGCTCTTTTGAATGTAGATCTTTTCCCAAACAATAAGTTCTTTAGGTTTTTCTATTTGTTTTAATAATTTAGCTTCTTTCTCGATAAGATGTTTTTCAGACCATGCATGGGCAGCCACTGCAGATTTTTCTACTTCCCCTTTCTTGACATTCCTGAGATGTTCTTTCACTCTAGTTTTCAAATTTCTTTTAGTTTTTCCTATGTAGAATTTCTCACATTCTTCACATTTAATTTGATAAATCCCTGATTTGTTTTCTTCTTTAATTTTCTCATTCTTATTAGGTCTAATCAGTCTACTGATGCTGTAGTCATTTTTGGGTGCTAACCTTATGTTGAAATCTTTAAAAATTGTTTGAAACTTGTGGTGTTTTAATGGATGATATGTGAATTTTCTAAATGTTACATTATCTTCTTTAACTTTTAGAAGAGTGCTTTGAATAATAAATTTTTGTCTTTTGAACTTGTTTATTTTTTTTGTATCATTTTTATTGCAAAACCATTTTTCGTGGCTACATTGATTATGTGTTCTTTTTCTTTTTCATAATTTTCTTTGTTCCTTGGTATGTTCACTAATCTATGTGTCATACTATTGAAAACTGCTTCTTTGTGAGCTATGTGATTGAAACCTAAAGCTTTTATGTAGTTATCTATATGTGTCTTCTTTCTGTAAATTCCAAATTCTATCTTATTTTCTTCATTCCTTTTTAAGTTGAGATCTAAAAATGGTATTTAGATCTCAACTTAAAAAGGAATGAAGAAAATAAGATAGAATTTGGAATTTACAGAAAGAAGACACATATAGATAACTACATAAAAGCTTTAGGTTTCAATCACATAGCTCACAAAGAAGCAGTTTTCAATAGTTTGACACACAGATTAGTGAACATACCAATGAACAAAGAAAATTATGAAAAAGAAAAAGAACACATAATCAACGTAGCTACGAAAAATGGTTTTGCAATAAAAATGATACTCAAAAAAAATAAACAAGTTCAAAAGACAAAAAATTATTAATCAAAGCACTCTTCTAAAAGTTAAAGAAGATAATGTAAAATTTAGAAAATTCACATATCATCCATTACGCACCACAAGTTTCAAAAAATTTTTAAAGATTTCAACATGAGGTTAGCACCCAAAAATGACTACAGCATCAGTAGACTGATTAGACCTAATAAGAATGAGAAAATTAAAGAAGAAAACAAATCAGGGATTTATCAAATTAAATGTGAAGAATGTGAGAAATTCTACATAGGAAAAACTAAAAGAAATTTGAAAACTAGAGTGAAAGAACATCTCAGGAATGTCAAGAAAGGGGAAGTAGAAAAATCTGCAGTGGCTGCCCATGCATGGTCTGAAAAACATCTTATCGAGAAAGAAGCTAAATTATTAAAACAAATAGAAAAACCAAAAGAACTTACTGTTTGGGAAAAGATCTACATTCAAAAGAGCGAAAAGAAGAAATTGATGAACTTTGAAATTCCCGGTGAGAATGACCTGGTTTCGAGGTTTTTCAATCAGCCAATGGAAGGAGAGAAGGACAGCTCTTCAAGACGACAGAACAACGGTCGTGACGATACTGAGGATGGAACAGAAACTATGTTCCGAAACTAGTTTATAATCAAATAAGAAGAACAATATGAGGTGAGTGATAAAAATATTCTAATGATGTTTTTATTATTAATTTAACATTTCTCAATGAAAGATAAATTAAATTTGAAGAGAAAAAAAGGGTCCCGGGTTCGAGACCCGGTCTAGGCGAAAATTTTTCTCTTCAAATTTAATTTATCTTTCATTGAGAAATGTTAAATTAATAATAAAAACATCATTAGAGGCCTTACTGGCTTTTAAAGTAATGTTAAATTTCCAATAAATGTCTTCTTAACTAAGAAGCCGCCATTTGCAAAGATAGAAACAATGGTTTCAAAAGCATTTGGCGATAGGGAATTACAACGTATATAAGAGAAAAATTTGCGTCTAGATCGTAACTCGCCTCGGTAGCTCAGTTGGTAGAGCACTTGGCCCGGAAAGCCAAGGGTCCCGGGTTCGAGTCCCGGTCTAGGCGAAAATTTTTCTCTTCAAATTTAAAAATATTCTACCTTAATGAATATACCTCATAGTGAGAATTCCTAAAATAAGTATATGTGTACAAATTTACAATTTATATTATTTTTACAGGCATCAGATTGATGGATTTCCTCCATAATTTATTTTCAGGTATCCTGACTTGAATGCTTAATTGTGGTTTCACTGAATCTTAATATTTGAAGTTAAACCACTTGCTGTCATATGAATTTATATTTATTCTAACAATCTCACATTTTCTTTCTTCTGTTTCATAAATGTTTACTGTTTTATGGTGACATATTGTGTTTCAGGATAGTAAAACTGTGACTGGGGAACTTCATATAAATGTAAAGTTGAATGATGATGAATATAAAATTTATAAAAGTCATCAAGTTAATGGAAGAACATTGTTTCCAGCATTTGGATTTCTGGTAAAAGAGCTTTATTACTTTTTTATAAATTACAAGGGGTGTTCAATATAAAAGTTTCCATATGGTGATATATTAAAGCATGTAATATGATTATAGAGAACAATTTTTCCCCGAACCAGGATTTGAACTCAAGATCTCCAGCTTTACGTTATAAAACTCTATGATTCTCATAAGACCAGTTTCTGAAGCTGTTGTTTCTATCCTCAGTCAAAACTCTAAATCTGACTTAGTCGGATTTTTGGCTGAGGATAGAAGCAATAGCTTCAGAAACTGGTCCTGTGAGAATTACAGTGTTTTATGAGGCTGAGACATAAAAATTTATTCGACTCACTTATATAAATTATGAATTGCTTCATAAAATTTCCATAGTAGAATTTTATTAAAAAAGAGTATAAATACTTAAAAAAAATGTTTTTGTGCAATCCTTTAAGGGAAATACCATTAGGAAGGTCTAGGCATATAAAGGAGGATAAAATATTAAATGTATCTTAGGTAACTTTGTATCATGTATGAACTGCAGTCAGTTTACTTAGGGTAAATGGAATGTGGCATTGAACAATGGGTTCTATAAGTTATTTAAATTTGAGTTGTTTTTTTACTATAGGTTATATACACAGACATATTAGATTGTTTTTTTTTTGTATGAATTAATTGCATACTTGTTTCTTTCTGCAAATATTTATTAATGAATACCTTATACAGGGGATGATTGGGAAAAAATTGGTTCAGGATAGGGATATATGGAGAGCTTATGTCCGCGCGGCCATGAACCTACGGGGGTTCGATAGTGCCAGTGAGTTAGTTAGATATAGTCAATACTAATAAAATTCATTGTTAAAACCGTTGAGGTGGAGAGTCATAAAATAAAATAAGTAAAAATTTACCTTCTTAGGTAAAATCCGTCGTCCTTAACTTATAAAAAAATGTAATCTTTATGCCTGTAGGCCTTTCAGGATATCCGTCCCATCTTCAGCAGTTCATTCTTCGCTACAGCATCAAACATCATACTGGATGCTGTAGCAAAGAATGAACTGCTGAAGATGGGATGGATATCCTGAAAGGCCTACAGGCATAAAGATTACATTTTTTTATAAGTTGAGAACGACGGATTTTACCTAAGAAGGTATATTTTAACTTATTTTATTTTAGTTAGTTATATATACCAGTGTATAATTTTAGATACATTTCTGGTAATTCTTGAATGAGTAATGATATATTATTAACAAAACCATTAAAGAAGTAGACAACACTCTCAAGAATATCAATCACATTTTTACTAAGAAAGACAAGTTTCATCTGAAGGTTTCAAATCCAAAAATTCCCAACATCTACGGACTCCCGAAAGTGCACAAAGAACGGAAGAAAATGAGGCTGATAATTAACAACATAGGGTCTCCTACATATCATTTATCTAAATGGTTATGTAAGGAATTTAATAAAATGAATGGATTTGAAAACTCTGCAATAGAAAACTCTTATGAATTGGTAGATAAACTAGAAAACATACAACTACAATCTTCAGACAGATTAGTTTCGTTTGATGTTGTTTCCTTATTTCCAAGCATTCCAAAGACCAAACTATGGAAATTTTAGAGATTTGGATGAAAATAATAAAATTGAAAAAGTAAGATAGTCGAATATAAAACTTTAACTAAATTATGTATCGATAATATGTTTTTCACCTACAATGGAAGATTTTATAAACAAAATTCAGTACTTTCGATGGGAAACCCTTTATCTCCATTCTTAGCTAATCTATTCATGGGGAATTTTGAACACAAGATAATTAATGGACATCGTTTAATTTTCAAGTTCTGGTGCAGATATGTGGATGACATAATTGCAATAGTTAATCATAAACAGATAGATGATGCATTAAAATTATTGAACATTCAAAGTCAAACTATAAAGTTCACTATGGAAAAGGAAATCAATGGAGAAATACCATTTTTAGATCTCAACTTAAAAAGGAATGAAGAAAATAAGATAGAATTTGGAATTTACAGAAAGAAGACACATATAGATAACTACATAAAAGCTTTAGGTTTCAATCACATAGCTCACAAAGAAGCAGTTTTCAATAGTTTGACACACAGATTAGTGAACATACCAATGAACAAAGAAAATTATGAAAAAGAAAAAGAACACATAATCAACGTAGCTACGAAAAATGGTTTTGCAATAAAAATGATACTAAAAAAAAAATAAACAAGTTCAAAAGACAAAAAATTATTAATCAAAGCACTCTTCTAAAAGTTAAAGAAGATAATGTAAAATTTAGAAAATTCACATATCATCCATTAAAACACCACAAGTTTCAAAAAATTTTTAAAGATTTCAACATGAGGTTAGCACCCAAAAATGACTACAGCATCAATAGACTGATTAGACCTAATAAGAATGAGAAAATTAAAGAAGAAAACAAATCAGGGATTTATCAAATTAAATGTGAAGAATGTGAGAAATTCTACATAGGAAAAACTAAAAGAAATTTGAAAACTAGAGTGAAAGAACATCTCAGGAATGTCAAGAAAGGGGAAGTAGAAAAATCTGCAGTGGCTGCCCATGCATGGTCTGAAAAACATCTTATCGAGAAAGAAGCTAAATTTTTAAAACAAATAGAAAAACCTAAAGAACTTACTGTTTGGGAAAAGATCTACATTCAAAAGAGCGAAAAGAAGAAATTGATGAACTTTGAAATTCCCGGTGAGAATGACCTGGTTTCGAGGTTTTTCAATCAGCCAATGGAAGGAGAGAAGGACAGCTCTTCAAGACGACAGAACAACGGTCGTGACGATACTGAGGATGGAACAGAAACTATGTTCCGAAACTAGTTTATAATCAAATAAGAAGAACAATATGAGGTGAGTGATAAAAAATATTCTACCTTAATGAATATACCTCATAGTGAGAATTCCTAAAATAAGTAGTGATATTATTAATAGCTTATCTAAATATGTTATTTCTTAATGTTTTCAGAAAATTGTCTGGAAGATATTAACTGAATTGAAAGATTTAGTATTAAATGAAATGCCTGTTATGTTTGAGAATGTTACATTCCACAACCAACTTCTTATTGAAGAAAATGGTATGTATTTAAGATAAAAAAAATATTGACAGTTAGTTTCTTGACTATATGGATTCATTGATGAATTTGTTGTATTTTTTTATATTTATATAGCTAAGATTCATGTTTTCCTCATGTGTGCTGAGGATATGATAGTTTTTTTTTAAAGGTTTCGAAACACTGGAGTGCAAATTTTAACTTTGCTCCTGGGGTTTCTATTCTAATATGTGAATAGAGCTAATTCAACCATGCTGAATTTAAATATACATTCAGTTTTTCTCCATCATGTACCGGTTTTTCACAAAATAAGTAACAATAAAATACACTTTCTTATTCTGAGTCCTATCAAATTTATGTTATTATCCCATGAATTTTCAGTAACAAAAAGGTTTACGTCAAGGCTGTAGCTTATCCCCAACTTTGTTCAAGATTTCTATACAACAAGCTTTACAAACATGGAAGAAAATGTGTAAAGGTAGGGGGATACCTATTGAAGATACAAATATTTATACATTATTATTTGCAGATGACCAGTTGGTTATAGCACAGGATTATGAGAATCTGGAATCTATGAGTCGAAAACTCATAGATGTGTATATTAAAAGAGGTTTAGAAGTAAATTTGAATAAATCATTTTATTTACCTTGTGGTGATGAAAGAAAGACTTAGGGTCGAATCTTTGAATGCATTAGACCGTAAAAGGCGTTCTCTGCTGAGAAAGTTTTATCCTAATACGATTTTGCTTACTCAGAAATCTGTTCATGCGATAATAATTGTTGAAATTCGTAAGCTACCTGACGAGGTAACTTAAGATCATAGCTTAAGATAGAAACGTATCGAAGGGAACCGATGGTAGCCGATGTAGTTTGAAACCTTGCCGCTTTATCCAAGATGTTGGACCTTGAAGACTTCGATCTTGTTTTCGGTATACGTGGAGAAGAGGAATTTGATAGAGTCTACCAAAGAATTCAACTCGAAGAACAGGAGAATTGGCATAATATTGCACGATGCAGACGTTGTTATATACGGTATTATTTGCGGGATGCAAGCAAATGCGTTCCTCTATAGCAGACGAAAATAACGGAAGTGGTTTTATCGCTGAGAATTCTGGGTAATTTATTGCCAGTATTACGAAAATGACGACTTTCATGCATGACCAGTTTGTGGGTAGCTAATTCGATCTTTGCACTTGCTCATGGTGAGTCAGCTCACCAGTGATTGGAAGTAATTTGAGTAGAGACTAATATCATCATCCATTTCGAGTTCATGCCAGTTCATGCAAAGGGCATATTAGCTTTTCTCCCTTGATTCCATTTCCTTAAC
The DNA here is from genome assembly GCA_030220185.1 of Diploptera punctata. Classification (NCBI taxonomy): domain Eukaryota; kingdom Metazoa; phylum Arthropoda; class Insecta; order Blattodea; family Blaberidae; genus Diploptera; species Diploptera punctata. The sequence goes on along the minus strand of JASPKZ010007432.1, from coordinate 836,481 downwards.
TGCTCTACACATGTATGACATACTTTTTTTTGGAGCCCATTTTTTTGTCCAAGTCTACAAGTTTTGTGTGTAAATAGTTTTGTATTTAATATTTAATTTTAGGAAGTTATATTTTGAGGTTATTTTAATTATATTATTTTTGGTCTGGACATCTTACCTCAATATTAATGTTGATTTGTTCTTGAACATGTTTCAAAACAATTCTCTGTTTTATCTTCAGCTTTTCCAGTCTGGAAAAGCTGAAGATAAAACAGAGAATTGTTTTGAAACATGTTCAAGAACAAATCAACATTAATATTGAGGTAAGATGTCCAGACCAAAAATAATATAATTAGTTTTGTATTGTTTATTTTTTATTATTTCACTCACCTCATACTTCATAATTCATAGCAGACCCTGGGTTTCTTCACATAATTTGTGACATTGTCAATGCTGCGTCACGTTCACAACTGACGTCCAACTGCCTTCTATCCTGCAGACTGACCTCCGCGCCATCTGGTGGCCTACCGAAGAATTTCCAAATCAGTCCTCTTTCTTTATAACCGGGTATTTCAAAATTCATAGTTGTATTTTCATTCTTGCATATGTAAATTTTTTCCCAAATTGTGAGTTCCTTCGGTTTTTCCAATTGTTTAAGTAATTTTGTTTTGGTTTCTATTCTATGTTTTTCTGACCAGGCATGTGCAGCTATTGCAGATTTTTCGGTTTCTCCATTTTTAACATTTCTGAGGTGTTCTTTTAATCTTGTATTTAGATTCCTTTTTGTTTTTCCTATGTATATCTTTTCACAATCTTTACAATTAATTTGATAAATTCCCGATTTTTTGCAGTCTTCAATCTTTTCATTTTTGTTGGTTTTTATTAAATTACCTAAGCTGTAATCATTTTTCGGTGCATTTTGTATTGTTCTATCCTCTCTTTTTAACATAAAATTGCCATAGATATAGCAAAATATATCAGGGTTAGTTTGCACTTTATGGCAGACATATTATTACAGAAGAAACAAATATATGAAATACATGCTGCCGCTAACAAAAATAGATTCTCACTATTTGAAGCACAACTGCAGACTGAACTAAACTTCCCATAGATATGGCAAATTATATCAGGAAAGATGGCAAGGAGTAAGATCCTACAGATTCATGCATAGATAAGTTTGTGAAAAGAAAGAAAAATAACTACCATAACCACCTTATCTTGAAAACTATAAAGATACATAGTTCTGTGTATAGCTCTTGTCTGAAGCAAAGAAATACTATGAATTTCATTGTTTAAATGGTTATATTTCACTACAATGACATAATGAATATGTCTGATAACAATGACACCAATCTACTACAATACTTTTCTTGTTTTCATTGCATATCCTAGAAATTTAGTTCAGTTTGTAGTTACTTTTCAAATAGAGAGCATCTATTTGTGAGTGGCAGTTGTATTTCATTATTTGTTTCTTTTTAAGTAATTTGACTTAAGAATAAAAATCAATATTGAATTGTGATTAATCTATCTCATATCTCTATGTTCTTTAACACTGAACCATCGTATCAAGAGCCATCACTCCCTTCATCAGCTCCTATCACGACTGTCGAATCTTCATCATGCCAGATATTTTCTAAATTGCCATCTAGAGTTGATTTGAAGAACTTTGTAATAAAATTTTGTTTGTCCGGAAAAAAATGACAGTCATGATAGCAGCTGAGAATGGGAGTAATGGCTCTCGATACTGCGTTTCTGTATTAAAAACAAGAGATCCATCCATCCATCCATCCATCCATAGTAATTCTGGCCAAAGGCAGGTCCTTCACTGCAATCATAGCATTTTCATGCTATGCTTGCAGCTTTACTAGGAGTTGTGGGTGTAGTAGCTTCCCGTTGCTTTCCACACCAGTGAAGGATGATGATGATGGCCATATGATTTTGGGGACCGTTTGGGCCTTATTGTTTTCCTGACATTTGTCTTACAGGTGAGGAAAACTCTGAAAAAAAAACCTCACCTAGAAAAACTGTCCTGACCGGGGATTGAACCCGGGCCCGCTGTGTGACAAGGCAGCATGCTACCTCGAGACCACTGCGGTGGACAACATAGAGATATGAGGTAAGAATAATCACGATTCAATATTGATTTTCATTAATTAAAAACGTCATAATGTAAAATTCCCAACATTAATGTATGAATGACTTAAGAAATTGGATGTACTGTATCCAGCTGGCAGAGGATTGGGAAGTGAACCTAGAAGTTTCATAAGGCGTAGAGAGAGTGAGTGAGTGAGTTACATAGTTATAAATATATTGTAATAATTTTACAGAATCAAAGTTGCTGTGTGTGCTACTTCAGCACGGAAGTGGCCAATTTGAAATTATGTATGAAGATACATTGTTAGTTACTGGACGAATATCAGTACCAGAGAATGTAATAAATGCATTTAAGCAGGAAATTATTATTCCTTCTGAAGGCATTGAATTGTTAGAAGATGATATTTACACAGAACTGGAACAACGAGGTTATGAGTACAGTGGCGTTTTCAAAGCAATTCACAAAATGAAGATCTGTAAAGAAGGTATGTATTAAATTGGAATTATCAGGATTATAATTCTTGATAATACTTAATTCGTTTTCAAATTATATGTAATGAAGTATAAATAATATCAAGTTTTTATGAGTCTGTAATCATCTTACCTCAATTTAATGTTGATTTGTTCTCGAACATGTTTCAATATAATCTTCTATTATATTATTTTTAGTCTGATAATCTTACCTCAATATTAATGTTGATTTGTTCTTGGATATGTTTCAAAACAATTCTGTTTTATCATCAGCTTGCCCACACTGGTTTGATTTATGTTGCATTATGTTGCATTATGTTGCACACCCTGGATGTCGATGTCAGCTCCATCCTGTGGTTGGCCAAATAACCTCCAAACAAGGTCACGCTCCGTCAGTATTTCAAAATTCATAACTCTGCTTTTGTTCTTCTGAATATAGATTTTTTCCCAAATAGTCAGCTCTTTTGTATTTTCTAACTGTTTTAATAATTTAGTGTCTGAATTTATATTATGTTTTTCAGACCAAACATGAGCAGCAACTGCAGATTTTTCTATTTCCCCATTTTTTAATATTTCTTATGTGTTCTTTGGTTCTAATTTTTAGGTTTGTTTTTGTTTTTCCTATATATATCATTTCATAACCCATGCATTCAGTTTGATATATTCCTGACTTTTTATTTTTATCAGTTTTTTCATTTTTGTTGCTTTTCATTAGTTTGTTTAAACTGTAGTTATTTTTTGGTGCTAATTTAATATTAAACTTCTCAAATATCTTTTGGAATTTATTGTGTACCCAAGGGTGATATGTGAATTTCCTATATTTTTTCATAGGTGGTTCTTCTTTTTCAAGACTACTTCTATTTATCATTTTTTGTTTTTTATACTTTTCTATCCTTTTATGTACCATTTTTTCATCAAACCCATTTTCTCTTGCTACTTTGATTATGTGTTTTTTCTCCTGTTTGAAATCTTCTTCGTTTAAGGGTAAGTTTACCAATCTATGAGTTAAACTATTAAAGGCTGCTAATTTATGTCCAATTGGATTGAACCCTATTGATTTAATAAAATGTTCTCTATGAGTTTCTTTCCTATGAATCCCAAATTCAGTTTTTCTTTTTTCTTCGTTTCTGACCAATTTCATCATCATCATGAACAAATTCGTTTTAGGCCATGTGGCCTGTACGGTAAACCTAGCGAAGATGGTCTTGATCTTTCCACTGATGTTTTGGTCTTCCTTGGTCCCTATGTCCAGTTGGGGTATATTGGAATGCCAATTTTGGAAGTCTATTTCTTGCCATTCTTCTCAGATGATTTTTCCATTCTTGTTGGTATCTTTGTATATCTTCATTTAAACTTGTTACTCCATGTTTTCCTCTGATAGTAGTGTTCCTTTGGTGATCCAGTCTATTAACTCCTAACAATGATCGTAAGAAGCGCATTTGGCTTTCTTGAAGTTTATGAGAGTTTCTTTTATTTAAAATCCAAATTTCACTTCCATATTTTAGGGCAGCTTTTGATGTGATGTTATGTAATCTTAGTTTTGTCTCTGTCCTCATCTATTTACCAAAATGTCTTCGTATTACCCCATTCATTTTATTATATTTTTTGTAATTTTGAATCAATGTCACTCTTATACTCTGCAAATACACTTCCTAAGTAAGAGAAATCAACCAATTTAAGATCCAAAAAAGGTATTTGTTTATTTTCTTCTATTTCTTTGGTAAATTTGATGTTTATACTATGTAAATTTAACAGTTTTAGGGAATTTTCTACATGTTTTTCTTTTACAATACAAATTATATCATTTATATATCTTCTCCAAAATTTAAACATTGTAGGATGTGCTTTATTGATTTTACATTCAAAATCCCTCATAAATAAATTTGCCAGGAAAGGTGATAATGGATTTCCCATTGAGAGCCCTGATTTTTGTCTATAGAAACTCCCATTGAATGTAAAAAACAATTGGTCAATGCATAACTCAGTTAATTTCAAATAATCTTCTTTGATCTCTCTGTCTATGTTGTTTTTACTTAACCAGTTGTTCAACATCTCCAAAGTTTTTTTGTTTCAGCACATTTATGAATAATGAAATGACATCAAATGAAACTAATCTACCTGTAGGTTTGATTTCCACTTTTTCTAATTTCTTAACTAATTCCATTGAATTTTCAATCTGCAGACTTTCAAAATTATTAATTCTTTTAAATTCATTATTCAGCCATTTTGAAATTTTGTATTTTGGTGATCCAATATTGTTAATTATTGGCATCATTTTGTTTCCAGGTTTGTGAATTTTTGGAAGTCCATGTATATTAGAGTTTTTTATGGGTTGCTCACTTTTAATTGAAATATTTCTTTCTCGGATAGAATTTTAACATTTTTAAGACAGTTTTCCAACCACTGGATGGAGCTGACATCGACATGCAGGGTGTGTAACATAATGCAACATAAATCAAACCAGTCTGGACAAGCTGATGATAAAACAGAATTGTTTTGAAACATGTCCAAGAACAAATCAACATTAATATTGAGGTAAGATGATCAGACTAAAAATAATATCATTAAAATAACCTCAAAATATCACTTCCTAAAATTAAATAATAATCTTCTATATCTCTTCAGCTTGGCCAGTCTGGCCAAGATGATTTACAGACTCAAAAAAACTTGATTAAAAGAACCTCAAAATATTACTTCCTAAAATAAACCATTATATAAATAATATAATTAGAGGCAATTACAACTTTTTATGAAAGTATTTTCACTAATTTAAGCAATTAATGTGAAAAAAATTGAATTACAGAATATTATTGTTAATTCATTGCTTTTCTATAGAAAATGTCAATTTACTCATATCAGAAAGTCAAAATTAATTAGTACCTAATTTTTAAAAAAAATTGAATTCTTTTAAACCTCATAGTGATATTTCCTATAATAATTTATTAATTGTAATTATATAAACTATTTTTTTTCTTTTAAGTTTTAATAATTAAATACCAGGTGCATATGTAAAAAGGAATAAGTCAAGATTTTTTTAAAAATGAGCTATACTTTGCCAAGATGTTGTTTATTTCAATACCTACATTGTGTGTAGGGGGATAGGCCATATTACATGTCTTTCAGACAATTAGTAGATTGTGTATTATGAGTCTTCTAGAATTTCTCACATATTAGGATGAAGAAAAGGACCATTTGTTTTTTAATTTCTCAAAAATGTAGTTGTAATTACTTATTCCCTTTTACTCGTGCACCCAGGAAATATTTTATTGTATTTTTGTATAATTTGTTGACATTTATATATATTTTTACACACTTTATATTAGCTTGACCTGTATCTATGTAACAGAATCTTTCAACATGATTTTCACCCACTTAAGAACATTAGATCGACTTGAAACTTTGTATACTTGTAAAGGACCAATGACAATACAATAATTTCATACATTTTTTCTAAGATCCTGGCCAAGATCATGAGGACATCAAAGAAATAAAGACCGGTATACTAGGTTGCGGACATATTGACTTTTTAGTGTATCGTTGTGGTAGCTCATTTGGTAGAGTGGTGGACTGTAGTGGTATATAATTTCAGTAATCCATGGGTCACTGGTTTAAATCCGGCCCGGAGGATTTTTTTTTAGAAGAGTATTACTTTTAGCTCATACTACAATAGTATCGAATTTAAAGATATTTGCATTTTTAGAAAACCAAACTAAATAAATAATAGTTTAAAAAAACTAAAACAACACGCTTTATTAGAAAAGCGAACTAAAAAATGAAAAATAATTTTAATTTCCAACATGCTTGGGATAAAATTGAAGTGGTCAACAAAAACATCATCTCCAACACATGTAGAATAAAATTATAGTTATCTACAAAAAAAAAATAATTTTCATCAAAAGCGTGGGTTGCTTTTTATGGTTTTACATTGTCTTCTTAGAGACTTTACTTTTACCAATATCTGTTTATTATCAAATATATTAATTGATATAGAGCACCCCACGCTTTTGATGGTAAAATTTTCATTTTGTTGATAATGATTTTTTTGTTGACCACTTTAATTTTATCCCAAGCGTGTTGGAAATTAAAATTATTTTTCATTTTTTAGTTCGGTTTTCTAATAAAGCGTGTTGTTTTAGTTTTTTAAAATTACTATTTATTTTTTATTTTAATATTTTACAGAATAAGATAAAAATGTAAATATCTTTAAATTGTATACTATTGTAGTATGAGCTAAAAGTAATACTCTTCTAAAAAAATCCTCCAGGCCGGATTTGAACCAGCGACCTATGGATTACTGAAATTATATACCACTACAGTTCACCGCTCTACCAACTGAGCTCTTACAACGATTGATTAAAAGTCGACAAGTCGCAACCTATTATACCAGTTTTAATTTTTTTGATTTTCTGATGATTCTGGCCAGGATTTTAGAAACAAAATATGAAATTATTGTATTGTTACGGGTCCTTTACAAGTATACAAAGTTTCAAGACGATCCAATGTTTCTAAGTGGGTGAAAACCGTGTTCAATGATTCCGTTACATAGATATACATACACTTTTTTTTTCTGATGATTCTGGCCAGGATTTTAGAAAAAAAAAATATTCTGTTGTCACGGGTCCTTTACAAGTATACAAAGTTTCAAGTCGATCCAATGATTTTAAGTGGGTGAAAATCGCATTGAAAGATTCTGTTATATAGATACAGGTCAAGCTAATATAAAGTGTGTAAATATGAAAAATAAATAATAGTTTAAAAACTAAAACAACATGCTTTATTAGAAAACCGAACTAAAAATGAAAAATAATTTTAATTTCCAACACACTCGGGATAAAATTAAAGTGGTCAACAAAAAAATCATCTCCAACACATCTAGAATAAAACTAGAGTTATCTACAAAAAAAATAATTTTACCATCAAAAGCATGTGGTGCTCTGTATCAATTATTATATTTATTTGATAAAAAAAATAAACAGATATGTTAAAAGTAAAGTCTCTAAGAAGAAAACGTACCATAAAAAGCACCCCAAGCTTTTGATGGTAAAATCATTTTTTTTGTAGATAACTCTAGTTTTATTCTAGATGTGTTGGAGATAATTTTTTTGTTGACCACTTTAATTGTATCCCAAGCGTGTTAAATTAAAATTATTTTTAATTTTTTAGTTCGGTTTTCTAATAAAGCGTGTTGTTTTAGTTTTTTTAAACTATTGTTTATTTAATTTGCTTTGGATGATATATAAATTATGCTTCATTATACTTAATTCAGATATTGCCACTTCTTATTGTAAAAAGTTTCTCTATTATTGATTCAGATGTCCTTTTTCTTGTCTTTTGTTTTAGGTATTTCAGGAAAGGTGCACTGGGGGAACAACTGGGTTCCTTTTATAGATGCAATGTTACAGCTCATGTTATTGGAATTTTCAGAATTTTCACAAGGACTGACATTTCCTGCAAGTATACAAAGTATTTTCATTGATTCATCAAAACACAAGGCAGATAACGAAGGTAATCAAGAAAGATTTTATGTGTCCATGCCCAAAAGAAATCAAAGTAACTAAAAAAATGTTGTTTGTTTGTGACATTCAGAAATATCACTGAATTTTTTTGTTTTAAAGGTACGTGATTAATCCACTATCATAATACTTTTACTTATGTTCACAGAATTTGATGTTGTTTGCCATAATACATTAAAAATTATACGTTGTGGTGGTGTAGAAATGCGCAATGTCAAATTTAGTTCATTCAGCTCAGTGCCAGATCATATTCAGCATCATTGGTTACTGAAGACATTGAAGTTTGTAACATACTCAAACCCAAAATTGCAGGTAACTTGATGTGTTGATATATTGTGATTATGTCTAATGACATTCAGCAGAATCTCTTGTTTTTGCAGACAAGTTTTTTTGACTTTTTAGGAATTAAAACTATGAGATATTATTTATTTAAGTAAAATTTATCATATTTTAAAATACAATAGGTAGTAACATTAAGAGGTTTGTTTAATAATTAATTTTGTCTGTTCATTCTTACCTCTTTACAGTTGTTTTTGTCGAACATATGTTTCAAGGCTTCTTAGCCCCATCGTCAGCGATTACAGACTGAATTTTCTCATGTTGTTGGCCCTGATTCTTGATTCCTGATCTCTCTGCCTCTGGCCCAATGAATTTACTAATGAGGTTCCTTTCTTCGGGAATTTCAAAATGCATAATTCTTTGATGTTTTTATAATTGATTTAACACTTCTCATTGAAATATAAATTAAATTTGAAGAGAGGGCTTCTATTGATGTTTTTATTATTTATTTAACACTTCTCATTGAAAGATAAATTTGAAGAGAAGAAACTTAATTTATCTTTCAATGAGAAGTGTTAAATTAATAATAAAAACATCAATAGAAGCCCTACTAGCTTTTAAAAGTAGTGTTTAAATTCCCAATAAAAGTCTTCTTAACCAAGAAGCCGCCATTTGCAATGATAGAAGCCAAGGCTTCAAGCATTTGGTGCGCGGGAATTACAACACATATAAGAGAAAAATTTGCATGTAGATTGGAAGTCGCCTTGGTAGCTCAGTTGGTAAGAGCATTGGTACGGTAAACCAAAGGTTCTGGGTTTGGGTCCCAGTCTGGACGAAAAAAAATGTTTCTCTTCAAATTTAAAATTCATAATTCTTTCCTTGTTCTTCTGTATGTGTATTTTTTCCTTGTTTTCTAACTGTTTTAATAATTTTGTGTTTACATCTATTTTGTGTTTTTCTGACCAGTCACTGCAGATTTTTCTACTTCTCCTTTTTTTTACATTTCTTATGTGTTCTTTAGTTCTAATGGTTAAATTTCTTTTTGTATTCCCTATATATATCTTGTCACAGTCTGCACATTTTATTTGATATATTGCTGATTTTTTATCATCATCAATCTTTTCATTTTTATTAGTTTTTATTAGTTTATTTAAACAATAATCATTCTTTGGTACTAAATTAATATTAAATTTTCCAAAAATCTTTTGAAATTATTTGTGTGCCCAAGGGTGATATGTGAATTTCCTAAAATAATTAATGAAAGCACTCTTTAGATAGAAAAACTAAAATATAAGAAATACAGGAAATTCACATATCACGCTTGGGCACACAACAAATTTCAAAAGATTTTGGAAAATTTAATATTAATTTAGTACCAAAGAATGATTATTGTTTAAATAAACTAATAAAAATGAAAAGATTGATGATGGTAAAAAATTAGGAATATGTCAAATAAAATATGCAGACTATGACAAGATATACATAGGGAAAACAAAAACAAATTTAACCATTAGAACTAAAGAACACATAAGAAATGTAAAAAAAGGAGAAGTAGAAAAATCTGCAATGGCTGCTCATGTTTGGGTAGAAAAATACAAAAAAGATGTAAACACAAAATTATTAAACAGTTAGAAAACAAAAATGAACTCACCATATGGGAAAAGATCTACATACAGAAGAACAAGGAAAGAATTATGAATTTTGAAATTCCCAGAGAAAGGAACCTCATTAGTAAATTCATTGGACCAGGAGCAGAGAGATCAGGAATCAAGAATCAGGGCCAACAACATGCCAAATTCAGTCTGTAATCACTGACGACGGGGCTAAGAAGCCTTGAAACATATGTTCGACAAAAACAACTTAAGAGATAAGAATGAACAGACAAAATGTTTTAATTAAAATTTTATCACCTCACCTCATATTCTTCTTCTTCTTAGACAGGTTTTGGGATTCTTTGGTTCAATCCTCAGTATTTTCATGACCATTGTTATGTCTCTTGTAGAGCCACCTTCGAGTATTTAAGTAAAATTTGATTATATTTAAAGAGAAAAATTATATCATTTTTTTCTTTAAATATGATTTATCCATCATTGAGATGTATGAAATGAATAATAAAAACATAAAAAAATATTATCACCTCACCTCATATTCTTCTTCTTCTTCTTCTTCTTCTTCTTCTTAGACCAGTTTCGGGATCTTATTCGGTTCCATCCTCAGTATTTTCACAACCGTTGTTATGTCATCTTGAAGAGCTGCTTTCAAGACGACATAACAATGATCGTGAAAATACTGAGGATGGAACCAAATAAGGTCCCGAAACCAGTCTTAGAAGAAGAATATTTATTACTTAAATAAACAAGTTTGTTTTTAGTATGAATGGCAACTTCCTTATGAGGAATTGAAAAGAGGAGGGCCAGTCTGTACTTATTGTTAGTAGTTTTATTGCAACTAAATAATTTTATTAATATTAATTTTGTGGAGGGTCATTTTATACATAATCATTAATGATATGAATCACTTCATGCAGAAAGGGCATCAGTCCCTGTTTTATTGAATAGAAATTTTTATTATGTCCTGCAATTCTACACATATATTTTTCCTTGAATACTGTTCATAGATTTCTCTTATATTCATGACAGTGAAGCCAAATCAGTATTTTTATTGGGGGAAAAAAAAAATGCTTGTAGGAGTACAGAACATGCTAACATAAAATCTCAATTTCGTAAAATCAGAATGGACTGAAAGCAATTGATAATGTGACTTATTGTTGATCCATTGCTCAAATGACCAGCTTTGAATTTCACAAGACAATAGGCGATTCAGATCCTGACTCACTTGTACAACTTGCAAGCAATCTCTCCAGATGTGCTTTCTAGAAAGGCTGCTTTCAAAATGGTCTATGCATCTCTTTCTAGAAGAATCAACCTCTTGGAATTTTGATTCAAGAGAGATAAACATTAAACTTCAAGATAATTCTGACCTCACATATAAAAGCGATGAAAGTCAGTAGACAGCCATTTGCAGCTGGGAAGGTAACATGAGTCGTGATTCAATAGGCAATGAGTACATATGTTGCAAGATAGAATTGCTGTGAATATGAACAAATTAATTATAAGATAAACTGTGTTCATGAGAGACTCTCATAGCAGAAAATCATATGTGAATAATTGTAAAAGAAATAAGAAAGATTGGATAATTTTGTGTAAAGTGGAGTGAAGTTAAATTAAATAGATTAAATTAAATAGATAGATTTGGCGATAGGGAATTACAACGTATATAAGAGAAAAATTTGCGTCTAGATCGTAACTCGCCTCGGTAGCTCAGTTGGTAGAGCACTTGGCCCGGAAAGCCAAGGGTCCCGGGTTCGAGTCCCGGTCTAGGAAAAAATTTTTCTCTTCAAATATAAATAGATTAGGTCTGTCCCAATGGCATAGCCATGTCCAACATTTTAGCTTCAAAAGTAGGATTACATATAGGATGAACCCAGGCTTAAAACCTGCTACTAGTGACAATGGCAATGAAGTGGCACACTATTTGACTTAGTTAAAAACTCATGACCAGTTTCAAAGGTCATTTTCCTTCATCTTCAGTCAAACTCCAACTCAGTTGGAGATCTTAGTAGCAGTTTGACTGAAGATGAAGGTAAAATAACCTTTGAAACCAGTATCGTGAAAACATGGAACTTTATGAGGTATCACCAACTGAGTTGGAGTTTGATTGAAGATGAAGGTAAAGTGACCTTTGAAACTGGTATCATAAAAACACAAAACTTTATAAGGTGAGATATAAAAACATTTTCTCCAACTCATTTATAAAATTATATATGTAGTCAATATGCCCATTTCACCAATTAATGTTTTAAAATGGTCAACAAGTTTCTACAGCCAAGCTGTCATTCTCAAGACCAGATATTGACTGAAGACAGAATTGATAATAAGTAAAGAAACAAATTCAGTTAAAAACAAACTACGTCACATGACGCAATCATTCATAAGTGAACAATAAAACATACTAAAACTAATCCTCTTTTGTTTCAATTAGAGAAGAGGGCGCTGTACGGAATAGGGCCCTTGTCTTTATTCATTATTTTATCCTTATTTTTATAAATTTCCAAACTTTCAAGGACGTTAAGGAATTTGAAATCCATGACCGAACGAACCAGCCTAAGGTTACTTTTATTGATAGCATGACCGTACTCAGAAATATGTTGGGCAACTCCAGATTTTTCAATTCTGTTGAGTCTGAAATGGGCAATATGTTCATTAAATCTAGTTAAAATGGATCTTCTGGTTTGCCCAACATATTTCAAGTCACAGTCATTGCATCCAATTTCATAAATACCGGATTTCTCTATACAATCGACTTTATCTTTAGGGTTTCCAAGTACACTATTTAATGTCAAAGTGGAAGTAAAAATCAATTTAGTATCTAGTCCTTTGAATATCTTGTTCAAACCTCTATGTTAAAGAGGGAACGTACGGCAAAATTGCAAAATTAGCTTTATTAATAGGAGAATGGAAGGCTGTAGAATCAGTAATAAGTTTTCTAAATTCAAATTTACGAATCAAATTATCAATAATATTTCCATTGAAACCATTACACTTAGCGATATCTTTAATGGTTTGTAATTCCTTATTATATCTATTTTTACTTAACGGAAAAGTGGTAAGACGGTGAACTAAAAAATTGAAACTGGCCATTTTATGTTGATTACAATGGTACGAATCTGCCGTGATATATCTAAATGTACTGGTTTCTTTCCTATAAATATCAAATTCTAATCTATAATTATTTCTAATTATTATAATATCTAGAAAGGGCAGCCTTCCATTCTCCTCCTCTTCATAAGTAAAATTTATGCTGGGAGTCCGGTCATTTAATATTTCAACAAATTCCTGTACATTGCATTTTTTGGTATCAAAAATAGCAAAAATGTCGTCAACATATCTGAGCCAGAACCTGGGAAAATAATCTAATTCCTTTTCAAGCTCTGTCTCAAATCTGCTCATAAAAAGATCAGCTAGGAAAGGAGACAATGAATTACCCATTGCGGTTCCTTCCTTTTGTTCATAAAACTTATTATTAAATTGAAAAATGTTCTGATTCATGCAAAGTTCCGTTAACTTGATATATTGATTCAGACTCAACAGAATTGAAAAATCTGGAGTTGCCCAACATATTTCTGAGTACGGTCATGCTATCAATAAAAGTAACCTTAGGCTGGTTCGTTCGGTCATGGATTTCAAATTCCTTAACGTCCTTGAAAGTTTGGAAATTTATAAAAATAAGGATAAAATAATGAATAAAGACAAGGGCCCTATTCCGTACAGCGCCCTCTTTTCTCTAATTGAAACAAAAGAGGATTAGTTTTAGTATGTTTTATTGTTCACTTATGAATGATTGCGTCATGTGACGTAGTTTGTTTTTAACTGAATTTGTTTCTTTACTTATTATCAATTCTGTCTTCAGTCAATATCTGGTCTTGAGAATGACAGCTTGGCTGTAGAAACTTGTTGACCATTTTAAAACATTAATTGGTGAAATGGGCATATTGACTACATATATATTTTAATATTATATCACCAAGAAGATCACTTGTGTATTAAAAACTCATTTATAAATTGAAAATACCTCATAATGTTACTTCCCATTTTAATTTTGATAATTTTTTTTTGTGATGTTTGGAGAAACCATTTGTTGAGAGTCTGTAGTGCTCTGTTCATTTTGTTTGTTAATATGTTGTATCTTGCTTCTTACTATTATGTGTAATAATGTGTTTTTTTATAGAATGCTCTCCAGTTTATTGCTCTGAGCGCACAATGGACAATAGAAAATAGCCATAATTCAGTTGTCAGTGTTGCTGTATTTCATTCCAGTACTGCCAAAGTAATCAAATCTATTTTAGTGCAGTATCCACAGGTATGTACGAGTATATACACCCACACACATAGTAATAATAAGAATGTGTGTGTGTTTTTTAATCCTACCCACTGCATTTTACATGTTTCAGGTTCCACACTGGGTGGATAGATGACATTAATGTGGTCTATTTTCAATTTATGCACTACTTTGGCAGACCACTTTACATAGGTGATGTATTCTTGTATTGTATACAAGGAACAGTATAGGATGAGCATATATTTATATTTGTGTATAAAGTGTGTTGCATGAAGCATGATAATGAAGAGAAGGGAGAAGGTGAAATCCGGTGCCAGCACATAGTTTACTCCTGTCAAAAAAACAGCAAGGGAGCTGCCAGGCTTAACGTCTCCATCTGATGGACGAATCACTATCAACAATACCACATGCCTTCTCAACATATTTACTGCAGAGAGGTTTGCAAATTTAATGCAGGAATCTGGTGCACAATCTAACAATTAAAATTGTACACCACCACCTCCTTTGCCCAAGATTGAAAATTTTGAAATTAAATTAACTTAAAAATAAAAAATTTCAACCCTGCTGAGTATCAAACCCAGGCCCGCTACTCAGGAAGCAGACATGCTACCACCTGAGCTAGCAGTGGGTCAGTATAAGGATGTTTGTATTTAGATTTTTATACTATAAAAAATTATATTGCAAACAATTTTAGAGCAGTTTGCAATATAATTTACTGATAAGTTAAAAATCAAATGTTTAAAGTGGATTCAATTAATTTGGTTAGTTAATTATTGTTGCTTATGAAATGTTAAATTTTCCATACTTGATCTGTATTTTATTGTCATATACAATGGCTGATCTAAGGCACCATCCCTTTGGTGCAGAACTCATGAAATTTTGGCCTGTGTATGGGATCAATGCAAACCCAGTATCGGAAATAATTTTGGTGGCTACAATAAAGGCTCCAGCTGGTATAATGACCAGGGGACTTGGAATGCTGATCATATGTCACCCTTACATTTGTCGGATGATCATCCAGCCACATGTGTGGCACATGAAGATACGGGGTCGGCATTTGTTGGTAAACCATGATATGAACATGTCATGGTGTGAACATCAATTTTTATTAGTGTCATACTTTATGCATAATTAAGTTCATGGATTTATTTGTTCTTTTATTTTAAATGCTCTATTATAATATATTCTTACATTCCTTACAAGTTTGCATATTTTATAATTGAAAGGAAAAATTATACGCTAAGACTAGGGCTTGAACCCAGGACCTTTGGCTTTCTAGGCCAATACTCTACCGACTGAGCTATTTGAGCAAGTTCCAATCTAAATGTGAATTTTTCTCTTATATGCTGTTAATTCTTGCGCTCCAAATGTTATGAAACCTTTGCTTCTATCTTGCAAATGGCGGCATCTTTATTAAGAAGACATTTATTTGAGAATTTTACATTACATTATATCGTCTACTCGACTGTTCAATGCAGAAACACATTTAGCTTTTATGGACTTCAAAAAAGCCTTCGACAAAATCAATAGGAATAAACTGTTGGAAATTTTAGCTGACAACAATATACCACAACAGCATATTTTAAATTTATACAATATCTATAAAACAAATTTGATTTCAGTTCGAATCAATGACACACAAACAGAATGGACCAAAATTAATAGGGGCGTAAGACAAGGATATGGCCTCTCGCCTTGCTCTTTATCATAGACATGGATAGAATACTCCAAGATTGGTGACAGATGAGACATGGTTCTATCCAAATTAATAAAAACCTAAAAATAGACTCCTTGCTTTTTGCAGATGATTTGGTATTAATAGTTCCAACAGAAACAGATTTAAAATTCATCGGAGAACATATTGTTTAAACAACTCACCTCATAGGATTCATGCTTCCATGATATCGCGATTTCAAACATAGTCATGTTCATCGTCACTCCGGCTGACGATGAACATGACTATGTTTGAAATCGCGATATCATGGAAGCATGAATCCTATGAGGTGAGTTGTTTAAACAATATGAATTTGAATGATTATACCTCATAATGTTTACTTCCCAACATTAATTAAATAGAAACAGATTTACTGTATTCTATACACAATTTTAATATAATTGCAAAAAGGTACAGTATTAAGATATGGTAGTGAAGCATGGACAATATGAAGAAGAGATGAAAGCCGAATAACAGCAAATGAGATGCGATTTATGCGCCGTACAGCAGGCTATACAAAGTGGGACCATAAAAGAAATGAAATTATGGAAGAGTTGGATGTAGAATCCATTCTTCACCATATACAAAACTACCAGAACAACTGGAAAGACCATCTTCAATGAATGCCGTCTCATAGAATTCCAAAAGCCATGCATCGTTACTGCCCCCAAGGCAAAAGATCGCTGGGAGTAAAAAAAAGCGCTGGATGGAAAACTCTTTGAGACCGTAACAGGCCACATGGCCTAATACATGCATGGATGATGATGATACTACATTATAAAGCCAGTATGGCTTTTTTCAATGTTTATATTATTCATTTCATACATCTTAATGATGGATAAATCATATTTGAAGAGAAAAATTATATGCTCAGACTGGGGCTTGAACCCAGGACCTGTGGCTTTCTAGGCCAATACTCTACTGACTGAGCTACCTGAGCAAGTTCCAATCTAAACACAATATTTTAGTCTGGTATTTTTGAAGTTGTGTCTGTTACACTTGCTCAGGTGGCAGTCTGCCTCCTAACTAATGAGTCCAGGTTCACTACCTGGGGGGTTGGAAATTCTAATTCTAATATTTTCAGTTTCAGCGCTAGGAAAAGTGGTGTGTATAATTTTTTTTTTGTGGATTGTGATTCCGAACCCCTGTGTTGAAAAGGCATATAGTACTGTTGATAGTAATTTGTCCATTGCATGGAGTTGATGCTTCTCAACAGTAGTAGATTAACAAGGGAACTACCATTGCATGCCGTAACCTACTTTGAAATTTATCCCAGAGAAGCATTGTGATGTACCAAAGTGCTGTGTACAGAAATCGAAGCCAGAATCCAGCAATGGCAACCCACTGTAAGGAGCAGATATACATCCCGCATGAGTTAAGCACAGAAAGGAGTGAGGCAGGATGTGGTGCAGATGGCAGGTAGTGAGGGTTTTCCAGTCTGCCAATACGGGAGTTGTATTACTTTTCTATAGCTTAAATGAGAGATTTGGCACTTGATTTTTAGTGTCTTGCAATTAAAAACATAAAATAATTTTTTGGATACATCCGTACATCACAATGCTTCTCTGGAAGAATTTTCAAGGTAGGTTTCGGCATGCAATGGTTGACACTTCCTTTGTAAGTGCTAGCACCGGCTTTCACTTTCTCCCTTCTCTTCATCATCATCCTTCACACAACATATTTACACTCTACACAAACACTTAAATCTACATTGACACTACTCTCCTTTCTGTGTATAATACAAATACACGTCACCTATGAAATGTGATCTGTTGAAGTGGCGTAGAATTAAAAATAGACCACATTAATCCAATATATCTGCCTAGTGTGGAGCCCAGAGCACAAAAACTGCAATGGATGGCATTGGAACGCACATATTTTTTAAAAGTTATTTTTCATTTATAATAATTTTCATCTATTTTATCATTTTGTGAATTGAATTATTTTATATACAGGGTTATTCAGAAAGAAGGAACAGGTTTCAAACATTTATTTCTTCCAAACTACAAAAAACAGGAACATAATTCCAATATTCCTGGAAAGAGAAAAGTTCAAATCTCACTATTTTATGCATTCAATATGAGCACCACATGTTACACGACAAATATCAAAACAGCTCATTTTTTGCCACACATGATTCAGCTGGTCTCTGGTTATCGAATTCACAGCTTCAACAATTCAATGTCGCAGATTCTCAAGAGTGTCAGGCATAGGGGGTATAAAAACCACGGTCTTTTACATAACCCCACAGATAAAAATCACACGTTGTTAGGTCTGGTGACCTGGGAGGCCACTGGCCATGAAATTGATCTTCTGCTCCTCCTTTTCCAATCCAACGTCCTGGAATGGTGTATTATTCAGATAGAGAAATGCGGCCATGATCGAAACTTCGAACTTTTCTCTTTCTAGGAACGTTGGAATTGTGTTTCTATTTATTCTAGTTTGGAAGAAATAAATGTTTGAAGTCTGTTCCTTCTTTCTGAATAGCCCTTTATATTTTATATATTAGATCCAAATGAAAGCCTTAGGATCAGTTCCCATAAACTTTGTTTCATCAACATTTTCACTTATGTGTGAATTGCCTCAGAAAATAGCCCTTTAGTTTATTCATTTTAGCCACTGTAAATAATTTACTTATAGATTTAGCCAAGGAATAGGAATTAATTAAGAAATTGAATTGGAAATATACACCTCACCTCATAGTTAGTTTTCTAATTGATAATAATGATATTTCACCGAAACAAGTCCAGGTGTGAAAAAAAATATGAGGTTAAATATTAAAAATTTTTCACCTCATATTTTGTAATCTTTTTAGATCAATTTTGGAATTATTCCATCTTCAGTATTTTCATGGCTATTGAAGTAGTGCATCACTATGACAGAACAACGGTTGTGAAAATACTGAAGATTGAATAATTCCAAAACTGGTCTAAAAAGAAGACAAAATCTGAGGTGAGGTGATAAATATTTAATTATTAATACCTCATACTAAGTTTAAAATATGAGGAGTTTATTTCTAATTGAATCTTTTAAATTACCTCATCATACTACTTCCTATTAGTTTTGATATGCACATTAAATTGTAATTATTGCAGATACAGTTGAGCCTAATGATGAATAATTTTAAAAGTTTTGAAAAAACATATAACCTAGTTGTGGTAAACAAACAGAAGGATTTGGAAGCTGGTATTTCTGCTGTCTGCAGTGAAGGTTTTCTACTTGTACAAATTGAAAATGATTCTTGGAAAATGAAATCAAATCTAAACATTATAGCAGAACAACAGTTTGGAAATATTAAATATGTGTTATACAGAAAGGTGAGAAATCAATAGCTTATTTTGTTAATTTGATAGAGGCAATTTATTCTGGGTATCACTGTATTGTATGTTTTATGATTATGTTTTAAATTTTACGTGTTAGACTAGTGGACCTGGCAGACTTGTCCTGCCTGAACATTCAATTCTAGTATCATGGCTGGATGATAAAAATATGTTACCTTTTTACCATAAAATTCTCTAATTAAGACGTATTAAATAAGTTTACAAAAAATCTCCTCCCTGCCATATTTTAAGCATGCATGATGACATCACATTGTTGTTGCACAGAATATGTCAATAACTGACATAAAAAAAATCCTATAACCCGATCGCATCCCCACCTACCAAGTCCAATTGTGAATGTAAACTGTCCAGGGACCCACTCAAAGACACTAAAAAAATTTCATCAAAATCAGTCCAGTCGTTCAGGCAGTTTTTAATTTCAGGTTTCAAGTAAACCTCCACTTCTAAAGGTCGGATTTTGCTCATTTTTGGATAATGCCTATCTAGGTTTATTTTAATACAATATAGTTTCATTGAGAAATATCGAAAAATGTAACCGCTAGAGGTTTTCTAAATTTCCATTTCAGGTGAACTCCTACACCTAATGGTTTTAAAGGGTCCAATTTAAAGGTGGGTTGCTGGGTATGATGTCCCAAGTTGTAGATTTGTGATTGTAATAATTTGAATCACTTTACTTCTGCCACGGCACTAATAACTCCCATCAGGGGAATGAGGAAAAGTTTATTACATATACAAATAACGACACTTTATTAACAGTTAAACTAAAAGTTATTTTATTAAAACTCTCACTTCAGTTTAGATGAATCTTGTAGATCAATAATTTAGAAGATTCCGGCTTAGATTAATAAATTTCAGTTAGTGAAGATTACTATTATATATATATATATAATGGATGACAAATTCTAACGGTCAATCCTTCATCAACATTTTATTTCCACTTATGGACTATTTGTATTCAAGATAAATGAATTTATATTTAATATGATTCCATAACTCCAACACCATTCTTTCAACTAATATAAAGAAAATAAACCACTATTCTCTCATTTCTTGAGGAGCCATTGCTTAACATGTCTGATCTCCTTCAAGTATTGTAGCCATCTTGTTATTCTGTTATACCCTGGAATTTCTGATTGGTCCAACTGAAAAGGAAGGAGTGCTACTAGCTGACTCCCATCCAATTCGTCCAATCCCATTTATTTTTTATAAAAAATATCAATTTGAATATTTAAAGTATTTTACATATATTAAATCAGTTAGAAAACATCTAACTGTATTAACAGTTTATATTGACCATTTTGAATTTTTTTATCTTAATATATAAAAATTATGTGTCACGTTGTTTGTCCACGATGGAATCCTAAACTACTGAACTGATTTTAATAAAATTTTGCACACTGTGTGCTGTTTGATCAACTTGAGACCTACGGTTGTTTATAACTAAATTTATAGTCACATTATTTTTATTGCAAATTATTTGTTTATTATTTAACAAAGAGTTATAATTATCTGTGAGTTCCATACGATTCTAACAGATGGCCGTGTAAGGTAATTGGTTTATTATTTAACCAGGTGGCTGTGCTTTTTGTTGCAACCGCGAATTTCTATTGAATTACAAATATTGATTATTTCATAATTTAAGTATGTTCAGTGTTTATTTTATTTTCAATTTATTTATAATAGTATTAATTTGGTGTGTGAGTATTAGTTTTAAGTAATCTGGCTGAAAGACAGCAGCTTAATTTAAATTTAACTGGACCGAGAAAAGACATTGAACAATATGGCGAATCAGTTCTAGAGACCATGAATGATAAGATATCAAGTGAATTTCCACAAATTGGTATAGGCCTATGTGACATAAATCTTACATTTAAGAAGAATGTTAATTTAAAAACATATGAAGGTCCTAAGGAACGGAGTAACAGAATTGTAAGTAAGTCTGTTAGTTATAATAATATGTCTAATATTACAGAAACAATCTCCATGCCTTAATTAAATGAAAAACAAGATGACTATAATATATCACAAGATGATATTACTATACAGAGACTTCTTGATGATGATGAGAATCCAAACCGCCAAAAGTTTGTAGAAAAAAACGAAAGTATAATGAAATCAGCAAGCCTCCTCAAAATATTCCATCAATAAATAAATGTATATAATCCTTATGATACACTTATGGATGATACTGAGAATGCAGACAACATAAATTCATCTCAGTCAACAAAACCACTTCCACATAAACCACCACCCATATTTATTATGGGTGTAGTTAATGTACCAGAACTAATAAATTGTGTAAAACAAAAACTTTCTGAATCAGATTTCTCATACAAAATGTATAAAGAAGAGTTAAAATCTTGCCAACCTCTACTGAAGCTTACAGATCGTTGGTGAGATTGCTAAATGAGAATAATGCAAAATATCACATGTATCAGTTAAAACAGGAAAGGGCTTTCAGAGTAGTTCTTCGTAATATGCATTACTCTATAAATACAGAGAGTATTGTTGAGGAATTGCTACAACTAGGACATCGAGTTCGTAACATATATAACATTCAACACAGAGTTACAAAGGAACCATTACCACTTTTTTATATTGATTTGGAGCCTCAATCCAATAACAAGGAAATTTACCAAGTCGAATCATTACTACACGCAAAAATTAGCTTTGAACCACCTTATGAAAAGAAGGATATGGTTCAGTGTCTACTCTATGATTTGTTGGATTTGTTTCCTCCCCCGAATAGCAGAATAACTATTAAAACATCAGAAAAATTAACGTAAAAATATTTAAAGGCGATACGAAGTTCGCCGGGCCAGCTAGTATACTTATACAAAATTTGAATTCTCTATATCAATCTTATGTCCATTCTTCATATAAATAAATATAATTATATTTAAATATTAAATAAACAAAACAAAAACCCTTATTATTATTATATGGGGATAAATATCCGGTTTTAAATTGCCCCTGATTTATTTTAATCTTAGCTACAACTAAGTGGGAGGCTAAATTAAAATAAATCACTTTCCCCAAACATCAAGTTTCTTTCTATACAAGATTCATCTGTATTAGAATCAATACAATGTTGGTTGGTTGGTATCTAATGTCGAGCACTTGAAAATGAAATCATTCGCTCTCTTGCACTCCAATATTTAGCAGGAAGGCTGGTCTCTTCTACAAAAGCTGGACAACGGAGGAGATGGTTTCTTTCCATATCTTCATTTAAATTGCAAAAGGGGCATTTAGGTGAATCTTTTATGCCAAGTCTGTGTAGGTGTTTATTCAGGCAGTCATGTCCCGTTAGCAGGCTGAATGTTGCTACTGCAGATTTTCTTTGTAATGTAGTAATGTCATAAGCTTGTAGATTTTCCCATTCCTTTCCAGATGTTTTGGTGGTGTATTCTTCTCTAAGTTTATTGATATATTTATTTGAGATAATTCTTTTGATAGAGTGAAAGGAAACTGGAGTAGAAGTTGGGTTTGAAACAATTTTGCTACCCTTCTTGGCCAGAAAATCGGCTATTTCATTGCCTGTCACTCCACAATGGGCCGGAATCCATTGAAGTACAACCTTTTTATGTAGACGGGATAACTGTTTTATCATTTTGTGACATTCAATAATTTTGATGCTTTTGGGTGTTGTGTCTCGTGTTATAGCGAGAATGGCTGCTTTGGAGTCACATAGAATTACAACTTTTGTAAATTTTTGGATGTGATATAAAAGATTTTGTAAACTTAAGAAAATTGCTAGAATTTCGCCAACAAAGTTTGTTGAATTTGTGTTTAGTTTACGATAAAAGGAAAAAAAGTGGACATACTGCACCAGCACCAGGGCCACCGTCATTTGGTAGGCTGGAGCCATCTGTAAAAATATGTATCCATTCAGGAGCAGGGTATTTTAGATTTATTATTTCCAGTGACATTTGTTTTAAAATATATGGGGGAGTTTCAGATTTCTTGATGTCTTCTGTTAAATTAAGGTTATATTCAATTTCCAAAAATTCTAGAGGGTTGTTTCTCATTCAATACAATGTAATACATCACAATTATAATAAATACATGTTACATAATGAAATAAAAGTATTAATTATTCAAAATTACATACAATATTTTAAATACACTTTGAACTATTTGAAATCATCAGCTACGATTAATTAATAGGAGTCTGAAATGGTTTCAAAAGTTCTTTGGAATATTTTCCAATTTCTTTTCTAGTACAGGGTGCGGCAGCATAACTTCCTTTTTTTAAAACTTAATAAAATGCATTGTATGAATCAGAAAATTTTTATTCGTTTTTTATAATATAGGCACATACATAAAGTTTTGTTTTACTCAGTTTTGAAGATCAAATCAGGTAGGTGACGTCCCCCATTCTCCATACACTGAGTAAACCGATTTCTGGCGTTTGTCATGACTCCTGCCAGCATAGCAGGCGTTATGTTGGCAATTTCTTCCTGGATGTTGGTCTTCAAATCTTGTAGGGTCCTTGGACGGTTTCACATAAAACACGGGATTTCAAATAACCCCATAGAAAAAAAATCACAAGGGGTCAAATCGGGAGAGCGGGCCGGCCACTTCAAATCGCCCCTAATTGAGATAAGGCGCTCTGGGAAGTGTTCCCTCAAAACAGTCATCGATGCTCTTGAAGTGTGTGCCGTTGCACCGTCTTGTTGGAACCAAGTGTCCCCTAAGTCCAACTCATCTAGCCGTGGGAAAAAAAATTCCTGTAACATGTTTACATACCGGTCCGAATTCACTGTCACTGTGACTTCATTTTCCTCAAAGAACCAGGGACCAATAATTCCACTTGAGGAAATTGCACACCACACTGTGACTTTAGGTGAATGCAAAGGCCTTTGATGCAATTGTCGAGGATTGGTGTCAGCCCAGTAGCGCATGTTTTGTTTGTTGACGGATCCACACAAATGAAAATGGGCTTCATCACTAAAAAAAACCAATAGCGTCCTCAGGAACGACTTCCAGAAGAACCTCACACGCGTTCCTCCGAGAATTGAAGTCACGTTCAGAAAGTTCCTGCACAATTGCCATCTTGTATGGATGGAAATGAAGATCATCATGAAGTATTCTCCTTACAGAACGATCGGAAAGTCCAAGGGCAGACGCATGTTTGCGCGCAGAACGCCGTGGTGATCGCAACATTGAAGCTCTCACTACCTCAATGTTCTCAGGTGATCTAATCGGCCGAGGGACTCCAGTTCTTCGTCTTGTCGCACTTGCAGTTTGTCTGAACGTAGTGACCCACGTAACAATTGATTTCCGGTCCGGGACAGGGGCCAACGGGGCTAATTTAAAGCGATTCCGAAAGGCGCGCCGGGTTGCGATCACAGAACATCCGCTCGAAAAGTAGGCCTCAATGGCAAATGCACGCTCCTCACTGTTCCAACGCATGATGGCGACTGAACTGTGTCAGGACAAAACTTTATAGTCCCCCCTCTCGAACGAGACCACTAGCGCTCCGCTACGACATCAACCGACTAAATGGCGCACATTTTAAAAAAGGAAGTTATGCTGCCGCACCCGGTATCTATTTCGATCAACTTGTATGTAGTATCATTAAAGTTTTTAGATATTTCATAGGGACCTTTATACAATAGGTTCATCCTATGATATTGTTTCTTTAAAGCATTGGATAGTGAAATATCCCTTATGAGAACTTTGTCTCCAATTTTGGGATTCCACTTCCTTTTATGTCTTTTAACTTTATTGTTGCGCTTTTCTGCTCGACATTCTAACCTTTCAATAACTCTTTTACATATTTCCTCGGATGTCTCTGGAATTTGATTTTTATCAATAATAGGTAATGGCAAATTTGCAATTAACTTGTCAAGTTGTTTAATACCTGTCATTAGGAATATGGGTGCTTCCCCAGTATTGGCATTAATTGAATGATTCATAACATTCTCTATGACATTGATATGTTTAAACCAATCTGAATGTTTATGGTGGGTCAAAATTCTTAAACTTGTAGTAATTTCCCTATTAACTCTTTCACAGGGATTACTTTTTGGGTGATATTTACTACAATGGTACAATTTAATTCCCATCGCAGTAAGTTTGTCTTTAAACTTAGGACTTGAGAACACTGAAGCATTATCACTAAGTAGTGCCTCAATAAGTCCATAATTAGGTAAATAATTCCTCACTATTTTACCAAGGCAAGCTCTGCTATTTACATTTCTAAATGGATATATTTTTACAAATTTTGAGAATACATCAGACAATACAAGAATATAATAATAATTAAATTAATGTTTTTATTACCTCACCTCATATCTTTTTTCTTCTATACTGCAGTTTCGGAGCTTATCTCCATCGTCAGTAGCCTCTGGTCGACCGGTGTTATGTCGTTTCTTGGCGGTTTCCTTCTTACTTCTGTCGGTGGACCGATGAACCTCTGGATTAGGTCAAAATTTGCGGGAGTTTCAAAATTCATGAGTTTTTCTTTTTTGTTTTTTTGGATGTGGATTTTTTCCCAGACTGTGAGCTCCTTTAGTTTATCTGTTTGTTTGATTAGGCTAGCTTCTGTATCTATTAAATGTTTTTCAGACCAAGCATGGGCTGCTACTGCTGACTTGTCCACTTCCCCCTTTTTTACATTTCTAAGGTGTTCCTTCAATCTAGTTTTTAAATTTCTTTTTGTTTTTCCTATATAGATTTTGTCGCAATCTTGACATTTGATCTGATATATTCCTGATTTATATTCTTGTCCAATTTTTTCATTTTTGTTGGTTTTAATTATCTTGTTTAGGCTGTATTCATTCTTTGGGGCCAATCGAATGTTAAACTTATTGAAAATTTTCTGGAACTTGTGGTGTTTTACAGGATGGTAAGTGAATTTTTGAATCTTATGTTCTCTTCTGTTTGTTTTTTAAGTGTGCTTTCATTAATTAGTTTTTGCCTTTTGAACTTATTTATTTTCTTGTGTACCATGTTCTCTTCATAACCATTTTCTATTGCTACTTTAATTATGTATTCTTTTTCTTTTTCATATTTTTCACGGTTCAGGGGTACATTCACCAATCTGTGTGTTAGGCTATTGAATACAGCTTCTTTGTGAGCGAAATGGTTGAATCCTGATGCCTTAATGTAGTTATCTTTATGTGTGTTCTTTCTGTATATTCCAAATTCTATTTTGTTTTTTCGTTTCTAGTTAGGGTTAGATCCAAAAATGAAATTTGTCTTTCAGTTTCAGTTTCCATTGTGAATTTTACAGTTTTGCTCTGAAGGTTCAGGAGTTTTAAGGCATCTTCTATTTGTTTATGGTTTATAATGGCTATTATATCGTCAACATATCTGCGCCAAAATTTGAAAGTTAATGGGTGTCCCCTTGTGATTTTCTGTTCGAAACTACCCATGAATAAATTGGCCAGAAAGGGAGATAGTGGGTTTCCCATGGAAAGTCCAAAATTTTGTTTGTAGTATTTCCCATTGTATGTAAAGAACATTTGTTCGATGCACAATTTTGTCAAAATGATGTATTCTTCTATCTTTTTCTTTTCCAAATTATTGTTCAGATATGAGGTGAGGTAATAAAAACATTAATTTAATTATTAAATTAAACCTCATAGTGTTCTTTCCCTGTGAAAGTTAAATAAATACAAGAATATGCTTGTAACCAAATTGTGTAGTAGGCATTTCTGCATGAGTATCCATTACTACTAGGCTATTTACCTTGTTCCTTAATATGTTTTGTGGAACTATATCATATTTCACATTCATACATATGGCTTTTTGACAAGTTATACATGAAGAAGTAAACTATCTCAACTTTTTATCCAAATGTTTAACATAAAAAAATTCACTTATGTTGAGAGCTAATTTTTCACAACCTGCATGATTTAAGCCAACATGAAAAGTTCTAAATAGTGGAACTTCCATATTATTAGGAATTATAACTTTCCATTTTTTCACATTTCTCCCATATAGTTTGTAAAGAATATCATCCTTTATGCCGATTTTCTTATCACAATCAATTCCATTTTTGTCATTATTATTTATATCTCTCACACTATACTTCAATCGTTGTAACTCTATATCAGATTTTTTATGTTCAACAATGATTTTCATCAACAATGAAAATTCTTTGTCTCTATACAGTTTTACATTAAACATTACTATTTCGTGTTTAGGAGTATGTACAGTTTCTGGTATTTTCCCAACACTTTTCAATCTAGACAGGAGGTCAGCAAACACATTCTTATTTCAATATCATAGGAAATTATTTCCATGATCATCCTACTAAGTTTATTATTGGATAATCTACATTTGCTTTTAAAACTTAATAAAATGTGGTCACTATGAACAATAACTTTGTTTTTATAAACATAAATTCTAAATTTATTTAGAGCATAAAATATTACTGTAAGCTCCAACTCTGAAACAGTGTAATTTCCTTCAATGATGGTAGTCGAGCGTGAAGCTTTCGACACAACATACTGTTGCCCATCATCGTCAAATTGAGTTAAAACAGCACCGAGGCCAGTTTTACTCGCGTCTGTGTATAAATGGAATTCTCTGTCCATTTTTGATCTTTGTAGTGAAATACTATTTGCAAATAACTTCTTAACATATTCAAAAGTAGCTTGATGGTCCTCTGTCCATCTCTATTTACTATCTATCTTCAGCAGCCATCTCAGCTTACTAACCGCTGAGGCATAGTTGATGACAAACTTCGAATAGTAATTTAAGATTCCTAAAAAAATTATTAAAAAAATTCAAATTAAAAATAGCAAATCCTAAAACCCCAACATGCAAGTTAATTATGGGAAATAATATGAGGGTTTTAAATCAAAACAACAAAAAATGGTAATAATAAATCGTGGTGTCGGACAAGGATGTCCTTTATCACCTTCTCTTTTTAATTTATATATAGACAAATTTATTTAACTTTTAATAGGAATTAATCACTATGAGGTTTAATTTTTTTTCTACTTAGAAAATTTATATGAGGAGAGGTAAGAAACATTTAATTTCACCATAGACAAATTTATGTTAAAGTGGCAGATTAAATTAAATAAACATTTTAAAATAAATAATAAACTGTTGGATACAATATTATTTGCCGAAGACCAAGTAGTGATTTTCAGCTCAGAAGACGATCTACAAAGAGCTATTTTTTATTTGGAAAGAATAGGTGCCAATTACAATTTAAAAATTTCGAAGAAAAAACTAAAATTTTAGCATTTAAAGGACATGACACCTTAAGAGCAAAAATGGTAATTGATAATAACATTCAAGAGCAAGTGAACAGTTTTAAATATCTAGGTTTCAATTTATCATAAGTTAAAATTTAAGATATTAATGACAAAATAAATAAATTTAATCTATTGTGTGGCACTATGAAAAGAACCTTAAAAACACAAGAAAAGAAACAAAAATTCAATTTTATAAAGTAATGCTATTATTAATATAAAACCTATTAGCATAAAGCCAGAGCAAATCCCTCTATTTGTCTTCCAGTATTGATGTATGGATCAGAGTGTTGGACGATCACTAAAAGACAACAACAAAGATTGGAAGCAGCTGAGATAAGTTTTTTAAGAAATATAGCAGGGTATACTCTAGTGGATAAGAAAAGAAATGAATATATAAGAAAGGAACTAAATATTTTCAAACTTACAGACCAAATAATTAAATATAATTTATCCTTCAATGAGAAGTGTTAAATTAATAATAAAAATCGTAAATATAGGAATGCCTGGAAAGAACATATTGATAGAATGCCAGAAGAAAGATTTCCAAAATTATTGCTAAATTATAAACTGAACAGAAAGAGAAATGTTGGATGCCCACACAGAAGATGGTCTGAACAATTTTAACAATTCTAGCTTTCATGAAACCGGAACGAGCCAACAGGCTTAATCCCTGGATGATGATGAACATTATGAGGTTTTTTCAATCAATGAATCAAGTCTTATCTTACCTCATACTTCATGTTTTTTAACACGGGAACTGCAGTTTTCAAGAGGTGTCCCACTCATCTTCAGCCAAAACCTTGACTACTGGATTTTCGTTGGAATCTTCATCTATGACGTTGCTATTTGGTGTTGATTCGATGAACCTTGAGATCAAGTCCTGTTCACTGGGAATTTCAAAATTATTGGATCTAAATTTGTTCTTCTGAATATATATCTTTTCCCAAACTGTCAATTCCAAAGGTTTTTCTAAATGTTTTAAAAGTTTATTATGTGTAATAAGGAATGAACAACAACAAAGATTTAAATTCAATATATATAGGAAAGATACTCATACAGATAATTATATAAAATCTTCAGGTTTTCAGTCATATAAAAACTTCGGAATTGGTAGTTTGGGTAAAGATTGAAGCAATATTTAGGTCCCCCAGCCGTATCTGCTCCAAAATTTAAACATTGTGGGATGGCAAATTTATTTATGAGCGATTTTGAATGTAAAATCACTAAATCACATCCCACAATGTTTAAATTTTGGAGCAGATATATAGATGATATAATTTGTATTGCTAAAGAAAAACATGTAGAAGATTCCCTAAAACTGTTAAATTTACAGAGTACAAACGTCAAATTTACCAAATAAATAGAAGAAAATAAACAAATACCTTTTTTGGATCTTAAATTGGTCAGAAACGAAGAAAAAAGAAAAATTGAATTTGGGATTCATAGGAAAGAAACTCATACGGAAAATTTTATAAAATCAACAGGGTTCCATCCAATTGGACATAAATCGCCTTTAATAGTTTAACTCATAGATTGGTAAACTTACCCTTAAATGAAGAAGATTTCAAACATGAGAAAAAACACAATCAAAGTAGCAAGAGAAAATGGGTCTGACAAAAAAATGGCACATAAAAGGATAGAAAAGTATAAAAAACAAAAAATGATAAACAGAAGTACTCTTGAAAAAGACCACCTATGAAATAAATAATAGTTTTAAAAAACTAAAACAACATGCTTTATTAGAAAACTGAACTAAAAAATGTAAAATAATTTTAATTTCCAACACGCTTGGGATAAAATTAAAGTGGTCAACAAAAAAATCATCTCCAACACATATAGAATTAAATTAGAGTTATCAACAAAAAGAAAATAATTTTACCATCAAAAGCGTGGGGTTCTCTATATCAATTAACATATTTGATAATAACCAGATATTGGTAAAAGTAAAGTCTCTAAGAAGAAAATATAAAAATCATAAAAAGCACCCCACGCTTTTGATGGTAAAATGATTTTCTTTTTGTTGATAACTCTAGTTTTATTCTATATGTGTTGGAGATGATTTTTTTGTTGACCACTTTAATTTTATTCTAAGCGTGTTGGAAATTAAAATTATTTTTCATTTTTTAGTTCAGTTTTCTAATAAAATGTGTTGTTTTAGTTTTTAAAACTATTATTTATTTTTTATTTTTTAGTTTTAGTATTTTACAGAATAAGATAAAACTATAAATATCTTTAAATTTGTAGTATGAGCTAAAAGTAATACTCTTCTAAAAAAATCCTCCCAGCCAGATTTGAACCAGCGACCTATGGATTACTGAAATTATGTACAACTAGAGTTCACCGCTCTACCAACTGAGCTCTTATGACGATTGACTAAAAAGTCGATAAGTGCACAACCTATTATACCAGTTGAACCAAAGAACACATAAGAAATATTAAAAATGGGGAAATAGAAAAATCTGCAGTTGCTGCTCATGTTTGGTCTGAAAAACATAATATAAATTCAGACACTAAATTATTATTAAAACAGTTAGAAAATACAAAAGAGCTGACTATTTGGGAAAAAAATTTATATTCAGAAGAACAAAAACAGAGTTATGAATTTTGATATACCGATGGAGCATGACCTTGTTTGGAGGTTCTTTGGCCAACCACATGATGGAGCTGACATCAACATCCAGGTTATGCAACATAATGCAACATAAATAAAACCAGTCTGGAAAAGCTGACGATAAAACAGAATTGTTTTTGAAACATGCTCAAGAACAAATCTACATTAATATTGAGGTAAGATGATCAGACTAAAAATAATATAATTACACTCTTTGATAAGTTATGACGTCAGTTGTGAACGTGACACAGCATTGAGAATGTCACAAATGATGTGAAGAAATCCTGGGTCTGCTAGGAATTATGAAGTATGAGGTGAGTGAAATAATAAAAAATAAACACTCTTTGATGTTTAAATTTTGCTGTAGGTATGTGGACAATGTTATTTCAATAGTCAATCATAAACATTTGAAAGATACTGTAAAACTTTTGAATATTTAGAATAAAACAATTAAATTTACTATAGAAGTTGAAAATAACCAGCAAATACCATTTTTGTACCTAAAGTTAATGAGAAAGGAAGAAAAAAG
Organism: Diploptera punctata; assembly: GCA_030220185.1. Taxonomy (NCBI): domain Eukaryota; kingdom Metazoa; phylum Arthropoda; class Insecta; order Blattodea; family Blaberidae; genus Diploptera; species Diploptera punctata. Next base: position 804,831 of record JASPKZ010007432.1, on the reverse strand, counting down.
AAAAAAACAGAATTTGAAATTTACAGGAAAGAAACTCACACAATAATTATATTAAAATAACAGGTTTCAACCACATCACACACAAACAGTAAATCATTAATAATTCAACACATATACTCATAAACGTCCCCATGAGCAGAGAAAATTTTAAAACAGGGAAAAAACACGTATTAAAAGTAGCAAAAAGTTAGACTGATGTTGCAACATTGATGGTGCATTATTAATGGAAATACAATTGAATACAGCCAATATGAAAAATCTCCAACTCCAGAAAATTAAATTTTACAGGAGAAGGTTTTTTTTTCTTCTCCTCCTCTCTGAATTGGATAGGTTTTCTAAGTGTAATTTAAAGAAGTTGCAATTATAATTGGGATGTATCTGATTGGGAGTAGATGTTTAATCATCTCAACTATTGTTTTAAGCAATACAACAAAAACGAAAAAAATTGGAGTTGGGCTCTTTTAATAATGGTCAATTCAATTAATTAGTTTTTCGTATGAATATTATTAATCTTTCTTATGGAACAATTATGAATATCAAGGTATCTCTATTTACAGACGCAACCACAAAATGGACACACTTCTAAAATCATACATCTGAATGGAAGCATGTCCACATGGTTAAGGCAGATTAAGAAAGTTGAAGTCTGTCATCGTCTTTATGCTGTGGTACATTTGCAAGCACTGGGTGTTGAGATTATTTTTAATTACATGCAAAATATAACAAATGAATTAGGACTTGAGCATGTTAGGTAATACAATTTCTTTTTAAGATTTCTTTTATTTCCAAAATATCTTTAAAATAACATACCATATAATATTAGAAGATTCAAGTTATAGGTCCATGGTCCATAACTGGTGTTTATTCCAGACATTTCTCCCTCAACTATGGAGGGCATCTTTGGTGATGAGTTCTTCTGGATGGTGTTCTCTGGTCAGAAGCTTGGCTGTGTATCCAACACCTAGAAGAACTCACCGCTGAAGATGCTCTCTGTAGTCGAGGGAGAAACATCTGAGATAAACACCCATTATGGACCTTGGCCCTATAACCCAGAATCTTCTAATAACATGACCACTGACCATGAAAGCCTGCATTCTACAAAACAGTGTAGTATCTAATTAAATTATAAAATTTCTTGGTATTTGAAATGCATCTAATTTAAGTAAGAAAAATTAACGCTTGAACCAGGATTTGAACCCTGGACCTCATTTTCCATATGAGTGTGCTGTCCATTACACCATTCAAACAACGGTACAAATGTTAACATTTCTTTCCACTTATACAATTCTTGTTCATCCAAAGGCTGATAGATCATCATGCAAACTGAAGGCTTCTATTCAGAAGTTTTTTTTTTTTTTAGAATTTGTACATTACTTTTTAGCGGTAAAGCTTCATATTTTCGATGTTTTTATTGAATTAACATTTTTCATTCCTGGATAGAATGTGATTTAAGGGAGAAAAATTAATTTTATGTTATAAATTTGGGAATTTTTAACATTATGACGTTCAATTCATAAGAATTAAATTAATCATGATTTCTTCTTACCTCATACTTCTATGTTTTTTTAAACACAGTACTGCAGTATCAGTGACCATTACACCATCCTCAGCTGTTTTCACGACTGAAAATGAAGAAATCACGATTCATTTAATTCTTAAGAAAAATTAATGCTTCAACAGGGATTTGAACCCTGGACCTCTTGTTCTCCATACAAGTGTTCTGTCGATTAAACCATTCAAATGACAATACAAATGTTAACATTTCTTTCCACTTATACAATTCTCAATAAAATTACTTCTGAATAGAAGAAGTCAGTCAGTTTGTATGATGGTGGCAACAGCTATCAGCCTTTGAACGAACGAGAATTGTATAAGTGGAAAGAAATGTTAACATTTGTATCATCATTAGAATGGTGTAATGGGCAGCACACTCATATGGAGGATAAGAGGTCCAAAGTTCAAATATCGGTTCAAGCATTAATTTTTTTCTTAAATTAGATTCTATCTAGGATTCGAAATTGTTAATTTAAATAAAAATATTGAAAATATGAAATGCATCTTTAAATAAATTGCACTTAAGTCTGCCATGATGTTCAGGTGGTAGCATGCTGCTTTCTGTCTGGTGGGTTCAGATTCAGTACCATGTGGAGTTGAAAGGGTGGTGGTGTATAATTTATAATTGATAGATTGTGCATCAGATGACTGGATTAAATTCCAAAACCTCTCCTCAGTCAGTTTTAGTGGATTAGTGGTTACTCTGTTCACATCTGGTTCCAAGCTTCTTAGGTTTAAACCCAGCCAGGAACATGAGTATGGATTCTTATAGAAGAGAACTATATTAATGGGTCATGGTGTCATTGATAGAACCTTAAAGCCTGAATAAAAGAGGCCTTTGAGCAAAATATGTAGGATCTTTGACGTGCTGATTTGAACTGTGATGCTAATGAGATCTTAGTTGCCGAATAGCATCATTAAAAACAATAATAGCTCTTCTCAGTATACATGTTGAGAATGCATGTGGTACTGTCGATAGCGATAAGTCCATTGGATGAGGATGTAAAGTCAGATGGTCCCCTTGGTGCTTTTCAGAAGAAATAGGTTATGCACCTGCACTGAGTTTTATTTAATCTCTTCACTTCATTAAACCATCATCATCATTATTCCTTCATACAACTCACTTACTCAACATCATCACCATCATCCATGTGAGTGTTAGGCCATGTTGCCTGTTACGGTTTCAAAGAGGAACTTTTCCATCCAGCACTTTTTTTTTGGATGTCCCAACAATTTTTTACCTTGGGGGCAGTAACGAAGTATGGGTTTTGGAATTCTATGAGACGGCATTCTTTGAAGATGGGCATTCCAGTTGTTCTGGTAGTTTTGTATATGGTGGAAAATGGGTTCTACATCCAACTCTTCCATAATTTCCTCATTTCTTTTATGGTCCCACTTTGTATAGCCTGCTGTATGGCGCATAAATCACATCTCATTTACTTTTATTTGGCTTTCATCTCTTCTTCATATTATCCATGCTTCACTACCATATCTTAATACTGGTCTTGCAAGAACCTTATAAAGCCGTAATCTCGTGTTTGTTTGTACTAAAGATGGTTTCATTATACTGTTAATTATCCCCATTGTTTTTGTGAAATTTGTGATATTAGTTGATATATCAGCTTCATCTTGAAATGTTAAATTATAACCCAAATAATTAAATTAATTTACTAATTTTAAAATCATTAGGAAGTAACATTATGAAGTTTAATTTAATAATTGAGTTTGTATTTTTTAACATTCTTACCTCTTATGTTTGTTTTGTTGGACGATCGTTTCAAAGCTTATTGCTCGATCTTCAGCTTGTCACAAACTGGTTTTTTCTTTTCTTCAAGTTGTCGGCCCTGGATCTGCGTTCAAAAGAACTTGGTAATGAGGCTCCTTTCTCCGGGAATTTCAAAGTTCATAATTTTCTCCTTGTTCTTCTGTATATAGATTTTTTCCCATATTGTGAGTTCATTGGTATTTTCTAACTGTTTTAATAATTTTGTATTTAGATCTATTTTGTGTTTTTGTGTCCAGACGTGAGCTGCTACTGCAGATTTTTGTACTTCTCCCTTTCCCTTGAGGAAAAAATTATACACAAAAAAATTGATAAGTACAAAAAACAGAAATTGAGAAATGAAAGCACTCTTCAGATAGAAAAGCCAAAGGAAAGGAGATACAAGAAATTCACATATCACCCTTGGGCACACAATAAATTCCAAAAGCATATTTGGAAAATTCAACATCAATTTAGCACCAAAGAATGATTATACTTTAAAAAAACTTATAAAAACCAACAAAAATGAAAAAATTAAAGATGATAAAAAATCAGGAATATATCATATAAAATGTGCAGATTGTGATAAAGTATACATAGGGAAAACAAAGAGAAATTTAAACATTAGAACTAAAGAACACATAAGAAATGTAAAAAAAAGGGAGAAGTAGAAAAATCTGCAGTAGCAGCTCATGTTTGGACAGAAAAACACAAATTAGATCTAAATACAAAATTATTAAAACAGATAGAAAATACCAATGAACTCACAATATGGGAAAAAATCTATATACAGAAGAACAAGGAGAAAATTATGAACTTTGAAATTCCCGGAGAAAGGAGCCTCATTACCAAGTTCTTTTGAATGCAGATCCAGGGCCGACAACTTGAAGAAAAGAAAAAACCAGTTTGTGACAAGCTGAAGATCGAGCAATAAGCTTTGAAACGATCGTCCAACAAAACAAACATATGAGGTAAGAATGTTAAAAAATACAAACTCAATTATTAATTTACTCATTCGACCTATGAAAAGATGGCACGAAAACCGCTTTCTCAGGCCATAACAGTTCTTCTAGGACTAATACCTGGCAGGATGATGATGATGATGACTCATTCTAAAATTTCATTGTCCAAAACAATTTCACTAGGTATAGGGTATTTCCCACAAAAGACCATCACATTAGTTTTCTTTGTACTGCTTTCCATATTGTACCTTTTTGCAATTATATTAAAATTGTGTATAGAATACTGTAAATCTGTTTCTGTCGGAGCTATTAATACCAAATCATCTGCAAAAAGCAAGGAGTCTATTTTTAGGTTTCTATTAATTTGAATAGAACCGTGTCTCATCTGTCCCAATCTTGAAGTAATCTATCCATGTATATGATAAAGAGCAAGTGCGAAAGGGCACTTACTCAATGTACAACACTTAAACCGAGCTTCTATGTACACACTATAAGTACACATCACTTAAGTAAATGGTCTGCCAAAGTAGTATATAAATTGAAAATAGATCATATTATTGCCATCTATTTGCCTAGTGTAGAGTCCATAGCTTAAAAAAGATTAGATGGTGGCATTGAAACATATGTACATAAATTGTACTCATAAATAACAATTCTCTGTTGAATGTGTAAAGAGATATGCCTTCAAAATTGTGAAAAATTATCTAGATAGAAAGGATGGTATTTTTTTATGAAAAATATTTACTATTGCAGTGCCGAGGAGTTATTCATAACACCAATGGCAATGAGTATATTATTCATAGAGTATTTCAAGTCAACTCATAATTTCGCGATTCTTGTGTATAAAAAAAAGATAAAGTTATCCTACTAGAAGCCTTACAAGGGTCTTGGGGTAGTAGGAGGATAAAGTTACCACCTTTTCTAGATATTTGGGTTGTCAACTCTGCATGATGGCCACCTTTACCTCCAGAATAAGCATCCAGTACTCATTTCTATTTAGAGACTGAGTTGATCCCTAGGCCATAGTGCTGACAGAAGTTTTAGACCAGTTTTAAAAAAAATCCTGACCTCACCAGGACTCGAACCCCTGACCTTCTGGCTTGTTGCATATATTGTCTGTCCAACAAATCTGTGTCCCCATAAGATATGCGAATTAAAGCCTACTTCTTTTCTGTCTCGGCAAATCATTTCCCTCCCTGCATTCCTATCTCTCTCACTTTTCTATCTTTCTCTTGCACTTGCACTCCAGTGTTGTCAACTCAACTCTAGTCTTGCATTATTAAATATTCAAGAGCCATGACACTGGGGGAAGTTTGGCAGCAACCCTACTCGATGGCTGCTGTTTGACGTAGTGGGAGGGGAGTGCAGTGAAATGGTGTGAGTATAGATGTGTATTTTTCTAACTACGATGTCAGTTCTGTAAGGGCACAGATCCGTTGGTCTGAGTATACTTTGATGCTGAAGTGCTTTTAATTATTTAGAGCTTAGCTGATACTGTACATATTATTGTATTTTCAAGTGAGTAGACTGTCTGGAAAGGGAGATTTCCTTTTGTGCTACACCAATGATAATGTGGCATATATGTTTCGCATAAAAATAACTTTACTTCTTCAAATATGCATACAAGTACAGACTTTGTTTTAATCATATCAGAGATTTGTTACTGAACATGTGGAAACAGTGGAAATTTACTTACAAAGAAATGATTTTGTGCCAAGTTGAATAGAACTTTCATACATTAATACCTGATATAAAATATAGAACTACCATATATCTCGGCAGATAAGACGATAGTTGAACCATAAAAAAAAAACCCAAATTCTAGGGTCATCTTATAGGACAGATACAAAAAAATTAGATTGAATACACGATACACAAATAACAATGCAACCACTGATTGCGACTGATGTAATGATGCACACTGACAAACCGATCAGTTGACATGGGGGGGGGGGGGAACTGTTAGAGATTTAGTGAATCCCCATGAGTACAGCTACTGTCAAACCAGTACTGAAAACATCCGGTTATTCAATTCTTTTGCAGTCTGTTTTGTGTAGTAAATAAACATGGACATTATTGCTTATATTGTGTTGTTTCTTTTAATTATTAATATAGTGTTGTTATTACTGTGCATGATGCAAAGGGCACTGTATAACATTTAAATATGTGGATAACTTATATCTTTGAATTTGATAGTAGCGTAACAAGAAATTTCTCACATGGCAAGTCTTCCTTCCTTATCATAACAATCTCCTTTCCCCTCTACCACCTTCCATGTGACAGGTCTCATCTCTCTTGCTAGTACAACGTATTGAAAGTGTAGCAGTGTTGCCGGTTGAATGAAAATAAAATGTATTTTTTTATCATAATGAGGGGTTAAAATAATAACAATATGTAACATAAAATTTAATTTGAAAAATTACGAATTCGGTAATTTTGTAATGTAAGCTAGTAATGATTGCTGATCTAAACAAAGTTCATAGGCCGTTGATAGTTTGGGGGTCATCTTATAGGACAGATATATGCTAAAACTATAAAACTTTGACAAAAATCTATACCTCGTCTTAACTGAAGGTCACCTTATCTGCCGAGATATGTGGTAATTTAACTATTATAGAAAATAAAAATAATATATTTGAAATTTTATGTAGAACTAAAATCAAAGACTGGTTGGGATGAGCATTTATTCCACTGAGTTTCTCAATTCAGCAGGACATAATTTAATCATTTTCATTATTTGCAGGTATGTCTTTATCCTAGATGAAAATGTTCCAAATTTTTCTCTAAATGAGAATTTTTGCAAGAAGGACTTAGTACTAAATGTGTTTTCTAATGGAGAATGGGGCAACATCTGTTTGCTTCCACTTGTTATGGATCATAAGTCAGAAAATGAGCTATTAGAATTTCATTCCAGGTAAGCATATTGAATTTAATATGTTATTGTATTCCAGAATAGTGGATTTTTTGAGATTAAGAAAGTTGAATTACAACTTATGTGTTGAACTTTTATAGGAATTAATCACTATGAGGTTTAATTTATGATAAAATCAAATGTTTTCCTACCTCTCCTCATATAATTCTTCTAAGTAGAACTTCGAAATTCCCGCAAATCCTGACCTGATCCAGAGGTTCATCGGTCCACCAACAGAGGGGAGATGAAGTGTTTCTTCCGATCGACATAATATCAGCTGTCAAGATTGTACTGAAGATGAGACCTTATGGTCTCGAAATCACGATCTACTTAGAAGATTTATATGAGGAGAGGTAGGAAACATTTGATTTTATCACAACATATGTGTATTTAATATGATTTATTTAATCTTTTTTTTTATCAGGGTAAGTTATTAAGTTATTATGTTCTTTTTATCTAATATTAAAACTAACTAGATATTAAGACACAATAAGAATGATATATATATATATATATATATAGTACTTGATAATAAAATTTTAGAGCAAGTGAACAGTTTTAAATATCTAGGTTTCAATTTATCATATGTTAAAATTGAAGATATTAACACATTGGTGTGATGGGCCATGGAGATCTCCGTGTTTAAATGTCCAGCGCTATACGACCAGCCACGGAGATTTCCATTTTTATGTTTTGTATGGTTTCCCAGCCTCTTCGCTTTGAAGGAGGCATGCAATTTTGTTTTTCTCATTTCAAAATAAATTTTAGTTGTTTTTGTACCCCTCTCTTCCCTTTTATGAAATTTCCATCTTTACAGAAAGAGTTGTTTACAGTTTTAAGACAGACAGCTGGTGAAATATGGAATTTTAGTGCCGGTAGTTAGGCGATTACGGGATAAGTACGGGATAAGAATTTATATCTGTGGCATCATATCTACTAGGATAATTATTATAATAGTGTGGTTATATCTGAAAATTTGCTCGGATGAAAGACGAGAGTTTGTGGAACAATAAGGATTAACGGAGGGCTTCCAAAATCATTTGTGGAAGCAGAAAATAAACTCAAACCAGGAGAAAGTGTATTTTGTAGTAAGGGGGAAGTTTTGCTTCAAACATGGAAAGACAAAAGAGACATAAGAATGGTTAGCACATTACATGAGGCAACACGAGAGTGGGAGGGGTAAAGTTGTAAAAATGCCCTATTGAATACTTCAGTATAACAAGTTTATGAAGGGCGTAGACAGGGCTGACCAGTACCTATCATATTACTACATCCTTGGGAAAAAAAAGTGAAATGGAGCAAGAAAGTTGTATTATGGCTTCTGAATTGTGCACTCTTTAATGCTTCCAGGGTCTATAAATTTCAAAACCGTAACAACAAAATATCAAACAGAAGTTTTTTGCTTGAAACAGCCTCTTGTTTGGCAGTCGTGAAATTAGGAACAGATGACAGGGAAGAGGAAGAAAGACAGAGAGAAAAGGAAACCACTTCTAGGACACCATGTCATGACCCACCAAGGAGGCTGAGACATGAAGAAACATAAATTAACACCAATTGTGACTGGAAAGAAAAAATCCCCTCCAAAACTTGCTGCGTTTGCAGTGACACAAGAAAAGAAACTCATTACATATGCTCGTTTGCACTGTGCCTTTACATAAATGGGAATGTTTCCAATGCTATCACACCCCCAATTTCTACTAGACGTTCTGGTGAGAATACTAATAAAGAATTACTTATGTATTATTGTTATTGACTGTAAATATATTGATGTAAAAATCACACTATGCTAGCACGGTTTAAAACTTAAAAGTCCACCCCACAGACAGAAATATCCGGTCTAGCAGGAGTGGGTGGAATGCACAGCTGTCAGTCACCAATGTGTTAATGATAAAATAAATAAATTTAATCTAATGTGTGGCACTTAAGAACCCTTAAAAACACAAGAAGAGAAGCAAAAATGCAATTTTATAAAGTAATGGCTGTTGCTGTATTGATGTATGGATCAGAATGTTGGACGATCACTAAAAGACAAAATCAAAGATTGGAAGCAGCTGAGATGAGTTTTTAAGAAATTTAGCAGGATATACTCTGCTGGATAAGAAAAGAAATGAAGATATAAGAAAGGAACTAAATATTTTCAAATTTACAGACCGAATAATTAAATATAGGAACACCTGGGAAGAATGTATTGATAGAATGACAGAAGAAAGATTTCCAAAATTATTGCTAAATTATAAACCACACAGAAGGAGATGATGTGGTTATTAATCAAGAAAATGAAAATAATTTTCAGTACTCTGTACATCAATTAAATCAGTTATGCCAAAAGTATAATTTTAAAATATCAAAAGAAAAAAGAAAAATTATGGCTTTTTGGGGAAATGAATATATAAGATCAAAAATCATAATAAGCAACAAACCTCTAGAACAAGTAACAAATTTTAATTATTTGGGTTGTTATTTTACTATAAGCACAAAAACTGAAAGAGACATAAATATGAAACTGGTGAAATTTCAAATGATACGTGGAACTATACATAAAACATTAAAGAACGAAACAAGGAGATATACTAGATGAAGCTTTATAAAACATTGGCAGTTCCTGCATTACTTTATGGGAGTGAAACTTGGGTAATGACCAAAAAATTACATAGTAGAATACAAAGCATAGAAAATGAACTTCCTTAGAAGAACAAAAGGCTGCACAAGAATGGATCAGATAAAGAATGAAGATATAAGAACATAGTTAAATATATATCCAATGAATGATAAAATCAAAGAATGTAGAGATAAATGGTTTAGACATGTAGAAAGAATGAATGTAACAAGATTACCAAAAGCAGTCAATACTAATTAAATTCATATCAAATTCCGTTGAGGTGAATAGTCATAAGATAAAAACTTAAAATATGTACCTTTTTGGCAGGTGCCATTGTCCTCAACTATGTTAAAATATTGTCTGAAGGCCTTTCGGAAGTTAACTTCCAACATCAGCAGGATGAGCTTCTGCTACTAGCTGTTGTTGTTTATGACGATGTGGACTTCAAGTGCCTATAGCAGCAACTGACTTGTTTTTGACGATCTCGTATTAGGGGTTGTTTGACTGGGGTGTGTTCTCATTAAGAGCATTTGGGGTTAGGTAATTAACTATGTATAAGAGAAAAATACACGTTTAGATTGGAGGCCTAGGTAGCTCAGATGGAAGAGCATTGACATAGAGAGTCAAAGGTCCTGGGTTCAAACCCCAGTCTAGGCGTATATTTTTCTTTTCAAATATAATTTGTCCATCATTATGATGTTTAAAAACGAATAATATTAACCTTGAAAGAAGCACTACTGGCTTTATAAGTAATGTTTAAATTCCCAATAAAAAGTCTTCTTAATAAAGAAGCTGCCATTTGCAAAAATCATAGCAATGGCTCGTAGCATTTGGGGTTAGAGAATTAACTATGTATAAGAGAAAAATATGCAATCAAATGGTAAAGAGAAAAAGTTTATGCCTGAACCGGGAATCGAACCCCGAACCTTCAGCTTTCCGTGCTGATGCTCTTAACCATTGAGCTAATCCAGGCTTCCTTCCCATCCAAGCATAAATCCTTCCTTTCTTTAATATACTTATTTCAATCATAGTAACAGCTTTAGCTTCTTAATATTAATTTAAGAAAAATATGCGTTTAGATTGGAGGCCTAAGTAGCTCAGATGGAAGAGCATTTACATAGAGAGTCAAAGGTCCTGGGTTCAAACCCCAGTCTAGGCGTATATTTTTCTTTTCAAATATAATTTGTCCATCATTATGATGTTTAAAAACGAATAATACGAGGGTCATACTGAAAGTCGTGAGCAACCCATTGTTAAAATTCAAATTTCAACAATGTAACAAAAACAACTGCAGGATTGTAATCTACGGACTTTATACCACAACATTGCCGTTTTGTGGCATCATAGCTTCTATCATGTGACCACACGCAGTGTTTCCAAAATGGCAGACATCAATGTTTCGTTTCGACAGCATGCTGTCATTGAATTCCTTGTTAAAGAGGAACAATCTGCTTTTGATATTCACCAAAAACTTCAATGTGCTTATGGAGATGCCTCCTGCATGGGTGCCAGCAGTGTTAGGAGTTGGGTGAAACATTTTAAAAATGGGAACACGAGTATCAAAGATGAGCCTCGTAGCGGTCGCCCACGCTCTGCCTCCACGGATTGCAACAAGGAAAGAGTTGATGCATTCATTAGAGACGACAGGCGTATCACAGTGAATGAAATCGCTACAAAACTTGCAGTAGGACACAGTGCAGTGCAAGAAATGATTCACAGCTTAGGTTACCGATCAGATAGTGCCCGTTGGGTTCCACGTTTATTGAGTGAAGATCACAAACTTCAGAGAAGAATCATCACCCATAATCTTCTTCAGAGATTTCGAAATGAAGGTGATGATTTTTTGACGAGTATTGTGACAGGTGACGAAAGTTGGTTTCATCGCTACGAGCCTGAAACAAAACGCCAGAGTATGGAATGGCACCACTTGAATTTGCCATCAAAGAAAAAAGCGAAGACAGTGCAATCTGTTGGGAAAGTTATGGGCAGCGTCTTCTGGGATGCGCAAGGTTGTATTCTGGTTGAATTTCTTGAACCTGGACAAACCATAAATGCTGCCCGCTATATCCAGATACTTGTGAAGCTCCGTCGTGCATTGCACGACAAACACCCTGGAAGGAAGATCATTCTGCAACACGATAATGTGCTTCCTCACACTGCTCGTGCCACTGTGGAGAAGATCAGGACATTTGGGTGGGAAACTCTTCCACATCCTCCCTGTAGTCCCGATTTGGCACCCTCCGACTACAATCTTTTTGGATCTGTGAAGGAGCAGATGAGAGGCCAACGCTACGAGACCCTGGAGGATATTCGGAAAGCAGTGTGTCAGTGTCTTCGAGCAGCTGGAATAGACTTCTATCATAAGGGAATTTTCAAGCTTGTAGAACGCTGTCCAAAATGTGTGCTAAGAAATGGAGACTATGTTGAAAAGTAGCACAAAGGTCTGTAGATTAACATGATGTACTTGGTTTGTCTAAAATAAATATTATGATTGTTTAAAAAAATGTTGCTCATGACTTTCAGTATGACCCTCGTATTAACCTTGAAAGAAGCACTACTGGCTTTATAAGTAATGTTAAAATTCCCAATAAAAAGTCTTCTTAATAAAGAAGCCGCCATTTGCAAAACTCGTAGGAATGGCTCGTAGCATTTGGGGTTAGGGAATTAACTATGTATAAGAGAAAAATACACATTTAGATTGGAGGTAGCTCGGATGGAAGAGCATTTACATAGAGAGTCAGAGGTCCTGGGTTCAAATTCCAGTCTAGGCGTATATTTTTCTTTTCAAATATAAGTAATGCATTGTTTATTTCTTTTATAATCTCTAGGTCTTCAGATATATTTATATGCCGGGATGTTTTCTCTGTGAATTATTGTGAGAGTATTTTCTATTGTGTTCATTTGGTGACCGGTGTTAATGAGATGTTTGGCATAGCTTGATTTATCACCTGCGTACATGAAATCTTTTACGTGCTCCTTATATCTTGTATTAAAGTTTCTGCTTGTCCTGCTAATATAAGATTTGTTACAATCTTTACATGTTAGTTTGTAGTCTCCCTTATTGTTAAATTTGCTGTGTTCTTCTATGCCATTGTATATTATGTTGTTTAATTTGTTTTCTGTTTTATAAGCTATGTTGATGTTTTTATTTATTTTTTTCAAAGTTCTGGCTAGTTTCGTGCTTTCATTTTTCGTGTATGTTAATGTTACCCATGTTTTATTATTATCAGATTCTCTTTCCAGTTTTGTTATATTATTTGTCATTTTTTTTTCTCTTTTGTAAGCTTATCGATGATTTGTTTGCTGAATCCATTGCTTTTTGCCATGTATTTAATATATTGTAATTCTTTATTGTAATTTGTTTTGTTTATGGGTAATTTTAACATTCTGTTAATTAAACTATTGAATATGCCGATTTTATGTTGGTTTGGGTGTCTAGATTTGTTATTAATTGTGAGCATATTATTTGTAGATTTGCAGAAAATACTTATTTCAAGTTTCTTCTTTTCTGTGTTTTCATTATGGTAAGGTCTAGATAGTTTATTTTGTTATCGAGTTCTATCTCCTCCATAAATTCTATTTTATGATGCATATTGTTACTTCTAGCAAGATTTTCTTTTCATTTCTGTACTCATTTTCATAAATAATCATGATGTCATCCACATATCTTGTAATTAGCTTAATATTGAAATTATTTATTACATTTTCGTAATATTTATTATCCAAATCTTGTAAAAATATTTCAGCCATTATTCCTGATATGGGAGATCCCATTAGGATTCTATCTTCTTGTTCATATATTTGGTTGTTAAATTGGAAATAATTTTACATACACAGGAAATGAAACCACGAAACTAGCCAGAACTTTGAAAAAAAATAAAAACATCAACATAGCTTATAAAACAGAAAACAAATTAAACAACATAATATACAATGGTGTAGAAGAACACAGCAAATTTAACAATAAGGGAGTCTATAAACTAACATGTAAAGAGTGTAATAAATTCTATATTGGCAGGACAAGCAGAAACTTTAATACAAAATATAAGGACCACCTAAAAGATTTAATGTATGCAGGTGATAAATCGAGCTATGCCAAACATCTCATTAACGCCGGTCACCAAATGAACACAATAGAAAATACTCTCACGATAATTCACAGAGAAAACATTCCGGCAAAGATAAATATATTTGAAGACCTTAAGATTATAAAAGAAATAAACAACACCTTAATATTTAATTTTAGGAAGTTATATTTTGAGGTTGTTTTAATTATATTATTTTTGGTCTGGACAAATCAACATTAATATTGAGGTAAGATGTCCAGACCAAAAATAATATAAACAACACCTTACTTCTTAATGAGAACGCACCCCAGTCAAACTACCCCTTATACGAAATTGTCAAAAACAAGTCAGTTGCTGCTGCAGACACTTGGAGTCTACATCGTCATAAACAACAACAAATAGTAGCAGAAGCTCATCATGCTGATGATGGAAGTTAACTTCCGAAAGGCCTCCAGATAATATTTTAACATAGTTGAAGACGATGGCACCTGCCAAAAAGGTACATACTTTAAGTTTTTATCTTGTACCAAACGCAGCATTTAATTACAAGCCAAGAGTTTGAAGAAATGTAGGAAGGCCAGTGAGAAGATGGGCAGAACAACTGTGAGGCGGAACAGGCAATTTGCCTAGCCCGTGAAGTGAAGAAGAAGAAGAAGTTCATTCCAGAGCATTAGCTACATATATACACATACATACAATGTATTTTTTAAACCAGAGGAAAACAGTGTGTAAACTAAATTACTGAGCCGACTTTAAGAAGGGGTCCTAGACTTAGTTTTGCTGCAAGATGTTGCCTTGTACATGGTCATTTCAATGACCATCTTTCAGCATGCTGAATTGGTTGTGATGTGTTGAGTGATGTGTCATATGTTTTCCTTTGGGGATATGTGAAGGATATTATGCAAGTCCCTATTTGCACAGGATTTCCAGCAATTAAGGCAGCAAATATTCATTGCAGTTAAACTCAACCGAGGGCTAGGGAGTCTTTCCTTTCTTCCATTTCTTCTTTCCTTTATTTTCTTTTCTTCTCCAGAAAAGCCTGATCAGAGGCTATAAGATGGCAGCCCCATCACTGGTCTTGCCTTCCTTTGGCCAGCAACCAATCAAAGGGACTATTATTATGCTTTCAGGTCTTATACGAGAATTTCCCAGAAGGATCAAACTTATGATGACCAAAGCATGAAAAAAGACAATTCTTGGAAGAAAAAAAATATTTTGCTTTTTAGCACATGGAATGTACAAGCATTAACTATAAAGATGATCAATTAGATGATATATTGTGCAAAAAGGGGATTTCATTAGCTGTAATATCAGAAACAAAAAAGAAATTACAAGGCACCAAAGAAACTCAAAATTACATTCAGTTTTATAGTGGTGTAAAAAAACATTCGTGCACAAGCAGTAGTAGCCGTTATGATTCATAAACAATTTAGAAATTCAATATATAGCTATATTTTTTGGAATGAAAGAATAATTCAAGTCCGAATAAAATTATCTCTAGGATACTTAATAGTGATAGGTATATATGCACCTGTAGAAGGAGATGATGAAGAAGAAAGAGAAAAATTGTATCATGACTTCCAGAAAGTTATCTGCACAATTAATAATAATAATATGATTATAATTTTGGGTGATTTAAATGCCAGAATTAGTGATACTAAATTTGATTCATATATATATAGGACTATATGGAGAGCAAACCTGTAATAGAAATGGCTTACGGTTAAATGACTTTGTCATGTTTAATCAATTCACAGTAATGAACTCAGTATTTAATCACAAGGATAGTCACAAATATACATGGGAAGCCAGGGGCCTTAAATCAATTATCGACTATGCTATATGTAATAAAAAATTAGCATCTAGACTTCTTGATACAAGAGTTTACAGAGGACCTGAAATTGAATCAGACCATTACTTACTTAAGTTATGTAGATAGGAAATAACACTATGAGGTTTTTTAATATTGTTTATTTTTTATTATTTCACTCACCTCATACTTCATAATTCATAGCAGACCCTGGGTTTTTTCACATCTTTTGTGACATTCTCAATGCTGCATCACGTTCACAACTGACGTCCAACGGCCTTCTATCTGGCCGTTGGACGTCAGTTGTGAACGTGATGCAGCATTGAGAATGTCACAAAAGATGTGAAGAAACCCAGGGTCTGCTATGAATTATGAAGTATGAGGTGAGTGAAATAATAAAAAATAAACAACATTACTTACTTGTTTGTCCAATCCGTATGGTACCGAGATGGAAAAATAAAATTAATAATATAAAATTTGAAAATGTGGACCATACTTATAAAGTAAGTCTTTTCCGAGACCCCACTATTACCTGGCTATACAAATGCAGATTAGATTGTCTAGTTCAAGAAACACCGGTTGGCGAAAATATTGAAGAAGAATGGCTTGCTCTACAAAGTATTTTGACACAAGCAGCAAATAAAAGCCTGGGTATCAAAACTAAATGGAATCGGAAAAAAGGACTACGGATATGGGATGAAAACATCAAAAAAGTAATTGATGATGAACATTAACGGTCTTACTAATAAAAATCTCTTATACAGGCTTTCATCAGTTGTTTAATTATACAATATATAAGCCTTATGTAGATCACGTATAATTTCCTTACTAATAAACGTTGTGCCGGAGCTATATAACAAAACAGCAGTTATACACAATATGTCACATATTCGTCATCACTATGACGTCAGAACAATATTACGCGCAGTTTGTAACAGAAATAAAACATCAACTAGTGATTAATTGTGTAAGAAATGAGTATGGATAAGAATTAATAGAGATTCCCTAATTGAGGAGGTACGGAAAAAATAAATGTGTTTTAATTTATATACATTTCTCTTTATGCAATGTCAAATAAAACGTAGAATTGGTTTCACAGATAATGTGCTGCCATCTAACGTCAAGAATTTCGACCAATTCTTGGAAACTAATAAAAGCTTTCCCCATTACTTATGAATTATATGCAGTGTTTTAAGATGCGTTAGAAAACGTTCAAAATAGTAGGAAATGTTACCGACAAAATATCATTTCAAGCGAAAAAAAAAATCACTATAGTTTGACCGGGAATCAAACCTACGACCTCAAGCATCGCAGCCAGAAGCTCTTACCACAAGACTACCAAGTTAACATGTACGTTCTTGCAATAATAGTACCTCTATACTTAAATACATTTTTATATCGGTGTGTGTGTTATGTATTAAAGATACAAGAAAGTTTTCTTAAAATAATATTATGAAGCATTTCAACTACATTCAGGTTAAATCTTGTCTACAGCAATTATTGTAGAACATATCCTTTTGTGATTCAATGTTCAATTTTAAAATATGGTTAGGCCTAATCGAGAATGAGTGTAACGAAAGGCATTTTACGATGCCTTTATTTTCCTACCCAGAGCTTTATTAATATTATTTATGCCCTGTGCATCCATCAAACAGTCGTTAAAGTGTTGCATTTTGGGTTAAATTTAAGGAAACTTTCATCAATATCATAAGAAAACAATCAGTTGATCTTGATGTCCGACATTTTGTCTAGTTATAGAATCCTTAAACAAGGCTGGAGGCATGTATAACGATTCCCATGTAAAGTTGTACAACTCTTCTACACTGAACAGCTAATACAGTGTTTATTAGTAAGAATTTTCAACTGAGATGTGTATAAACCTTGTATAAAAGTTATATATAGATTATTAGTAAGAGGGTGTATATATGAATAGAATAATAAACAAATGGAGGAAAACACAACGGGGATATATACCCATCAATAGGAACCTTAAACTCGATGCTATTCTTTTTGCAGACGATTTAGCGCTTCTGGCACTTTCCGAAAATGATTTGCAACGATCAATTTATAATTTATAAAAAACAGCTGCCAAATTTAATATGGAAATATCAATTAACAAAACTAAAATTATGGCATTTCATGGGAAGGACCCCATACAAAGTAAAATCTGTCTCCAGAATACAATTTTAGAGAGATCTAATCAATTAAATATCTTCGATATTATCTCTCTATCTGGGATGAAAAGGATATCCCTGCAAAAATTACTAGTTATAATAAAAGTTTGGGAATTATTAATCAAGTTATGAAACCATCCCTTGTACAAAAAAACACCATATTACGTTTATATAACACTTTGGCTATTTACCAGTGTTGACCTATGGTAGTGAAACATGGACACTAAAAAGACAACATGAAAGCAGAATAACGGCTTGTGAAATGAGATTCATGCACAGAACAGCGGGTTACACTAGATGAGATCGGAAAAGGAACACCCATATCTTAAAAGAATTGAAGTCTATGCCAATTTTGGAATATATTAAACAGTACCAACTAAATTGGAAACAACCATCTTGAAAGAATGAGTTCAAATTGGATCCCCAAAGCTGTTTATAATTATATACCAAGAGGACGAAGATCTCTGGGCCGTCCTATGAAACGCTGGAGGGAAAATTTTCTATAGGATCATAACAAGCCTTGGCCTAATACTTGGAAGGAAGAAAAAGAAGAAGTTAAACTCAATCGATCAGGCTCTGCTGGAAGAGAATGGAGTATCATGTAAACATCTGCCTTGTCGCGAATGGTGAATATTGAACATCTGTGAATATCCAAGGAAACTTGGGAGAGTTAATCTTTTATGTTATATTTGTATTTGTGAAATAAATTAGAGCTATCAAGGAATTTGAATGTATTAATTTAAGTTTTAACACTCGCAATGATGGACAATTATTATTTTGAAAAGAAAAATTAATACTTTTAACCTTTAGAAGACTTGTGGGACATATTTGTCCATAAAATGTAAAGCCTCAAAGGACTTAGTGGACATATTTGTCCATTGATAACATTATTTCTTTGTAAAAGTATAAAAATTCAGAAAATGTTGCAAGGAAGTTATTTGTAGCTCTAACCTATTGTTTTAGATCAAGTATTCATAAAAAATAAAATAATAAAACATGTTGTATCTTGTTTATTTTTTATCATTTCACTCACCTCATACTTCATAGTGTTATTTCCTATCTACATAACTTAATGTTGTATCTTTTCCAGCCCTAATTTTGTATTTAAATTATAATGAGTTAACATGGTAAATATCTTGTTAGTATTTATTTTTAAAAAATATCTGATATGCTACTTACATTATTTAGATAATCCAGGATGCCTTGGTCACTCGTTTAGAACTGTTTTTTTGTATGATAGTCCTTGAAGCACCCCGATATACACAACCCAACGTTAATCTTTTCAATCCTGTTTACATATTATGTTACACGCTAATTCACTACACGTATCATAGGCGTCAGAGTCACTATCAGCGTATAATTCTTTCACAATTTCTTCCTCCGTAACTAATATACGTGAAGCCATTTTTTATATTTTAAAAAACGAACCACAGTCTACAGTTACTAATTCAAGACTGAATGCTAAGGGCCTGGCTAAGGGTTTGACTGCCACAGAAAAAAAAAATTGCTGATAACTCTGTCGTCAACAAGACTGGGTACCCGTGTTTATGGTTTGAAAGCAGATTTTTCAAGGCACACGTGTTCACACTATGTCATAAAATTCCCCTTGCAACAGTACAGTCACCTTCAAATCATAAACTGAACCCGTTATAATATATCATCATCGTCCTTTCAAGTATTAGGCCCAGTGGCCCGTTACGGTCTCCCGCCATCTCCGAAAAGGGTCGACCCACAGATCTTCTGCCTCGAAGAATGTAGTTATAATATATAGACCTCGCAAAATAAATTTTAACTTTTTAATAATAAAATTCTCTATTGTATGTAAAAATAAAACATTTAATTGAATAATACACTCCTTTATGAATTAAATAAAAGTTATTTTATACTTATATCTCTTATAGTTTATCGTAAAAAATTGTTTTGTTAGTATGCGCGCTCTACCATCCATTTAATATCACGGACTGGGATTTAAATTCCGTCCAGCAGTTCATGCGGTATTTTTAAATACCCCAGAATATAAAGGTTAAAAAACATTTTGTTCAGCTTTGAAAATGGAACCAGTTCCGAAAGACGTAACTGAATATTTTACACAAATATACTTTGTTGAGGAAGACTGCCACAACAGGTACAAAATTTCATTGTTTATTAAATATTTAAGAAAAATTAACGTCTGAATTGGACTTAGTAGAGGTTTTGGGTTCAAATCCTGATTCAGTCATTAATTTTTCTATTATGAGTTAGACTATTTTGACTCACCTCATATTTATATTGTTAATGCAGACTACAGTTTCCACGCTCTATGTGTCATTGTCAGTGTCGCCTAACTGTTGAATTCAATAGTTAGGATGCATTGATAATAACACATAGAGTGTGGAAACTGTAGTCTGCAATAAAAATACAAACATGAGGTGAGTCAAAATAGCCTAACTCATAATAATTCAAATAAACCTCATAGTCTGAGCATATAATTTTTCTCTG
The DNA here is from genome assembly GCA_030220185.1 of Diploptera punctata. Taxonomy (NCBI): domain Eukaryota; kingdom Metazoa; phylum Arthropoda; class Insecta; order Blattodea; family Blaberidae; genus Diploptera; species Diploptera punctata. Next base: position 784,514 of record JASPKZ010007432.1, on the reverse strand, counting down.
CAAATATGATTTAAACCTCATAGTGTTAAAGGTAAAGTGATCCCACAACAGGCCTCAGGAAGCCCTTGGGGTAGTAGGAGGTTAAGGCTCCCACTTTTTCTAGACAATCGGCACTTTATGTCTGCCGGGTTGTCAGCCCTGCGTGACGGCCGCCTTTACCCCAGAACAAGCGTCTGGTACTCATTTCAGTTAGAGGCTGAGTCGACCCCAGGGCCATAGTGCTGCCAGAGGGTTTGGGTCAGTTTAAAAATCCTGACCCCCAACAGGACTTGAACCCTCGACCCTCCGGCTTGTAGCTCAGTACTTCCTTTAAATATAAAATTAATCTTTCTTTTCAAAATAATAACTATCAAGGAATGTTTTGTTTTCTATCAATCATTTAGAATTGCACTGCATATATTCATATAATTATATCTTTTACTTTCAGTTTGGAAAATATTAAAACAAGTTTTCTTGGACTAAATCAGCAGTTTATGTTGAATAAAGAGAATGGATTGTCTTCAAAGGTAATGTATTTGTGTTTGACATAAAATAGTCAATTTTTACTTAATTCATAAATAGTTTGTTTAAAATATTAATATTTATTGCATATCGTAGACTTAGCTGTGATCATGACAATTGATATGAGATGAATATTGAGATACTTGAAAAGAAATAATTAATACCAGTAATTGCTAATGTATGAAAGTAAATAAAGTTTAGTTTTATTAATTATTTTTATTATTCATTTCATAGATCTCAATGATGGATAAATCGTATTTAAAGAGAAAACTTATATGCTCAGACTGGGACTTGAACCCAACGTATATAGAGAAAGATTTGCATTTAGATCGGTACTTGCTTCGGTAGCTCAGTTGGTAGAGCACTTGGTCTAGAGAACCAAAGGTCCCGGATTCAAGTCCCAGTCTGTGCATATAATTTTTCTCTTTAAATATGATTTATCCATCATTGAGATGTATGAAATGAATAATAAAAACATCGAAAGAAGCCATACCAGCATTTATAATGTAATGTATAATTCCTAAATATATGTCTTCTTAATAGAGAAACCACAATTTGTAATAACAGAAGCAAAGGCTTCATAGCATTTGGTGGGCAGGAATTACAATATATATAGAGAAAGATTTGCGTTTAGATCGGTACTTACTCCGGTAGCTCAGTTGGTAGAGCACTTGGTCTAGAGAACTAAGGGTCCCGGGTTCAAGTCCTGGTCTGAACGTATAATTTTTCTCTTTAAATATTGTCACTGATGGCACTGGGTTTTCCTTTTACTTATTTCAACTTAAATAAACACACAGTTGTTATGTAAAATTTTCCTATTCACTTTATTTTCTTCTCCACAATTATCACTAAATCTTCAAATACAATTTGATTTAACAACTATTCTTCTTTGACAGTTTATAAGATAATCACTTCTAACACAGTTGCAGACACAATACTTACTCACAGTCTAGCTTCCAATTTAACTTCTCGAAGTCCAGTCCGACACTGGGGGACTTTCCGTCCTAACCACATATTTATAGGCAAGTAGATGGAAATTTCCAGGTCCATGAACAAGATGTTTCGACATGGAACCCTCTCGTCTTCCGATGTTTCTCGAATGGGGGAATAGATGTTCGTAGAAATCTCTGGCTTATTAGCCAAGAAAATTCGGTGGATCGCTCAACTCGCGATTGGCTATTCACCAATCTAGTCCACCAATGCGAGGTTTCTCTCGCCGGCCCGCGCATTTTAAACGATGCTACTACAATGCGTCACAATATGATTTATTAATTATTTTGACTCATCTCATATTTGTGTGCAGACTGCAGTTTCCACACTCTATGTGTCATTATAAATACTTCCTGTGAGTTATTTTGATACCAGTTGTATAAATTCAATGCAATTCATTCATTTCGTTTTGAAAATTATTTAATTATCTGTTTTCAAAATCAAAATGTGAGTTACTTTTTTTAGCTTTACAATAAAAAAGATTTTCTATGAAAAAAATCTATTTTCTTTGTTTCATTTCAAATGAAATATTTTGAAAAAGTGGCTGAATTCTATTATCAAGAAATAATAATTACAAATAGTAATTAGGCGCATAAAGAAATTAATAATAGACTCAATTCTGAAAATGTATGCTTTTATATATTACCCAGACTCTTGTTAACCCAACCTCTCTAAAAAAAATGTTAACATAAAAATACATAAAGTGGTTATTCTTCCAGTTATATGGATGCAAAAGATTGTGTCTTACTTTAAGGGAGGAGAAAAAATTATAAGTATTTAAGAATAAAGTTCTTTGGAAAAATTTTGGATGAATAGACAGGTAAATGGAGAAGACTACTTAACTATGAGGTACATGGACATTATGGGAAATCAGATTTAATAAGAAATTTAAGTGTCATTGACTGTGATTGGCAGGTCATATGGAACAAAACTACTTGTAGGAAAACCAGAGGGAAAGCACCTAGTAGATAGGCCAAGAATAAGGTCAGAGAATAACATTGACCATAATTTGTTGGAGGAAAATTATACAGGGGTGATTGGAAAACAGTAACTGGGGATAGGGTTGAATGGGGAGCTTATGTCTGTACAACCATGAACCTCTGGGTTTGATAGTGCCAGTGAGTTAGTTAGTTATACCACAATATTAATGTTTACATGACAGAACAGAAGTCAGGTTTGAGTTTATAATTTTTAAAACAGAGTTCACATATGTTGTTACTAGGGCAGTAACAATTAAAATACTTCTTCTTCTTCCTTCCAAGTATTAGGCCAAGGCCTGTTACAGTCCTATAGAAAATTTTCTCTCCAGCATTTCATAGGATTAAGCCCAATGGCCTGTTCCGATCTCATTATAGGTTGAATTGGTCCTTCCATCTCTTCAATGGTCTTCCCAACATTCTTCTCCCTTTTGGTTTATAATTATACATTCTTGGAATGCACTGTTCATTCATTCGTAATACGTGCTGAAGATAAGCATTTTGATAATATTTTATTCTTTCACAGCGATTAAATATATTAAGTTCTGTTCTTATATCTTCATTTTTCTTTTTATCGGTCCTTTGGTATCCTGCTATTGCTCTCAACATCTTCATTTCAGCAGCCTCTATTTGTTTACTATCTGGCTTTGTTAATGTCCAGGTTTCACATCCATAGATATGAGATGGAACTGCCAATACTTTGTAAAACTTCAAAATAGTTTCTTTTCTAGTCTTATTCAATAAAGTGTGTTTAATTGTGCCACATAGATAATTGAATTGTATTTTAGTGTGTTTATCTAAATTTCTGTCATTGCCTAAATGACATCCCAAATAATTAAAATTCTGAACTTGGTCTATAATTACATTGTTTATCATTATTTTTGTTCTTATTGCACATTTTCCTTTCAGAGCTAATATTTTTGTTTTAGATGTAGATATTCTTAAATTGATAAAAATGTTTGCATATATCTTATAAGCTGAATTTAATAAACTTATACCTCTATATATTTGAATTATATTTAAAGAGAGATATTATTTAAAGTATAAAGGAATTGTTGTAAAGCATTTTCTGATGCTGTCATTATTACTTGATTTTCTGCAAAAAGCAGAGTTGTCAATACACTATTTATATTAATTTGTTCTTGCCATTCATGTATGACATGTTCCAAGTATAAATTAAATAATGCTGGTGACAATGGACTCCCTGGTTTATTTCTATGTTTTGTTTACTAATTTTATCTCCACAGTCTATTTTAAAATTTGTTTCTACGTATAAACTCTGAATGGCTCTTATAAGGTGTTGAGGAATTTCTTTCATTTCTAGTATGTTCCATAATTTATTTGTACTTACACTATCAAATGTTTTAGTATAATCAACAAAAGCTATATATGTGGGTAAATTAAATTCTTTTCTTTTTTCTATCAATTGGTCCATTGTAAAAATGCAATCTATAGTTGACCTACCCTTTCTAAATCCATTTTGTTCCTCATGTAATATTGTTTCAGCTGTTTTATTTATTCTATGTGATAAAATGTTTGCATATATCTTATAAGCTGAATTTAATAAACTTATACCTCTATATATTTGAATTATATTTGAAGAGAAAAATTTTATACCTCTATATAAAATTTTATAGCTCTATAATTTGTACATTCTCTTCTGTTTCCTTTTTTAAATATCGGAACAGTTATTGCGTCCTTCCATTCATCCGGAACAGAACCCGTTTTTCAGCAAAGGTTTATAAATTCAAGAAACTTAACAATAAATGTAATCGATGCACATTTGAATAATTCTATGTTTAGATTATCTGCTCCAGGCGATTTCTTGTTTTTAAAATTTTGCATTGTTAACATTAGTTCTTCAAACCTAATACTATCCATATTTGGGTCATTTTCTCTTAAGGCTATTGTTTGTTCTTCTAAGTTTGTCCACAACGATGTATAATGTTGTTCCTATTGTGTAAGAGGTATAGGATTTAACCGTATTGTGTCCTTTTCGTTTTTATTTAAATGTTTAATAGCTTTATATGCTCTAACTTGGTGTCCGTGTAAATCATGTTCAAAATTCGACACATATCTGTCCCAATGTTCTCTCTCTTTATTCTTCTAATTTCTCTTTTAACAATTGCTGATTTTCGTTTATATTCAATATTATTGTCTGTAGATCTGCTATGTAGAAATTTATGCTTGTTTCTTGTCCTTTATTTTTTCTGCTATGTCTTCATTCCAAATATCTATTCCCCTTTTCGTATATTTCTTCCTTCTTTTCCCTAGAGTTTCTGATGCTACTTTATGTAAAATATTTTTCAATATTTCCCACATTAAATTTATATTTTTTCCATATGTTTGATCATTTATTTCCTCTACATATTTATTCATTCTTGTTTGATATAGGTATTTAACACTATTTTCTCTTAACAGATGTACCTTGTATGTTTCATTAGAAATGAACTCACTGGGTTTTAACTTCTTCCATCTTTTTAATAAGTTAAATTTAGACATAAGTAAGTAATGATCTGATCCTACATCGCTAACTCTATACACTCTCGTGTCTTGTATACATGAAGAAAGTTTTTTATTTATAAGAATATAGTCATTTATACTTTTTTCACTTCTCCATGTCCACGTATATTTGTGGATGTCAAGGTGTCTGAAGAATGTGTTTGTAATTTTAAGTTCATTAGCCGCTGAAAATTGTAATAAGGATTTTCCATTTTCATTTAATACTTGTTCTCCATTTGATCCTAGTACATCTTTTATTGGGTTGTTTCCTACTCTTCCATTGAAATTGCCTGCTACAACAATATGGTCATTTTTATTTATGGTATTTAGATGTTCTTGTAATGTATCATAGAACTGTTTTGTTTCTTCTTTTCTTCCATTTTCTGGGCAATATATTCCAATTATTGTCATAAAAACCTCTGTCTATCTTTACTCTTAAGTTAATAATTCTTTCATTAACCCAATTATAGCTATGAATCCTTTTCTTCCATGTTTGTTTTAATAAAATAGCAACTCCCGCTGAAGCTTTTTTGTTTTGATTTACACCACTGTATATAAGTATATAATCTGATAAATCTGTAGAGCCTTTAAGTTTCTTGGATGACAGCAATATCTACATCTCTCTCTTTAAGCTCTTTTTGTAGCTCTAATTCTTTATTACATATTCCTCTTACATTCCAAGTGCAGATTTTTATCCTCTCCACTATCCCTAATCGTTTGTCCTTATTTCTTGCTGTGGTCATATCCTGAAATCCAATTCGGCCTTTGCTTTGAGATGAATCAGTAGTAATAAATGTCCCCTTACCACGTTACGAGCACTGTGCAGGGTAAGGATAATGACAGGGCTGCTGTCTCAGAACATTTATCCATGCCCCTCTAAGTATTAACCCCTTTAGAGAGGGTTGCTGCTTCTGCCCCTTGAGCCGTTGTGATGATCGCCTGGTATCACGTCGCCTCGTAGACCGTTGCAGACTTCTTGGTCGAAGTCAACCTTCTGGCAGACGTCTCTCACATTGCGGACTATTCTTAGTTTCCTCTCACCTCTAACCAATTGGAAAGTTGGCAAAGCTAAACTTCCCTGATTTGGCCGTCTGGTTCATTGAGTACTCGGCGCCCCCACCACATCGAGGTGATAGTCCACGGGGGGATAAATTAATATAAAAAGTATATTTGATGAGAATAAAAAAAAATTAAGGATGTAAATTTTGTTATTGTAGGTAAATCATGTGGAGCTAGCTCCTGTGGACTTCTCAGGTCATTTGAAGAGTGGAAGTAGAATAATGGGAATTGCTAATTTAGATAGAAAAACCAACAAACTAGCATTTGATCAATACTATATGTGGGAAGTTCCAGATTCATGGAGCCTACAGCAAGCAGCAACAGTCCCAGTGCCTTATGCTATTGTAAGTGCAATTGAAGAGCTCATTCAAATAAGGATGTATCCAAACATTTTGTTTGACATTCATTTTAGATGGAACATTATCTTGCAAAGAAAGTCTGTTGAGTAGTAAATTATATAAATTTAGCAACATCCCAACTACTTCCTGAATAAGTTGTGGAAGATTTTTTAAATAACAGTGGTATTATGTGCAAAAAGGTTAAAATAGGTACCTGATATAGCAGTCATCCTCAACTAAATAAACTTCTGTTTAAAAAATTTGTTGTTAAAATAATGAAGGCTTTTCAAAATCAAGTTTCATCTTCTGCATTCTATTTGGTACTCTAACAGCGATGTTGCATTCATTTAATACCTTACAATTGTCTTTACACAAAATAATGGTTATATCCATTTTTGAAGGAGCTCTTAATTTTTTTTTAAGTTTAATGAAATGTTGATTTTGATATATTCAATTAAATTATAAATTATGATGTTATTTGAAATATTGCTATTTCATGCACTAATGCCATCATCACCATATCACTTATCAGCCCAGAAGAAGGGACCTCCAAGAGTTCCAGAAGCATTGGCACAGTGATTATAGTGATATGGTACAATCCTTAAGAATCTTATTACATAATGAATCACAGTAAAAGTCTTTGATAAAGACAGCTAAATGAGGGGTTCAGAGCAAAAATGGACCAAGTCCAAACATTTAAAATCCTGGTTATATGTGAATTTGGGTTCAAAATATCAATTTGTAAGAGCAATGGTGAACCAAGTATTGTATTTGTTCTTTTTCACTGTAAAAAAAATATATATATTTAATTCTTCATCTGCAAAATGTATAACTTTAACTGTATATCAGTTTTTTTCAAAAGAGTAAAATGTGGACTAGTCCACTTTTGCTCTGAACCTCTCAAATGTGATATTTAAATTTACTTATATGAAAAGGAAAATTTCAATGTAAAAATAATTTGGCTATAAACATTCTCCTTTTAGAAATGTTTTATATTATCCTCTTTGATTGTTTTCAATTCTTAGGTGGGTGTGTACAAATACTCTGATTATTTGTATTTAAATACCACTAATTTCAAAATTGAGAGTTATGAAATAATATATTGAATAACCTCATCACCATTGTTGATATAATATATCTCTCTGCTGTACAAAATATATTCTTTTGTGCTGCAGAAACATGTATTTTTCTTTCTAGCTATATGATTTTTTATTTTTTTTTATTTTTCAGATCTCTCTCTTCATGCATCACCCAAGAATTACTTTTTAATACTACAAAATAATTAATCAGTATTTATTGATTTTTAAATGAAATTTTATTTTGTTAAAATTTGATATTCCTAGAATCATGACATGCTCAATACATAAGTTCCCCATTAAATTGTGAGATTTAAAAATTAATATATATATATAATAAATATACTTTATGTTATATTATTTTTAGTCTGGACATCTTACCTCAATATTAATGCATTAATTAATACTTTATGTTTTCAAGCTTAGATATTTGTTAGATGTAAAATTAATTTTGTGTACAGGCATACAATGCATTGATTATGAAAGCAGAATTGAAGCGTGGAGAATCAGTTTTGGTGCATGCAGGTTGGAACATTATTGGACAAGCTGCCATAACTTTGGCTCTAGACTATGACTGCACTGTTTACACTACAGTCATGAACAACGAGCAGATGACTTTTATTACACAAAGATTCCCACAGGTATGTGTTTTATTTATAGTTAGTAGTAATAGTAATAAGGAATTTGCAGCTATTGCCACCTTCCTATTCCTAGTCTCCACTTCTGTCTATCTAGAGCATATTCCTCTTGAAGTTTCCGTGCAGAAACACCTTCCCTGATATTATCATACTATCATCTTCTTGGTCTGCCACACTTCATTTTGTAGGGTAATGTCGATTTAAATATTCTCTTCGGTCATCTTTCTCCCTCCATCCTTCATATGTCCAAACCATTTAAATTCTCTTTTCTTTAAGAATTAAATTAATATTTTTATTATATTTAAATTAATATCGGGAAGTAAACATTATGAGGTTATATCATTAATAATGAATGGAGAACATATTTTAATCGACTCACCTCATACATTTTCAAACTTCTTTGATACCGACGGTTTCAGACAATATCATGTCCTTCATCAGTCATGGCGTCCATTGATGAAATTCCGTGATTGTTGATTTCTTTAGTGACATCACCTTTTGTGCTGCCATCTTTCGTTGGGATTATAAACTTTGTAATTAAATTTTTATCCACCGGAATATCGAAATTCATAGATCGATATTTATTCTTCTGAATGAATATCATTTCCCAAATTGTCAATTCCAACGGTTTATCCAACTGTTTTAAAAGTTTTGCTTCTTTTTCAATTTTATGATGTTCTAGTAAACTATGTGCAGCAATTGCTGATTTTTCAATTTCACAATTTTTAATATTTCTAAAATGTTCTTTAGTGCGTGTTTCTAAATTCCTTTTTGTTTTTCCTATGTATACTTTGCTACAATCGGTATCAAAGAAGTTTGAAAATGTATGAGGTGAGTCGATTAAAATATGTTCTCCATTCATTATTAATAATATTTTTATTATCTCATCTCATATCCTTTTTCTTCTAGACTGCAGTTTCGGAGCAGTTCTCCATCATCAGTAGCCTCTGGTCAAACGGTGTTATGTCGTTTCTTGGTAGTTTTCTTCTTCCTTCTATCGGTGGACCGATGAACCTCTGGATCAGGTCAAAATTTGCGGGAGTTTCGAAAATTCATAAATTTATCTTTCTTGTTTTTTTGGATGTGGATTTTTTCCCCGACCATGAGGTCTTTCTGTTTATCTGTGTGTTTGATTAAGTTAGCTTTTGTATCGATTAAGTGTTTTTCAGACCAAGCATGGGCTGCTACAGCTGACTTGTCCTCTTCACTCTTTTTTACATTTCTAAGATGTTCTTTCATCATCATCATCATCATCGTCCTTTCAAGTATTAGGCCCAGTGGCCCGCTACGGTCTCCCGCCATCTCCGAAAAGGTCGACCCACAGATCTTCTGCCTCGAGGAATGTAGTGAAGAATTTGTTTTGGTATTCTGTGACGATCCATGCGCTGAATATGGGCTAGCCAATTGTTTCTATATTCTTGGAGGTATTCAGATGTTCTTTTAATCTAGTTTTTTAATTTTTTAATTTTTTGTTTGTTTTTCCTATATAGATTTTGTCACAATCCTTACATTTGATCTCATATGTTCCTGATTTGTATTCTTCTTCAATTTTTTTCATTTTTGTTGGTTTTAATTATCTTGTTTAGGCTGTATTCATTTTTTTTAAATCTTATGTTCTCTTCTGTTTGTTTTTTAAGTGTGCTTTCATTGATTAATTTTTGTCTTTTAAACTTGTTTATTTTCTTGTGTACTGTGTTTTCTTCATAACCATTTTCTATTGCTACTTAAATTATGTATTCTTTTTCTTTTTTTTTAACTTTTATAGGAATTAATCACTATGAGGTTTAATTTATGGTGAAATTAAATATTTCTTACCTCTCCTCATATAAATCTTCTAAGTAGATCGTGATTTCGAGACCATAACGGTCTCATCTTCAGTACAATCTTGGCGACTGATGTTATGTTGATCGCAAGAAAATCTTCTACTTCCCTCTGTTGGTGGACAGATGAACCTCTGGATCAGGTGAAAGTTTGTGGGAATGGAAACAAAGGTTTCAGTGCATTTGGCACGAGGGAATTACAATGTATATAAGAGAAAAATTTGCGTCTAGATCGCAACTCAGCTCGGTAGCTCAGTTGGTAGAGCATTTGGCCCGAAAGCCAAAGGTCCCGGTTCGAGTCTCAGTCTAGGCGAAAATTTTTCTCTTCAAATATAATTTATCCTTCAGTGAGAAGTGTTAAATTAATAATAAAAACATCAAACTGTCTGTTGTTGATCACCCCGTTCTAAAGCCACTTTGTTCTCCTCCCAGTATTGTTTCTGCTATTATTTTAAGTATTTTATTTATAATCCTTGCATAGATTTTATAAATTGAATTAAGTAGGCTAATTCCTCTATAATTTTTATATTCTCTTCTATCTCCTTTTTTAAACAATGATATGGCTTCAAAAGCTGCCCTAAAATATGAAAGTGAAATTTGGATTTTAAATAAAAGAAACTCTCATAAACTTCAAGTAAGCCAAATGCGCTTCTTACGATCATTGTTAGGAGTTAATAGACTGGATCACCAAAGGAACACTACTATCAGAGGAAAACTTGGAGTAACAAGTTTAAATGAAGATATACAAAGATACCAACAAGAATGGAAAAATCATTTGAGAAGAATGGCAAGAAATAGACTTCCAAAATTGGCATTCCAATATACCCCAACTGGACATAGGGACCAAGGAAGACCAAAACATCGGTGGAAAGATCAAGACCATCTTCGCTAGGTTTACTGTACAGGCCACACGGCCTAAAACGAATTTGTTCATGATGATAATGATGATGATGATATGGCTTCAGCTATATTCCAACTTTCTGGTATTCTTCAGTTTCTCCAACATTCATTAAATAAATGCAATATTCTCCAATATAAAAATGTTCCACCATATTTTAGAAACTCCTTATTTATCTGATCAGGACCAGCTGCTTTTCTATTTTTGGTTTCTTTTAACAAATCTTTAAGTTCATCAAATGTGATCATATCAGTTTGAATTTCTCCTTTTTCATTATCTGAATATAATTCTTGTTTTTCTTCGTCTTCTTCTTTTTTCTTCTTTACATGACAAATTTTTATAGTGTTCTATCCATCTCTATTTATTAATAACATTTATTTTTGCAGTATCCTTTTCCGATTTATTTAAAAGCTTTATAACTTTATATGCAAAATTTTGTCTGCCATGAATATCGTTTTCTATTTCACTTATAAAATTATTCCAAGAATGTTGATGAGCTGAACTAATAATTTGTTTTGCTATATTCCTTTTTTCTACATATTGTTGTCTAGATTCTTCTGTTTTTTGTTGAAGCCACTGTTTATATGCATTTTGTTTTTCTTTGATTGCTAATTCTATTCCTACATTCCAAATTCTTACTCCTTTTTTGCTTCTAATTTTTTTTTTCCCCCTATTGCTTCCAGGGCTGCCTTTTCAATACAACTTTTAATATTATCCTATTCTTCATCTAATATATCTCTAGTTGGTGTGTATGAGGTATTGTTTTAGTCTTTGTTGATATAATGTTCTTATACTTTCCTCCTGTAAAAGGTATACTTTGTATACTTCTTCATTTGTTGGTTTATTCCTGATTTTACTTTTTTTCCATCTTGACCACAATTTAAATTTACCCATTACCAAAAAATGGTCTGAATTGCAGCCTCTATATACCTGTACATCGTGGAGTTGATCCTGACTTCAATCCTGAAATTCCAACTCAGTCACACAGAATGACTCTAGAGAAATTAAATGATTTTATCCAAGACTCAGAACTATCCAAGGCCAAAACAGAGCTCCTGGCTTTGCGACTTAGAGACTTTAAGTATCTTGATGAGAATGTAAAGGTCTCTGCATATAGAACACTCCAGAAGCCACTTGAACAATTTTTAAAAAAAGACGTATTCTGCAACAATATAAGTAAAGTAATCCCACTACAGGCCTCAAGAGGCCCTTCGGGTAGTAGGCACTTGATGTTAGCCCTGCGTGACGGCCACCTTTACCCCAGAACAAGTGTCTGGTACTCATTTCAGTTAGAGGCTGAGTCGACCCCAGGGCCATAGTGCCGCCAGAAGGTTTGGGTCAGTTTAAAAATCCTGATCCCACCGTGACTTGAACCCTCGACCTTCTGGCTTGTAGCGCAGTGCTCTGCAACAATATACAAGGTCTAATATCTGCTATAAACATCCAACACAGACCAGAAGAGTGACGATTATTTTTAAATTCATCAAAGTTCAGTCTTATGGCAGTGTTACTTATGTGAGTGCATTTAGGTACTTGATGGGAGTGCATATAGGTACTTACAAAATTTCCGAGACTAAGTACAACTAAAATTAAGGAAGGTGTTTTTATTGGTTCCTTGGTCAGAGAACTCTTCAAGGATAAACAATTTTTAGAACATTTGAAAAGAAAAGGGGGGGGGAAATGCATGGGAATCATTCAGAGTAGTTATCTTAAATTTCTTGGGGAACCAAGTGGCCCGAAACTACAGACAATGTGTGGACAATATGTTACTAGCTTATAAATGGGATGCAAATTATCAAAAATTCATTTTCTCTACTCTCATTGGGACTTTTTCCTGGAAAACTGTGGTGTAGTTTCTGATGAACATGGAGAACATTTTCACCAGACGATCTCATCATTTGAAAGATGATACCAAGGCAAATAGAATACATCTATGCTAGCTGACTATTGTTGGTCATTGGTAATATTACCAGATTTAAGAGGGATTTTATTTTACTCAAAGATATTTGTCAAAATTACGAAAAAACTGGACCACTGCTGACAATTTCATTGTCATTTTCGTATTCAACATGAAAAAATACATTGAAACCGGGTCATTTCAATCCTGTAATTAACAAAAAGTTAAAATATGTTATCCAGTGTAATTAAAAGAAACCTCATAGTGTTATTTCCTACAAATATTAAATAAATGCCAAATTTTTGTTTGAAACTTCATCTACAAAGTTGCCATCTGGTGTTGATTTGATGAACCTTGACATCAAGTCCCGCTCACTGATAATTTCAAAATTCATGGATCTAAATTTGCTCTTCTGAATGTATATCTTTTCCCAAATTGTCAATTCCAAAGGTTTTTCCAAATGTTTTAAAAGTGTAGCCTCTTTTTCAATTGTATGACTCTCCAGGAAACTATGACCTGCAATAACTGATTTTTTCAATTTCACCATTTTTAATATTTCTAATGTACTCCAGTTTCCTTTCACTCTATCAAAAGAATTATCTCAAATAAATATATCAATAAACTTAGAGAATAATACACCACCAAAACATCTGGAAAGGAATGGGAAAATCTACAAGCTTATGACATTACTACATTACAAAGAAAATCCGCAGTAGCAACATTCAGACTGCTAACAGGACATGACTGCCTGAATAAACACCTACACAGAATTGGCATAACAGATTCACCTAAATGCCCTTTTTGCAATTTAAATGAAGATATGGAAAGAAACCATCTCCTCCGTTGTCCAGCTTTTGTAGAAGAGACCAGCCTTTCTGTTAAATATTGGAGTGCAAGAGAGTGAATGATTTCATTATCAAGTGCTCGACATTAGATACCAACCAACCATATTTCTAATGTGTTCCTTTTGTGCTAGTGTCTAAATTCCTTTTTGTTTTTCCTAAGTATACTTTATTGCAGTCTTTATAACTAATTTCAAAATTCCAGATTTTTTACTATCTGGGGTTAAAACATATCAATCAAATTCCCAGAATTAGAATTCTTAGGTTAATATTAAATTATATAAACAAGTTTGATCTGCCCTCATCTTAGCTCATAATTATTGTTTCTTGTAAGATGCGTTTCAAAGTTTCTTAGCTTCTTCTTCAGTTTGTACAGACTGATCTTGAAGTTGTCAGCCCTGGATCTCGACTCCTGCTTCCCCTTTTTGTGGTCCAAAGAACTCGCTTATTAAGTTCCTCTCCCAGGGAATTTCAAAATTCATAATTCTCTCCTTGTTCTTCTGTATGCAGATTTTTTTCCCATATGATGAGTTTGTTTGTCTTTTCTAACTGTACTAATAAAATTCATTGTTTAAAACCGTTGAGGTGGAGATTCATAAAATAAAAATAAGCTAAAATGTACCTTCTTAGGTCAGAGCCGTCGTCCTCAACTTTATAAAATATGTGTTTTTTGTCTAAAGGCCTTTCGGAATCTCCATTCCATCTTCAGCAGGTCTTTCTTCGCTACATTACTTGACATTCTCAGTGCTGGTTCTAATGAGTCATGACAACACTACATTAGGACCAGCACCGAGAACGTCAAGTAATGTAGCAAAGAAAGACCTGCTGAAAATGGAGATTCTGAAAGGCCTTCAGACAAAAAAGTATACATATTTTATAAAGTCGAGGATGATGACTCTGACCTAAGAAGGTACATTTTAACACATTCAGTACCGTAAACCAGTTAAGGCGTTTAAAGAGACTATCGTGTATGCGGCCGTCAGTCAGTTCACTTGTTTTAGAGCGGGCGCAAACAAACCGTGTTTATATTCGGCGCCTAAATATTGTGTTGGCTTAGTATGTCTTGGAAATCACAGATGGCATGTAAATGTACATTTTCTATTCCCGTTTGACATGTTTAACCTTGATGAATCCCCTTTTATTTTTAAAACAAACAACACATGAAATTCGTTCACCCAAACTTGCCTCCAGGCTCCAATGCAGTCGTATATGTTTCTCGTTATCGCGCTGTTGTTTGTGCATGAGTGAAACCATGGCGAAAGAAAAATATCTCACTGAAGAAGAATTAGTGAATGATGATTCAGGTGATGAACTGATTCCTGAATTAGAAGATTCACAAAGTGAAAGTGAAGATGAACTTCCACTTCCTGAAATTGATATGCCGATACCATGTGATGTCAATCACCCAAGTTATTTCACCACCTAATCCTACTAGGATATCTCCTTTAGGTATGTACAAAATTTGAAATTTCTAGGACTAATAGTTTGTGAATAATGGTCCATTTTCTGAAGTGCCACTAAAAGGGTAGCTGGGGTATTCAAATGGCTGGCTGTGGGTTTAAATGCCCTGCTCAGTGCCTGGTACTGAATGTGACACTTATTTTATTTTCTAACTGTTTAAATAATTTTGTGTTTACATCTATTTTATGTTATTTCCTAATGTATTTTCATAATTAAATGATATGTAAAATGGATAAAGATTGTCTTGGGCATCCCCTGAAGAGATGGAGTGAGAATCTTTTTATGGACTGTACCAGTTCTTCAGGGACTACCACATGTTAGTTTATATTGAAAGCCTGTAAATGTATTGTTCTCAGATATTGGATCATCATATTTACAATTATGAAGGAACTGCATTTGAAGAGGGAATATTAATTGAAACTGGAGGGAAAGGTGTGAAGGTTATATTGAATTGTTTAACTGGTTCTGGACTGCAAGCTTCTGCTCGATGTCTTGGATCTTATGGTCGCTTTGTACAACTTTTGCAATCAGACATCAACCAAACTGAAACTATTGGTGAGTATAAGCACAGCATATTCAGATCGCCAATAATTATTTGGATCCAGCATAATAAGCAGACCTCTACATTTTTTTTTTGTTTAAAGTAAAAATTAGGCATGTCTAATAATAAAACTTGTCTCTGGTCCTGAGGGTTGTGGGTTCATACCCAGCCAGGGTCAATTAATTTTTTTTAGGACGGAAAAATTCAAGGAGCAAGTCCTCCAGGAGGAACTTTAAGCCGTGGGTCCCAAGTCTGAAGATTTTCAGGCTTGTAAAAGATCCTTAAGCCTGAATAAAAGGCCTCTAAGCAAAATTTATCGACCTCAACATTCTAGTAATATCTTAATTTAAGATAAATTAAAATGTTTCACACCTCTCCTCATAACCAGGCTGCTAAGTATATCATGATTTCATAGCCGCCAAGGCTTTAAAATCGTGATATACTTAGAACACTGGTTATGAGGAGAGGTGTGAAACATTTTATTTTATGTTGTTTTATTATTGATTTAACATTTCTCACTGAAAGATAAATTATATTTGAAGAGAAAAATTTTCGCCTAGACCGAGACTCGAACCCGGGACCTTTGGCTTGCCGGGCCAAATGCTCTACCAACTGAGCTACCGAGGCGAGTTACGATATAGACGCAAATTTTTCTCTTATATATGTTGTAATTCCCTCTCGCCAAATGCTTTTGAAACCATTGCTTCTATCTTTGCAAATGGCGGCTTCTTAGTTAAGAAGACATTTATTGGGAATTTAACATTACTTTTTTTTAAAACTAGTAAGGTTTCTAATGATGTTTTTATTATTGATTTAACATTTCTCACTGAAAGATAAATCAATAATAAAAACATCATTAGAAGTCTTACTAGTTTTAAAAAAAAAGTAATGTTAAATTCCCAATAAATGTCTTCTTAACTAAGAAGCCGCCATTTGCAAAGATAGAAGCGATGGTTTCAAAAGCATTTGGCGAGAGGGAATTACAATGTATATAAGAGAAAAATTTTGCATCTATATCGTAACTCGCCTCGGTAGCTCAGTTGGTAGAGCATTTGGCCCGGCAAGCCAAATGTCCCGGGTTCGAGTCTCGGTCTAGGCGAAAATTTTTCTCTTCAAATATAATTTATCTTTCAGTGAGAAATGTTAAATCAATAATAAAAACATCATTAGAAGCCTTACTAGTTTTAAAAAAAAGTAATGTTAAATTCCCAATAAATGTCTTCTTAACTAAGAAGCCGCCATTTGCAAAGATAGAAGCAATGGTTTCAAAAGCATTTGGCGAGAGGGAATTACAACGTATATAAGAGAAAAAATTGCGTCTATATCGTAACTCGCCTTGGTAGCTCAGTTGGTAGAGCATTTGGCCTGGCAAGCCAAAGGTTCCAGGTTCGAGTCTCGGTCTAGGCGAAAATTTTTCTCTTCAAATATAATTTATCTTTCAGTGAGAAATGTTAAATCAATAATAAAAACATCATTAGAAGCCTTACTAGTTTAAAAAAAAAGTAATGTTACATTCCCAATAAATGTCTTCTTAACTAAGAAGCCGCCATTTGCAAAGATAGAAGCAATGGTTTCAAAAGCATTTGGCAAGATGGAATTACAACGTATATAGGAGAAAAATTTGCATCTATATCGTAACTCACCTCGGTAGCTCAGTTGGTAGAGCATTTGGCCCGGCAAGCCAAAGGTCCCGGGTTCGAGTCTCGGTCTAGGCGAAAATTTTTCTCTTCAAATATAATTTATTTTATTTTATCTTAAATTAAACCTCATTGTGATTTATTCCTATAAAAGTTCAATACCTTAATTGCCTGCTAGATGTCTCATTGAGTAGATGTGTTGACCGCAATGCCATTCATGACATCTGTCAGCAAATAAGGGATCTAAATTAATTTGGTCTAGTGGCTGCTGACAAGGGAGAGGCTATGGCTCAACATTTGGCTGCACCATTATAGATAGATAATAATAAAACAGAAAAAATTGAGGATCATACATAAACAAACCATGAAAACAACAAATAATAAAGCACTATTTTCTATTCTGCCTGATAAAATATAAATGATATTGTGATACATTGTTGGTCTGACTTGAATTTCGGGAGTGGCGGTGAGAGCCCGGGTCTTGCCTTGTATGATAAAAAAAAGAATTCGTGAGCTGTCAACTTACAATTCAGAAGAATCAGAGGGGCGAGTCGTATCCAAAGTGTGACGAGAGTGGAAGTGACCTTGATGTGACAAGAAATTGTGTTAAGTGAAATCATCAGCAAATAGAAAGAACTGAGTGATTAACAGTTTTGAAGCAAAGAACATTAGTTAGTAGCAAGTTATTTGTGAAGAATCAGTGAAATTTTGTGAAGTACAGTAAAAGCTCCTTATTTCTGGGGGATATGTTCCACAAATATGCCACAAATACAGAAACTGCGAATAAGGAATGGTAATTTGTATGGGTACATAGGAGATACATTCCAAGGTTACAAAATAAAATAAAAATTATCAAAATAAAATCAATTAATGAGAGATTTTGAACAATTTCTATTAATTATTACTGTCAGGTTTAGGCAAGGGCTTAAAGAACTTAGTATTTTTTTTTCCCTATTTTGTCGCTTTTAAAAGGTCTTTCAATTGAGATTGATATTCAGCTGTGAATTCTGTGATAGAATTCCTTATTTTGTCTTCGGATTTCTTGTTTCATTAACATTGAAACAGTGTGATATAGACGCAAATGACTTACCAATGCAAATAAACGGTCAAGCATTTCTATTTTTACTTTAAGTGGCAACATTACTTTTTTCCGCTTTGGAACTAATTTTCTTTCCTTTTACTCAACATTATAAATTGGCAACAAAGGAGAAGAGACATGTGTTATTCAATCAAAATGATTGCAACAAATGACAAGTTGAAACAATAAAACACCGATTATAGTGAGGGTGGCATTTATCAACAGACATATCAGCATGTGAAATACTGCGGCAGTGGCTTTTAACAACAAACTGTAGGCTTAGTGACAATAAGGTTTGTTTTACTTTGATGTTAATTTGTCCATTTGGTTTAAATCACTCTTTGTAAAAGCCGCCTTGGCACGTGTCTGCAGTAAAAAAGTTGCCGATGCGTTAATATAGGATACTAATCCTTCTAACTATACAGACTGGATCCACGAATAAAGAAATGTTTAGCTGCAAATACAGGAACTGTGTTGCAATTTTTTAACCTGAGAATAACGAAAACGTGAATAAGGGAGCTGCGAATAAGGAGCTTTCACTGTAAATAAAGTGAATTTTGAAATTTTCTGTGAACATCTGCTGTATTTATTCAAAAGAAATTCCATCATAATCCAGCATAGCCACCAATGTCCGACAGTACTATTCTAGTGTATTCTAACTTGTCCCTCATATAATCTAATGAAATAAATTAACATAATAGATGTTACTACTAAATTATTGTAATCAAATGGTGGTAAAGAGAAAAATTTATGCCTGAACCGGGAATCGAACCCCGAACCTTCAGCTTTCCGTGCTGATGCTCTAACCATTGAGCTAATCCAGGCTTCCTTCCCATTCAAGCATAAATCCTTCCTTTACCTACTGTCTTGGTCCCACATTCAAATGCTATGAATCATCATTCAGAAATACACAATGAATGGCTTCTACCTGAAGAAGACATGAAGGGACTCCACATAGCTATAGCATTATTTATTAAATTAATATTAAGAAGCTAAAGCTTTAGCTTCTTAATATTAATTTAATAATAGATGTTACTCATCTGTAAACTAATCTGGTGTATTTTAATTTACATCTCACTTAACCTAACAAAATAAATTACATAAATTACAAACCCCGGTCTAGGCATACATTTTTTGCTTCAAATATAATTTGTCCTTCAGTGAGAAGTATTAAATAAATAATAAAAACATCGAAAAAACCCTAGTGGCTCTATAAAGTAATGTTTAAATTCCCAATAAAAAGTCTTTTTAAATAGAAGCTGCTATTTGCGTGATTGAGCAATGGTTCGTAACATTTGGCACTCGGGAATTAACTATGTATATGAGAAAATTTTGCATTTAGATTGGAGGCCTAGGTAGCTCAGTTGGTTGAGCATTGGTATAGAAAGCCAAAGGTCCTGGGTTTAAACCCTGGTCTAGACATATATTTCTCTCTTCAAATACATACAAGTTGTCACCTCTTTATATCATATGTAGTCAAGCCCAAAAGAATTCCAATATATGTTAGCTGCACATAATTTATGGATTATTTCTGAGCTTACATATTATTTACATAAAAAATCACCAGTTAGCACTTCAAAAATTATAACTGTTCTATGGACTCATGTCTTCAGCTATGTCTGGATACACATAATGAAGAGTAAATAAAAAAAGAGCATTGCATTCTAGCTAATTAGTTATTGCTTACGCAGTGGACTAGTGGTTATGCTCCTTGCCTCTAGTTCCAAGGATTGCAGGTTCAAACCCAGCTCGGGTTGATGGATTTTTTAGGACAGAAAAATCCAAGGAGCATGTCCTCTGAGAGGGACTTTAAGCCATGGATCATGAGTCTGAAGATTTTCAGGCTTGTAAAAGATCCTTAAGTCTGAATAAGACCTCTAAGCAAAATTTACCAACTTCAATATCCTGGTAATACCTTAGTTGCCTGTTAGACGTCTCATTGTTGACTGCATGCCATTCATGACATCTCTGAGAAAATAAGATAACTAAAAATTATTTAACTTTCATAAGGGAAAAATACACTATGAGGTTTAATTTAAGAATTAAATTAATGTTTTTATTACCTTACCTCATATCCTTTTTCTTCTAGACTGCAGTTTTGGAGCTTATCTCCATCATCAGTAGCCTCTCATCGACTGCTGTTACGTTGTTTCTTGGCAGTTTTCCTTTTCCTTCTATCAGTGGACCAGATGAACCTCTGGATCAGATCAAAATTTATGGGAGTTTTAAAGTTCATGAGTTTATCTGTCTTGTTTTTTTTGGATGTGGATTTTTTCCCAGACCATGAGTTCTTTCTGTTTATCTGTGTATTTGATTAGGCTAGCTTTTGTATCGATTAAATGTTTTTCAGACCACTTCACCCTTTTTGACATTTCTAAGATGTTCTTTCAATCTAGTTTTTAAATTTCTTTTTGTTTTTCTTATATAGATTTTGTCACAATCCTTACATTTGATCTGATATATTCCTGATTTGTTTTCTTCTTCAATTTTTTCATTTTAGTTGGTTTTAATTATCTTGTTTAGGCTGTGTTCATTCTTCGAAGCCAATCATATGTTAAACTTTTAAAAACATTTTTGGAACTTGTGGTGTTTTAAAGGATGGTAAGTGGATTTTTTGAATTTTATGTTCTCTTCTGTTTGTTTCTTAAGTGTGCTTTCATTGATTAATTTTTGCCTTTTAAACTTGTTTATTTTCTTGTGTACCATGTTTTCTTCATAACCATTTTCTGTTGCTACTTTAATTATATATTCTTTTTCTTCTTCGTATTTTTCTCTGCTCAGGGGCACATTCACCAATCTGTGTGTTAAACTATTGAATACGGCTTCTTTGTGAGCGAAATGGTTGAATCTGACGCCTTAATGTAGTTATCTTTATTTGTGTTCTTTCTGTATATTCCAAATTCTATCTTGTTTTTTTTCGTTTCTTGTTAGGTTTAGATCCAAAAATGTAATTTGTCTCTCAGTTTCAGTTTCCATAGTAAATTTTACAGTTTTGCTCTGAATGTTCAGGAGTTTTAAGGCATCTCTATTTGTTTATGATTTACAATAGCTATTATATCGTCAACATATCTGCGCCAAAATTTGAAAATTAAAGGGTGACCACTTGTTATTTTCTGTTCAAAACTACCCATGAATAAATTGGTCAGAAAGGGTGATAGGGGGTTTCCCATAGAAAGTCCAATATTTTGTTTGTAGTATTTCCCATTATATGTGAAAAGCATTTGTTTGTTACACAATTTGGTCAAAATGATATATCACTAATATCTTCAACATCTATAAAGATAATGAAATCTCTGTTAAACAAGATGGCAAAGTATCTTCTTGGAAAAAGATCAACACTGGAGTAAGACAGGGATGTGGACTTTCACGTGCTTTTCATTATATATATATATGAATAGAATAATAAACAAATGGAGGAAAACACAACGGGGATATATACCCATCAATAGGAACCTTAAACTCGATGCTTTTCTTTTTGCAGACGATTTAGCGCTTCTGGCACTTCCCGAAAATGATTTGCAACGATCAATTTATAATTTACAAAAAACAGCTGCCACATTTAATTTGGAAATATCAATTAACAAAACTAAAATTATGGCATTTCATGGGAAGGACCCCATACAAAGTAAAATCTGTCTCCAGAATAAAATTTTAGAGAGATCTAATCAATTTAAATATCTTGGCTATTATCTCTCTATCTGGGATGAAAAGGATATCCCTGAAAAAATTCTAGTTATAATAAAAGTTTGGGAATTATTAATCAAGTTATGAAACCATCCCTTGTACAAAAAAACACCATATTACGTTTATATAACACTTTGGCTAGACCAGTGTTGACCTATGGTAGTGAAACATGGACACTAAAAAGACAAGCAGAATAACGGCTTGTGAAATGAGATTCATGCCCAGAACAGCGGATTACACCAGATGGGATCGGAAAAGGAACACCGATATCTTAAAAAAATTGAAGACTATGCCAATTTTGGAATATATTAAACAGTACCAACTAAATTGGAAACACCATCTTGAAAGAATGAGTTCAAATTGGATCCCCAAAGCTGTTTATAATTATATACCAAGAGGACGAAGATCTCTGGGCCATGCTATGAAACGCTGGAGGGAAAATTTTCTATAGGATCGTAACAGGCCTTGGCCTAATACTTGGAAGGAAGAAGAAGATGGAGATATATTCTACTTTTTCCTTTTCTAAATTATTATTCTTTAACCATTTTTCCAAAATTTCAATAGTGGTTTCTCTTGGACACTGGGAAACAATGAAACTACATCAAATGATACGGACCTGTCAGTTGGTTCTAATTTTGTGTTCTTGAAATTCTCTATCAATTGTAATGAATTGTCAATTGACAGGTTTTCAAACCCTGCCATATTCTTATATTTGCTACATAACCATCCAGATATTTGATATGTAGGAGACCCTATGCAGTTGATAATTGGTCTCATTTTGTTTCCTCCCTTATGTGTTTTCGGGAGACCATGCGTATTAGGGTTTTTAGGGTTAGAAACCTTTAGGCAGAACTTTCTTTTGTTTGTTTAAAATTTTATCTATGTTCTTTAAGGTATTGTCCACCTCTTTGATGCATTTCAGATGTGGGTCAGATTTAATTTCGGTATATTCAGTTGATTCTAAGAGATTGTTCATTCTGTTTTTATAATCATCAGTGTCCAAGATTATTACCTGATTTCCTTTGTCTGCTTTTGTTATTGTTACATTTTTCTTGTTTATTCCTTTGATGACTTTCATGTTTCCCTTTCCCATTTTGTTTATTGGAATTTCTTTGATCTCCTCTATTACTTTTGCACATTCATTCCTAATCAAGACCTTCTCTTCCGTGTTCATTTCTTCTATGGCTATTTCTATATCTGCTACATAATCATCTATATTATTTGAGAAATTCACACATGTTTTTAGGCCTTGTTCCAATATTTCTGTTTCTTTTATACTAAAATTTTGGGAGGACATATTTACTACATTATTTCCACATTCTTTTTCTGTTTTATGGTTCTTTGGGTTTTCCATTTTACATTTCATTGATTTTTTAATTTTCAATTTTATTATTTTGTTTGTGGATGAATCTTTATCGTCATCCCATTTTTTATAATATAATTTGATTTAATTAATTGAATTTAATAAGCATATATGTTATATAGTTCGCTCTTGCAATCAATTCAAGGCGTCAAGTTGTCACCGAGATGTGATTAACATTCCTTCTAGAAATGATATGATATGCAGTTATGAACACCTGCAAATCATAAAGAAAGGTTATTCCCCGGCATTACATAATCTATGCTGACTTGAGCATTTTAGTCAAGTTGGTAATATATGTTCTGTCTCTTTGGGAATCAGTTATCAAATATAACATTTTTTAATTGGATGCCTTGGTATTTGGCGCATGGCTCTGAAAGTCTTGGATCTACCAACTTAATATTTATTTTATGGAACTTTCCAGAAAGTATCCTCCAACAAACTTATATACGCAGTAAATTTCTTTGTGTCTTCAGATGTGGGAAAAATATTGAACAAGCAACATCATTGTGTCGGCCCATCTCCATATATATCACGTTAAAACATAAATTTATAAAGTATAGTTCAAGTGAGACAGTTTAATAGAACTTATTGGAAATTTAAATTAATAATATTATAGTGAAGTGTGATTTACATTTCTTTTTAAAGTAATAAATATTTTTAGTTCTATTATTCGCCTATGGAAATTAAATTTTTTCCTTTAATTTTACGAATGTTTTGATATCCTGGTTTAAACCTCTCAAGTTTGTATTGAAATTCGGTGTTGAGGTTATGTGTCTGAAGAAGAAAACAAATCAGGAATATATCAGATCAAATGTAATGATTGTCACAAAATCTGTATAGGAAAACAAAAAGGAATTTAAAAACTAGATTGAAAGAACATCTTAGGAATGTCAAAGAGGGTGAAATGGACAAGTCAGCTGTAGCAGCCTATGCTTGGTCTGAAAAACGTTTAATGATACAAAAGCTAGCCTAATCAAACACTCATTGTCTGGGAAAAAAACCACATCCAAAAAAACAAGACAGATAAACTCATGAATTTTGAAACTCCCACAATTTTTGACCTGATCCAGAGGTTCATTAGTCCACTGATAGAAGGAAAAAGGAAAACTGTCATGAAATGACATAACACTGGTTGACGAGAGGCTACTGATGGAGATAAGATCCGAAACTGCAGTCTAGAAGAAAAAGGATATGAGGTGAGGTAATAAAAACATTAATTTAATTCTTAAACTAAAAATTAACTTGGTCTAATAACTCCTTACAGAGGAGAGGCTATGGCTGAACAATGGGCTATGCCATTATAGATATAGATTACTTGTAATATAATTGAGACATCAAGTGAATGATGACAAATCAAGAGCTTCAGAACATTTAAATACTACTACTACTACTACTACTACTACTACTACTACTAATTGAGACAGAACAGGAGATAGTGTTTTATTATGAAAATACATTAGGAAATGACGTTATGAGGTTCTACTTAATAAATGAGTTTGGTCTGCCTTCATCTTACCTCATAATTAGTTATTTGAGTCTGTACCAACTGAAGACGAAGCTAAAAATCTTTGAAACGAATCTTACAAGAAACAACTAATTATGAGGTAAGATGAAGGCTGACCAAACTTATTTATTAGTAAATTGTTTTTTAGTATTTGTTAGTGTTTTATTATTTGTTATTTTTCTGGTTTATTTTTTCATGACCCACTCCCCCCCTCCTATTTTATTGTTGGAAATGCCTAATGTTAAATTTAAACAAAAAAATTAGGTCCACTATTTTATGGCCAACCCAATAATTATTCAATGTTTTTATTATTCATTACATACATCTCAGTGATGGATAAATCATATTCTCAACCCAGGACCTTTGGCTTTCTAGGCCAATGCTCTACCGACTGAGCCATCTGGGTGAGTTCCAAAGGTCCTGGATTCGAGTCCCAGTCTGAGTGTAAAATTTTTCTCTTCAAATATAATTTATCCATCATTGAGATGTATGAAATGAATAATAAAAACATCGAAAGAAGCTGTATTGGCTTTATTATTGTAATTTTTAAAAAAATTCCCAAATAAATGTCTTCTTAATAAAGAATTGCAATATAGAAAAAAAAAGGTTTTATAACATTTGATGCGCAGGAATTGATAGTGTATATAAGAGAAAAATTTGCATTTCGATTAGAACTTACCCAGATGGCTCAGTCGGTAGAGCATTGGCCTAGAAAGCCAAAGATCCTGGGTTCAAGTCCCAGTCTGAGCATATAAATTTTCTCTTCAAATATGATTTAACCAATTATTATTCTTTATATTTTGAAAATAAAAAAAATAACCTAGGTCGGTCACAAATAGACAGACAGGTAATGTTCTGTCTCACAGAAGTATGTCTATTGAATGATGCTCCTATCACCATATTGTGAATTTGGTTTAATTAATTAATTTATATTTCAGATTATTAATATAATATTTATAATCTAGAAATATATTATATTGCTTGACAAAGTATAAGGATTTGAGTATAGAAGTTGGAGCTATAATTGTATTAAATTCATATTATAAAATTAATTTATTATAATTAATTTATTTATATTAGTTGGACGGCATTATGAATCAACCGACTATGCGTCATTATGTAAGTTTCGAGAAAAAATATGTTTAAAGTTTAAGACAATCTTCACTATTTATTGCAGTTCCAAACTAACAATACTCGATGTTGCAAGTTATTTTCTTTGTTTGACAGTTATGCATCAACAATCTAAGAGCAGGAACAGTTGGTGCTTAGCTGCATGATGCAAAATTTAGATTAACATCTGGTTTCATAGTCATTTGTTGCAAAACATAGAATTTCTGATAGGATTGATGGTGTTTACATTTCTTTACCAATAAGGCTTTATTTAAAGATTTGGTGCTAAAAGTGTGCATACACTTACTTCATGAGCCAGTGCAATAGATGGCATCAAAATCTCAATTTTTTAAAATGGCGCTTAGTCGGTTGATGCATAACATTGTCCAATTATTTATTATATTTTAATAATTTATTCCATTTGTGTTAAAAGTTTTTTTTTTCAGTCAAATTCATTTCGTTTAGGATAGGAGAGTAGTGAAATAGATTGGAAACACTTACAAAATTAGCTCATGTTGGTGGTACTTCAGCTATAAATTACCTGCTGACAGTCTATCTCTTTATGTCTTTCGACTGGACTGATACAGTTTTTTATTTTTCATATTATACAATTATTTTCTCATGGGCCTATAATTGATATTAACTTATTTTAGCAACTTTTAAAATTTTCTCTTTAATCTTGTTCTTCATTACACATAATTAATTTGTTATAGGTCTATGGCTGCTAACATATGACATTATTTTTAAAGAGAGTTTTAATGTCTTACTATATGATATCTTCTTCTTCTTCTTCTTCACTTCCTGGTTTAGGCAAGAGTTGCTTGTTCCGTCTTCACTAATAGATCTAAGACCATCTCTTCTGAGGACGTCCGACATCTCTTCTTCCTCTCAGAAAATAATGGAAGATTTTATTTGGTAATCTACTTTCTTCCATTCTTTCTACATGTTCTTTCCACTGTATCTTGTTGTTAAATATCTTTTCTTTTATGGAGTAGATCTGCAGTTCTTCACGGATATCCTCGTTTCTTATCTGGTCCATTCTAGTGCAGCCTTTTACTCTTCTTAAAAATTTCATTTCGGCTGCTTGGATTTTACTTCCTTGTTTGGTAGTGGTAATCCAAGATTCACTCCCATACAAAAGCACAGGGACCATTGTTTTATAAAATTTTAATTTTGTTTGTTTATGGGCTTTATTATTCAATGTTCTATTTATTGTACCACAAATAGCCTGAAACTGATGTGTCTTGTGTTCAATATCTTTATCATACCCATAGCTGATGTCACATCCTAAATATTTAAAGTGGGATACTTGTTCAATAATTTCGTCTCTAATTACTATTTTTGCGCGCAGAGTATTTCTTCCACAAAAGGTCATTACTTTTGTTTACTTATTGAAATTTTAAAATTATAATCGCTACATATTGCATTTAGTTTGTAAGCAGCCAATTGTAACAGATCTTCATCATGGTGTAGTAAGACTAAATCATCAACGAAAAGTAAGTTATTAATACTTGAGTTATTGTTCAATCTAAGGCCATTGTCCATTATAATTTTCCATTGTTTCATAATGTCGTCGATATATATATTAAAAAGAGTGGGCGATAGACTACACCCTTGTCTAACTCCTTGATTTATTAAAATTTCTTCTGACCTTTTTCCATCAGTTTTTATCACAACTTTAGTTTCTTCATATAAGCCTTGGACTGATTTTATTAGATATATGATATATGTTGCTCTATTTTAGTAAACAAGCAAATTGTACATTTTTAAAAATATTTTTTTATATTAAAAAAATTGAAAATTGCAGTTGTTATTGTTTAAAAATAACAAAAATTTATTGTAATTTTATGAAAATTTTGGAATAATTTTAATATATTTGTATGTTTCATACAGCATAAAATTTTATTATGTTTTGCAGGAATGTATATGTTCTTGAGAAACACAGAGTTGAGTGGAGTCTCATTTAAGAGCCTTAGTAATTTATCCCCTGAATTGAAAAAAATACTACATTCTGGGATAAAAAATTTGATACATAACAATGTTATAAAACCTGGATGCTCTTCTGTGTTTTCAAAGAGACAAATTCAACAGGCAGTAAGGTAAATATGGTGTCACATACAGGATAATCCATATCAAATCGGACAGCAAAATATCTTGCAATTAATTTTTTTAATTTTATGTATCCCTAAATATAGTGAATACATTTATAAACGTATTAATATCAAAATTTAATTTTTATCATTTATAGGTTCATAGTTATGACGATCTAAAATGATCGTAAATATAATAAACTAAAACGTTTACTAATAATATTTCTGAAACAGTAAACAGCAACAATTTGTTTTAAACTTATTTATGTAGGTGATATCATGTAGTTTAAGGGTGTTATTTTTATAATTAGGATATTTTTATTTTTGGTGTCAATTTTCTATTTTATGGCGGTTCACTGCAGTACATATCAAAAACTGAAAACGAAAAAAATACAGGATATTATTCACGTAATAAGGATTAATTTCCAGCAATTACATTTTTGGTGGGATGAATAGTTTAAAATAATAAATGATTTTTATTCTATTTTCGTTAAAAACTGGCGGATCCACAACGCAACTTGTTCATTTCACGACCAAGGTCGTGTGCGTAGTTAATTGTTGAAACAGCTCACCCCGCTTCATCAGCTGTCATTAAATCTAATAGATTATTATATGTTCTGCTTAATGGAACAGTACCGTTAATTTATAAAAGTGGCAATATTTTAATTCTTATGCAGTAGATGTTTATTTATGAAATTTAATTGCTGAAGCGAGAAGTAAAGAGCTCTGTTACTTACGTTTACTGTGAATTATTAAACAAATTATTTATAACTAACTAACTCACTGGCTCTGTCGAACCTGTAGATTCATGGCCATATGGACATAAGCTCTCCATACATCCCTATCCCGAGCTAACGTTTTCCAATCATCCCCTGTATAATCTACTTCCCTCAAATCATGTATAATGTTATTCATTAATTAAGTAAAAATAAAACATAGTTTTATTTTTATTTAATTAATAAATATGGATTTTCATCAAGTAAACACAAACTCAATTGATTATATAATTAAGGTAGAATTTTTTATCACTCACCTCATATTGAGTGATAAAAAATTCTACCTTAATGAATATACCTCATAGTGAGAATTCCTAAAATAAGTGATTATATAATGTTATTCTCCCACCTCATCCTTGGTCTTCCAACTGGGCATTTTCCCCTCTGGTTTTCCTACCAGAAATTTCCAAGCACCTCTTTCATCCCCCATACGTGCCACATATCCTACCATCACAGCCTACAAGACTTAACTGTTCTTATTATATCTGGCTTCCTATACATATCATGTAGCTCACTATTATGTATTTTCTCTGTTCACCTGTCTGTTCATCTCTTTTTTTGATCAAAAAATGTTACTAAGAACTTTATTCTCAAATACTCGTAATCTTCTTTCCTCCCTTAAAACAAATTATTTATTTTGTTACAAATTTTTCATTACAATTTAAATGTAATATTATAATAAAACTCTTACAACATTAATTTAATAAACTGGTATAGATTTTTATTATGTTATAATTACTAATTTCAATCTTAAAATAACTTTTTATTGAGTGTACTGTATTGTACCCTGAAAACTATGACGAAATAGTGTTGTTATAAGATATCACTTCCAAATAAAACCGAATGTTTTAATACTCGTACCACTTCCTAACAAATGATAATAATGCTGAATCAGCCTGTCTTCCTAAAACATCTGCTCCGATATCAACAATTCTCAAGTTCAGATTACTTACCAGATATTGATTTAAATCAGTGCGTGTGTTTAGTGAACCTCGTCATTTTAAGTGTCACAGTCAAATTAAAAATAATCTTTTATTGTTTTTAACTAACAAGTTTGCAGATTTAAGTGTTTTATTTTATTAGTGTACATATAATTATACTGTCTATTATGAATAAGCCTAACTGGTGTTATGTGAATGGAAAGTGTTTCAATCCACTCGGACGACACCATAAGAATAGTTTTAAAAATTTCAGATCTGTCCCTCCATGGATCTGTGAGGAATTTGGGGTACCCCCAGAACACTGGCTATCGGAAAAATATGCAATATTCAACTTGGTGTAGTGTACAAGTACAGTATATTAAAACACATTACAAAAGTACTCTCTAAAATATAATTTTTTAATAGGCCTACAAGGTGAATTCATAGGTGCTTAGTAATTTAATTTAAACTATACATTAGCCAAAATCAGCACAAAATTAACTGCCTACTGGAGATATCAATAAAGATTGTTACATTTAATGATGCTCACTAACATGTGAGGTCATTATGTAGCAATTTATTTTAAGCGTGAAGTTCTCATACGTACCGTAAATCTACGACACTAGATTCATGGATTTCCTTCCCTCTGGAGAAAGCTACATTCAGAATTGTTACGCCTTTAAAATTCCATTGATTCCTATCGAGTTTGAACCCTGAACCTCGGAATCTGAGGCGTTCAGAGTAACCACTAGTCCACGATGATGATGATGTAATAATAGTAATAATAATAATAATAATAATAAAAAATAATGTAATGATGATAATAACAATAAAAATGTTTGGAAGTGCACAAAGGACTACTACCAAGTAGCTCGATCATTGTTTGTACGAGCGAGCGATCTTTACTCACGCGAAAGGTATTGCAGGCAGTCTTACACATAGGAGATTTTAGGGAAAATAATTATTTTTGGTAGTATCCTTTCATGCCACTACTTTAATATTTAATTATAAACAATTAACTGGTCATTAGGTAATAATGTGGTATTTTTTGATTTTATAAAATTTTTGGTGAGAAAGGTCATTTGCATATTAATTACATTTAGGCCCTTCAGAAAAACGTAAATGTTAACATACTAATTTTCAAGTAATAGAGCATAAAATCATCTATAATGTGACTATCTTTTCACATTGAGGGAGTAGTTATACTTCGAGAAATTTATTTCTTAAAAGAGACTATTTAAAACAATACGATAAATTGACAGGTCTATTACTTTTTAATTACATCAAACGAAGACCTGAAATTCAGTTCAGATATTCAGTATATCATAAAGTTTCACTGTAAAAAAATTTGTAAACTTTTAAAGATGTGAGTTCAATTTTCACAATTTTTTTGCCAATTTCGTATGGAATGTCCCATACATATAAATCATTTTTGGACCAGAGAGAGATGAACAGACAGTTGAATGAAGAAGACTTACATAACAATGAACTTCATGGTCTTTATAGGAAGCCAGATATAATAAGAACAGTTAAGTCTCGTAGACTGCAATGGATAGGACATGTGGAACAAATGGGGAATGAAAGAGATGCATAGTAGCTTCTTGTTGGAAAACCAGAGGGAATACGCCCAGTTGGTAGACCAAGAATGAGGTGGGAGAATGACATTAATCATGATTTGAGGGAAGTAGATTATATGGGGAATGATTGGAAAATATTAGCTCAGGATAGGGAAGAATGGAGAGCTTATGTCCATGTGATCATGAACCTACAGGTTCGATAGTGCCAGTGAGTTAGTTATGCATATAAATCTAAAAATTGTTGAAGGTAGAGGCTTAAATGGAGTTCTTAAGTGTGTAGTAGATTAAATACTCACTTAACTGTTTTGTTAACCCATTGAAGACACATTTAAAGCTCCTGGTACGTTCACTGGAAAACCCATTTAAATCACCCCAGCGCTACTCTGGCTGCACTGGGTTTTAAATCAGAATACCCAGCCCATGCGTAGTGAGTTCTATAACTTACGAATTTCAGATGGTTTGTTTACCCCTGTTTTTTTGGTAGTATTTTGTACTTTTAAGAATAGCAAAGGAATGTGGCCTGCCTACAACCTTCTTTTGTGTAATTTATACAGTTATCAATTGTTAGTTTGAATGCTGTGAAAGTTGACAAACATTTCAAAAACCATCTTTTACTAACATTTCTCAGTAATTACATTTAAAGCAAACATGAATCATATGTAAAAATAACAAGAATGTATAACACAGCATATTATAAAAATAAATGAAACTAAATATATATAAAAGCATTGACCTATACATTATCAAATCATAGAAAGTATTTACTATGTATCTTCTCAAATTATCGATAATGTAAAAAAGCAATTTTCCTGTATTGTATTTATGAATTTTTCTTTTTGTTCTTCGCCTTTATTCTTCCATTGCTTCTTACTGGTGTCAGTCATGATGGCATTTTCGTGTTTGGATGATAATAAATAAACTTATTTCCTATCTTTCCACTTCAGCGCAGGAATCTCCGACTAGATCATGTTGTTACCTCTCTTTTTTTTTCAATTTGATGTTCACTAAATCCATAGGCATATTTCATGTGTTAGATTTTACTTCCCTAATATGTCACTTGTCTATTGAACTCTAAAAATAAATTAGGAGATCACAAGTTGCCTAAATGTAATGTGTGACCTTTGTGTACAAACGGATTTGCTAATTCCAGGACTACACTCTCATTTGCAGTAAAATCTGAATTTTGTTGTGCATCTTGTTCAATGTTTATTTGAATTATATCCCCAAAGAGGTCTTGCACAATTTCTAATATCTTATTCCAAATCATGCCATTTTATTCCGAGTAGAGAGTTTGAACTGAACGTAAGCCAGCCTATCTCGAAACTTCATAAGAGATTTTGCAAGTGAAATGTCTTCACTAGGAAGATACAAGGGCAGATATGTTGTATTCAAATACTCTACACCAGGTCTAATTTTGTAAATGCCATCTCTAATTACGGATTCATTATCTTTGAAGTGAAGAAACATCAGAATTAGGAATAAACTTAGGAAGGGTACAGTTTTGCTGTAAATGGGCATTTCTAAAATTGCTTTATTGTTCCAGAACCATTTTATGTTAGGTTTTCTAACTTGCCTCATTATGATGCATAGTGCAAAATAGGCCTTCACTTCATCCGGGGTGTATCTAAAAAAGTTAAATTTACAGCCATTATATTGCAAAAAAACATTGAAACTACATGTATATTTCACCGTAATAAATACATAAAAATATATTATTCTATAAATTAAAACTATAATAAACTGTACAATATACTAGGCCTACATATATGCTTTATATAAACCTGCAATAAATTTTACAGATGGTGAATAGAAAATTTTAATTACTAAAGATAGAGCCAACTTCTTATAGTGGAGAGTTTTAACACAATAATGAGTGTAGGTTGTGGTTGAGCTGTTTGGACTTTCTACCTGCTCACGAAGGAGACTCGTTAAAAGTATCCAATGGGTTAATGATCACACAGGAGATAACCATTTTTTATAAAACAAATAATAAAACTGAATAAAAAAATATGTAAGAAGTGATCCAAGTACAGACATAAGAAAGTCCTTGGGATTGTGGGAGGTTAGGACTCCCAGCTTTCTAGACAGTCAGAATGGGATATCAGCCCTGCATGATGGATTTCTTTATCCCCAGAACATTTTTTATTATTAATAATAATAATAATAATAATAATTTTATTTATGTACAGAATTTTAATGTTTACACATCTTTGTGCCTAAAGTTTCATTTTTCTTCTTCACTCATCTCTATCCATTCACTCCATGTCCTCCAGTCCTCTTGTTCTCATTCCAGTTCTTATTTTTTGCATCCATAAGTTTCGAGATCTTCCTATCCTTCTTCTTCCAGGTGGACACAATTTCAGTGTTTTCCTGAGTAACCTTTCTTGTAGCATTCATAGTACGTGCCCATACCAATTTAAATGCTTATATAATAATAATAATAATAATAATGATGTCAGTATATATATATATATATATATATATATATATATAAATCAATGGTAAAGAGAAAATTTTTTTTAATTTAATAAATAATGCTATAGCTGTGTGGAGTCCCTTCATGTCTTCTTCAGGTAGAAGCCATTCATTGTGTATTTGTGAATGATGATTCATTGCAATTGAATGTGGGGCCAGTAGAGTAAGGTAAAGGAAGGATTCTTGCTTGGATGGGAATGAAGCCTGGATTAGCTCCGTGGCAGAGCATTAGCACGGAAAGCTAAAGGTTCGGGGTTCGATTCCCGGTTCAGGCAAAAATTTTTCTCTTTACCATTGATTTACAATAATTTAATTGTGTTCATTAATTTGCTTATTTCTATGACAGTAATAGCTTTAGCTTCTCAATATTAATTTAATATATATATATATATATATTAGATCCTTGTGTATCCATTAAGAGTCACATGATAGCATTTAGAGCAATTGGGTAGTATTAGACGGGAAACCACCAAGTTACTAAAGAGTAAAAAGAGAGAAGATTAATGATCTTGAAATGAACGCAAAAAATAGGAACATTAGAGAATTATATCAGGGAATTAGTATAGAGAAGAAAGGGTTTCAGACTAGAACAAACATAATTCGGAATGAAAATGGGGATATGATTGCAGATTCCAGGAGTATATTAAATAGATGGAAAAGTTACTTTAATCAGCTATTAAATGTACATACAGAACAGGACATTGAGGAGGATAATTTACAAACAGCAGAAATGCCAGTCGCAGAACCAAGTGCATTAGAGATTGAAATGGCGATAGAAAAATTGAAGATGTATAAAGCATCAGGTTCAGATGAGATCCCAGCAGAACTGATAAAATCAGGGGGAGAAAAATTGATGGACAAGATATGCTGGCTGCTTAGTATGATTTGGGAAAAAGAAGCTCTTCCAGATGAATGGAAGGAATCAATTATCGTTCCAATTTATAAGAAAGGAGATAAAACTGATTGCCACAACTACAGGGGCATCACATTACTTTCAACTTCGTACAAAATTCTAACAAATATATTAGTAAGCAGACTTACTCCCTATATTGATGACATTCTAGGAGATCATCAATGTGCATTTAGAAGAAACAGGTCTACAACAGATCAGATTTTTAGTATAAGACAGATTTTAGAAAAGAAATGGGAATATAATGGTACTGTACATCAACTATACGTAGACTTCAAAAAAGCATATGATTCAATTAAGAGGGAGAAGTTATTTAGTATCCTGCTGGAGTTCGGAATTCCTAAAAAGTTAGTTAGACTTATACGAATGTGTCTAAATGGCACAAAGAGTAGGGTGCGTGTAGGCAAACAGTTTTCGGATACTTTTGAAATCCAGAATGGTTTGAAGCAAGGAGATGCACTATCTTCCTCTACTATTTAATTTTGTACTAGAGCATGCCATTAAATCTTTAGAGAATGAGGAAGGCTTACAACTCTATGGCATTAATAAGCTGTTAGTTTATGCTGATGAGATGTAGTACTATTGGCCGATAGCGAGGAGGTACTAAAGAACAACACGCACACACTATTGAGGAACTCTAAGAAATTAGGACTGGAAGTAAATATCAATAAAACTAAATAATATGGTCACACGTAGAAATACATTATATAATGGAAATGGACAGCTAATGACAAATGAGGGAAATTTTGAGGAAGTGGCTGAATTCAAATACCTAGGAACAATAATCACAAATAGGAATGAGATGCACAAAGAAATTAAACATAGGCTCAATTCTGGAAATGCGTGCTATTATGCATTGCAGAGACTCTTGATGTCCCAACTCCTTTCAAAAAACGTTAAACTGAAAATATATAAAACTATTATTCTACCAGTTATATTATATGGGTGCGAAACATGGACTCTTACTTTAAGGGAGGAAAGGAGATTACGGGTCGAATGTTTGAACGCATTAGACAGTGAAAGGCGTTCTCTGCTGATAAAGTTTTATTCAAACACATTTTTCTTACTCAGAAATCCATTCATGCGGTAATAATTGTAAAGCTACCTGACAAGGTACTTAAGATCGTAGCTCAAGATATAAACTTATGTGAAAATCCCGAAGGGAACCGATGGTAACCGATGTAGTTTGAAACGTTTGCAGCTTTATCCAAGATGTCGGACCTTGAAGACTTCGATCATGTTTTCGGTATACGCGGAGAAGAGGAATTTGATAGAGTCTACCAAAGAATTCAACTGGAAAAACAGGAGAATCGGCGTAATATTGCACGTCGCAGACGTGTTTGTATAGGGTATTATTTGTGGGATGCAAGCATAAATGCATTCCTCTATAGCAGACGAAAATAACGGAAGTGGTTTTATCGCTGAGAATTCTGGGTAATTCGTTGCCAATATTACAAAAACGTCAACATTCATGCATGACCAGTTAAGGCGGCCTTTAATTCGATCTCAGCTCACCAGTGATTGGAAGTAATTTGAGTAGAGAGTAATGTATTTGCATACGACCCTACAAGTATTTGAGAATAAAGTACTTAGGAAAATTTTTGGACCAAAGAGAGATGAACAGACAGGTGAATGGAGAAGACTACATAACAATGAACTACATGGTCTTTATAGGAAGCCAGATATAATAAGAACAGTTAAGTCTCATAGACTGCGATGGGCAGGACATGTTGCACATATGGAGAATGAAAGACTTGCATGGAAGCTTCTTGTAGGAAAGCCAGAGGGAAAACGCCCAGTTGGTAGACCAAGAATGAGGTGGGAGAATAACATTAACTATGATTTGATGGAAGTAGATTATACAGGGAATGATTGGAAAGCATTAGCTCAGGATAGGGATGTATGGAGAGCTTATGTCTGCGCGGCCATGAACCTACAGGTTCGATAGTGCCAGTGAGTAAGTAAGTAAGTATGATAGCATTTTCTTTGTCTTCTTTTGTTCTTTTGGGACATAAAAATTTGTTTTGGACATTCTCTATATTCTAAAAGCAAGTAAGAAAGAACAACATTTAAGGATGATATGTAAATTAAATATATTTCACATAGTGTACCTTCAAGAAGTATCCATTTATTGAATCTATTCAGGGATGGCCGTCACATAAAATTATCATGGAATTTCTTTAAATTAACTTCTCAGATGTTTACACAATTCCAAAATCACTTTATTTATTTCACAATATTTCAGTGAATCCACACAAATAATTTCCTGCTAATAAAGTCTCTCTTCCTAATTTATTTTATTACTCAGTTCTTTACACTTGCTGATGGTTTCACTTAGAATATCTTCTCGTCTTTACTTTTAAGGTTGGTTCACGGTTCACAACCCAGCCACAACTGGCTGATAGACTCTTGCACTACCTTATTTATACGAGGGCAGGAAAACTCTACCAGTCCCGAACTCTCCCACATAGGAAGTCTTGAAGAAGATTTATCACGCCAGGGAAAACTTGACATATCTGGAAAAATGGTCCCTTCCAAGAAAAGCAAGGTTCTGGGGAAAAGGCTCACCACATGGACCCCAATCCAACTTCCATTGACTTATAAAGGAGTTCTCCTGCTACACGTGAAATTAAAAAATGGTAATTTGAGTGATGGCTCAACAATGCGTCACATTATTTTATTTATGGAATTAAAAGCACCAAGGCATATAGAGAGCTGTCATGTGATTTTATTTCACTATAATTTTGTTTTAAAAAAATTTCATTTATAAATTTAAAATTTTCCATTATTAAAAATATTATGTGTGTGTGTGGGTGTATGTGTGTGTATATATATTATATTATATATATATATATATATTATAATTATATATGTTATAATTAAAAAAAGTTTTTTGACATTTGAGGGCAATTGACAAGGCTTAATATATCTATATCCTGGTTAATACAACCCTCAGGGCTTCCTCGGGTCCTCGTCTAGAGGATATGTGGATGGCGACCACAAAGGTGCCCAAGCTGAGCAAAACATTTCTTCCACTTATTTTTGTTTTGCACTCTTTTAACTTTACTATCTAACCTCTCTTGTTTGATTCTTCTTTTTTAGACACACCGACGCTAGTAGGGCATCCGGAGGAAAGGGAGGGCTAGGGAGTCTTTCCTTTCTTCCATTTCTTCCTCTCGTTATTTTATTTTCTTCTCCAGAAAAAGCCTGACCAGAGGCTAAAGATGGCCAGCCCCATCACTGGTCTTGCCTTCCTTTGGCCAGCAAAACCCAATCGAAGGGGGGGACTATTAATTCTGCTTTTTCCAAAGTCTTATTTACGAAGAAATGTTCCCGGGAGGAAGGGCAAAAATGTTTCTTGTAGGATCGTAAAAAACAGGGCCCTTGGGCCTTATTTACTTTGGAAGGAAGGAAAGGAAGAAAGAAGAAAAAAATAAATTACAATACAAATGTGTTATTAACCCTGGTCTCATGAGGCTGTAGTATTTATAGATACCACAAGTATAAATGTGTAATATTAAATATGCTATTATTTTGCAATAAGATATAAAAGAACTCCAATTTTTTATTAAATGACTTTCATGCACATATCAGATACAGCTCTCACCAAGAAGAGAGTGGAAAACCATTTTTAGAAGAAATTATAATTAAATTTGTTACTTTAAGATACCAGAGAATTGACTTAACATACAAGAAATGTTATTATGAATAATTAATATCCATCCATAGTAATTCTGCCCGAGGGCAGGTCTTTTGCTGCAATCATAGCATTTTCATGCTATGCTTTGCAGCTTTACTAGGGAATTATAGGTGTGGTAGCTTCCCGTTGCTTTCCACACTGGTGAAGGATGATGATGATGATGATGATGATGATAATAATAAGGATGATGACGATGGCCGGATGATTTTCGGGGACCGTTGGGCCCTAGGCTTCCTGATATTTGTCTTACAGGTGAAGAAAAATGACAAACATATATTCCATCAGAATATAACAATCATAATTAACTCTAATATTAAATACTAAATGAAGATTTGATCAATAAGATAATGTCTATTATATTACAATCTATAATACAACCTGTTAATGATAGTTAAGATTAAGATTAAAACCTCGTAGTCTACGAGAATTTACTGTTCTTTTTACATCAGGTAACATGAAAATGACATTTTGCATGATTAGAACTAGGTTGTTCTAACTCCATTTTTTATTTTTAGGAGAGTTTAATGAAGTTTTGGATACTACCTTATTCACAATAATAGTTTTCAGGAAAGGAATTTAAAAGTTTGTGACGACAAAGTATTTTATGTGTGAAACTGATAATGAAGAAGTATTAGAACATCATGAATAAAAAAAGTTTTTTTTAAAGTGGAGTTAAAAAAATCAGGTTCTAAACAGACGATTTATCATCAATACTAATAAAATTCATATCAAATTCCGTTGAGGTGAATAGTCATAGGATAAAAACTAAAAAATTAAAAATGTACCTGTTGGCAGGTACCGTCGTCCTGAACCCTATTAAAATGATGTATGTAAAATATTATTTGGAGGCCTTTCGGAAGTTAACTTCCATCATCAGCATATTTGGAAATAATTAATATATATGACAAT
The DNA here is from genome assembly GCA_030220185.1 of Diploptera punctata. Lineage (NCBI taxonomy): Eukaryota > Metazoa > Arthropoda > Insecta > Blattodea > Blaberidae > Diploptera > Diploptera punctata. The sequence continues at coordinate 745,241 of JASPKZ010007432.1, read as the reverse complement.
AAATAAATAAATGAAACAAATCAATGTAATAACATTTAAATTCATCGGAGAACATTTTTTGACAACTCACCTCATAAATTTCGTGTTTTTCATGAAACTGCGGTTTCAAACATAATCACGTCCATCTACAGCCATAACTCCGACTGATGAAATTCTTCGGCTGTCAACTCTTCTATTGTCACCATCTTCAGCGCTACCATGAATTTCAATGATTATACCTCATATTGTTTACTTAACAACATTAATTTAATATAATTTAGTACAATGTAACAACAGCTTAGAAGAGCCAAAGCTGATTGAAGTTCTTGCTCCCATTAACAGACAGAACAGAAGATAATGTGATCACCACACTATAGTCCCTCAACATTAGTTTTATTTTCTTAACCACATTTCACTATTTTTCATATAAGTAGCTACTTAGTTAACCTTTTAAGGCTGAATGGAATTCATGCCAAGTCCTGTATTAAAACATATCTATGGTATGTGTAGAGCCAGGAAATTAACCTGGATTCCTGGGATGCCAGCCAGATGTTTAAACCATAACACTGCAAAGGTGAACATATAGAGAAATTATACTAAAAAGTATTGTAATTAATAAAATTGAATCAGAAGTATAAACTTCCAACTCATAAAATGAAATTTTTCTTCACGACACATTTTGAAAACCATCATCCAATTTTTAACTTCATTCTGTGTGAGGAGGATCTAGTTGAGAATGGAATGATGGTGTAAAATATGTTCAGGTGCAAAAATTCATCTTATGGGGTAATGTATATCTTTTTGGGGGCAAACCGTAGAGTTGGTTAAGGCTATACATTACAATCTGGAAGGTCAGTGGTTCGAATCCTGATGTCAATCAAATCAAAGTTCCCATCATTCCTGCATGGAACATAAGGCTCTCAGAAATCCATCTGACTCTATTCCTGGCCAGCTTCTTGATCTCATTCTGAGTCTTCCCCATCTTTTTGGCTTCTGTGAGAACAATTCGTTTCCATGCTATCTTGGATTTGCCAATTTCCTTGCTGCCCTGTGGGTTCCAATTCAGTGCCATCCTGGCAGGATCATCTGGAGGTCAGCAAAGTGTATGTCTCAGCAATCCCCACTTCCTATGCCAAATTTCAAGTTTAACTGGTTTTTGTATGGTTTTTAACCACAGGTTTTCATTAGATATCTGGGCCAGCCAGAATATTTTTAATATGTTTCATAAACATCTGTTAATAAAAATGTGTAGTTGATTGATAATGGTTTTAGTTTTTCTCAGCCATATGAGAGCACGGATTTGATATTTGTGTTAAAAATTCTTAATTAATTTTTGTTGTTGTTGTATAAGCAGCACTCTTCTATATAGGTTTTAACAGCCCAAAAGCATATCTTGCCTTTTTTTTATTCTTAATTTCACATCACTATCTGTACCACCTTGCTGGGAGACTATGTGAATTCTTTCACACTTTCAATTATGCTACAGCATAGAGTTAGAGGGTTAGTTGAGTGGCTCCTATTCGCAATTCCTTGGTCTTATTGATATTGATTTGAAGATCCACCTTCTGTGCTTTCTGAATGCTGATGTCAGGAATTTTAAACTGTCCTGAAATCTTGCAATTATTTCAAACCTGTTGACAAATTCATAGGGAATGCTGTTCCCTTAATAGATTCACAAAGGGCTATTATAGTTTTTCCCACACCAAATTTAATATTATCATCATCATCCATGCAAGTATTAGGCCGTGTGGCCTGTTACGGTCTCAAAGAGGAATTTTCCATCCAGCACTTTTTTTGGATGTCCCAGCAATCTTTTGCCTTGGGGGCAGTAGCGAAGTATGGCTTTTGGAATTCTATGAGACGGCATTTGTTGAAGATGGGCTTTCCAGTTGTTCTGATAGTTTTGTATGGTGAAGAATGGGTTCTACATCCAACTCTTCCATAAAAAAAATTTACATTTACATTTGCTTTCAAGTCTCAAACCAAATTTAATATAAGATCTAAAAATTAGGTAAACCACACTATCAATTTGAGTTATGTAGATAGGAAATAACACTATGAGGTTTTTTAATATTGTTTATTTTTTATTTCACTCACCTCATACTTCATAACTCCTAGCAAGCATACCCAGGGTTTTGTCACATCCTTTGTGACATTCTCAATGCTGTGTCACGTTCACAACTGACGTCCAGCTGCCTTCTAAACAATTGGAAAAACCGAAGGAACTCACAATTTGGGAAAAAATTTACATATGCAAGAATGAAAATACAACTATGAATTTTGAAATACCCGGTTATAAGGAAAGAGGACTGATTTGGAAGTTCGTCGGTCAGCCATCAGATGGCGCAGACGTCAGTCTGCAGGATAGAAGGCAGCTGGACGTCAGTTGTGAACGTGACACAGCATTGAGAATGTCACAAAGGATGTGACAAAACCCTGGGTATTCTTGCTAGGAGTTATGAAGTATGAGGTGAGTGAAATAAAAAATAAACAATAAAAACCACACTATCAATACATAATCTTCTGAAAACAGGCTGGAAAATTAAATACCTGTGGATATAAAGTCATTGTCAAATATTAGGTAATGATATGGATGACAGTCTTGCAAAATAGGGAATAAAGCTACAACAAGAAGAGATATCAGCTCCCTACCTCAGAATATATACAGTATTCCAGACGACAATTAAGAGTCATGTCATTTCTATGAGAAAGACATTAGCTGCTGGTAAAAATGGAAGCAACTAGTACCAATAAAAAATCAACATCCCAGACAGTAAGAAATCTGGAATTTATCAAATAAATTGTAATGATTGTAGCAAAGTATACATAGGAAAAACAAAAAGGAATTTGGAAACACACACTAAAGAACATTTTAGAAATGTTAAAAATTGTGAAATTGAAAAATCAGCAATTGCTGCACATAGTTTGCTAGAACATCATAAAATTGAAAAAGAGGCAAAACTTTTGAAACAATTAGATAAACCGTTGGAATTGACAATTTGGGAAATTATATTCATTCAGAAGAATAAATATTGATCTATGAATTTCAATATTCCGGTGGATAAAAATTTAATTACAAAGTTTATAATCCCAATGAAAGATGGCAGCACAAGAGGTGATGTCATTAGAGAAATCAACAATCACAGAATTTCATCAGTGGAAGCCATGACTGAAGAGGTACATGATATTGTCTGAAACCGTCGGTATCAAAGAAATTTGAAAATATATGAGGTGAGTCGATAAAAATATGTTCTCCACTCACTATTAACTAGTACAACACCCATTGAAAACATCTCTTCCAAGAAAAATCCTAACTACCAATAACAGAATCATTCATAGTTAAATATGGGTCATAATGTTGGTTGAAAATGAGAGAGATGGTTCTCTTGAAAACTAGTTCCCGTGTTTAAAGAAACATAAAATATGAGGTAAGATGTAAAAAATGACTCATTGATTTACGAATCAGATTCATTATTGAACACAATTACTTACAGAAACACCTATATAAGTTAGGCATTTCCATTATATCAATCTATTCACTATATGAAGAAATAGAGATGGCCTCTGTTCAGATGATATTGTGTTGGATAAAAATAAAACTAAATACGATAAAAAGTTACTGTGCTTAACAATTATTCTTTTGAGTTGAAACTCCTATATTTCCATTGTTCTCTAGCAACTGTAGGAAAAATTATCAACCATATATATATATATATGGCTTTATGAAGTAGTGTTTAAATTTCCAATAAATGTCTTCTTAAACAAGAAGCTGTAAACAACGTATATAAGAGAAAAATTTGCATCTAGATCGCAACTCACCTCGGTAGCTCAGTTGGTAGAGCATTTGGCCCGACAAGCCAAAGGTCCCGGGTTTGAGTCTCGGTCTAGGCGAAAATTTTTCTCTTCAAATATAATTTATCTTTCAGTGAGAAATGTTAAATCAATAATAAAAACATCTTAAGAAGCCGCCATTTGCGTGATCGAACAAATGCTCATAGCATTCAGCGATTGGGAATTAACAACGTGTAAGAGAAAAATTTGTATTTAGATTGGAGTTTCTCAGGTAGCTCAGTGGTAGAGTATTGGCCTAGAAGGCCAAAAATGTCCTGGGTTCAAACCCTAGTCTGACGTATAATTTTTCTTTTCAAATATTATATACATTTCATTAATACATGAGTTTATTATTTTTATTTACAGTACTTCTGCCGACTTTACAAGGAGCACCAAAGTATTATTATCCACGACTGAAAATGACGAAAAATCTTCATTGTCCCAAGTTTTCATTTCTGATTCTCACGGCTTTTATCTTGCACTGGGTAAGTGTTTTAGCAAATTCTAAAGGTATTACGCCATTGAAGTTTTCTCATGAAAAGAATTTTGAATTTTTTTTCATGTCTTCATTGATCCTATCTAATAGATACCAAAAATGACCATTACAAAAATTTACTATATGTGTGTTGTATCTGTTAATGCTCTAACAGTCACACATTTTTTTCATAACCAAACTCAGCATATAGCAATCAATTTAAAAAAAAGTAAGACCGAGTTCATTGACAGACTTTAGGACCATTTGGATTAGGAGTTCACCTGAAATGAAAATTAAAAAAAAAACATTTTAGCAGTCACAATTTCATAATTTTCATAACAAATCTCAGTATATGCCTTTGAAATAAAATTAGGAAGGTACTTCCAAAAATCAGTAAAATTTGATCATTAGAAGATCTCTCTAGCAGTGACCTTATTTGTTTTGCTGCATTGTAATGTGTATCATACAATTTAATTAACAAAAGAAAGATATTTTCAATATTCATTTCATACATCTCAATGATGGATAAATTATATTTGAGGAGAAAAATATACGCTCAGACTGGCGTTTGAACCCAGGTCCTTTCGTTTTCTATGCGAATGCTCTACCAACTGAGCTACCTGAGAATAACATTTGGCTCTCGAGAATTAACACTGAATATAATTTGCATTTAGATTGGAGTTTCTTAGGTAGCTCAGTTGTAGAGCATTTGCATAGAAAGCAAAAGGTCCTGAGTTCAAACCCCTGTCTGAGCGTATATTTTTCTCTTCAAATATAATTTATCCATCATTGAGATGTGTGAAATTAATAATGAAAACATCGAAAGAGCCCATACTGGCTTTATAATGTAATGTAAAATTCCCAATTAAGGTCTTCTTAATAAAGAAGCCGCCATTTTCAAGATTGAAGCAATGGTTTCACAGCAGTTGGCTCTCGGGAATTAACAGTGTATATAAGAGAAAAATTTGCATTTAGATTGGAGTTTATCAGATAGCTTAGTTGGTAGATCATTTGCATAGAAAGCGAAAGATCCTGGGCTCAAACCCCAGTCTGAGCATATATTTTTCTCTTGAGATGTAAAAGAAAGATATATTTAATATTTGAAGGAAGTGACACTATGAGTTAAAATATTCATGACTCACCTCATATTTGTAGATTTCTTGCAGATCATGGTTTTGACACTCTACGTGCCATTATCAATTTATTCTAACTAGAAGTTAGAGTTAGAAAGATTTAATAATGACACATAGAGTGTCGAAACCATGGTGTGCAAGAAATCTACAAATATGAGGTGAGTCATGAATTTTCTAACTCATTTTAATTAAAGAAAGACACATTCTGTAAATACAAAAAATCAGAGCATAAATTCAATGTGCTGAGGAATTCATTTAGTTCAGGAAGTTCCAATATGGTACACATTTTTATACAGATTTTTTCAATCATTTCCATCTTACAGTCTCTAGAAATTATTATTGTTGTACAATTAATAGTATTTTAATTTTAATAGGTTCTGAATTGGAACAATGTGTGGACGTAGCAAAGTGGCTGGCATTGCGGGGTGTAAAACATGTGGTGATTCTGAGTAAAAGTGATGATGTACCCAAACATCTGAAACAAAAAATTAAATTGCTTAAATCATACCACAATACTAAGGTTACTGTGGTTAAAGTTATTGTTGCAAATTTAAAAAGTGATATTCTTAAATTGATGGAGGAAGTATCAACTTTATGTAAAGGGCCACTGGAAGGTATCTTCATCTTACCGTTGGTAAGTTTTCTTTTATTTATTTTTTTATTTTTATTTTTTGAAAGAGAATAGAATAGATTTATTTAGCCTGGTGGAGTTAAAGCCATGTGGCCTTCTCTTCCACTCACCAGGACAAACATATGTTACATTTAAATACAAAAAAAAATTACAATAATAGTACATGCTAAACAATTAATTATCTATAAGAATTAAATAAATTGTGATTATTTCTTACCTCATACTTCTATGTTCCTTTAAACACAGCACTGCAGTATCGGCGACTCCTTGTCACCATTGTCAGCTGTTTTTACGATTGTCAATTTTTACTTTTGTTAACGATGGTGACAAGGAGTCGCCGATACTGCAGTGCTGTATTTAAAGGAATATAGAAGTATGAGGTAAGAAATAATCACGATTTATTTAATTCTTATGAATTGAACCTCATAATGTTAAAAATTCCCAAATTTAATATATAAAATTAATTATCTGGCCATATTGAACAATAATGAAAATAATTTAGTGTTATTTCCTATCTACATAACTTAATGTTTTTATTATTGATTTAATATTTCTCACTGAAAGATAAATTATAATTTGAAGAGAAAAATTTTCGCCTAGACCGAGACTCGAACCCGGGACCTTTGGCTTGCCGGGCCAAATGCTCTACCAACTGAGCTACCGAGGCGAGTTACAATATAGACACAAATTTTTCTCTTATATACGTTGTAATTCCCTCTCGCCAAATGCTTTTTGAAACCATTGTTTCTATCTTTGCAAATGGCGGCTTCTTAGTTAAGAAGACATTTATTGGGAATTTAACATTACTTTATAAAGCTAGTAAGGCTTTCTAATGATGTTTTTATTATTGATTTAACATTTCTCACTGAAAGATAAATGATATTTGAAGAGAAAAATTTTCGCCTAGACCGAGACTCGAACCCGGGACCTTTGGCTTGCCGGGCCAAATGCTCTACCGACTGAGCTACCGGGGCGAATTACAATATAGACACAAATTTTTCTCTTATATACATTGTAATTGTATAATTTATTTTTCAGTGAGAAATGTTAAATCAATAATAAAAACATCATTAGAAAGCCTTACTAGCTTTATAAAGCAATGTTAAATTCCCAATAAATGTCTTCTTAACTAAGAAGCCGCCATTTGCAAAGATAGAAACAATGGTTTCAAAAAGAATTTGGCGAGAGGGAATTACAACGTATATAAGAGAAAAATTTGCGTCTATATCGTAACTCGCCTCGGTAGCTCATTGTAGCTCAGTTGGTAGAGCATTTGCCCGGCAAGCCAAAGGTCCCAGGTTCGGGTCTCGGTCTAGGCGAAAATTTTTCTCTTCAAATATAATGAAAATAATGTCTAATAATACAATAATTTTGTTTTTCCAATGCCCCAGGTTTTCATTTCAACATTTCTGGTTGTTCTCTCCTGGCATGGCATACTTGTAACCCACTTCTGAGGTTGGGGCGCCTGGAAGGCGGGGTTATGCTGCCCAGATGAATTGAGAGTTGATGGTGATGGTAATGATGTGCCAGGAGAGGCCTTAAACTAAACTAAGCTAATTAGGCTTCTTAGTTAAGAAGACATTTATTGGGAATTTAACATTACTTTATAAAGCTAGTAAGGCTTTCTAATGATGTTTTTATTATTGATTAACATTTCTCACTGAAAGATAAATGATATTTGAAGAGAAAAATTTTCGCCTAGACCGAGACTCGAACCCGGGACCTTTGGCTTGCCGGGCCAAATGCTCTACCGACTGAGCTACCGGGGCGAATTACAATATAGACACAAATTTTTCTCTTATATACATTGTAATTGTATAATTTATTTTTCAGTGAGAAATGTTAAATCAATAATAAAAACATCATTAGAAAGCCTTACTAGCTTTATAAAGCAATGTTAAATTCCCAATAAATGTCTTCTTAACTAAGAAGCCGCCATTTGCAAAGATAGAAACAATGGTTTCAAAAAGAATTTGGCGAGAGGGAATTACAACGTATATAAGAGAAAAATTTGCGTCTATATCGTAACTCGCCTCGGTAGCTCAGTTGGTAGAGCATTTGGCCCGGCAAGCCAAAGGTCCCAGGTTCGGGTCTCGGTCTAGGCGAAAATTTTTCTCTTCAAATATAATGAAAATAATGTCTAATAATACAATAATTTTGTTTTTCCAAATGCCCCAGGTTTTCATTTCAACATTTCTGGTGTTCTCTCCTGGCATGGCATACTTGTAACCCACTTCTGAGGTTGGGGCGCCTGGAAGGCGGGGTTATGCTGCCCAGATGATATGAGAGTTGATGGTGATGGTAATGATGTGCCAGGAGAGGCCTTAAACTAAACTTAAGCTAATTAGGCTTCTTAGTTAAGAAGACATTTATTGGGAATTTAACATTACTTTATAAAGCTAGTAAGGCTTTCTAATGATGTTTTTATTATTGATTTAACATTTCTCACTGAAAGATAAATGATATTTGAAGAGAAAAATTTTCGCCTAGACCGAGACTCGAACCCGGGACCTTTGGCTTGCCGGGCCAAATGCTCTACCGACTGAGCTACCGGGGCGAATTACGATATAGACACAAATTTTTCTCTTATATACATTGTAATTGTATAATTTATTTTTCAGTGAGAAATGTTAAATCAATAATAAAAACATCATTAGAAAGCCTTACTAGCTTTATAAAGCAATGTTAAATTCCCAATAAATGTCTTCTTAACTAAGAAGCCGCCATTTGCAAAGATAGAAGCAATGGTTTCAAAAAGCATTTGGCGAGAGGGAATTACAACGTATATAAGAGAAAAATTTGCGTCTATATCGTAACTCGCCTCGGTAGCTCAGTTGGTAGAGCATTTGGCCCGGCAAGCCAAAGGTCCCGGGTTCGGGTCTCGGTCTAGGCGAAAATTTTTCTCTTCAAATATAATGAAAATAATGTCTAATAATACAATAATTTTGTTTTTCCAAATGCCCCAGGTTTTCATTTCAACATTTCTGGTGTTCTCTCCTGGCATGGCATACTTGTAACCCACTTCTGAGGTTGGGGCACCTGGAAGTATGCTGCCCAGATGATTATGAGAGTTGATGGTGATGGTAATGATGTGCCAGGAGAGGCCTTAAACTAAACTTAAGCTAATTAGGTGAATATGATATAGATGATAATGATGGCGATGATGTTCAGGGACCGTTTGGGCCTTAAAATTTCCTGACATTAATCTTACAGATGAGGAAAAACCCCGAAAAAACCTCACCAGGAAACTTGTCCCGACTGGGGATCGAACCCGGGCCCGCTGTGTGACAAGGCAGCACGCTACCTCGAGACCACAGTGGTGGACTTAATACTATAAACTTAAATACAATTAAAATTCAACTAATGAAAGAATGTTTTTATTATTAATTTAACATTTCTCAATGAAAGATAAATTAAATTTTTCTCTTCAAATTTAATGAAAGAATGTATAGACATGGGAATAACAGCTCGAATCTACTATACATAAAAATAAAATTAAAAAAAAATATATATATATATATATATATATATATATATATATACATAGAAAGTATTAAACTATAATGTATTAATCTATCGCATATATATAATGCATTAAGCAAATATATAGAAAAATATTAAAAAACCTCATAGTGTTATTTCCTATCTACATAACTTAATATTGACAAATCTTAATACTATTTTTATTAAATAATAAAAAAAAACAAATTAATAATTATTAAAAAAGTAATATTAGTGAGATGTTTCTGTTAATAATTTTATTTTCAATTTGTTCCTGAAATATGGTAAAGTTTGGCTGTCTCTGACATAGGATGGAAGAGAATCCCATGTTCTAGCAAGAGAAACTGTAGATATTTTGAGTAATTGGTAGTGTGATGAGGAGGGATGTAAAGGACAATGTGCTGATGGGATCGGGTATCTAATTTATGTGTATCAGAGAATCTAGTGAAGCGTTGTGATAAATAATAGGGTAATGATGTATGTTATTATACATTGATTGAAGTTATTATATAGTTTGTCATAAAATGTTTCCACTCCTCCATATTATCTTACAACTCTGCCTCTCCAACACATATTTAACCTTTCAGTCTTGGTTCAATCCATTCATTCCTCTCCCTAACTTTGTACAGTTGAAATGATTTGCAGGAACATCTTAAATATTCACTTATTGATTTACAAAAATATTGTTAAGTTTTAGAATAATCTAATGATCACTTTAGTATTCTTATTCTTCTTCTTCTTCTTCTTATTATTATTATTATTATTATTATTATTATTATTATTATTATTAAGTACTACTGCTTCATTTAGTTGATCACTTTGTCCTTCTCAATTTGTAATAATGGTACAGTCTTTAAATTTGTTACATGTTAAATACATGATCGAGAAAAAATTCTAGTTATACCTTTTCATTGAAACAACATAATAGTGATCTACATGGTTTGTATAGGAAGCCAGGTATAATAAGAACAGTTAACTCTTGTAGATTGCAATGGGCAGGACATGTGGCATGAATGGGGAATGAAAGAGGTGCATGGAAGCTTCTTGTAGAAAAACCAGAAGGAAAACACCCAGTTGGTAGACCAAGAATAAGGTGGGAGAGTAACATTATCCATAATTTGAGGGAAGTAGATTATACAGGGGATAATTTGAAAACATTAGCTCAGGATAGGGATGTGTGGAGAGCTTAAGTCCACATGACTATGAACCTATGTGTTTGATAAAGCCAGTGAGTTAGTCAGTTATACCTCTACATTGTACATCTCATTACTCTTCATCCTTCCTTGTTTCAGCTACCGTTTTTTTTTAAATCCTTGGCGTCTTATATTAAGAAGTGCCCAAACCAAAAAGAGTTAAAAAGTAAGCTTATTGTATACTTCTGTACACAATATAATATATAACCAACTTCTAGGGATAATATTAATATTATTTTACATTTTTGTACTTTCATTATCAAGTCAATAATTTAATAAAGTTCCAGGTTTACATTTTTATTATTATTATTATTATTTATACTACTATTGTTATTATTTTTATGTTATCAGGAGTCTGCAGACCAAGAAAATGGTTTAACATCATCTATTGTGGCTAGATTGGATGTTGCATCAAAAGAGTTTAGTTCTCTGAAACATTTTGTGTGTCTTCTCTTGAAGAACAGTTGGAGTATTTGTGAGAAAAGACATAAAGAAGGGTTTCCTGCTCTCTCAGTTTACTGGACTAAGCAGTCACATGAAAACTTTAATTTATTGTACTCAATGAGATTATTAGATTCCTTGCTCATTTTAAGCAAATATGATCCTGTTATTGTCATAGATGAAGAGAACCATTCCTGTTATAAACCAGGTGAATACTTAGAGCATTTTGATGTTTTTATTGTTCATTTCATATATCTCAATCATATTTGAAGAGAAAAATCATACGCTCAGAATAAATTATACAGCGAATATAAGAGAAAAAATTGTGTTTAGATTGGAACTTGCTCAGGTAGTTCAGTCGGTAGAGTATTGGCCTAGAAAGCCAAATGTCCTGGGTTCAGCCCCAGTTTGAGCCTATAATTTTTCTCTTCAAATATGACTTAGAATATTGTTAAAATAAATATATTTGTAACATTGAACTCCATTATCATTATTGGAAACCAGATGTAATAAAAACAGTTAAATCTTGTAGACTGTGATGGACAGAACATATGGCTTGACTGGGGAATGAAAAAGAAATATTGAAATTTCTTCTTCTATAACAGTCCTATATGCCTCATAGCATCAGGTTTGCCAACCACTCTCTGTGCGCATTCATATTTCTTGCAAACTGTCTTACTTGTACAGTCTTTCAATTCTTCTCTCCCACCTCTTTAATATATTGAATCCATAACTTTCTAGGACATCCTCTTCTTTGAGCACCTTTTGGTCTAATTCTTGAATACCTACTTAGTCTTTCTATCCTCACTCATTCTTATAACATCCATGCCATCTTAAAGTTTACTTTTGAATGGTATGTAATTCCAATTCTATCTTCAACTCCCTAATTACTACACTCTAACTCTTCTGGCTTTGTTCATTTTATCCCAATAGTAATTCATCTCTGGAACAGTCACTGTACTTTCATTATTTCTCTAACATATTCCAAGTTTCTGTACCTAATTTAATAGAAGGTTAGAATATTGTCTTATAAATTTGTATGTTGCATGGACATTTCTTGTAGGAATGCTGAGATGAAGCAAGAAAGAAGGGGAAAATAACATAAAAATGTTTTGAGAGAGGTGAATTATGCAGGGAATGCATGGAAAATATTAGTTCAGGAAAGGGGTATAGTAGAGTTTATGTCTGCACAAGCATGAACCTCTGAGTTATGTATGGGAAATAACGTTATGAGGTTCTTGTTCATGAAGAATGAGTCATTTTTTTTATATCTTACCTCATAGTTTATGTTTTCTTAAACATGGGAACTACAGTTTTCAAGAGGAAACATCCCTCCCATTTTCAACCGACATTATGACTACCGGATTTTCATTGGAATCTCCATCTATAATGTTGCCACCGGGTTTTGATTTGATAAACTTTGAGATCAGGTCCCGTTCATCAAGAATTTCGAAATTCATGGATTTAAGTGTGTTCTTCTGAATATATATGTTCTCCCAAACTGTCAATTCTAAAGGTTTTTCCAACTGTTTTAGAAGTTGGCCTCTTTTTCAGTTTTGTGGCTCTCCAACAATACTTTAAGAAAACATAAACTATGAGGTAAGATATAAAAAATGATTCATTCTTCGTGAAGCCTTGAGTTTGGTAATGCCAATGAATTAGTTAATATTTAGAGAAAAAAATTTATATATATATATTCCTCCCACTGTAATTTTAATTAATATATATATATACACTGGGCCCTAACAGAGAGGCAAAGGAGGAGCATTGAAATCTGCCAAAGGAAGATGGAGAGGAAGATAGTGGGTGTCTCACTCCGGGATAAGATTTCCAACATGGCGCTATAGAAAATTACAACTTCAAAGAACATTACTCAAAAAGCCCTCCAAACAAAGTGGACATGGGGCGGTCATGTAACAAGACAACAACAAGGCAGATGGGTGTGGGAAACCACCATGTGGGACCCCTACATTGGAAGACGAACAAGAGGTCGGCCAAGAAGAAGATGGGCAGACACATTCAAACTGATGTTGGGAGGACATTGGTCAACCACAGCCCGCAACAGGAACAAGTGGAAACAACTAGCGAACAATCTAAAAATGGACTAAAATTCTTAAACTGCAGTGAAGTGCACAAGTGAAAGACTCTATAAACATAATGTTCATGTGAATTAGCTCACCACGTGAACCACTTAAAACTTTAAAATTGAGCCCCCCTCTTGTAGGAGGCCCTAGCCCTTCATGGTACATAGTGGCTACATTCATTCATTCATTCATTCATATATATATATATATATATATATACCCCCTCTTGTAGGAGGCCCTAGCCCTTCATGGTACATAGTGGCTACATTCATTCATTCATTCATATATATGTTGGAAATAACACTATGAGGTTTCTTTTAATTAATGAGTTGTATATTTTGATTCACCTTATATTTAATGTGAGCCAAAATATACAACTCATTAATAATTTAATAAATAAGTTTGGTCTTTATTATTCTTATCTATATAGCTGTTTCTGTTAGAGTATGTACCAACTGAAGATGGCATCAAACATGCCTTGAAACATATGTCTAATAGAAACAACTAATGATAAGAATAATACAGACCAAACTTATTTATTAAGTAAAACCTCATAATGTTATTTCCTATTGTATTTTCAAAGAACATTTTTTGTCTCAACTGGAATTTCAACCAGAAACCTCTAGATTAATTCACCAGTCTACCTTTATGCTATCCAAGCTCCCAATTCAAACTGACATTTTTCTCTTATACAAATTCCCATTGCCAAGAAGCTGAGAACATTCATTCCCAAAGCCAACTGGCAGCCTCTTATTCAAAAAGATAAAAAGATAATTTAATGGTATTTTTACACAATTATTAGAGCCAGTTAAGTTAAATTTTTCATAAGTGATGCCACGAGTGATTTCCAATTTATCTAGAGAATTTGGAAATCAAGAGTGGCATTTGTTAGGACTATTTAACGAATAAAATAAAGCTGTTTACTCATAAATCATTATTTAAATATACTTATTTTAAAATATATATATATCTAATGTAAACGGCGATGTTTGAAAACAAATGAGAAACGATTGGTACGCTTCATTAGCTTCTTTTGTTCATCACTGCAACCAGTCCATATTATTTATTGCCAAAGGAACGCAATATTGTAAGAATGCACTCTAGTGGAGAAAAAAATGAAACACATCAAACTGTATATTAATTCATTTCTGATGTCCTATGATGTAAATATGACAATTATATTTTTCTGGAATGTTATTATTGGGAAAAATACATTTAAGAAAGTGCAAACAATGGTTTCTTTTTTTGGTGATATAATCAATTGCTACAAATGTTTTTATATTAACTTCTGCATGTGCTATGTGTTGACATTCATGCACTATATATACAATTTGGTAGCTGCATTTCTTAGAGGGTCAGTCACTGCAAAATAATGCTATGACCTATTTGGAATGTTAAAAAGGAGGTGCTTTCTTTATTGTAATAAACTTTAGTTAGTAAATTCTAGGCGAAACACGACTGTGATTCGTTGTAAATAAAAAATCATTGAAATATGATTGGTCATTGACTCCCATTTGGGGCATGAGTTAAATAGTCTCTTCAAATATTAATTTCTAATTGCTAGATGTGCACCATACAGTGATAAATTTAAATAAAACATCAAAGTTAGTTAGTTATTTATTTATCAACACCATTTAAAAAAAAATTGAGATTTTGATGCCATGTGTTGAATGGCTCATGTAGTAAGCATATGCACACTTTTAGCACCAAATCTTTAACTATAGCCTTATTATTAAATATAAATGTAAATGCCATCAATCCTATCAGAGATTCTATGTTTTGCAACAAACAATTATACAACCATATTATAAGTGCTAATATAAATTTTGCATCATACAGCTAAGCACCAAATGTTCCCTCTCTTAGATTGTTGATGCATAACTGTCAAACAAGGAAAATAACTTGCAATATCCAGTATTGTTAGTTTGGCGCTACATTAAATAGTGAAGATTGACATAAACTTTAAATGCATTTTTCTCAAAACTTATATAATGGCACATAGCCAGTTGATGCATAATGCCATCCAGTTAGTAAGATGAGATTATTGTCTTGGTACTGTAATAAATTATTAATATATTCATCAACAAAGAACCCCTCACATGATACTATTCATTTTTCTTCCCTTACACTCCTTAATTTTTGTCGCTCTAGTATAGTCTGCTTTATATACAGAGGGAAAAATCTCGCTAGAATCTTAAACCTATCAATGCAAAATAAGTGCTGCCTTGTGACCTAAAATAGAATAATTTAAAAAAAAAAGTTTTTTTTAAGATTATTCTAGAATTCAAATAAATATTCAGAGATAATTTATTGGTATTCATTTATGAAATGTTATGGTTTTTACAAAATTAGTTATTTTCTGATCATAATTACAGTGTCAACACTATTACCAATTTCTTTGAATGCTGTGGCAAGATTTGGAGAGGATCTTAATTCTAATTCATCTTGGCTTGTGGAGATGGTATCATTAAGTCCTGGTTCTAAAATAATTCAAGGAGTACCTCCTGTTTTCCTTATACCAGGCCTGCAAGGGCCACCTACTGAGATCTTGGAACCACTGGCAAGAAAACTTATGTATCCTATTTTCTGTGTTAGAATTGTGGAACCTAAAAATACAGTAAAAGAAACAGCAGCTGTTTTAGTAAAGGTAAAATAACATAATTTTGATTTTTTTGAAAAGAAAAATTAATGCTTGAACTGGGAATTGAACTGTGGATCTCTGACTCTGTATGTCAGTGTGCAGCCCACTACCCCATTCCAAACACAGCACAAATGTCAACATTTCTTATAATTCTGTAATGTCTAAAGGCAGATAGCTAGAGCTATTAACAACGCCATCAGACAACTTCTATTCGAAGTATTTTTATCAAGAATTTTACATTACTTTTAGTAATGCATTATTTTCTGATCATAATTACAGTTTCCACACTATTACCAATTTCTTTGAATGCTGTGGCAAGATTTGGAGATCTTAATTCTAATTCATCTTGGCTTGTGGAGATGGTATGATTAAGTCCTGGTTCTAAATTAATTCAAGAAGTCCCAATTCAAACGTTTATTTTTCTTTTAAAAAAAATAATTTGTCCAGGATTGGAACACGTTAAACTAAATATAACATAAAAATATGTTCTTGAGTTCGTCATTTTTACATTTAACTTGATTTGAAACGAAAAGTTACTCTACTTATTTTTTAATATCAATTTACTTAATAAAAATAATTTAGAATAGATTTTTAAGTAAAGAAATTAATAAAATAACACAAATCTAATTATGAATCAGAAAATATCCTCACACCTGGACAAGTTTCGGAGACTTAACTCTTTATATTATTCTAATTACATTTAACTTTTAATTACAAGTTACTTTATATTTGAAGAGAAAAATTTTCGCCTAGACCGAGACTCGTACCCGGGACCTTTGGCTTGCTGGGCCAAATGCTCTACCAACTGAGCTACCGAGGCGAGTTGCGATCTAGATGCAAATTTTTCTCTTATATACGTTGTAATTCCCTCTTGCCAAATGCTTTTGAAACCATTGCTTCTATCTTTGCAAATGGCGGCTTCTTAGTTAAGAAGACATTTATTGGAATTTAACATTACTTTATAAAGCTAGTAAGGCTTCTAATGATGTTTTTATTATTGATTTAACATTTCTCACTGAAAGATAAATTATGTTTGAAGAGATAGAAGCAATGGTTTCAAAAGCATTTGGCAAGAGGGAATTACAACGTATATAAGAGAAAAATTTGCATCTAGATCGCAACTCGCCTCGGTAGCTCAGTTGGTAGTGCATTTGGCCCAGCAAGCCAAAGGTCCCGGTTCGAGTCTCGGTCTAGGCAAACATTTTTCTCTTCAAATATAATTTATCTTTCAGTGAGAAATGTTAAATCAATAATAAAAACATTACAAGTTACTTTACTTATTCTTTAATATTTACTCACTACATCAAAATAATTTTAGTATAGATTTTTAAATAACAAAATTAATAAAATAAAACAAATCTAATTATGAATCAGAAAATTTTAGATCGCATCTCATTAAAAAAAATTCTCTCACCTGGACATGTTTCAGAGATTTTCTATTATTCTAATTATACAAACCCTACAACTCTCAAACCTTTTTTTAGTAAATAATGAAAAAAAAAAAACTAAAATTTTATTATTTTTAACACTTCTTTCATAAATCATTCTCATCTTTAACATGTTCAGTTGAGAGGATCTTATATTCTGAATGTAGCTATGAATCAGGATGATGGTCTCCAAAACATCTCCAGGTAAAAGAATCTTGTTTTTTGAAGTGCAGTGTAAAATATTTCAATTCATGTTTTCAATTTATTGATGTTTACCTGTCACTTCCCATTAATTTTCATGAAAGAAAGAAAGAAAATTAATATCTTATATAATTTCAGCACATAAAAGCAAAACAAAATATAAATATTTACAATCTGGTGGGAATATCGTGGGGTGGAGCCATCACGTTGGAAATAGCCAGACTACTAGAGGCAGAAGGACAGAAAACAAGAATACTTCTTATTAATGGAGCTCCAGACACATTACAAGTTTCAGCACAACGATTAAATGAAGATGGAAATTTCAATCTTAACTTAATTTCAACCGTACTACAAACTGAAGTAAGAAACTTTGCAACTAGGAGGGTCAGTCAAAAAATAATGCCTCCTAATTTTTTCTCTTTTGATTGCAAAGATATTTAAATGCCCTTTACATACCATGAAACCTACAACATTGGCGATTAATTTGTCACTTTTCAATATAATCTTCGTCCTTTTCCACTGTTTTTGTTCACCTTTTAACAAGGACATGTATTCCACTGTGGTAAAAAGCATGGACTTGCTTCCTAAGCCATCGATGCATGGATCTTTTACCGCCTCCTCATCATCAAAATGAAATCCACAATGAGCTTCATGTAGTAGCCTGAACAGATGGAAGTCTGGGTGCTAGATCAGGGCTATAAAGTGGATGAGGCAATACTTCCCATCCAAGTTTCATGATCTCTTCAGTGGTGTGACAACTGGTGTGTGGTCTTGCATTGTCGTGCAAAAGAAGTTGTTGAATGATCATCACCTTTACTGATGGTGAGAATGAAATACAATTCATCTGTTGTTACCTGGCAGTCTTCACGAATGATCTTCATCGACTTGCTAAATCTTGTGTGAAGTCACTGATGTTGCCGGTCTTCCTCTTTGCTTTGCATCAGCCAATTGTGTTTGTCCTTCAGCTTCGTTACAGCGATGAACCCATTGTCTAATAGTACTGGCATCCATTGTTGAATCACCATACACATTTCTCAACCTTTCATGAATGTGTAAGGGCATTTCACCTTCCACATTCAAGAATTCAATCACCAAATGCTGTCTAATACATACGTCAATGTCTGCAATTTTGCAAGAGGATGAAATGCTGCCACCCATTGACTTAGGAAGTTATTACTGCAGTGGATTGGAGAAGAATGTTTGAGGAATTGTGCTGAATTGAAATTTTTCACATAACTAACTTATTAAAGGAGAAAAAAAATAGGAGGCATTACTTTTTGACTGACCTTCATATTATGGATATGTGTTTCTTAAATTGGTAGTTTTGTGAAATCCAGCTGTCTATTAGCTATCTTGCAGTCCACTTTTGAAAATATCTGTTATATTCAACTAGCAAATGTCCGGTATGTGCTGCTTTGCCTAAATAAATTAAATATGATAGCTAATACATGGCTTGCGCTGTTATGCCTAAATAGATTTTATATTAATTTTTTTTATTTTGTAAAAACAAAATTAGATATTTATTAAATTGTATGGTATACATTGCATTGAACCAAATATGACGGTTGCTAGAGTTAATTTTTAATTTCAGATTTCAGGTAAATCCGTACTTCTAATGGTCGGATACCATTAAGTTTTGGACAATACCTACTATGGTTCATTTTAATAGCATACACTGAGTTTTATTGTGAATAATAAAAAATTACGACCACTAGAGCGATTTTTTAATTCTGTCTCAGGTGAACTGCTGTGCTTATAGTTTTAGAGCATTACAGAAGACGGTTAAACATTTGCTGTAACTGAAAACTTGTTCGTACAAATTATCATGAAGATCTGTTGAGTAGTTTAGAAGTCTATAAATCACAAACATACACAGGCTGAAATTTTATATATAAAAATGTGCTTCATTGAGAGAGAAATTGATGTAATATATAGAGTTCTGGCGGTAAAATGTTTATCCTGTGCAGAAGAGCATTAAAATTTTTAGATATTAATTATAGTGTAAATTACCTGATAAGAATCAAATGAATCATGAATTCTTCTTACCTCATACATCTATGTTTTTTAACACAGAACTGCAGTATCG
The DNA here is from genome assembly GCA_030220185.1 of Diploptera punctata. Taxonomy (NCBI): domain Eukaryota; kingdom Metazoa; phylum Arthropoda; class Insecta; order Blattodea; family Blaberidae; genus Diploptera; species Diploptera punctata. The sequence goes on along the minus strand of JASPKZ010007432.1, from coordinate 725,618 downwards.
CGAAACATCATTCCCATTGTCAGCTGTTTTCACGACTGTCAATTTTTCATTAAGCCGGTAATTTTCTAAACTGCCATCTGGTGTTGATTTGATGTCAGTTGACAGCAAAAGGGATTCCTTTTGAAACTGGTCCTAAGTTTATTAAAAAAATGAAGTGAAATGTAAAATCTGATCCATTTAATTATTATTAATTAAAACCTCATACTATTACGTCCTAAATATATCAATAATATGCTTTTACTTGTATTTTTGTTTGCAGGAAACAAATGAATTTACTGATTGGTCTGTGTTGCTGGAAAAGGTTTTGAAAAATTTGTCATTCAGTTTAAAGTCACAAGTGTCGCATGCATTGACATTTGTACGCAGCTGCATGACTATGTTACTAGAATACAAACCTGCAGGACAACTTATCCAAGGTGAAGTAAGTCTAGTGAGAACTATACTAGAAAATGAAGATATGGATTCAGATGTTGGCTTACAGAAGGTGAGTACAGTGTAAAGTAGAATTAAAATTTGCCAAATGTAGTATAACATGAGTTTAAACTAATATTTTCCATTAATATTGAGTGGAGAACATATTTTTAATAACTCACCTCATACAATTTCAAATTTATTTTATACCATTGGTTTCGAATGAATTTTTCATTCATCTTCAGTCTTCATTCGAAACCAATGGTATCAAATAGATTTGAAATTATATGAGGCGAGTTATAAAAACATGTTCTCCACTCAATATTAATAATATAACCTCATAATATTTACTTCCCAACATTAATTTTAATATTAATTAAATTTATAATTTACAAAAAACAGCTGCCAAATTTAATATGGAAATATCAATTAACAAAATTAAAATTATGGCATTTCGTGGGAAGGACCCATACAAAGTAAAATTTGTCTCCAGAATAAAATTTTAGAGAGATCTAAACAATTTAAATATCTTGGATATTATCTCTCTATCTGGGATGAAAAGGATATCCCTGAAAAAATTACTAGTTATAATAAAAGTTTGGGAATTATTAATCAAGTTATGAAACCATCCCTTGTATAAAAAACACCAGATTACGTTTATATAACACTTTGGCTAGACTAGTGTTGACCTATGGTAGTGAAGCATGGACACTAAAAAGACAACATGAAAGCAGAATAACGGCTTGTGAAATGAGATTCATGCGCAGAACAGCGGGTTACACAAGAAGGGATCAAAGGAACACCGATATCTTAAAAGAATTGAAGACTATGCCAATTTTGAAATATATTAAACAGTACCAACTAAATTGGAAACACCATCTTGAAAGAATGAGCTCAAATCGGATCCCCAAAGGTGTTTATAATTATATGCCAAGAGGACGAAGATCTCTGGGCCGTCCTATGAAACGCTGGAGGGAAAATTTTCTATAGGATCGTAACAGGCCTTGGCCTAATACTTGGAAAGAAGAAGAAGAATTTTAATATAATATTTTGCAACCCGTGGTCCATAGAGTCATTAAGGTCTGTGGAAATGAAGAAGGGATCTGGTGAAGAAAATCAATTTAAATATTCACTGTCTGTATTTCTAAAAAAAATCATAAATTTTATCACAGATTATTCTATTATGAATGATAAGGAATTTGAATATGATATTCTTGAAAGTTTGAAAAAAGCATTTGCCTTAAACTTAAGAGAATATTTTCTATTGTCTAATGAAATTATCAATTGGGAGATTTTTTTGTGACTATTTAACTAATGCCCCAAATGGGAGTCAATGACCTATCACATTTCAATGATTTTTGATTTACAACCAATCACAATCTTTTTTCACCTCAATTTTATCAGTTTAATTTTATCACTTTAAAATCAGGCTCCTCCTTTTTAACATTCTGAATAGGTCATAGCATTATTTTGCAGTGATTACATGTGGCTACCAATTGTATATATAGTGCACGAATGTAAACACATAGTGTTTGTGGGTTATAATATAAAACACATTTGTAGCAATTGATTATACCACAAAAAAAAGGAACCACTGTTTGCACTTTCTTAAACAAATTATTTCCCAGGAAATAATGTTGCAGAAAAATATAATTGACATAATAATTGCATTTGTATTTTTTAACATTCTTACCTCATATGATTGTTTATCCGGAGATATGTTTCAGGGCTGTTGCCCCATCGTCATCGTTGCACAAACTGTTTTTTCTTTAATAATTAAATTAATGTTTTTATTACCTCACCTCATATCTTTTTTCTTCTATACTGCAGTTTCGGAGCTTATCTCCATCGTCAGTAGCCTCTGGTGTTTTTTCTTTTTTTCAAGTAGTCTGCCCTGGATCTGTTTTCCAAAGAACTTGTTCTTCTGTATATATATTTTTACCCATACATGAGTTCATTGGTATTTTCTAACTGTTTTAATAATTTTGTATTTAGATCTATTTTGTGTTTTTGTGTCCAAACGTGAGCCGCTACTGCAGATTTTTCTACTTCTCCTTTTTTTACATTTCTTATGTGTTCTTTAGTTCTAATGTTTAAATTTCTCTTTGTTTTCCCTATGTTTAATTTATCACAATCTGCACATTTTATTTGATATATTCCTGATTTTTTATTATCTTCAATTTTTTCATGAAAACCAACAATAATTAAAAAATTGAAGATCATAAAAAATCAGGAATATATAAAATAAAATGTGCAGATTGTGATAAAGTATATATAGGGAAAACAAAGAGAAATTTAAATTAAAATTCATTGGAGAACATTTTGTTTAAACAACTCACCTCATAGGATTCATGCTTCCACAATACCACGGTTTCAAACACAGTCGTGTTCATCTTCAGCCATAACTCCGACTGACGAAATTCTTCGGCCGTCAACTGTTCTATTTAAATTTAAATATTAAAACTAAAGAACACATAAGAAATGTAAAAAAAGGATTAGTAAAAAAATCTGCAGTAGCAGCTCACGTTTGGACAGAAAAACACAAAATAGATTAAAATACAAAATTATTAAAACAGTTATAAAATACCAATGAACTCACAATATGGGAAAAAATCTATATACAGAAGAACAAGAAGAAAATTATGAACTTTGAAATTCCCAGAGAAAGAAGCCTCATTACCAAGTTCTTTGGAACACAGATCCAGGGCTGACAACTTGAAGAAAAGAAAAAAAAACTGTTTGTGCAATGTTGACGATGGGCTAACAGCCCTGAAACATATGTCCAGATAAACAATCATATGAGGTAACAATGTTAAAAAATACAGACTTAATTATTAAATTAAACCTCATAATGTTACTTCCTAATGATTTTAAAACAATTGACATATTTACATCATAGGACATCAGAAATGAATTAATACCTATAATGTTGGTTATAAATTTCTCTGCTAGGGTGCATTCTTACAATATTGCGATCTTTTGGCAATAAATAATATTAAATAAAAATAAAACTTAGTTTTATTTGATTTTCATATTTATTAAGATATAATTCAGTGACAGCTGTTTCGGTACACTGTACCTTCTTCAGACATGTTAACAAATAAATAATATGATCTGGTTGCAGTGATGAACAAATGAAGCGTAACAATCATTTCTCATTTGTTTTCAAACATAGCTGCTTACATTAAATATATAAATATATTAAAATAAAAACTATAGTTAAATAATGATTTGTGAGTAAACAGCTTAATTTTATTCCTTAAATAGTCCTAACAAAGTGTATTTAATGGAATGTTCATTAAGCTGTATATTAAACTATTGAATATTACATGTTTATGTGCAATATGATTAAAACCTGAAGATTTAATATGATTATCAGTATGGGTATCTTCCCTGTGGATAGTAAATTCAATAGTTTTGTGTGCGTAAGCAGAACTCCAACAGATTAATTGAGGGAAAAACAATCTTAAAGCTGAACCATAAGATAAATCTATCAGTTGTTCTTCATATTTAAAGGACACACAATTTTTTATCATAAGTAATGCCATGACTGATTTCCAATTTATCTAGAGAATTTGAAAATCAAGAGTGCTTGATTGGCACCGATAAACATATTTAGCTTGTATCATCTTCTAATAACAAATAAAAGGTTAAATAAATATAGGAGTTCGATGTGCACGACTCACCTCATATTTGTAAAATAAATAAATAATTAAATAAATAAACAAATTAAAATTAATCATCTTAAAAAAAATTAAAAAGCTTTGGGCTCAGGAAAATGCTTTATTACATTGTAAACCTGTTTATAAATGAATAAAGTAAACAAAAGGTTAAGATAAATTAAAATATAGGATAGGTATGAAACATTTTAATTTATCTTAAATTAAACCTCATAGTGATTTATTCCTATAAAAGTTCAAAATAAAAGGTTAATGTCTAAGATAATAAGAAATCTGGTATTTATGAAATTAGTTGCAATGGTTTATTTTAGGAAAAAAACACATAATCAGAGTAGCAAGAGAAAATGGGTTTGATGAAAAAATGGTACACAAAAGGATAGAAAAGTATAAGAAACAAAAAATGATCAAAAAAAGCACTCTTGAAAAAGAAAAACCACCTATAAAAACACAGGAAATTCACTTATCACCCTTGGGCACACAGTAAATTCTAAAAGATATTTGACAAATTTAATATTAAATTAGTACTGAAAAATGACCACAGTTTAAATAAACTAATAAAAAACCAACAAAAATGAAAAAAACTGATCAAAGTAAAAAATCAGCAATATATCAAATTGAATATACTGGTTGTGAAAAGATATATATAGGGAAAACAAAAATAAACCTGAAAATTAGAACCAAGGAACACACAAGAAATATTAAAAATGGGGAAATAGAAAAATCTGCAGTTGCTGCTCATGTTTGGGCCGAAAAACACAATGTAAATTCAAACATTAAATTATTAAAACAGTTAGAAAATACAAAGGAACTCACCATTAGGGAAAAAAATTACATTCAGAAGAACAAAATTAGAGTTATGAATTTTGAAATTCCTGCTGAACGTGATCTAGTTTGGAGGTTCTTTGACCAGCTGGAAGAGGGAGCTGATATTGACATTCAGGGTTCACAACATAAAACTCATCAGTCTGGCCAAAAGCTGATGATATAGAAGATATTTCAAAACATGTTCGAGAAATTGAGGTAAGATGATACCAGATTAAAAAAAAAATTGATTAAATGAATCTCAAAATATAACTTCCTAAAATGAACCATTCTCTGACTCAATTTCTGAATTATAAATTACTTCAAAGTGTTACTTCTCATCAACATTTTTATTCATATTTTAAATAGTTTTTATTGGTAATGGTGTACAGTTTTTAATCGCTAGATTGTGCACCAGATGCCTGCATTTAATTGCAGTATATGTATTGAGAAGGCATGTGGTATTGTTGATAACGATTTGTCTGTTGGATGAAAACATTACACCTGCCTCCCCCCTTTGGTCCTTTTTTAACAGGAGTAGGCATGTGCTAAGCATTGAGTTTCAACCTTCTTCCTTCTTTTTATAACCATCCTTGTACAACATATTTACACTATACACAAATTGTTAAACATAAACTCATCTTATACCTCTGTCTGATGTGATGCATAAAGCAAATAGACTACAGTATTCCCATCTATTCATCTAGTGTAGAGTCCAAAGCATGAAAAGTGTAGTGGTTGACACTGGAACATACAGTTTTTATAAAGAATATACTTTACTTTGTAGACTAAGTTTTGACATTAAGAAAATAGTGAATTACGACAAATACAATATTTTGACAAAAACAATATTACTTTCACACCAATAAATAAATTTACTCTGGGTAATCTTCTAAGTACAAATAAGAAAGTCAATGTCCCAGACAGTAAGAAATCTGGAATTTATCAAATAAGTTGTAAAGATTGCAATAAAGTTTACGTAGGAAAAACTAAAAGGAATTTGGAAACTTGTACCAAAGAACATTTTAGAAATATCAAAATTGTGAAATTGAAAAATCTGTAATTGCAGCACATAGTTTATTAGAACATAAAATTGGAAGAGAAGCAAAACTTTTAAAACAAGTGGATAAACCTGATAGAGTACAGCTTGAAGATATTGTATATATCTTGAGAGAGAATGAAATTCCTAATGAACTGATTAGAGCAGTAATATCAATTAACACACTGCAAAACAGTAATCAAAGTAAAAGAACAGCAAACTGAAGAAATAACGCTCACAAAGGGCATCAGGCAAGGTGACTCTTTAAGTCCATTCTTATTTAATATTATAATGGATACAATTATTGAAAACATACCACCACGTTTGGGTTATAAAATGAGAAACACTAGATTTCACTTAATATGTTACGCAGATGATGTCGTTCTCCTTTCAGAATCTGAAGATAATTTACAAAGATCTTTACATCAATTTAATATAAATGCCAGAAAATACAATATGGAAATTAACACAAATAAGACAAAATGCTTAACAATATCAAAAGAACCTGTAAGATGCAAATTAGAAGTGGAAAGAATAATTATAGAACAAGTATCAGAATTTAATTATTTAGGTGTATTACTCCTTAATAACAAACACTAAAAATTTAATAAAAGAAGTAAAGAAACAAGCTGATAAAACAGCACAAATATCAGGGTATATGAAAGATTTAATTTGCTGCAACAAATATATGTCAATAGAAAGCAAAACCCGCATATACAAAATGATAGTTCAACCAGTGGGGGCACGCCGTAGCGTAGTGGTTAAGGCACTGAGCTACAAGCTGGAGGGTCGAGGGTTCAAGTCCCGTTGGGGTCAGGATTTTTAAACTGACCCAAACCCTCTGGCGGCACTATGGCCCTGAGGTCGACTCAGCCTCTAACTGAAATGAGTACCAGACGCTTGTTCTGGGGTAAAGGCGGCCGCCACGCAGGGCTGACAACCCGGCTGACATAAAGTGCCGATTGTCTAGAAAAAGTGGGAGCCTTAACCTCCTACTACCCCAAGGGTCTCCTGAGGCCTGTTGTGGGATCACTTTACCTTTACCTTTACCTAGTTCAACCAGTTACCGTATATGGAGCAGAAACTAGGGCTGATACAACAAAAACTAAATAAATAATAAGCACATGTGAAATGAAAATCTTAAGAACTATTCAGGGGAAAACATTATTTGATAAAATACACAAAACTCAGAAATGTCATATTCAAGACATTACCAAATATTCGTCTATCTAGATGAAAATATTGGAAAAGTCATGTAGAAAGAATGTAAGAAAACCGACTTGCAAAAAGAGCTAAAGAAGATAGACCAATGGATGGGAGAAGAACAAGAGGAAGACCAGCCAAGAGATGGATAGACAGAGAATGCATATCCAATACGTCTTCCTCCGAGGAGTGATTTTGGAAATAAATAGGATTATTAAAATCCTACAAATTATGTTCAAGAAGAAGAAAGATAAACCTTTAGAATTGACAGTTTGGGAGAAGATATACATTCAGAAAATTTGATTTCGAAGTTCATAAATTCAACCATAGATGGCAGTGCTGAAGATGTTGACAAAAGAAGAGTTGACGGCTGAAGTATTTCATCAGTGGGAATTATGGCTGATGATGGACATGATTAGTTTGAAACTGTGCAGTATCATGAAAAACATGAAATTTATGAGGTGAGTTGTCAAAAAATGTTCCCCGATGAATTTCAGTGAATTACGACTATCAGTATTTTCTAATTTGAAGTTTAGTTCAAAATTCTTTATTAACTTTTCATTTATATGAAATGTTTGGAATGAGTGAGTACTTACATGACCAAGTACCTAAATTATAATTATTGTGTAAAGTGTATAAAGTGAATAGAATATTAATTAATGAATTTTGATGGTTGAAATGCTTCACCATCCTTAGTTTCTAGTTATGCCTTGGCAGATATTTCTGTGTAGCATCCCTCTTTTTCCATTTCTTCAATCATTTTTTTTTTCTTAGTATTTATTTCATCATTCTTGCTTTCTTTCTTCTGATTCCGATTCCAAGACTTTCCTTGGCCATATATCCCTGCTTATTATCCTGGCATGTCCTGACCAGCCATTTTGATTTATCAGTAATTTTACTTTTCCAATTCATTAATTTTCCGATTTCTTCTATTCCTAATTTCTTTGTGCCATTTTATTGAAAGTGTTGTATTATTACAAATTAATTTTTTGGTCTTTTCTCAGTTATGCATGAAAACAGTGACTGTACACAAATTGGAGGATGAGCATGAAACCATACTGATGAATCCAGAAACTTCTAAAATTATAAATGAGTTTATTTTGTAATATTAAAGTTAAAATTCCTATATGAAATTGATTAAAATTTTTACTAACTTTGAAAAATTTTAAATTCATATCTGTAATAGCACAAGTTTGGATTATGAAATTGTAAAGGAACTTCTTTATTACCAAATACTTCTGAAATAGAGGAAATACATAGGTAGAAACACTGACCAGCAATTCAATATATTAATGTGTATTGATTATTGAGGGTCAAAGAGACATATTATCTGATATGAGATTTTTTATTATCTCATTTGATTTACCTCAACTTATCAAATTTTATAGTGTATTGGATATTTTAATATATTTGTGTACTTCTATTGAATAAAGTCTGGTTCCTTACAAACATTAATTGATTTTTAAAAAATTTACATAATTATAAATTTATAATTAATAGTGAAAAATGGTTCCTGACGGAAATCAAAACTATCATTAATAATGAAATGGATCGGCTATTCTTTACAACATGTGATGTGACTTTTTTAATTCCTCCATAAACTCCAGTAAAATTTTATTCTTAAGGTTAAATTTTAAAAATTATTTCCGACCATTTACAATAATTTTTACATTTTTCTAACAATTAGTTCAATATATTTTTCTATGATATTTAATTACATACATAGCATGAAGACATGGCAGCCATATTGATTGTAACGAATATTCTAAGCAAAAGCAATGTCATGTTCCAGTGCAGCCAACATAGAGTATGTACTAATTAACTGTACACATATACTTCAGAATTTCAGAACTTACTATTTATTTTTGGGTGTTGCATTATTTCACAGGTTAGAGTGCTTAAATTGCATTTGGTTAGCTTTTAGGTTGGTCTTTTACAGGTTAGAGTACTTAAATTGTGTTAGGTTAGCTTTTAGATTCGTTAAATATTGTGTATAAATCAGCTGTGATTCTATAACATAAACTGCTTTGCGTTTTTTGGTGCATGTGCATGGTGTATGATTGGAACTTAGAAAAATTTTTTGCATCACATGTTGTAAAGAATTCCCAATGGATCATTGCAATGAAAATCAAATCCATCAGTTACCTTGACAAGTGAGGAAGACCAAGAAAACATTCAACTTGGAACTCCTTGAATATGAATCTTGAATATGAATCTCAGATGTCATCGACTCACATAGTATGAAAGTTTATCTGAACTACAAAATATGTTTGTAAATGTGCTTAATATAGGCCATGAAAATACAAGTGATGCACTTTGTTTTATTTCCTTTTGAAATTCTTAAATGTGATTAATGTTATAGAAATAATCATTAAAGAATCGGTAATTAACATCTCACCTCATAATTTGTTGTTTCTTGAGAAATGTTTCAGAAAGGTTCACTTGTATCTTTAGCTCGTATCCAATTGTTGAATTGATGGTTGGTGATGAACTTCCAAATCCAATCCTTTTTGCCAGGAATTTCAAAATTCATAACTTTATCCTTGTATTTCTGGATGTTAATCTTTCAAACAGTGAGTTCTTTTGATTTAATATAGCTGTCTACTTCGAATCTATGGTTTCTGACCAAGCATGAGCATCTACTTCAGATTTATGTATTATACCATTTTTTACATTTGTAAGATGTTCTTTTATTCTACTGTTCAAGTTTCTTTTTGTTTTACGTATGTATATTTTTTCACAATTCTATATTTTATCTGATAAATTTATAATATTTTGCCTTCGTTAATCTTTATATTTTTGTTAGTTTTTTTTGGTTTATTAAGGCTGTAATAATTATCGGTACCAATCTGTTGCTAAATTTGCTGAATTTTTTTTAAACTTATTGTGTGCCAAAGGACAATATGTAAATTTCTTATATATCTGATTTATTTCTTTTTCTGTATTAATCAATTAAAATACTCTTCAGACCGAAAAAAAGTAAATAAGAAATATAGGAAATTTACATCCTTTGCACACGATAAGTTTCAAAAAATTTTAGTGAATTCATTATCAAATTTGCACCTGAAAATGATTACAGCCTTAATGAACTATAAAAAATTAACAAAAATATAAAGGTTAACGAAGGCAAAAAAATCAGGAATTTATCAGATCAAATGTTGGAACTGTGAAAAAAATATACATAGGTAACCCAAAAAATTAGAATGAAAAAACACCTTAGAAATGTAAAAATATGGGGAAATAGATAAATCTACAATAGATTCTCACACTTGGTCAGAAAGACATAGATTCAAAGTAGATGCAAAATTATTGAAACAGCTAGCTAAAATCCAAAGAACTCACAGTTTGGAAAATCTACATCCAGAAATATAAGGATAAAGTTATGAATTTTGAAATTCCTAGGAAAAAATATCTGATTTGGAAGTTCATTGGTCAACCTAAAAAGGGAAGAGGAAGCAATCTACAAGATTGTCAATCACAAATTCAACAATTGGATACGAGCTGAAGATAGAAATAAACCTTAATGAAACATGTTCTCAAAAATCAACAAATTATGAGGTGAGGTATTAATTTCCAATTTTTAATGATTATAAAATAAAACGTCATAGTGTTACTTCCTAAAACGCATTAATTATAATGTCATATGGTGTAGTAATATGAGCTAATCTACAGCTAGCAGGAGGTCGTAGCCCTTAAGGGATGATATAGCTAAATTCTAAATATTGTCGAATGTCTGAAATGTTTTATATAAGAAATATCTTGAACATGATCTGAACCTTTATATTTCCAATTATATTTTTAAAGTATATACAATTTTGGGCTTCAGATTTTCTGTTGTCATTTAGCCATGGTGCAAACATTTATTTGACAAAACTGTTTCTCTTGTCAGTGTATTTAAGTATGACAGACTACAATTAAATCAACTAATGCATAATCATAGTGTTAAAATATAAGATTTAAATTAAAATTCTTTATACCTCACCTCATATCCAGTCTTCCTAAAGTTCAACAATAGTGTTATTGCTGTATTTTGTATTATTACGTAATTTGACACAAATTTAGGTTTTTTTAATGGTAATAATTCATTTTTATATAGTTTTATTAAAATGTCAAATAAATGAAACGAATGTATCTTACAGAATGCATGACCAATTCAAATGTTAAATATTGATTGAGATATTAGTTGCTAAAATATTATTAGGTTACATCATGTCTAGGTTTTGGCATATAAAAGAAATTTTGTGTTTATATTATTGAAAGTTCATATTTCTCATCTAAGTTTTTAATTTTAAATGAAATATTAACGGATGATAAATGGTAAAATTATTGTAATGAAAATACAATTCTACCTTTGCTTTGATGATAGAGGCAAACCATGAAAAGCTGTAGTCAAGTTGGCATGCCATTTAATATGAGTCTCAGAAGCTGTATTTACACTAACTCATTTGTTGAAGGAAATGCTTTATACTTTACATATTTGCAGAATAGTAATGCAGAATTAAAAAATCAGACGGACATTTAAATTACTAAATTTAGTCAGAATGTAAGGTAAAATTGCAGATTAAGAAAAACAAGAAAATTACACATTTTATGTAATAATGAAATGGAAACCTACATGTGATAGATATTAACAAGAAGAAAAAATGCACACACATTATTTATTTTTCATTTAATCCTTCAGCCATTACATTAAAATGTCTGCCCACAATTCATCTGTGATTTGACATAATTATACCCAAGACATTTAAATGTCCAAATGTGATTTGCCATATTTGTATGCATGGGTACATCTACGATTTCCAATACCAATAACTAGCTTGTTAAACATGCTGTCAAACTTATTTTTCACTAATATCTTAAGAAACAATTTCCCTTCATTTTGTGACGTAATTTCTGACAGGCAAGTGGAGTGAGTTGGTTGCTAAATTTGTAGAAGGAAATGTTTTTTCCTTTTTCCTTTACAACAGTCCCTTCTTTTCAAATTTGAACGTTTCCTCTGCCCTATTTTTGCCGAAAAGAAATAAATAACTATGTGATATTTATCTCCTGAAAAATCCTTTGTCACAGTCTTTCTCTAACCAAGGGTAGTGTGTTGAAAGAAATTCGAATGGCCATCAGACTCTCACAATTCATATATTTTATACTAGTTTTAAGAAGAAGTAATTGTTTGAAAAAAACTCCTTCTATAAATATAGTGATTCATTAATTACAATATTTTCATTTGGAAGATAGATCAATTGGAATTTTTTATTTAAATATTGAATGACAGCCATCCTCCTCCAAAAGAAGTAATTTTCCCATGAGGATTCTTGCAACAGGAAAAAAAAACAAAACTCAAAAATGATGTTAGTTTGTGCCAAAAATGATGTAAGAAAGAAATCAATTTATCAGTGCAGTTAAAGTGAAACAGGACTAAGTGTGGATGGGAGTTTCAAAACCTATCACACGATTGTGAAATATGATGTGAAACTTTCCGTGAATGAAGATATTCATAAGTAAGGTAAGAAAATAAGTATAATTTAACTAAATGTTCATAATTAAATATGGGAAAATAAATATGTAGTCATGATGTTGGTTGAAAATGAGAGAGATGTTCTCTTGAAAACTGCAATTTCCATGTTTAAGAAAATATAAACGTGAGACAAGATGTAAAAATGATTAATCAATTCATTAATTAAATGTTATTTATTCAGAATTTAATATATATTTAAAATAGTGACTTAGTGTAATTTAAAAATATTATTGCATAGGAGTTCAGTATGGACATTATATAGCCACAGAGAAGGAAGGAAACCGGTCATATATATGTTTGTCAAACCACACTGAAGGGTTAAATGAAAAATTAAAAAGAAAACACATCTTTTTTAAGTTAGCAGCATCCATTATGGAGGTAAAGTTTTATTCATAGAATTTAGAATTGTAATAAAATATCTAAAAATGTATATTGATTTCTAAATTTTAACAAAGCAAACAATTAAGCAGATATTTTGAAATTCTTGTTATAAAGATCCACTCTTCCATCTTTAGATTTTTTTTAACCAATACTCCATTCCATACTAAATGTCAGAATAACTTTATATCACTATATATAATTTAGAGATCATAGTCTTATTAAAAATCATCTCATCCATTTTTGTGTGCCAATTGTCATCGGCCTTACAATATATGAATATTATTAAATAAAAACCATAATTTCCATATAGGAACAGATTGATACGTACTCACTAAGGGCTGCATGCAAATACATTAGTCTCTGGTGAATTGAGTTTTCCATGAGAACGTGCAGAGTTTGAATTAGCAAGTCGCTGACTGGTCATGCTTGAAAGTAGTTTTTTTTTTCATAATATTGGCAAGAAATTACCGAGAATTCTCAGTGATAAAACCACTTCTGTTATTTTCATCTGCTAGAGGAATGCATTTACTCTTGCATCCTGCAAATAATACCGTATACGACATCTGCATCGTGTGATATTATGCCGATTCTCCTGTTCTTCCAGTTGAATTCTTTGGTAGACTCTATCAAATTTCTCTTCTTCACGTATACCGAAAACATGATCGAAGTCTTCAAGGTCCGACATCTTGCATATAGCAGCAAGGTTTCAAAGTACATCGGTTCTCATCGGGTTGCTCAAGATTCGTTCTCTGCAAAGTCACCTTGCCAGGTAGCTTAGAAATTTTGACGATTATTATTGCATGAACAGATTTTTGAGTATGCAAAAACGTCTTTGGATGCAACTTTCTCAGCAGAGAACAACTTTTACGGTCTAATGCATTCATAGATATGACCCTAAATGAAGAAATGTGGTTATAATTAATGATATTTATTTTAAAATAAACTTTAGTTTATGAGTGTTGTGATAAGAACCTAATCTATTTTATGAATGAAATTTCATGGCATACCAGCTCTGGAGAGTGACTGAGATAGTTGCTATTATTGGTTAGTAAGTAACAAACATTACAGGAAGTATGAAGCAATCACTCAACCTTATTTTATTTCTTTAATCAGACTCTGCTGCATGTCTTTTCAAATAGTGATTCACTTTTATTTTAAAATCATTAGGAAGTTTCATTATAGGTTTAATTTAATATTTGAGTTTGTATATTTTTACATTCTTACCTCATATGTGATTCACATTATTGGGCTTAATGGAGCCCATTGTGTACGGGACAATCCATATCAAATCGGACAGCAAAAAATCTTGCAATTTATTTTTTTAATTTTATGTATCCCTAAATATAGTGAATACATTTATAAACGCATTAATGGAGAAATTTAATTTTTATCATTTATGGGTTCGTAGTTATGATGATCTAAAATTATCGTAAATATGATAAACTAAAACGTTTACTAACTAATATTTCTGAAACAGTAAACAGCAAAAATTTGTTTTAAACATATTTGTATAGGTGATATCGTGTAGTTTAAGGGTGTTATTTTTATAATTAGGATATTTTTATTTTCGGTGTCAATTTTCTGTTTTATGGCGGTTTACTGCAGTACATATCAAAAAATGAAAACGGAAAAAATACAGGATACTACTCACGTAATAAGGATTAATTCCCAGCAATTACCTTTTTGGAGAGTTGAATAGTTCAGACAATATAAATGTTTTTTATTCTATTTTCGTAAAAAAAAAAAAAAAAACTCGCTGGTCCACGGCGCAGCAGATTCATTTCACGACCAAGGTCGCGCGCGTACTTTATTGAAAGAGATTTATCAGTGACTTTTTCAACTGCCATTAAATCGAATACGGTAGATTATTATATGTTCTGCTTAATGGAACAGTACCGTAAATTTATAAAAGTGGCGATATTTTAATTCTTACGCAGTAGATATTTATTTATCAAATTTTATTGCTGAAGTGAGAAGTAAAGAGCTCTGTTACTTAAGTTTACTGTGAATTGTTAAACAAATTAGTTATAACTAACTCACTCACTGGCTCTGTGGAACCTGTAGGTTCATTGCAGCGCGGACATAAGCTCTCCATACATCCCATCTCGAGCTAACGTTTTCCAATTATTCCCTGTATAATCTACTTCCCTCAAATCATGTATAATGTTATTCCCCCGCCTCATTCTTAGTCTTCCAACTGGGTGTTTTCCCTCCGGTTTTCCTACCAGAAATTTCCAAGCACATCTTTCATCCTCTATACGTGCCACATTTCCTGCCCACCGCAGCCTACGAGACTTAACTGTTTTTATTATATCTGGCTTCCTATACAGATCACGTAGCTCACTATTATGTAGTTTTCTCCATTCACCTGTCTGTTCATCTCTTTTTGATCCAAAAATTTCCCTAAGAACTTTATTCTCAAATACTCGTAATCTTCTGTCCATTTTTAAAACAAATTATTTATTTTGTTACAAATTGTTCATTACAGTTTAAATGTAATATTACATAACAACTCTTTCATCATTAATTGAATAAACTGGTATACATTTTTATTATGTTATAATTACTAATTTCAGTCTTAAAATAACTTTTTATTCAGTGTATTGTATTGTACCCTGATAACTTTGACGAAATAGTATTGTTATAAGATATCACTTCCAAATAAAACCGAATGTTTTAATACTCATACCACTTCCTACCAAACGATAATAATGCAATGTCAGCAAGTCTTCCATAAACATCTGTTTTACATCAACAATTCTCAGTTCAGATTACATACTAGACTGTTGATTTACATCAGTGTGTTTGTTTAATGCATCTCGTCATTTTAAATGTCACAGTCAAATTTAAAATAATATCTTATTGTTTTTAACTAACAAGTTTGCAGATCTACAAAGACTGAATGGTGAGTTAGAAGTTAAATATAATTTTAATTATGCATATATTAGTATACAATAGTTATTAACAGTATTATGTGTTAATATATAATTTTACAATTTCTTAAATGTTTCTGGAATGAGAGAATAATCGTAGAGATATACTGTGTTATAAAAGGGGAATAATGGGAAGTTTAGACATTAAATTAAATACTATAACAATAATTTAGCTTATAATAAAAGCTAATATTATCGTGCATTTTAATATCATCTTAGATATGTCATGAGTAGGGGATGCAAGATCAGTAAGTGATACCAAGCCAATAAAATATATTTATACCTCTTAAATATTACTTGTAACAGCATGAAAATTGTTATAAATTATTATCGATAGCTTAACATTACTTACAATATTCAACATCAGACATTGGTGTAGGGTAGAAGTATAAAATATTACAACACATTACAAAACTACTCTCTAGAAAATATTTTTAATAGGCCTACCAGCTTGAATTCGTAGGTGCTTAGTAATTTAAATTAAACTATACATTAGCCAAAATCAACACAAAATTAACCGCCTACTGAATATATCAATAAAGATTGTTAAATTTAATGACGTTTATTATGTAGCAATTTATTTCAAGCGCGAGGTTCTCCTACGTACCATAAATTTACGACACGGGACTCACGGATTTCCTTCCTTCTGGAGAAAGCTACATTCAAAATTGTTACGCCTTTAAAATGCCATTGATTCCTATCGAGTTTGAACCCGCGAACCTCGGAATCGGAGGCGTGCAGAGTAACCACTTGTCCACGTCGATGATGATGATAATGTAATAATTGTAATAATGATAATAAAAATAATGTAATGATGATAGTAACAATAAAAAATATTTGTAAGTGCGCAAAGGACTATTACCAAGTAGCTCCGTCATTGTTTGTACGAGCGAGTGATCTCCACTCACGCGAAAGGTATTGCGGGCAGTCTGCACATAGGAGATTTTAGGAAAAATAATTATTTTTGGTAGTTTCCTTTCAAGACTCCAATTTAAAACTAATTACAAAAAATTAACTGGTGTTCAGGTAATAATGTGGCATTTTTTGATTTTATAAAATTTTTGGTGAGGAAGGTCAATTGCATATTAATTGCATTTACGCCCTTCAGAAAAACGTAAATATTAACATACTAATTTTAAAGCGATAGAGCATAAAATCATCTATAATGAGACTATCTTTTCAAGTTGAGGGAATAGCCATACTTCGAGAAATGTATTTTATAAAAGAGACTATTTAAAACAATACGATAAATTGACAGCTGTATTACTCTTTAATTACACCAAGCGAAGACTTGAAATTCGGTTCAGATATTCAGTATATCATAAAGTTTCACTGTAAAAAAAATTGTAAACTTTTAAAGATGTGAGTTCAATTTTCACAATTTTTTTGCCGATTTCATATGGAATATCCCGTACCCTACACTCAAAACTTTCTATGGTATAGCTGGGAATCAAACCCAGAACCTCTATTATGCTAGTTAGACATACTAACCGTTCAGCATAGATGCAGAGGGGTAACTTAAAACCTCCCCAAGAAAAAACAATATAAGATTTTTTCATCCCAGTTGAAAATGTAGTTCATGAGGGATACCAATAGCAATAATTGTGAAGAATGTAACAGTCTCTCACATATGCCATCTTTTGCTCGAACTATGGTGTCTATGGAAACAGATATTTACTTTTTGATGTCATATTTTTAAGTTTACATTTTCCAGAATTGGACATAGTTTTATTTTAGAAAGAAAAATTAACTCTCAGACTGGGGTTCGAACCCCAGATCTCTGACATTGCGCATAGTCAGATATCTGGTGTTTGAATTCCAGTCCAAGCGTAAATTTTTCTTTCTAAAATAAGACATTTACTTATTTAATTATGAATGTCTTTATTAAAATATAACTCTTTTGTTTCTTGTAAGCTATTAAATGATGAAAAAGATGTTTCAATGATATAAAGGGAAAATCAGCTGTTTAAAAAATAGATGTACCAGCATTATTCAATATTATTATATAATAATACATATTTTAGGAAGTGAGGGTTTATGAAATTAAATTATTTTAACAGTTTTATTAATAGTATTAACTAATTATTTATTAAATACACAATAGTAATTTGTTGTATTAATTTCCCTCATTACCTTATATCCTTATATGTATTATAAATCCGAAAATTATTTTATATAGAATAAAAATATTGATCGGAAATTTCACACCTCATCTCATACAACATGCTTTGTTTTGAAAGCCTTTACTTTCATCCTCAAATCTTGCTCTCTGGAAGTATGACGGCAAAGACTTTCAAATCATATTAGGTGAGAAAACATATTTTATGAGGTGAGATGTGTAGTTTCTAGTTCAATTTTATATTATTGATAATTTACCTCAAAGTGTTGCTTCCCATTAATTTTTATTAAATTAGTTTGTCTCTTTGTTACTTCTGATTTTGATTAAATTTGGCAGAAAAGTAACTTGAACCTCACAGAAGAACATAGGGGAATTTCCATCCTGACTAAAATGTATTTCCCAAGGGATAACATGAAAAATTTGGAGCTGTGTTACTTCTTTCAACTTTCCATATTAATCACCCAATTGGATAAATATTTTTGTATGGAAAGTAACATTTTTCATCCTATGTTTCAAGGGGAATTTTGTTCATTTTTATTAGTATAATAACCTTTGTGGTCTAAATAATTGTGTGTCAGGTCAGTGCAATAAAACTGTACATTCTAATTATTATCAACCATCACAATTTTAAATCATTTTATACCTTCTCCACTTCCACATGCAGCAAAAGATTGACTTTTCTATGATAACACGAATGATCTTAAAGGATACCATGTTATATTTTGAAATCACACATGAATAATGTTGCGGAGAACAGCTAGTTGTTACATAAAAATACTAAATAACGGTTCCTCTCAATTCCTAGCTTTTTCCATGGTTGAGTGGTATATGGTATAAGTTAAAAAATGCTTCATACCTCTCCTCATATCCAATCTTCTAAGTAGATCGTGGTTTCAAATCCTTGGTGGTTTCATCTTCAGTATCCTCTCCTTGACTGTTGTTATGTCAGTCAGAACTACTTTTTCTTTCCTCTGTTGGTGGTCCTCTGTTGGATCCAGTTAGAATCCGCGGGAATTTCGAAGTTCATAAGTTTTTCTTTCTTGTTTTTTTTAATGTGGATTTTTTTCCCAAACCCTGAGTTCTTTTTTTTTTATTTGTTTAATTCGACTGTTTTTTGATTCACTTAGATGTTTCTCAGACCAAGCATGAGCAGCTACTGCTGACTTTTCCACTTTGCCATTTTTGACATTTCTAAGATGTTCTTTCACCCTTGTTTTCAAATTTCTTTTTGTTTTCCCTATGTAAATGCATTAGAGGTTGAAATGGCAATAGAAAAATTGAAGATGTATAAAGCATCAGGTTCAGATGAGATTCCAGCAGAACTGATAAAATCAGGGGGATAAAAATTGATAGACAAGATATGCTGGTTATTTAGTATGATTTGGGATAAAGAAGCTCTTCCAGATGAATGGAAAGAATTAATTATCATACCAATTTATAAGAAAGGAGATAAAACTGATTGCAACAACTACAGGGGCATCTCTTTACTTTCAACTTCGTACAAAATTCTAACAAATATATTAGTAAGCAGACTTACTTCTTATATTGATGACATTATAGGAGAACTACAGGGGCATCTCTTTACTTTCAACTTCGTACAAAATTCTAACAAATATGTTAGTAAGCAGCCTTACTCCTTATATTGATGACATTTTAGGCGATCATCAATGTGGATTTAGAAGAAACATGTTTACAACAAAAAGAAAGTTTTGAAAATGGAGAAGAACAAACATTACGAAAAAATAAGCAATTTCGACACTCAATTATACTTTTTACATTTGAAAATTTCTAAGTACATTGGCGAATTTTGTTGGGAAAATTTAGAAGAAAAGTTCTTCAGTAGGCTTAATTACATCATCAAACAAAAAGTTACTAAACATGGGAAGAAAATTGAAAATTTGAAAATTAAAGCAATTGGAAATAAGAAGAAACTAGGAAACAACCATAAATCATCCAAGAACAAAAATCTTGAAAGTGAAAATGTGATTAATAGTAGTGTTGTCAACTTATCTTCAAAAACTTTTGATGACAAAGAAATGCAACTTTTGGAAAATGGTTTGAAAACTTGTATAAATTTTTCGGACAAAATAGAAGACTATATAGCAGATACAGAAATTCTAATTGAAAACATGAATATGGAAGACAAAATTACCATCAGGAAAAATGTGAAAAAATTATCAAAGAAATCAAGGAAACACCAATAAACAAAAAGGGTTCAAGAAACATGAAAATTATTAAAGACATCAACAGTAAAAATGTAATAATTACTAAAGCTGACAAAGGCAACCAGTTGGTTATTTTAGACAAAGAAGAATACAACAACAGAATGGAAAAACTTTTGGACTCTGAAGAATATACACAGATTCAATCAGACCCCCTTAACAAAACCATTAAAGAGGTAGACAACACTCTCAAGAATATCAATCACATTTTAACTAAGAAAGACAAGTTTCATCTGAAGGTTTCAAATCCAAAAATTCCCAACATCTACGGACTCCCGAAAGTGCACAAAGAAGGGAAGAAAATGAGGCCGATAATTAACAACATAGGGTCTCCTACATATCATTTATCTAAATGGTTATGTAAGGAATTTAATAAAATGAATGGATTTGAAAACTCTGCAATAGAAAACTCTTATGAATTGGTAGATAAACTAGAAAACATACAACTACAATCTTCAGACAGATTAGTTTCATTTGATGTTGTTTCCTTATTTCCAAGCATTCCAAAAGACCAAACTATGGAAATTTTAGAGATTTGGATGAAAAATAATAAAATTGAAAAAGTAAAGATAGTCGAATATAAAACTTTAACTAAATTATGTATCGATAATATGTTTTTCACCTACAATGGAAGATTTTATAAACAAAATTCAGGACTTTCGATGGGAAACCCTTTATCTCCATTCTTAGCTAATCTATTCATGGGGAATTTTGAACACAAGATAATTAACGGACATCGTTTAATTTTCAAGTTCTGGTGCAGATATGTGGATGACATAATTGCAATAGTTAATCATAAACAGATAGATGATGCATTAAAATTATTGAACATTCAAAGTCAAACTATAAAGTTCACTATGGAAAAGGAAATCAATGGAGAAATACCATTTTTAGATCTCAACTTAAAAAGGAATGAAGAAAATAAGATAGAATTTGGAATTTACAGAAAGAAGACACATATAGATAACTACATAAAAGCTTTAGGTTTCAATCACATAGCTCACAAAGAAGCAGTTTTCAATAGTTTGACACATAGATTAGTGAACATACCAATGAACAAAGAAAATTATGAAAAAGAAAAAGAACACATAATCAACGTAGCCACGAAAAATGGTTTTGCTATAAAAATGATACTCAAAAAAATAAACAAGTTCAAAAGACAAAAATTTATTAATCAAAGCACTCTTCTAAAAGTAAAAGAAGATAATGTAAAATTTAGAAAATTCACATATCATCCATTAAAACACCACAAGTTTCAAAAAAAATTTTAAAGATTTCAACATAAGGTTAGCACCCAAAAATGACTACAGCATCAGTAGACTGATTAGACCTAATAAGAATGAGAAAATTAAAGAAGAAAACAAATCAGGGATTTATCAAATTAAATGTGAAGAATGTGAGAAATTCTACATAGGAAAAACTAAAAGAAATTTGAAAACTAGAGTTAAAGAACATCTCAGGAATGTCAAGAAAGGGGAAGTAGAAAAATCTGCAGTGGCTGCCCATGCATGGTCTGAAAAACATCTTATCGAGAAAGAAGCAAAATTATTAAAACAAATAGAAAAACCTAAAGAACTTACTGTTTGGGAAAAGATCTACATTCAAAAGAGCGAAAAGAAGAAATTAATGAACTTTGAAATTCCCGGTGAGAATGACCTGGTTTCGAGGTTTTTCAGTCAGCCAATGGAAGGAGAGAAGGACAACTCTTCAAGACGACAGAACAACGGTCGTGATGTTACTGAGGATGGAACAGAAACTATGTTCCGAAACTAGTTTATAATCAAATAAGAAGAACAATATGAGGTGAGTGATAAACATATTCTACCTTAATGTTTACAACAGTTCAGGTTTTTAGTATAAAAAGCAGATATTAGAAAAGAAGTGGGAATATAATGGTACTGTACATCAACTATATGTAGACCTCAGAAAGGCATATGATTCAATGAAGAGAGAGAAGTTAAATAGTATCCTGCTGGAGTTCAGAATTTCTAGAAAGTTAGTTAGACTTATACGAATGTGTCTGAAGGGCACAAAGAGTAGGGTGCGTGTAGGCAAACAGTTTTCAGATATTTTTGAAATTCACAATGGGTTGAACCAAGGAGATGCACTATCTCCTCTACTATTTAATTTTGTATTAGAGCATGCCATCAAATCCTTAGAGAATGAGGAAGGCCTACAACTCAATGGTATTATTAAGCTTTTAGTTAATGCTGATGATGTAGTACTATTGGGCGATAGCGAGGAGATACTAAAGGCCAACACGTACACGCTACTGAGTAACACTAAGGCTCGAATCTATGAATGCATTAGACCGTAAAAGTCGTTCTCTGCTGAGAAAGTTGTATCCAAATACGTTTTTGCCTACTCAAAAATCTGTCCATGCGATAATAATTGTTGAAATTCCTAAGCTACCTGCCAAGGTGACTTAGGAGAGAAACGAATCGTGAGAATCCCGATGGGAACCAATGGTAACCAATGTAGTTTGATACCTTGCTGCTTTATCCAAGATGTCGGACCTTGAAGACTTTGATCTTGTTTTCGGTATACGCGGAGAAGAGGAATTTGATAAAGTCTACCAAAGAATTCAGCTGGAAGAACAGGAGAATTGGCGTAATATTGCACGATGCAGACATCGTTGTATATGGTATTATTTGTGGGACGCAAGTGTAAATGCATGCCACTAGCAGACGAAAATAATGGAAGTGGTTTTATCGCTGAGAATTCTGGGTAATTTCTTGCCAATATTACGAAAACGACGACTTTCATGCATGACCAATTAGTGGGTAGCTAATTCGATCTTTGCACTTGCTCATGGTGAGTCAGCTCACCAGTGATTGGAAGTAATTTGAGTAGAGACTAATGTATTTGCATGCGGCACTAAGAAATTGGGACTTGGAGTAAATATCAATAAAACTAAATATATGGTCTCACATAGAAATATATTATATAATGGAAATGGACAGCTAATGACAAATGAGGGAAATTTTGATGAAGTGCCTGAATTCAAATACCTAGGAACAATAATCACAAATAGGAATGGGATGCACAAAGAAATTAAACATAGGCTCAATTCTGGAAATGCATGCTATTATGCATTACAGAGACTCTTGACGTCCCAATTCCTTTCAAAAAATGTTAAACGTAAATATATAAAACTATTATTCTACCAGTTATATTATATGGATATGAAACATGGACTCTTACTTTAAGGGAGGAAAGGAGATTACAAGTATCTGAGAATAAAGTTCTTAGAAACATTTTTGGACCAAAGAGAGATGAACAGACAGGTGAATGGAGAAGATTTCATAACAGTAAACTACATGGTCTTTTATTTTTAACTTTTATAGGAATTAATCACTATGAGGTTTAATTTATGGTGAAATTAAATGTTTCTTACCTCTCCTCATCTAAACAGAAGAAAAAAATTAATTAGAAATGAATGTGGTAAAATAATAGAAGAAATTAAGGAAATACCAAGAAATAAAAGAGGACTGGGAAACATGAAAATTATTAAAGAAATCAACAATAAAAATGCAACAATCACAAAGGCCGACAAAGGTAATCAGTTAGTAATCATGGATAACAAATATTATAAAAATAGGATGGATAAAGTTTTAGAATCTGTAGAATATACTGAAATAAAATCTGATCCACTTCCAAAATGCATTAAAGAAGTTAATAACACCTTCAAAAACATAAACAAAATTTTAACTAAACAACATAAATTCAAACTGAAAGTCCCTAATCCTAAAAATCCACAAATGCATGGTCTCCCAAAAATTCACAAGGGCGGAGATAAAATGAGGCCCATTATCAACAGTATAAGTTCACCTACATACCTAATATCAAAATGGTTATGCAATGAATACAAGAAAATGGAAGAATTTGATAACCTATCAATAGATAACTCGTTTCAACTAATAGGAAAATTAAAGAACACACAAATAGAACCAACAGACAGATTAGTGTCATTTGACATAGTTTCATTGTTTCCCAGCATCCCTAGAGAAACCACTCTTGAAATTTTGGAAAAATGGTTAAATAAAAACTAATTAGAAAAAGAATGTATAAAAGAATTTATAATTCTAACTAAATTGTGCATTGAACAAATGTTTTTACATGTAATGGAAAATTTTTCAAACAAAATTCTGGGCTTTCTATAGGAAATCCTATATCACCCTTTTTGGCCAATTTATTTATGAGAAGTTTTGAGCAGAAAATAACAAGTGGACATTCTTTGATTTTCAAATTTTGGAGTAGATATGTTGACGACGTAATTGCTATTGTGAATCACAAGCAAATAGAGGATGCTTTAAAGCTGTTGAACATTCAGTGTAGAACTATAAAATTTACTATGGAAACTGAAAATGAAAGACAAATCCCATTTTTAGATCTCACTTTAAGAAGAAATGAAGAAAACAAGATAGAATTTGGAATTTATAGAAAGAACACACATATTGACAACTATATTAAAGCTTCAGGATTCAACCATTTTGCTCACAAAGAGGCAGTATTCAATAGTTTGACACATAGATTGGTAAATATACCTATGAGCAAAGAAAACTATGAAAAAGAAAAAGAACACATAATTAATGTTGCAATAGATAACGGTTATGAAGAAAATATGGTCCACAAGAAAATAAATAAATTCAAAAGACAAAAATTAATAAATGAAAGCACACTTATAAAAGAAACAGAAAAAATAAAATTCAAGAAATTCACTTACCATCCATTGAAACACTATAAATTTTAAAAAATTTCAAAAAGTTTAATATAAGATTAGCACCAAAGAATGAATACAGCCTTAATAGGATAATTAAAACCAATAAAAATGAAAAAATTGAAAACGAAAACAAATCAGGAATTTATAAGATCAAAATTTATATTGGAAAAACGAAAAGAAATTTGAAAACAAGGGTGAAAGAACATCTTAGAAATATCAAAAATGGAGAAGTGGAAAAGTCAGCAGTAGTTGCTCATGCTTGGTCCAAAAAACATTTAATTGAATCAAAAGCCAGTCTAATTAAACAAATAGACAAACAAAAGGAACTCACGGTTTGGGAAAAGATCTACATTCAGAAAAACAAAAGAAAACTTGTGAACTTCGAAATTCCTGCAAATTTTGACCTGATCCAGAGGTTCATCGGTCCACCAACAGAGGGAAGAAGAAGAGGTTCTTCCGATCGACATAACACCAGTCGCCAATAAAGTTCTGATGATGAGACAGTTATAGTATCGAAATTGCGATCAACTTTGAAAAATAGATGAGGAGAGGTAAGAAACATTTAATTTCACCATACATGGTCTTTATAGGAAGCCAGATATAATAAGAACAGTTAGGGCCCATAGACTGTGATGGGCAGGACATGTGGCACAAATGGGGAAAAAAAGACATGCATGGAAGCTTCTTGTAGGAAAATCAGAAGGAAAACACCCAGTTGGGAGAATAACATTAACTATGATTTGGAGGAGGTAGATTTTACAGGGAATGATTGGAAATCATTAGCTCAGGATAGGGATATATGAAGAGCTTATGTCCATGCAGCCATGAACCAACAGGTTCAATAGTGCCATTGAATTAGTTAGTTATTGTTCTGCTTCTATAGATCCTAAATCAAGGGCAGCTATTGAGGCGTGCTGAGGGGCATCACTGCTCCTAGCATTTAACCTATATTAACTCAATTTATTTAAGAACTACATTTTTAATTTTTTATTTCTAATAATTTGCTTAAAATTGACATAATTATTTTTGTTACTAATTTTGCATCATGATACTTTATTTTTGGATTAAATACAACAATGTGATGTTCACAGATGTGTGGATTGATTTCATGGACTGTGTAAGAACTCACCTGTACCACTGCAAAATGATCTTAGCCTTAATAAACTAACAGAAATAAAGAAATTTGGTAATTAGAATGAAGGAAATTCTTATAAATGTAAAAAAGTGGGAAAGTAGCAAAATCTGCAGTAGCTCTTCATGCTTGGTCAGAAATGCACAGAATTGAAATAAAGGCAAGATTAACCCGTCAGCGTGGAGCGACGTGACGTGTACGCAAGTTGAATTCTTCACCCAATGCGGAACGACGTGACATGTACGCTAGCTACACGCACTGCTTTAAACTGTAATTATGACCTTTGTGTTTACATTAACTATTTACCGTTTATACAAATTTTATGTAGAGACTTCAAAGTTTATATTAGTGCATATATTAACTGATTACGGCCCTCAGTAACAAGTTAAAATAATTTTATATTTGCATTTATTCTTGCGGCCTCTGACATTTTTCTTAAATTTATAACTTGATAAGGATTTCTTATAAAACTAAATTAGCCTTTTTTTGTAGATTAGCTTGTCTATCAAATTGAATCTATTTTCAAATCTCTTCATTTTTAATAATAATGTCGCAAAATTCAGTATATATAAAGACCCAACAAAGTTATTTCCGATTTACGTTACAGTACAGGACCACAACAGTAAATTTCAGATATATATATATATATATATATATATATATATATATATATTTCAAATGACGATATCCTTACATTATGGAAAGGTAGTTAGTCTACAATTCAGTCAGTATCTAAAAGGTAAAGTGGTCCACTACAGACCTTAGAAGGTTCTTGGGATATTAGGAGGTTAAGGCTCCCACTTTTCTAAACTATCGGTACTTGATGTAAGCCGAGTACTTATTTCTGTCTGACGGCCCATAACAAGCATCTGGTACTCATTTCAGTTAGAGGCTGAGTCAACCCCGGGTTCACGGTGCCGCCTGAAGGTTTGGTTCAGTTTAAAAATCCTGATCCACCGGGACTCAAACCCTCGATCTTCCGGCTTGTAGCATGTTGATCTTTTAAGTCCACACCTCCGGCGAAACTATTATAGTCATATTTCATCAACTGTTTTCGGTTTGGAAACCAGAAGAAAGGCATTGAAATTAAGGGTTGATGAAGGTCTTAGTACAACAGGTCTCATGTGTAGAAAGACCATTTTTTGAAGGCACACGACCTAAAATAATGTTTCCAAAGTGTTAGAAAGACACATTTGGAGAAGGCTGCCCCCCCCCCCCCTACAAGAAAGAAGGTCAGCGCATAGAAGCAATGTGTTTGTAATAAACATGAACAAAGTAAACACAAGGGGAAAAAAATACACTTATTGTTGCCCGAGTGTCAAACAGCTGGTTTACATTTTGAAGATTTATCACACCAATTTTGAAGTTCATACTTTTTTTTTTTAAGACCCTTTTCTTTGTGTAAATATTTCGTTTTGTTGTTAGGTAAAGTCGGTTCTCTGAATTCTTCAAAGAATCCCTAGTGCAATACACTGTGTCACTTATGTGAGAAGTTTACAAAAAGGACCTATTTCAACTGTGGCACAACAACCATAAATAAGTCTGCAAAAAACGCAGAGATGTTACGTGAGAACCGTAACAAATTTAATTAATTAAATATTATATTAAGTGTTCACCATAAACGAATTGCAAAAACATTTAAATTACTCAAGATATATCAATTTAAATGCGTTATTGGAATACTGGCACTGAGCGGCTGAGTTTAAATACCGGTGAACTTGCTCCCGCATCAGAGTATTCTCGGCCATTTAAATCCATCCACTCTGAAGGGTTAATAAAACAGATGAATCTAAAGAACTTACAGTCTGGGATAATATCTGTATCCAGGAATATAAGGACTAAATTATAAATTTTGAAATTACTGGGGAAAATGATTTGATTTGGGAGTTCATCGGTCAGTCAACATCTGGAAGAAGAATGGGCCTGTAGGGTTAGCCAAGCATGAAAACAAGTCAGATGCCACTTGACAATGAAAGGAAGACCCTTTGAAACAGTCCTGAATTTATAAAAAAGTATGAGATAAGATGTAGAATCTGATTAATTATAACAACTCACATTAAAAATGTACGACTGTAAATTTAATATTCAATTTTAGTAACTCACATCAAGAGTTTACAATAATAAATTTCATATATAATTTTATGACGAAAATATGGAATATCTTTCTGAGAAAAAGTCAAGTCTGCATTGCGGCAGATGAATTCTGCTTACATGCATGAAAACACCCCACAGTCACTACCATTCATTTGCTGAGGTATATTATTGGTATTTTCTGTTTTCCAAATGTGTACAAGTACTTTCTTAGCCACACTTTCATCCGTCATGTATTTCCCTAAGATTTCCAGGCACTTGTCATTGGGTGCTCCCAAGCTGTCATAATACTTTAAATTTTTCTTTCTGATATCAGCAACTGTTACACACCAATGTGCTCCCATATGAATAGGGAAAATGATCAAGTCATATGAAAAAATGTTTGTATTTTTGGTCCATCTTTTCACAGCAGTATGACCACCAGCTAAAACCTTTGGATAGAAGACTGTGTTAAATGCATAGACAGATGGATAATTTAATTTGTCTCTTTGTTGAAGAAGCTCCAAATAAAAACCAGTGCAACTTAAAAACCAGTTAAGGCCAGTTAAAGTTTGCATATCTTGCCATTTTATAGATTACCCAAAACTTGTAACTAGAGTTTCATTTTGAGGAGTAGGTATCAATGTAAAGTCAATTTTTTTAGTATCTTCAGTCAGTTAGGGCACTGTTCTTTATCATTAGAAATAACCTGTATTTCTTCACACTTCAAGTCCTGTTTTTTCTTTTTAAGTTGCTCTGTTTTGAACAAAAATTCTTTTCCAGAAGAATATTTCATGTCATTATTTAATGTATCATTATAATTTGAAATGAGTTTCATGTTATTTATTTTGTATCCATCTTCTGAATGATTACTTCTAGATTTGCAGTTGTTTATTCCTTGAGATGAATTCAAATTATAATGCATCAAATCTGGTTCATTATATTTCTTCTTTTTGTTCATTGGTGATTGTGGTAGTTTCTCTGGATATGAACATTTTCCTAATAATTGCATATCTTGCCGTTTCATAGATGTCCCAAAATTCTTAACTGGAGTTTCACTTTGAGGAGAAGGTATCAATGCAACGTCGATCATTTTTTCAATATCTTCAGTCAGTTTAGGGCACTGTCCTTTATCATTAGAAATAACTTGTACTTCTTCACATTTCAAATCCTCTTTTTTCTTTTTAAATTGCTCTGTTTTGAACTTCTTTTCCACAAGAATATTCTACTTCTTTATTTAATTTATCATTATAATTTGAAATGGGTTTCATGCCATTTACTTTATATTCATCTTTGGAATTATTCTGTTTTGAACAAAGATTCTTTTCCACAAGAATATTCGGAATTACCCACAATATCTAGTACTCAATTTAAAATAGTTTAAAAAATTTGGTACAGTACTTAGAAAATGAGATATTTCCTGCTCATAACTTAGTAAGCCACTGACCCTTTCAGGTGTACTTTATCTACTTTATTATATACCAAGTATTGTCTAATGCATCTCTGTGCCCCATTAAGATATGCGAACTAAAGCCTACTTCCTTTTGTGCCTCGGCAAATCAATTCCCTCCCTGTATTCCTATCTCTCTCTCTTGCACTTGCACTCCAGTGTTGTCAACTCAACTCCAACCTTCATTCTTCAATATTTAAGAGCCATGACACCGGGGGGAGTTTGGCAACATCCCTACTCGATAAGTTACCTGTGGCTGCCATTTGACATAGGGGGAGGGGAGTGCAGTGAAATGGTGTGAGTATAGACGTGTACTTTTCTAAGAACGATGTCTGTGTGTAGGGGCACAGATCCATTGGTCCGAGTATACCTTGTGTTTACTTCTTCCATAACAAAAAGAAATCGGAAGTACCAACATAAATCATTACGTCATTGACATTATATGTATTCAAATTTAAATATTATCTTTAAACTTAAAAAAAAAAGCTAATGAAAAAAAATTTTCCTAACTTTAACTATTTTTCTTTTTGTCAAATTGTTTTTGAATGTTAAAAATTTTCCTTGCATTGTATTGTATTGTAAGCCTATGTTTTCCCTTTACAGATATTTAGGTGCTCTCCCCCTACAAGGAAGAATTTGAACCATACTAATTTAGTTACACTTGTTTTCGTATAGATGTCATTTTGAGTGGTACGTGGTCAGCGTTCCGCCTCATACTGACATCTAGGAAACCAAGGTAGTACTAGGACAGGAAATTTTGCTTAGAGGCCTTTTCATTCAGGCTTAAGGATTTTTTACGAGCCTGAAAATCTTCAGACTCGGGACCCATGGCTTAAAGTGCCTCCCAGAGGACTTGCTCCTTGGATTTTTCCGTCCTAAAAAATCCATCGACCCTGGCCGGGTTTGAACCCACGATTCTCGGGACCAGAGGTAAGGAGCATAACCACTAGTCCACCGTGGCCTAATATTATTTCATCAGTTGACGATATTAAAGTACCAGACAAAATCACTACCAACAGAAGGTGAAACAAATCTCCACATTATAAAAATAATTATGAGACATTTTCTTTTTAAATTTCAATGCAGACACTATTTTGAGAGAGGAAAATGCCACATTGTTTCTAAAATATATCGAAAATAAGAAGTTTAATAAAAAAGCATGTCATTTATATTTTTTTCCCAAGTAATTTTGATTTTTTATTTTCCTTTGTTAGCTTTAATGTATGAGTGTTGAAATTATATACATATTAAGTTATGTAGATATATACATAGCTTATACTAGAGAACCTATATATTATAAGAGGGTAGTCATACAAGGAGATGCTCTATCATTGATCTAGAGTTTTGATCTTTCACTCTTGACTGTTCTTTTCAACTATCAAATGAGCCTGTCATGTTCCTGTTGTTTTAAAGAAATATATTTGTTGAAAAGCAACATTAATATATTATAATATGACTGGTTACACTTCTTTTGGCTACAGAATATATCTTTGTATTGAAATCATCATTCAGAAATCCTATACATTGCGAAAATAGATTATTAAAAAAATAGCAAATTGGAAAGCTACTTCATAATCATGATTATATGAGGTATGTAGCTTACATGAATAACCAGATATTATAAATTATTATAACAATGCCAAGTCCATAATTGTACCTTTTATTATTTGATTTGAGATAAATATTATTTTGTTATAAGTTACAAATTACTTAAAAATCATCGGAGAACATATTGTTTAAATAACTCACCTCATAGGATTCATGCTTCCATGATATCGCGATTTCAAACATAATCATGTTCATCGTCAGCCATAACTCCGACTGTTGAAATTCTTCGGCCGTCAACTATTCTATTGTCGCCATCTTCAGTGCTGCTATCTATGGTTGAATTTATGAACTTCGAAATCAATGTAATTTCGTTAGGGATATCAAAATTCATTGATATATTTTTGTTTTTCTGAATGTATATTTTTTCCCAAACTGTCAATTCCAAAGGTTTCTCTACTTGTTTTAAAAGTTTAGCTTCTCTTCCAATTTTATGATGTTCTAATAAACTATGTGCAGCAATTGCAGATTTTTCAATTTCACAATTTTTAATATTTCTGAAATGTTCTTTTGTCCGAATTTCCAAATTCCTTTTTGTTTTTTCCTATATAAACTTTATTGCAATCTTCACAATTTATTTGATAAATTCCAGATTTCTTACTGTCTGGAACTTTGACTTTTTTATTGGTACTTAGAAGATTACCCAGACTAAATTTATTTATTGGTGCCAAAAAAATGTTGTATTTGTCAAAAATTTTTTGAAATTTCCTATGCATTTCAGGATGGTAAGTAATGTTCTTGTATTTTTTCTTTTCTTTGCAATTTTGTAAAGTAGTATATTCATTAAGTCTTTTATTGTGTTTACAAAATTGCAAAGAAAAGAAAAAAATACAAGAAAATTACTTACCATCCTGAAATGCATAGGAAATTTCAAAAAATTTTTGACAAATACAACATTTTTTTGGCACCAATAAATAAATTTAGTCTGGGTAATCTTCTAAGTACCAATAAAAAAGTCAAAGTTCCAGACAGTAAGAAATCTGGAATTTATCAAATAAATTGTGAAGATTGCAATAAAGTTTATATAGGAAAAACAAAAAGGAATTTGGAAATTCGGACAAAAGAACATTTCAGAAATATTAAAAATTGTGAAATTGAAAAATCTGCAATTGCTGCACATAGTTTATTAGAACATCATAAAATTGGAAGAGAAGCTAAACTTTTAAAACAAGTAGAGAAACCTTTGGAATTGACAGTTTGGGAAAAAATATACATTCAGAAAAACAAAAATATATCAATGAATTTTGATATCCCTAACGAAATTACATTGATTTCGAAGTTCATAAATTCAACCATAGATAGCAGCACTGAAAATGGCGACAATAGAATAGTTGACGGCCGAAGAATTTCAACAGTCGGAGTTATGGCTGACGATGAACATGATTATGTTTGAAATCGCGATATCATGGAAGCATGAATCCTATGAGGTGAGTTATTTAAACAATATGTTCTCCGATGATTTTTAATGATTATACCTCATAATGTTTACTTCCCAACATTAATTAAATATACAAATTACTTACTTGTTTACTTTTGAGGGCCTCTCCACTTTTCAGCAGTTACCCTGTATTCCCATTCGCCATTCTTGCCGATCATGCCATTCATCCTCCTCCAGACCTCGGTCGTTCATCAATCTATGGATCTCTCCTATTCAAGTCGTTCTTGGCCTGCCCCATTTCCTTCTACCAGAAGGTGACCATTCCAAAAGAGTTTTGGGCCACCTATCATCCTCCATTCTTCTGACATGGCCATACCACTGAAGAGCTCGTCTTTCGATCCTTTCCACCACTGTCTCCTCCATATCCATCATCTGCCTCACTTCTTCATTTCTTCTTCTTTCCAACCTGGACACCCTGGCACTGCGTCTTATTCCATCCATCTCCACTGCCAAGATCTTAGTTTTTTGTCCCTCTACCAAAGTCCATCCCTCAGCACCATAAATCATTATGCTTTCCACAACAGACTTCAAAATCCTCTTCTTTGTGTGGTTTGACATGGTCCTACTCCATAGTACTCCATTCAACATTTTTATGGCTCTTCGTGCTTGTACTAACCTGCTATCTACTTCAGCTTTACAACTCCCTGATTCATCAATAAGTGATCCCAAATATTTAAATTTTTTAACAGCTCTAATAATTCCTTGGGATAGGGATATATCTTGTTCACTTCCTCCTACTACAAGATATTCAGTTTTTTCCATGTTTACTCTTAATCCTCCTATTTCAAAAGCATTTAGAAGTTTTCTCATCATGTATTTCACATCCTCACGACTCTGAGCTGTAAACACTTGATCATCTGCAAATAATAAGGAATGTATTGTGCCACCTTGGACTGGTACTCCCATGCCTCCACAATATCGATTCTACTGCTCCAATATATAAGTTACAAATTGCCTTTTAAATTTGAAAAGCTTTTAATGTGCATATGAGGTTATAAAATATTACGATGTACAAATTACTATGGGTAATAAGTAGGTTATTTTAAATATAAAATTATAACCTATAATTACATTATTTTATTGAAGTTATATGATTGATTATATTATTTTTTGTCTGGACATCTTACCTCAATATTAATGTTGATTTGTTCTTGAACATGTTTCAAAACAATTCTGTTTTATCGTCAGCTTTTCCAGACTGGTTTTATTTATGTTGCATTATGTTGCACAACCTGGATGTCGATGTCAGCTCCATCCTGGGTTGGCCAAAGAACCTCCAAACAAGGTCACGTTCCATCGGTATATCAAAATTCATAACTCTGTTTCTGTTCTTCTGAATATAAATTTTTTCCCAAATAGTTAGCTCTTTTGTATTTTCTAACTGTTTTAATAATTTAGTGTCTGAATTTATATTATGTTTTTCAGACCAAACATGGGCAGCAACTGCAGATTTTTCAATTTCCCTCCCGGATATCTAGATATATATAGGAAAAACAAAAAGAAATCTAAAAATTAGAACCAAAGAACACATAAGAAATATTAAAAATGTAAATAAATGTTCAGGAATGGGAGTACCAATCGGAGATGGATCAACAGATACAATATATACACTGTTATTTGCGGATGACCAGATAATAATTGCTCAAGAATATGCTGACATGGAGTTTATGTTCAGAAAATTATTGGACGAATACGATAACTGGGGTTTGAAAATAAATTTAGAAAAAACATTTTATATGGGATGTGGAGCCGAAACCGAAGATTTGATATTAGAAGATGAAAAGGGGTATATTAGAGGATGTGAAGAATTTGAGTATCAGGGAGTAAAATTAGGTAAAGAGGATAAACAAGAAAGTGATATTAAGAACAGAATAAATAAAGGTAGAGCAATAACAGCTATGATGAATGGAGTCTTATGGAACAGACATATAACCAGGAAAAATAAGTTACAAATATATAATTCAATAGTGAGAAGTACTGTCACATATGGAGCTGAAGTTTGGAAATGCAACAAAAACTTAAGTCGATGGAAATGGATTTCTTGAGGAGAGCAGCAAGATGTTAAAAATTAGACAAAATAAGAAATACTGTCATAAGAGAAAAAATGATTATTGGTTATTCAATAGTAGATTATATACGGCATAAAAATTAAATTGGTATGGGCATGTACGACGAATGCAAGAAGAAAGATTACCCAGGAAAACATTGGAATGGTGTCCACCTGGAAGAAGGAGAAGAGGAAGACCTCGAAACTCATGGATGCAGGAAATAAGAACTAGAGTGAGAGCAAGAGGACTGGAGGACATGGATTGGATGGAGAGAAACGAGTGGAGAAGAAAAATAAAATTTTAGGCACAGAAAGATGTCATTCATTCATTCATAGTGTTCTGCTCAAGAGCAGGTCTTTCACTGCAAACTCAGCATTCTCCACTCTTTCCTTGACTCAGCTTTCCTTTTTGTATCTGCATACAAACCATTTATTTTAATATTGTCTATCATCTGATGTCTTTTTCTGCCTCTAACTTTCTTTCCGTTGACCATTCCTTCTAGAGCATCCTTCAGGCAGTCTCTTCTTAGCCAGTGGCCAATCCAATTTCTTTTCCTCTTCTTTATGAGTTCCAGCATTGTTCTTCTTTCACCCACTCTGCCTAGCACATCTTCATTTCTTACTTTGTCTGTCCATTTTATACGTTCCATTCTTCTCCATATCCACATCTCAAAAGCTTCCAGTCGCTTTTCCTCATTCCGTCGTAATGTCCACGTCTCTGCACCATATAATGCTACACTCCACACAAAGCACTTCACTAGCCTCTTTCTTATTTCTCTTGCCATAGGTCCGCAGAAAATGCTTCTCTTCTTGTTGAAAGCTTCTTTTGCCATTGCTATCCTCTGCTTTACTTCTTGACTGCAGTTCATGTTACTACTGATAGTACAACCCAAGTATTTGAAGCTCTCCACTTGCTCAATGGCCTCATCTTTAATCTTCATGTTTATCTTCCTTTGTTTCTTTCCTATAATCATGGCCTTTGTCTTATTTATATTTATCTTCATCCCATAATCCTCGCACTTATCATTCAGCTCCATCAGCATGTTCCTCAATGTCGTTGCATCTTCTGCTAGCAAAGCCATATCATCAGCAAATCTTATGCACTTTATTCTTCTTCCTCCCATGTTTACGCCTCCCATATTACTGAAGCAGTTCTTCATTAGGTCTTCCAGGTAGATGTTGAAAAGGGTAGGTGATAGAGGACATCCTTGCCTCACCCCTCTTCCAATTTCTCTTCCCTCTGACATTTCTTCTCCTATCTTCACTTTTATTCGCTGTTTCACATAAAGACTACTTATGAGCCTCCTCTCCTTCCATTTCACGCCAATTTTCTTCAAGATCTTCAGGAGTTTATTCCAATTTACTCTGTCAAAGGCCTTTTCCAGGTCAACAAATACTGCATAAACATCTTTATCTTTTTCTATATATCTCTCTCCTATTGTTCGTATCAATCCAATTGCATCTCTTGTACCCTTTCCCTTCCTGAAGCCAAACTGTTCTTCTTCCAATTCGCTTTCCATCTTAGAACGTAAACGTCGATTTAGTGTTCGCAGGAGAATCTTTGCTGAGTGTGATATCAAGCTGATAGTTCTGAACTCCTTACATTTCTTTGCATTGTTTTTCTTCGGTATTGGTATTAACACTGTCTCAGTCAATTCTTCGGGCCATTCACCTTCTTTATATATCTTGTTGCATAAACGCAAAATTTCCTTCTTTCCTTCGCCCAAGCATTTAACTAATTCAATGGGGATTCCATCTACCCCTATTGCTTTACCATTTTTCATTTCCTTAATTGCTAGTTCAACTTCTTCCTTCAGAATTGAAAATCCTTTTTCATCTTCTGATACGTCTTCTTCATTTTCTATATCCAAGTTAGTCGGACGATTTCTTGTCTCATACAGCTCTTCTACATATTTTTCCCATGTATTCATAATTCCCTGTTTGTCTGTTATTTCTTCACTATTTTCGTCCTCAATCAGCCACATAGTTTTCCTGCTCTTTTTTCCATAGTCCAAGCCTTTAACTTCCTGGTACATTAAATCATATTTTCCTCTCCTCTCCAGATTCTCTAGTTCTTCACATTTCTGCTTCATCCATTCTTCCCTTGCCTTGTCAGTTTCTCTTCTAAGTTCGTTGTTTAGTTTCCTGTAATTTCTTTTGGCTTCTTCTGTATTGCTATTTTTCCATTTTCTTCTTTCTTCCATCTTCTCCAACATTTTTTCTGTGACCCAAGGTTTTTTAATATTCTTGCTCTCTTTGTATCCTATTGTTTCCTCTGCAGCTGTCTGTATAGAGGTTTTCAAATGACTCCAGTGTTCCTTTGTATTGCCATATGAGATTTCCATGGTAGAGGCTTTCTCCTGAAAATTTTGTTGGAATTTTCTCCTTTCCTCTTCAGTTTTGAGTTTCTCCAAGTCAAACTTCTTTGTTGCCTGTCTTCCTCTTATCTTCTTCAGGCAAATATCTACTTCGCCTATTAGTAGGACATGGTCTGAATTGATATCTGCTCCTGGTAGGGTCTTCGCATTTTTCAAGCAATTTCGGAATCTTTCCTGTATCAGTATGTAGTCGATCTGGTATCGTTTGTTGTCCATAGGGCTTATCCATGTGTATCTTCTTCTTTTATGCTGTTGAAACATTGTATTTCCAATTATCATTGAATTCCTTTTACAGAAACTCACCAGTGATTCACCTCTCTCATTCCTTTTTCCTAATCCATATCTTCCAACTGTACTTCCATCCTGTCCTTCTCCAACTACAGCATTCCAGTCACCCATTAGGATAACACAAGCCCCCTTCTTCTCTTTCTCAACAATCTCTTCTATCTTGTCATATCTTTCCTCCACTTCTTCATCTGCTAACCCACTGTGAGGCATGTAAATTTGCACTATCACCAAGTCCACTTTTTTCCCTTGTAACCTCACCATTATCATCCGATTATCCACATAACGCACTGATATCACTTTTTCTTTCACACGTGGTCCTAATACTACACCGACACCATGATTTCCTTTAGAATCACCACTGGAATAAAACATTCTAAATTCATCACTCACTAATTCACCACTTTGTTCCCACCTCACTTCTGATATTCCCATCACATCCACTTTGTTTCTTCTCATTTCTTCCTTCAAATTTTCCAGTTTTCCGGCTTGCAGAAGAGTTCTCACATTCCAGGCTCCAATCCTTAATCTCCTTTTCTTCTGTTGTTTAGACTGCATGATGTTTCCTTCCGCAGTATCCCCCTCCCGGACATCCGAATGGGGGGATAATTTACGTCCGGAGTCTTTTACCGTGGAAAGACTCATCATGCCATGTTTGCAGCTTTACTAGGGATATATAGGTGAGGTAGCTTCCCGTTTCTTTCCACACCCCACTCTCTCTCTTTTGCATCTTAAAATCTTAAAAGATCTTAAGAAGGTCCCGAGGGGCCCCAACTTGGAGGTGAGGAGAGTGGATTTGGCTAAGTTAGACCCTCCGGACTTCACCGAAATTCACCCCAGAGGTTAAATATCAGTTCCATCAGGGTTTTTGACCAGATCAAGGATCTGGAAATCCCAATTAGCCTCAGCCCCCCCAGAAAGATGTGTAAACATTAAAATTCTGTATATAAATAAAAAAAAAATAGCTTAATTTTATCTGGCAGAATTGAGGCCTTAAGGCCTTGTGAGGAAAGGAGATTATGAGTATTTGAGAAGAAGGTTCTTAGGAAAATTTTTGGACCAAAGAGAGATGAACAGACAGGTGAATGGAGAAGACTACATAACAGTGAACTACATGGTATTTATAGGAAGCCAGATATAATGAGAACAGTTAAGTCTCGTAGTCTGCGATGGGCAGGAAATGTGGCACAAATGGGGAATGAAAGACATGCATGGAAGCTTCTGGTAGGAAAACCAGAGGGAGAACGCCCAGTTGGTAGACCAAGAATGAGATGGGAGAATAACATTAACTTTGATTTGAGGGAAGTAGATTATACAGGGGCTGATTGAAAAACATTGGCCCAGGATAGGGATATATGGAGAGCTTATGTCCGCGCGGCCATGGACCTGCGGGTTCGATAGTGTCAGTGAGTTAGTTAATGAGTTAATATATTTTGATCTAATATAGATTTAACGAATTAAGTATAAAATGTATAAGATAGAAAAATGAGGGGAAAAAGCCATTAAGGATGTAGAATAAATTTAGTTCTCGAGAAAGATTCATTATTTAACAACAAATAATTGTACAAATGTAACTTAAAATTGTCAAGTGTGATAACTTGAGGCGGGAATTCCAGTAGCGGGCAGAGGCTACTGCGAAAGAAGTCTTGTTTTTATTTTGCCCCCTCCCGCACCCATCAGCAAACAACTGTATCTTCGTTATATCATAGAGAAATAATCCTTGGTTGTGCCTTCAAAATCTGCATGTTGGGATAGGTATTGATGAACGGTGGAAGCTATTTGGTTCGATGCTTTCGCAAAATAACTTTCTAACTGGAGTTTGGAGAGAGTGCGAATTTCCTAAACACGCTGTGAAACTGAACAAATGCACTGCCGTTCAGGAAGATTGTAAGGACTCTTGGTAGTTAAAATAACCAAGTATTAGCTTCCGGTTCACAAGAGTACGAAGTGTATGACAAATCACCGTAATGTTTAGCTCTTTCCTGTCCTTCAGAGAAATACGCCCATTTTGTGACGATATGATACCGGTAACTTAACATCTTCGTATGCACGAAGTCTAGGGTTTGATCCGCGGGGAATGTTTATTTATTTATTTTTGTCTTTCATATTTGCATTTTTCCTTTTTAAAGACAACTCACTGTTGGTTATGTGGAATTGTTAATTGTCCAATATCTGAGGGCTATTATGAGGCCGGACTTAGCCAATTTAAAATAAAAGTCACATTTGAGGTAGATCACAAAAAATAGACAAAGCAAGTAAAATTAAATAAATAAACTGTGGAACTAATTGCTCGTCCACATACCACCTGCGTCTGTCATAGCAAGCATTCGCCGCGGCATTGGAGTCCACGAGATTCTAGAAAAGTTCTTGATCCAATGCCACCGCATCCCATGCTTCAACAACTCTATTCCACAAATCGTCCTGGCTACGGTATGTTCCTGACCATTTGGAGCGTAAAGTTGCCTTCATTCTCGCCCACACGTGTTCTGTCTGGTTCATATCAGATGACATTATTGCGTGATCCAAGAGATGGAAATCACGCTTCCCCAAAACCATCTCCGAATCCGAAGAGCATGATGGACCGTATGATTATCCTGTTGGAACACTGGTATTCCTTCAGGATAACGCTCCCGAGCGGAAGGAACTAATACGTTCTTCATAATATAGAGATAGGCTGCCGTGTTGAACCTTCTGTGGATACGTTCTAGAACTCCTGCCCCATCGAACGACATCCACCCCCAAACACGATAAGTTTATGCGACCCGATCTCGCAACAGGATACACATAATGAACATCATGTCGGTAGCCAACCATGTGATATTACGTGGAGAGGACCGTCGTTCGTACTCTATAGACGGTTACTTCGTCGGAGAAAATTACATTGCTTCGATCGAAGTCCTCTCGAGTAGAAGTGAAGACTTAGACTATCCACGATCTTCTCGTCATCCAACCTAACCTTCCTAGCAGCTCGACGGGTCCTTATAACATGGCTATTGAGGCGTCTCCTAGCGGTTGCTTCTGAGTCAGGAAAGTTAGGCCTAATTATTAATTCAGGGAAGTTAGAAATGGATGATGTATAATTTCCCTAATTAAACTCGCGTCCTCTCTCCGGAAGGAAATTCATGGTCTTTCATTGATTACGCGATTTCCTAGGGGAAATCGACTGGTCCATCTTCTTTCCGTAGACGCTGGAACTCCAAGCTCTCTCCTCCCGCTGCGGCAGCGGAAAGACTGTTGCGAATGAATCCTATGAACTGCAAACTTAGATCTTGCCTGTCCGCCATTCTCACGGGTATGACGAAAGTAATCAATGCA
This sequence comes from Diploptera punctata, assembly GCA_030220185.1. Classification (NCBI taxonomy): domain Eukaryota; kingdom Metazoa; phylum Arthropoda; class Insecta; order Blattodea; family Blaberidae; genus Diploptera; species Diploptera punctata. The sequence continues at coordinate 684,874 of JASPKZ010007432.1, read as the reverse complement.
GGAGAAGAATTATAAATTATGTTTGTTTGTGAACATGAGTAATGTCGCCACATTATTTTGAGAATTTTTATATAATTCTCTTTACGAGAACAGGATATGAAATATTATGCTTTCTTCAATCATGTTATATTAAAACTGAGCATATGCAGGATTGTGGAATTTATTCACACATCTTAAATTGCTAACATGTCATGTCATAGGCTTACTAAATTACAGATAGGAAAGGCATTATAGCTATAGTTCTACATTTTCTATATGTGGGAAACCGACCATTGCCTGCTAGTTATTTTTTTTTTCTGTTTTGTATGTAGGCCTACCGCAGGTGTTAGTCCAACCCGCGGCCCTCGCTCCAATCGCATGCGGCCCGCAATGATATTTGCTCTATCATATCGCATTCGGCACGCAGTGATATTTGTAGGTTATAGCCTAATATAATTTATGAAATAAGCAATTCTATTTGGTATAAGATACATTTGAAATAGCAAGACTTTTTCTGTTTCAAACACATGTGTTTGCGAAAGTTCATCCTACTCATCCTCTTACTCAGTGGCGTGCAGTGGTCAGAGCAATTACTCCAGTTGTATGACGAGAAAATTTGACTTATAGTCATTCCGAATTATTCAGTTTACAAATTGTATGGTAATAAAATGCCTTGTAGTTTTTTTAGATCCGGTAAATTTGGAGTTGGCCTACCTTGTTGTACGAGGTGATTTTTCTCGTTGAAAGGTCTGCTGCACGAGAATGGTCTCGTTTGTAAATTATACAATCACTTACATTCATTTTTACTAAATTGACAAATCACATTTATCAGTAACTCGTAAAAATGTAGCCTATTGACTGTTTAACTCATGCCACAAATGCTAGTCAATGACCAATCACGTTTCAATGAATGTTGTTTTACAACCAATGACAGTCGTGTTTCGCCTCGCTATTTATCGATTTCTCTTTATCAGCTCCTGCTTTTGTGATAAAGAAAGCTCCTCCTTTTTAATGTTCTGAACAGGTCAAAGCATTATTTTTGTCCAACAAATACATTGAATATAGCAAATAATGAAAATATGCCTTGATTTTACTGAGTTGTTTACTAAAAAAATAAATGAATAACCCGTAATGTTGATTATGATATATAGTTTAATGTGTTTCATTATATCTCCACTTGGGTGCACTCTTACAATATTGCGATCTTATTTGGCAATAAATAATATGATGAAGCAGCAGTGAATGAACATAACCTCACATTTCTGATTTGTTTTCAAACATTGCCGTTTACATTAAATATATAAATATTTTAAAATAACTATAGTTAAACAATGATTTGTGGGTAAACAGCTTAATTTTATTCGTTAAATAGTCCTAACAAATGCCACTCTTGATTTCCAAATTCTCTAGATAAATTCACGACTCCGTGAATTTATCGATAATTTGGAAATCACTCGTGGCATATGATAATGTTTTTGAACGAACTCAGTGTCGATATTAAATTCAACTGTTGCTTTCCACAAATAGGCCTAATAACTTACACACACATTCGTAATAATCCAATTGTTGTAATTCAGTTATATAATATAAATAAAGCTTCTTAAATTAACAAGTAATTTTTGCAGGGGATGAAGATGATATGAAATATATGTTAAATAAACTAATGGAAGAATATAAAAAATGGGGACTGAATATAAATTTACAGAAAACAGAATATATGTGTTTGGGAAAGGATGTGGATGACCTCATACTCGAAACAGGGAAAATAAAAAAAAAGTTATTTTTTTTTAATATCTTGCACCGTAGCCGAGCGGTTAAGGTAGGAAGCCTTGGCACATAGCTACGGGACTTGCGCTGGTTCGAGTCTCCATGGGGGAAGAAATTTTCTCCTGGTATTTCGGCCAGTATGGGACCGGTGCCCACCCAGCATCGTGAGGCAATTGGGTAGCTACAATAAGTAGCGGCTCCAGGTTGAGGAACCAGCTATAACGGCTGGGGGACTCGACATGCTAACCACATGTCACCCCTACACTGGCTGTTGATCATCTACCTCTGTGATTGACACATGTGGATGTGAAGGGCCAGCAGCCGGCTGGTAAAAGGGCAACCGCTGAAAAGTGGAAAGACCCTCAATCGGAAATCGGGTCAATAATTACAAGTTTAGGTACATGTGAAAGAGATGTTCGACTAAAATTGTAATGGCAAAAAATGTAACTAAGACATTACATGGAATAATTTGGAACAAAAATATCTCAAAGGAAATTAAATGAAAATTTATAAGAGCATAGGCCTAATCCTTACTACAATTCTACCGCGACTATTTTCCCAGAGAAAAATATCCGGGCATTAATAGACATGCACTTCATTTCGCATCACTTTTCGGTAGCACATACATATGCGAACAAGTGTTCACCTGGATAAAACGTGTGAAGTGAGCAATAAGAACGCGAATCACCGACAGTCATCTGGAGAGTTCACTTCGAGTTGCTATAACATCAATCAAACCAGATATCGGATGCCTTGTTCGTGAAAAGCAGTGTCAGGTGTCCCATTGACAGGTAAAAAATTAATTATTTTAATATGATAATTTTATTTATATTGTTCAATTTAGATTATACACGAAAAAATATTGATCTAATTATAAAAATAACTAATATGTGATTAATATTTTGATAAAAATAACATATCAATATATTAGACATTTTATATTTATTAAATTAATTGGTTTATCTTAGAACCTATAAAAATCGGATCATGTGGCCCGCAAACCAATTCACCTTAACGACAGTGGCCCTTTTCCAAAAAAAGGTTGGACACGCCCTACCGTTTTATATTCGTTGTATTATGCCTTTTGAAAAAAAGAAATTCTAGATCTATATTGAGAAATCTGTTTAAAAAATACTGTACGGGATTCATATTGAAGACCAACGTAATGCAGTGTCTAATCATGGTTTTTCCATTAATCATCTGCGCTTTTAAACTTACTTTACATATCTGTGTTGAATTTATAATGTTACATTTTTTAAAGAGCCTCAGCATAAACTATCCGTCTGATCTGTAACATATTTCAGACTACTTACATTGCGTTGTCGTGTGAACAATGCTTCGCATGCGCAGTGCGGAAGACGTGAGACAATATTTCAAGCATAGACAATAATCCCTGCATAGAGCTTTCAAGAGCTCATTCTCTCTCATAGATAACTTCTTTCTGAGCTGCAGTGTACACATTACGTAGGTTATAGGCAGTTTGATCCGGAGTTTTGGCTAATGTAGCGAACGTGAGCGTATTTTGTGCATCTTAAAACCTTCGCAGAATATGTCTGCTTTATTTTTGTGCGCCACAAGCTGAAGTCTTGTTTTCATCTTCTCTTCTTCGGTTGTTGTAGCTTTGATTGTTGACCTAAGACGGACACATGTTGAGCGTTGACACTGGGTGCGCCGAAACCAATATTAAAGTATTTACAGAATCCCCCAGATAATTCTTCTGTAGTAGTAATATTGAACAGGAGTTTGGGAGAATTTTTGTTGCTCATCTCATTCATCTTCGCAATGGTATGATCTGAGCTAAGGTACTGCAGTATACAGTTCTTAACATAGAGAACGAGGTTCTTGAGTAGTGGGATGAAATTGTCTATGTGGCTTTTTACTTTTTTTTCGGATATACTGTCCCCTCTTCGTTAAATACACTGTGCCCTCTTCGTTTTTCAGGCGGGGTTTCTGAACTTCTCAGAATCTTTGAACATAAACGTTGCAGCCCGTCTCGTCCCACTTCAAGAATGGACGTAAAAGTTTATCGGCAAACTGGTATGTTTTTGGTAACGCCTTCTCTTCCTGTTGGTAAAATATTTTGCGTGCTGAAAGTTCTTTTACTGTTCTCGGTGCTATGTTTCGGCGTGGCAACGTGAACGTGTCACAAGATTTTGTGCAAGTAGTGATTTTTCCTTTAAGGAAGCTTCATGAATTCTTCGGACGTCTTTACAGCGGAAACTATTTTCTTTATGTGAACATGTAGGTATGTAGTATTTTCGGGAATCTTTTGGAACAGTACCTATTGAATAGAAAATCGAAGTTTGTATAGGTTGTGTTGCCCACTTACATTTATCTATAATATTAGCAAAATTTACTCTGATACACTGCTTCCAGTATTATTTTAACGTAATATCTTCATACCTTTTATACATCTTAACAATTTTTTTCCAGGTTTCTGGTTGTAGTTTCTTCCTGTGAGGAACACTGGTCTCCTTGCAACCTCATTCAGAATTGTAATTTTGTGGGGTATTGTTTTCCCCTGTAGGATCAACGTCTATAAACTGACCCTCATTGACTACAACTTCAATATTTGAATTTATTTCGCTGTCACTCATCTTCAATAACTAATCTTTTAACACCACAGTTCCTGTCCTGCACACACTTTTGTTAAGGTTAACTTCAACATTCAATTAAATACTAAGCACTCCTTTATAATTATAGTCTGTACTTTTCCACAAGGCAGTTGAAAGCTGTGTTGCCAATATAATTACATGGAAATTAGTGAAACAAGCCATATAGAAAAAAGTAAATTACTGCCTTAGAAACCTCTCAATGTAAAGTTCTGAGATTTTAATAGGTTTTTAATGTTTCTCTCCAGGCGGTCATGTTCTGATAGCTATTTAGCTGACTTTGCAATTGGACTGTTAATTGGTTTTGAAACTGTAACCATGCAGACTTTGTAAGGCAGCCAGATGAATTTTCTATTACTAAAAAGCGAAGGAGAAAGCTGGACGGAAACACTGATGATGGACCAGGCAAGAAAAGGACAATAATTATTGTCAGGTTTAAAATACAAAGTGGATATATGACAATAATAGGTATATATGCACCAGAACAAGGAAAAAAAAAAATTGAAAAATGTTATAAAGAACTTCAAAAAGTAGTGAATAAAATAAATAAAAATGATTATGTAGTTATTGGAGGTGATTTTAATGGAAGAATAGGGTGCCATCCTATACCTGATATAATTGGTACACAAGGAGAAACAATAGAAAATGATAGTGGAAAAGAACTTCGACAATTTGCTATATTTAATGGATACAGAATTACTGACACCTATTTTAGAAAGAAAGAAATACATAAGTACACCTGGTCGGCTAGAGGATTGAGATCAATTATTGATTATTTCTTGGTAAACAGAAAATTGATATATAGAGGTTTCGATGTAGGAACAGATCATTTTCTCTTGACATGTCATATAAAATTATTAGAAAGATGGAGGAAATCAACAAGAAAAATTTGCAATGAAGTAACACATATAAAGTGAATTTATTACAAGAAGAAAGTATAAGAAAGTTGTATGCAAATAGATTATATCAATATATATTACAGAGATAAATAAATAATAATATAGAAGAAGAATGGAGCAACATCTATTAGGCTCTAAAGAAAGCAGCATATGAAGTTCTAGGATTAAGAAGGAAAAATTGTAAGAAGAGAAGACTAAGAATATGGAATGATGAAATTAAAACAGTTATAGAGGAAAAGAAGAAAGCATATTTACAATATTTACAAAAGAAAACTGAAGAAACAAAAGAAATATATTATAAAAAAAAAGGAAGCAAAGAAAATTGTTAGGAAATCCCACCAAGACAGTTGGGATCGATATGTATCTAATCTAGAACATGATCTACATGGACGACAATGGACTGCTTATAGAACAATTAAATATTTAAATAAATCAGAAAAAGAAGCTGCATGTATACCTACATCAATATCAGAAGAACATTGGATAGAATATTTCAGAGACCTGCGATACAACGAGAATGAAAACGAAGAACCAAAATGTGAGAATTTGAAAGTAGATAAAATACAAATGGAAAAACTGGAAGAATCGCTCACATTAACAAATAATAGAAAAGCTAGCGGACCAGATGACATCAATTTAGAACTAATTAAATATGCAGATATATTCTTTAAATTAAGATTCTTGAATTTTCTTAATATGTGTTGGGAGAATCATAATATACCAGCAACATGGAGGCAAGGTATAGTAAAACCAATTTACAAGAAAGGAGAAAGAATCCAACCATCTAATTACAGAGGCATTACCCTCCTAAATAGTGGATATAAAATCTATGCTAGAATAATAGCAAAACGAATACAGTGAATTACTGAATTAACACTAGCAGAAGAACAAAATGGGTTCCGAAAAGGAAGATCTTGTACCGATGGAGTATTTGCCCTGAATCAGATAATAAACAAAAGACAAGAAAAAAACCTAGAAACACATTTGTTATTTATAGATTTAGATAAAGCATTTGATCAAGTAAACAGGGAAATATTGTGGAATATCCTAAAAGAAAAAGGCCTCCCTATTCAGATTATAGAAACTGTTAAGAGCTTGTACTATGGAACAAATATTTGTATTGACCCACAGCTGACTAAAAATAAGACATTTTTTCAAATAAACCAAGGAGTACGACCAGGGTGTTCACTCTCACCTATATTATTTAATATTTATATGGACGATATCCTAAAAGAATGGCAGAAGGTTTTAACTAATGAAGGAATATTAATTGATAATAAAGATAAAATAAATGCTTTATTATTCGCTGACGATGTTGTACTTTTATAGCAGAATCTGAAAATGAGCTCCAAATGTTAGCAAATAAATTTAAATTAATATCCAATAGATATAATTGTAAAATATCAAATAAGTCAAAAGTATTGGCATTTATTGGTAAATATGGAATTAGATCGAAAATTGTACTGGATAACAAAATAATAGAACAAGTAACATTTCCAATATTTAGGATGTGAAATAACTTATAGAGAAAATAAAGATATAGAAAATAAAGTAAATAAATTTCAGGCTATTTGTGGAACCATAAAAAGAACCTTAGGTCGGAAAACAAGGAAAGATATGAAGCTTAAATTATATAAAACAATGGCTGTTCCTTTGTTGTTGTATGGAAGTGAAAATTGGATAATGAAATCAAGGGATAAAATCAGGATACAGACTGCAGAAATGCTATTTTTATGTAATGTGAAAGGATGCACAAGAGCGGATAGAATAAGGAATGAAACTATACGAGAAGAATTAAATATATATAAAATTGAAGATAAAATCAGCTAAAATAATAAGAAATGGACAGAACACTTAATGAGAATGAACAACGAAAGAATACCAAAAAGAACCTTCCTGTATAATCCCAGAGGAACAAGAGATGTTGGCCGACCACGTAGAAGATGGACTCCACTTTTAACTTCGCCGGAACAGGCTGCATAGCCTAAACCATGTAGTAGAAGAAGAAGAAGAACTGTAAACACTTTAATTTTGATTGGTTTTGCTGGTGGATGTGACTTTCTCATCAACTTTTCAGGTGATTTTAATGGGTGTCACTAATTGAAAACTTCAGATCTTCATATAGGATGTTGAGATATTTTAAACTGTCATAATAGTTGATTTTTTAAAAAATGTCATTACACAGATTTTGTAAGTGGATAACTCATATGTTTGTATGACCAGATGAGTTACCAGAACCGGCCACCAGTGGTTGTAATATAACACAATCTACATGTCAATTGGGTTGATGATATTTCATGCAAATATGTGTGTGTGTACTAAACATTGTTCAAGACACCAGATGGTTTGAGATGCATGCTGGTACATTATATTATAATAGGTTCTAACGATACAGGATATGGAAGGTATCGTATTGCCAATTCTGAATAAGAAACAAAAATTGCTAACCACATTTATTACATCACTTTCTGGAGGAGCTTTACACATTATCAGCTTTTTGCAATGGACTATACTTGGGAGGGTCTGCAGTTATTGCACATCATAATACAATGTCTATGCATGTTATTAAGTATTACTAGGACTTTTGTCATCGTATCTTATCTGAATAAATGTTATACTATAATATCAATAATGTTATATAAGTATATAAAATGGTGATTTTTCAGTATTATGGATGTGATTCATGGTCTCTTCCTTTAAAAGAGGAGAAAAGATTACAAGTAATTGAGAATAAAGGCCTTAGGAAAATGTTTGGACCAAAGAGAGATGAACAGACTGGTGGATGGAAAAAAGTACATAACAGTGAGCACTGGTCTTTAGGAGAAACCTGATATAGCAGGACACATACATGATTGGGGAATGAGAGGGGCGTGAAAACTATTTCTAGGAAATTCAGAGAGAAAACATTCTGTAGGAAGGCAAACAATGAGGTGGGATTAAAACATAATCATGATTTGAGGTGTGAATTATACAGGAAATGATTGGAAAATATTAGCTCAGGATAGGAATCGTGTATTTAGAGCTTCTATCTGCATGACCATGAATTTCCAGGTTCAATAGTGCCAGTGAGTTACTAAAAACTTACTCCTATACCATGAATATCGAAACCTAACTTTGGAACAAAAATTCTAGCATTTCTTGTCAGGTCTATATTCATTTTATACAGTAGACATACTTCTTCTGCTACTACTATATACTAATTAACTAATTCATTGGCACCATTTGGTTTGGAAATTCTTGGTAATGCTAACATAAGCTCTCCATACATCCCTATCATTAGCTAACATTTTCCAATCATTCTCTGTATAATTCATCTCCCTCAAATCTACTATTACCATTGCTATTTTTCTAAAAACATTTGGGGTATTCTCGCACTTGATACAATGTAGCAACATTTACTGAAGTTTTCATTATAGCTTTTTATGATGATTATTATAATAAATGGTTTTGCATTGAACAACTATACAATTACATAATAATTAATATTACCTAGCATTGTAACAGTTTCCAGATTATCATTCATGGCTGCTGTAATCTTCACTCTTTCTTCTTTTACTCTTGGTGTCAGTAACAAGATGTCTCCTTTCATAAACCAAGAGCGTACATAACCCACACAGATTGAAATGACTGCAATGGAGCGCCAACCAACTTAATAAACATCAAATTGCTGACAGTTGAAAGATGCAATGAAGCTCTTGTAGGTGTGATGATGAGATTCATTTGCAAAAACCCATGTTCACATTCACTAATGGATGTGGGAACACATTTCACTGCATTGAGAAGAAGAAAGAGGGATGTTGGTATTTTCTTCTCTATTAAGATAATCTCTCTTTCTGGAAGTCAGAAACATGTTTTGCCATATTATTCCAGGATTTTCAGGCCAAGTTAACAAGTCTAACACATCTGCATATTCAGAGATACCAATATCTTCTGACTGTAGCAGACTATTGTCCATCCGCTGTTCTAGAGAATAATAAAATGTGCTGGGTTCAAGATATCTGCATTTTGTTCCCTTTTACGGAGTAATTCCTGTGAAGTTCTTCTGATATTCTGTTGGTGAGAATACAATGTGATGTCTTGTGACTGTAGTTCGGACTTAATTCTGATAATTCTTGAAGGTCATCACACATTAAAGCTAAGTCAAGGATTAAGTCAGTTTTAGTGATGCACTTTAATAAACCTTTGTACATACCTCCCTACTTTTATCATCTTTTGCAGCTATGAAGTGAACAACTAGAGCTTTAAAATTTTCCACACTGCTGACACACTTTTGAAACTCGATGATGCCCATCTGATGCCCAAGATTCTACCTATTCTAAGAATTACAATTTCTAAAAGCTCTGCATGCTGCTTTAACTCGCAACCATTCTTCAGTGACTGATGATAAAATGAATACAATTTGTCTAAGAATGACTTGAAATGATTCACATGTGATGAGAAGTCTCTTTTTATTACATCAACTGAAAATTCAAGTCTGTGGTTAACACAATGCCAAACCAAAATTTGTGAAAAATGCTGCATCATTAATGTAACAATTCCTTTTTTCTTCCCATATTTACTGCTACTCCATCTGTTGCAATTGAAATAAGATTTTCTTTCAGGAATTCAGTAGAAAATCCTATGGATTCCAAACAATTTAGCAAAGTGTTATAAATATCTTTAGCAGTAACATTGTTTAGCTCAATTATATCGAGGAAAATATTAGTGGACTCTTTCATGCCAAGTCTTGGGTTCATAAATAATTTATTGAATATAATACATATGAAGGGGGCACGCCGTAGCGTAGTGGTTAAGGCACTGAGCTACAAGCCGGAGGGTCGAGGGTTCAAGTCCCGTTGGGGTCAGGATTTTTAAACTGACCCAAAACCCTCTGGCGGCACTATGGCCCTGGGTTCGACTCAGCCTCTAACTGAAATGAGTACCAGACACTTGTTCTGGGGTAAAGGCAGCCGTCATGCAGGGCTGACAACCCGGCTGACATAAAAGTGCCGATTGTATAGAAAAAGTGGGAGCCTTAACCTCCCACTACCCCAAGGGCCTCCGGGTCTGTTGTGGGATCAAAAAAAAATATATATACATATGAAATCGGCTAATTGTTGTGCTCTCATCAATAATTAATGAGACTTTTGATCTTGTTTCAATAATTGACTTGAGCATTGTCTTTTTCATTTCTTGTACAATGTAATTAATAATGTTAGTACAAGCATTTCCAGAATGTAAATTTTTGTCCATGTGAACTCTGTTAAGATCTTTCAAGTCAACTTCAGTCTCAAAATCATTCAAAGGTTGATTCTTTTTCATGACTTTATAAACAGTGCATCTCCAGTTCATTTTCAAAAGTCCTAGTGCAAGCATTTTCTAAAAGTCCTCTATAGCACAAATAGGCCGCTGCTTGATGAGCGGAACTTTCTTTCTGCTTATTTTTTTTTTCCTCAAAGAAACCATACGTTCTGTTCTTGAAGCACCAGAAGATGACACAGAAACTGTAGCCCATGGTTATGCAATGTTCATGCCATACCTAATTCTTTCTATCTCAAAATATCTTAGTTTTTTTGCAAGGGTTTTTTTTTTAAACAATCAGTAATTTTTCTCGCAGAATTTACTCTTTTGATTCTAAGTCCAAGAACCTGGAATATCATCTAATATAGGCCTACTATTACGCACATTCATTCAAGGTATCCTCACATGTGGGTTCATTGTTCAGGTTTTCATTCACTTGTATCATCCACTAGAGACATCTAAATCCCTGGCTTTTTGCTTATACAAAAATTATTTGTCAGTTTCAACTTTTTAGATTCAAGAGAACAAGTAAAATAGTCGATTATCATGCTACTCATCTTACCTTAACCTCAAAACTAACTTGCAATGAAATTCAGGATACACCGTGCAATCATGCATACAACCTCAAGACAAGAAGTTAATAACCACTTCACAGACCAATACCAGATTGCAGTCACATTGTTTCATATCAGGATTACATACCTACATGAAAAAAAAATTACCTTGTATACAGAAAAAGTTAAGGGGTACATGTTACCCAGAAAAAGAGCACTGACTACTACTACTAATCTATCCATAGTCATTCTGCCCGAGGGCAGGTCTTTCACTGCAATCATAGCATTTTTATGCTATGCTTTGCAGCTTTACTAGGGAATTATAGGCGTGGTAGCTTTCCACGCCAGTGAAGGATGATGATATTAATGATAAGGATGATGATAACTCTGCCAGGTAAAATAAAGCTATTATTATTATTATTATTATTATTATTATTATTAATGATAAGGATGATGATAATGGCCGGATGATTTTCGGAGACCGTTGGGCCCTAAGCTTCATGACATTTGTCTTACAGGTGAGGAAAAACCCCGAATAAACCTCACCCAGGAGCCTGTTCCGACCAGGAATCGAACCTGGCTCGCTGCATGACAAGGCAGCATGCTACCTGAAGACCACAGCAGTGGACCTAATAATAATAGTAATATGTCTGATTTAAGAAAAATGAAGTATATTGGAATAAGCCACTTGGGTAAACCGAAAGACTGATATAAAAACAGAAGTTGGCACAATTCTGGAAGAAGAATTGTGTTAAATTGATTAAATATATGTGGGAAAGAAGAATTGTGTGTTAATGCAATTTAAAAAAAATTAAAGAGATATATGGTGCATAAAGACATAATTTCCAATATCTTCTATGATAAAGTTACATGGTAATAATTTGCATAAGAAATCTAGCTGCTATTTTAAGGTCCTATGAATATTCAACTACACTGGCAAACAATGTGCTTCTAGTTGCACATGGCAATGAATGTTGTTTAAGAGAAGACAGTGTATACACAAAATCACACACCCAATAAATTCTTAGAAGAACAAAAGGCTGCACAAGGTTAGATCGGATAAAGAAAGGAGATACGGAGGGTTGTTTCTGATCTCTGATAACAAATGATTTTTAAGTTTTACCTTAAGAAAAGCCATGTCTCCACCATCAAGCATGCTCTAATTGATGGCTCTTCACCCGAGCTATGGTTCGACATCTGAGTTTCCGCTGCAGAAGACTCTTACGCAGCACAGCCATGTCTAGAAGTTTCCACTCCTCTTTATATGCTTTCCAGAGACCGTCTATTGTTCGAGGACGCCTGTTCCCCAGTGCCCTTTTGAAGAGTCCAAAGACACAAAGTCCATCGGTGATGCATCAGGAGACTTCACTGGCATGTTGCTGAATGGAATAGCATGTATTCCAGTTTCCTGCTCCATTTCTCCAGGAATGTCAGGGTTGAACCCGAAGTGTGACTAGAGGCCTTGTCTTGGTGCACCCAGACTTGGTTTTTGTCTGTACCATAGAGAGCTGGGATTTCAGTCGGGTAAATTGGGGTGAGAACTTCTTCCTGGTAATATTGGGAGTTGATTTTGGCCTTTTTAGCTACTCTATGAATGGTCAGTTTTTCATTGTAGCAATATCCCGCGATGACCATAAATCCATTCGAGAAACTTTCTCTGCATTCGGCATACCACTTTTGAAAATTGTTTTCACCTCTTTCTCTATAGTAAATTGCCTGGGGTTTGTTACAGTCTCCTAGATAAACATATGCTTCATCAAGTGTGATCAAAAATGTCCATTTTTCTCCTGCCAGGTGCTTTTCATATTTTCCTTCTGTTGGTGCAGCATTCGGCAATGTGACGTGGCAACAATTTGTGAACCCTGCTTTTGTGGCACTTCTCCATGTTTAAATCTTTGTTTATTATGGTGTTTACAGTTTTAAGGGATATTCTCAATCTGTTCACAATCACCCTTTGTGTGGCAGGGTTACCACCAGAGATAAGGACCTTGACCTTTCTGATTACATCTGGGGTGCAGGTAGTAGCAGGTCGTGAATTTGCCCATTTTTTCCCTTTTGGAATTAATCCCAAGCGACCCTTTCCTGTTTTATTAAGCACTGAGCTAATTCCACACTTTGACACCATAAAATTACGTTTTTGCAAGCCTCAATAATCACGGAATAACTATAATTAGAGTCAGAAAGGGCGGTAATATACCCTTCCCAAAACGGGTCTATCTTCTTAGGCATTGTGAGAGCAACATGCGTGTGAGTGTAACAGAAGCAGCACACTGACTGGTTTGATCGCCTCGCACACTCCTGTCCTGATGACTCACACTCCAACGTCACAATCTACATGGCAAATCATTATAAGAGATCGGAAACAACCCTCCGTATAAGAACAGATTTAAATATATATCCATTGAATGATAAAATCAAGGAATATAGAGATAAATGGTTTAGACATGTAGAAAGAATGAATGTAACAAGATTACCAAAAGCAGCATTTAACTACAAGCCAAGCGGTTCAAGGAAGGCCAGTGAAAAGATGGACAGAACAACTGTGAGGCAGAACAGGCAATTTGCCTAGCCTGTGAAGTGAAGCAGAAGTGCAAGTAACACTATGAGGTTTCTTCTATTTATTATGAGTTATGTATTTTGACTCATCTCATATTTTTTCTGATTTTTTGCAGACTATAGTTTCATCACATTTATGCGACATTGTCAATGCATCATAATTGTGTATGTTAACTGTTACAACAGTTATAATGTGTCGACAATGTCGCATAAATACGACAAAACTATAGTCTGCAAAAAATTTAAAAAATATGAGGTGAGTTAAAATACATAACTCATAATAATTAATTTCTAACTTATCCCATTTTCATTATTATTTTATCAACTTTGTATATATTCTATCTTCGTCATGTAGTTTTTTTCTCTAAAGTTATTGTATATCTTGACTATTTGTTATTGCTATTATTCAAATGTCAGTAATTTATTTCCCAGGAACTTGGTTGAACTACATAATCCTTCTTGTTTTCCAATAAAGCTTTGATCCTGAGTACAGTCATGCTGTAGTCAGAGCAGGACACTTCTGTAGATATTGTATTATCATTATTGAATTATCAATAAATGAAAATCTTATGAAGATATGGAGGGAGACAATTGTGTCCTGTAATGATGTGAAACATAGCAAGTGTTTCATGTCTGGGAATCTAGAATTGTTGAACTACTGTTAGAGACAGCCCATGCCTTGTTGATTCTATTTCAAAATGTCCATTTAGTTCTGTTATGAATTTTACATTAAATATTAATTCAGGCTAATAGATAATTTAGTTCATAGTATGAGATATTTTGGATTTTAGTGCCTTTTTTGCCAGAAGATCAACAATTTTATTTGCATGTCTCACACACAATGACTCTTAAGATTTAAATTTTCAAACAATTTTTTAAAAGTTTATATAAGATTGGCTCCGAACAATGAATACATCCTCAAAAATGGTAAAGTGGAATAGTCAGCAGTAGCTGCTTATGCTTGGTCTGAAAAACATGCAATTGATATAAAAGTTAATTTAATTAAACAAATAGAAAAAAACAAAAGAGCTTATGGTTTGGGAAAAAGTCCACATTAAAAAAACAGGAAAGAAATACTTATGAATTTTGAAATTCCCGGGGAATTGATTTGATTTGGAGGTTCATTAATACACCAACAAATGGAATAAGAAACAGTTCTCCTGAATGACCTAACATTGGTCAAGATATTACTGAAGATGAAACCACCTAGGTTTTGAAACTGGTATAATTAGAAGATGGATATTTGGTGAGGTATAAAGAATTTAATTTAAATCTTAAATTAAACCTCATAATGATTTTCCTATATAAATTCAACACAATGACTTACCCATCATTGTGTAATGTTTTGCTGAGTGCTCTTAATGTTTTAATTTTGGTTCTAGTGTCATATGATTTTCTGCTGAAGGACTGGATAGCAACTGATGGACCACTGACATAACTGCATTTGAAAAGTCTTTTAGTGTATACAGAAGGTAATATCTATGTGAGAGGTTCTCCTTCAAATTATGATGAGTTATTGTTTTTGTGAAACTAGTATCTAAAAATATACTCAATTTTAATATAATAATTGCAAAAAGGTACAACATAGAAATCAGTACAAAAAAATTAAAGTGATGGCCTTTTGTGGGAAATACCCTATACCTAGCAAAATTGTTTTAGACATAGAAATTTTAGAATGGGTAAATTAATTTAATTATTTGGGTTATAATTTAACATTTCAAGATGAAGCTGATATATATAAAAGAAAATCACAAATTTCACGAAAGCAGCGTGGATAATTAACTGTATAATGAAACCATCTTTAGTACAAAAGAACACAAGATTACAGCTTTATAAGGTTCTCGCAAGACCAGTAGTAAGATATGGTAGTGAAGCATGAAAAATACAAAGAAAAGTTGAAAGCCAAATAACAGCATATGAGATGCGATTTATGCACCATACAGTAGGCTATACAAAGTGGGACCATAAAAGAAATCAGGAAATTATGAAAGAGTTGAGGTAGAACCCATTCTTCACCATATACAAAACTACCAGAACAACTGGAAAACCCATCTTCAAGGAATGCCATCACATAGAATCCCAAAAGCTATGTTTTGTTACTGCCCCCAAGACAAAAGATCGCTGGGATATCCAAAAAAGCGCTGGATGGAAAATTACTCTTTGAGACCTAACAGACCACATGGCCTAATAATTGCATGGATGGTGATGATGATGGGTATCTAAAAATGTTTCACTGAAGAACAGAAACAATTATATACGGTGTATCTAAGTTATCTTCACAGACTTTGAGGATTTTATAGTTGGGACCAAGAAGGTTATGTTCTCATATCTGGAAATATACCATTCCCCTCCTATAAGCATAACAGCACCACACACATAGAACTCTCCCACTTCTCCTGCTTACTGTATGTTATTTTTGCATTACTTTAGCTTCCACTTACAAGAAGGACTTGATGTTGTAAACATTGACTCAACACAAATACCGTGCCTACATACCATGTTCTAGTACACATAATCACCAACACCTGCCAGTCCAATATGCCATTGTCATAACCCATGCCAGCAGATCATTCTCTATTTCCACCGGAGTCTTGTAAATCAGATCCTTCATGTTCTGGTACACATAATCACCAACACCTGTTAGTCCAATGTGTCACTGCCATAACCTATGCCAGCAGATCTTTCTCTGTTTCCACTGGAGTCTTGTAAATCAGATCCTTCATCTACCATATTTACATACCAGGTTCTAGTACACACAACACCTGCTAGTCCAACATCAGCACTGTCATAACTTATTCCAACAGATCTTTCTCTTTTTCCATCGGAGTCTTGTAAATCAGATCCTTCATGTTCTGTATCTACATACCATGTTCTGGTACACATAATCACCAACACCTGCCAGTCCAATATGTCACTGCTATAACCTCTGCCAGCAGATCTTTCTCTGTTTCCACTGGAGTCTTGTAAATCAGATCCTTCATGTACTATACTTACATACCAGGTTCTAGTATACACAACACCTGCTAGTCCAACATCAGCACTGTCATAACTTATTCCAGCAGATCTTTCTCTTTTTCCATCAGAGTCTTGTAAATCAGATCCTTCATGTTCTGTATCTACATACCATGTTCTGGTACACATAATCACCAACACCTGCCAGTCCAATATGTCACTGCTATAACCTATGCCAGCAGATCTTTCTCTGTTTCCACTGGAGTCTTGTAAATCAGATCCTTCATGTACTATACTTACATACCAGGTTCTAGTACACACAACACCTGCTAGTCCAACATCTGCACTGTCATAACTTATTCCAGCAGATCTTTCTCTTTTTCCATCGGAGTCTTGTAAATCAGATCCTTCATGTTCTGTATCTACATACCATGTTCTGGTACACATAATCACCAACACCTGCTAGTCCAATATGTCACTGCCATAACCTAAGCCAGCAGATCTTTCTCTGTTTCCACTGGAGTCTTGTAAATCGGATCCTTCATATACCATACTTACATACCAGGTTCTAGTATACACAACACCTGCTAGTCCAACATCTGCACTGTCATAACCTATTCCAGCAGATCTTTCTCTTTTTCCACCGGAGTCTTGTAAATCAGATCCTTCATGTTCTGTATCTACATACCATGTTCTGGTACACATAATCACCAACACCTGCTAGTCCAATATGTCACTGCCATAACCTAAGCCAGCAGATCTTTCTCTGTTTCCACTGGAGTCTTGTAAATCGGATCCTTCATATACCATACTTACATACCAGGTTCTAGTATACACAACACCTGCTAGTCCAACATCTGCACTGTCATAACCTATTCCAGCAGATCTTTCTCTTTTTCCACCGGATTCTTGTACATCAGGTCCTTCATGTTCTGTACCTACATACCATGTTCTAGTACAAACAATTGCCAACACCTGCTAGTCATACATCTGCCACTGCCATAACCCATGCTGGAAGAGTTTTCACCGGAGTCTTGTAAATCAGGTCCTTCATGTTCTGTACCTACATACCATGTTCTAGTACAAACAATTGCCAACACCTGCTAGTCCTACATCTGCCACTGCCATAACCCATGCTGGAAGAGTTTCCACCGGAGTCTTGTAAATCAGGTCCTTCATGTTCTGTACCTACATACCATGTTCTAGTACAAACAATTGCCAACACCTGCTAGTCCTACATCTGCCACTGCCATAACCCATGCTGGAAGAGTTTCCACCGGAGTCTTGTAAATCAGGTCCTTCATGTTCTGTACCTACATACCATGTTCTAGTACAAACAATTGCCAACACCTGCTAGTCCTACATCTGCCACTGCCATAACCCATGCTGGAAGAGTTTCCACCGGAGTCTTGTAAATCAGATCCTTCATGTGGTCCCCAATAATCTAGCAGAGTCAACTGCAGAAAATTTGGTCACAGTGACTTATCCATTTCTGCCTAATTTGTTGATTTAGACGACGTTGAACTGAAAAAAAAAAAATGAGATGGTCTGGCATCATCCTGAACTTGCATATCTTAATGAATGTTCAATGGCACTTCTTCCAAGAGCTAATGTAGTTGGTGTTGAATGGAAATCAAGTATGTGTCAGCCATGAGTTTAATGGAAAAAGGTATGACCCAAAATGTGAGCATCCAGAAACCATGTCGACATTTTGATACTGTATTATTGTTGTAAGTCATGAAGGTGTATTGTTTTTAGCAGGGAAACTGTCCTTTCTGAACATGAATTTTTATGCAAAACATAACATTCTTGGTCCCTAATACAAGCTTTTAAAATGGGAATTTGGATACATTCTGTACATTCTAGGCATTGAATTATTTTTACATTTATCTTATATGACACATTTTTCTATGTAGCACAAAAATTGGAATTTATACTATAATTGTAGATTACTCAGCTATTGTAGCACAAGTATTCACATTTTAGAATGGGGCACGGGTTATAAATTATTGTTATTTTTCTCAATAATCCTTGAATGCATCTCAGCTTAATTCGAGTTGAGTAATTCTATCAAGTGGAATATTTCAAGGTTAGGGTTTGGCATTTTAAGTGTGTATAAGTTTACAATATTGCTTTACTCGTTATTCATAGCTTTTCTATTGCTAAATCACACCATTTAGGGTCGAATCTTTGAATGCATTAGACCGTAAATGGCGTTCTCTACTGAGAAAGTTTTATCCTAATATGATTTTGCTTACTCAGAAATCTATTCATGCGATAATAATTGTTGAAATTCGTAAGCTACCTGACGAGGTAAATTAAAGATCATAGCTTAAGATAGAAACGTATCGTGAGAATCCCAAAGGGAACCAATGGTAACCAATGTAGTTTGAAATCTTGCCACTTTATCCAAGATGTTGGACCTTGAAGACTTCGATCATGTTTTAGGTATACGCAGAGAAGAGGAATTTGATAGAGTCTACCAAAGAATTCTACTGGAAGAACAGGAGAATCAGCGTAATATTGCGCGATGCAGACGTCATTGTATACGGTATTATTTGCAGGACGCAAGCGTAAATGCATTCCTCTATAGCAGACGAAAATAACGGAAATGGTTTTATCGCTGAGAATTCTGGGTAATTTCTTGCCAATATTAGGAAAACGACGGCTTTCATGCATGACCAGTTTGTGGGTAGCTAATTCGATCTTTGCACTTGCTCATAGTGAGTGAACTCACCAGTGATTGGAAGTAATTTGAGTAGAGACTAATGTATTTGCATGCGACCCTTAGTGTTTATATCTCTATTTGTAATTAATTTTTTCGCAATTTCATATTTTTTCTTAGGATCAAAAAACCACACACACACACACACACACACACACACACACACATATATATATATATATATATATATATATATATATTCCTCAGGTTGCTATCAGATTCTGAAACAGTAAATTGCCATTTTTTTTTTTAATTACAGTAACTAGATACCTATGCTACAATCCCTGATTATTCTAATTGTGGTATACATTAAAAAGAGAAGTTTGTATACAAACCATATTACAGTCTGTAGCTCATAATGAAACTAGAATAAAATATTACAGAACAGGCAACTAATGCTTAAACCACGAAGTGAAGAAGAAGAAGAATATTGCTGATAAAAAGTATGTTTCTTCCTTTCCTCTCCATACATGTTTTCTGTC
This sequence comes from Diploptera punctata, assembly GCA_030220185.1. Classification (NCBI taxonomy): domain Eukaryota; kingdom Metazoa; phylum Arthropoda; class Insecta; order Blattodea; family Blaberidae; genus Diploptera; species Diploptera punctata. Next base: position 665,068 of record JASPKZ010007432.1, on the reverse strand, counting down.
AGGCTCAAGTCATATCAGTGTTTCATTATTTATTTCATACATTTCAATGATGGATAAATTGTATTTGAAGAGAAAAATATACACTCAGACTGGGGTGTGAACCCAGGACCTTTCACTTTCTATGCAAATGCTCTACCAACTGAAGTACCTGAGAAACTCCAATCTAAATGCAAATTTATGATGTATGAAATGAATAACAAAAACAATAAAAAAGAGGGCATACTGGCTTTATAATATAATTTAAAAATTCTGAATAAAGGTCTTCTTAATAAAGAAGCTCCCATTTGCAAGATCAAAACGGTTTCGTGGCTTTTTGGTGCTCAGGAATTAACAGTGTATATAAGAGACAAATTTGCATTTAGATTGGAGATTCTCAGGTAGCCCAGTTAGTAAAGCATTCACATAGAAAGCAAAAAGTCCTGGGTTCAAACCCCAGTCTAACATATATTTTTCTCTTCAAATATATTGTTTCCATGATTGAGATGTATGAAATTAATAATAAAAACACCGAAAGAGGCCGTACTGGTTTTATAATGCAATTTTAAAATTCCTAACAAAGATCTTAATAAAGAAGCCACCATTTGCAAGATCGATGGAACAGTTTCATAGCATTTGGTGGTCGGGAATTAACAGTGTATATCCATTCATCCATAGTAATTCTGCCCGAAGGCAGGTCCTTCACTGCAATCATAGCATTTTCATGCTATGCTTGCAGCTTTACTAGGGAATTTTAGGTGTGGTAGCTTCCCGTTGCTTTCCACACCGGTGAAGGATGATGATGATGATGTGATAATGATAAGGATGATGATGTTGATGACGGCCATATGATTTCGGGGACCGTTTGGGCCTTAAAGTTTTTCTGACATTTGTCTTACAGGTGAGGAAAAACCCTGATAAAAACCTCACCCAGAAAAAGTGCCCCGACCGGGGATCGAACCCGGGCCCGCTGCGTGACAAGGCAGCACGCTACCTCGAGACCACAGTGGTGGACAACAGTGTATATAAGAAAATATTGCATGTAGATAGATTGGAGTTTCTCAGGTAGCTCAATTGGTAGAGCTTTTGCATAGAAAGGGAAAGGTCCTGTATTCAAACCCCAGTCTGAGTGCATATTTTCTCTTCAAATATAATTTACTCGTGACATATGTTGAGAAAACAGTGAAGCATTTTCCAAAATTAATTTCAATTAAGTATTGTTAATATTAAAATTATATTAATCATGATAGTAATATATAATAATAATAATATTTCAATAATTTAGAATAAGAATTATTATATGAATATTGAAAATTAAATTAATTAATTAGCTCAATTTATAAAATATGATATTTGCATTCAAATCCTTAGCTGACCATAGTTGCTAGAGATGAATGTAAGATTGGGATTTACATTCTATCTGCTCTTAATGTTCTTGTTTCTTGTGATATGTATTTGTATTGTTTTTAGGTGCATGTGTGTAGTGTTGACCACACTTTATGAAAGTTTTCCATATCAATACGTGTAATTAAAAATATTCCATTCTCACAGGGCATTGGCTTATTTTGAACTTTTATGCATCCCATTAGTAAACTATACTTAACTGCTTATTTCATGTTTAAAATTAATATTGATAAAATAGTGTATAAACTCACAACTGAATTTAAATAATTATATGAAAATAACAAAATTATATTAAGAAACTTAAGATTAATACAATAAATTTATATGAAGATATATATAGTAAATTGTAAATTTAATGTTGTTATTTTCTTACAACACTTGTACCCATATCATTAAAGTCAGACTGACTACAGAATAGAATTAATTTATGTATTCAAATTTATTCATTTGTTTTTTTAAAGGTTATTAAAGTTCAAACAGATGCAAATAGTTGAACTTTTATTGTGATTGCTGGTTATATAAAGTGACGTATAAATGTAAATGAGGATGTTTCACGTAATCACTTGATAGAAGGACTTGATTCCATATATCTGTGAGACGTTAGTGTGGACAGAGTGAAAAAATTCAGGTAACACACACTGATAGTAAATAATAAAATCCTAAATTAACTAAAGAAAATTAAAGTTTTTATTATTCATTTTATACATCTCAATGATGGATAAATAATAGAGAAAGTTAATTCATTTATTTATATGTATGCAAATAAATTATATTAGATTTATATTCATTATTGTATACAAGGCTTATTAACAGTTTTATAAATGTTGTTTTCAAATGCTGGGCCTTGGCAATGAAGCCATTAGCGTTCTTGCTCTCTAATATTTCTCTATGGTGGATCCAACAGGTAATACTTCACAGTTTTATAAATTGCTGTTTATTAATTGCCTTTGATGACATGTAGAATGGACTTTTCTCTTAAGAATTTTTTAAAGATTTTTTTTTACTTAAAAATACACATTATTCTTGGCAATCTAGTTGTAGTTTTCTTCAAACTTTGATACATTTTGTCTTTTGCCTCTCTTGCATTACGAATGAAATTTTTTTCCATTTTAAATATTCTTAATTAAATCATAAGGTAGTAGAAAAAAGAATGTGTACAATAAGAATATAAATATTTTAGCACATGTGGTATATTAAAAATTTCCTTTGCGTATTTTAAAATCTCTTAATCATGCTATTTATTTAATGACACTCTTTACCTATTTACTTCGTTAGCATTACAATTCTGATCATTGCTCAGAAGTCTGTTATTTCAGACTTGAGGTTCTCTAACATGTATATCCAAACACAAGACTCGCATTAATAAATGAGTTGGAGAAAATGTTTTAACACCTCACCTTACAAAGTTCCGTGTCTTCACGATACCGGTTTCAAAAGTATAGTATTACTTCCATCTTCAGTCAAATTCCAACTGTTGAAATTTTGTCGTTAACATCATCTTCTGAACTGCCATCTGGTGTAGATTTTATGAACTTGGAGATTAAATCTCCATCTACACCAGATGGCAGTTCAGAAGATGATGTTAACAACGAAATTTCAACAGTTGGAATTTGACTGAAGATGGAAGTAATACTATACTTTTGAAACCGGTATCATGAAGACAAGTAACTTTGTGAGGTGAAATGTTAAAACATTTTCTCCAACTCATTTATTAATATAAATATCTCATAGTGTTTCCTCCCACTGTAAATTTAATTAAACTCACAGTTTTATTTCCTTTCTCAAGGAAACCATGCATTTTTATGTCTTAAAAATCATCAATCCCCAGCTCGGTTTGAACCTGGAACTTCGAAACAGAGGCAAACATGATAACGATTGGTCCACAGGGGACCAACACTCATACTTATAAAAAAAATCTTATTGTATAAATAAATATTTGATAATAGGCTTATATTAATATTCTTTTATAATGCTTGGACGATTTTCTGAATCTAAAAACACATTTACATGTCTAAATATTTATTTGAGAAGCAAAAATTGCATTTAATTCTCAATATTTATAATTTTAGAAGTTCTAAAGAATGCACAGATAACACTAACTTGCAAATTATTACAAACACTATGTATAACTAAATATACTAATTTCTTATGTACAATTTTATCACTCATATTTTTCTTCTTCTTAAACTAGTTTTGAAACCGTCTTCTGTTCCATTGTCAATATTTCATTTTGAAGAGCCATCTTTCACTCCCTAATCAGTACTGATGATGGAACAGAAAATAGTTCCAAAAATAGTTAAGAAGAAGAAAAAATATGAGGTGAGTAATAAAATTGTACATACATAATACCACATAGTTTAATTCCTAAGAAAAGTACACTAATTTCTCTCATTATAATTAATTCTAATGAGGATCTTTCTTTCATTCAGTTTTCAAATCTTTCTTCTAAAAATAAAAGAGTCCAAGAAAACAGACACCAACTGTTTATTTAGGTAAAATTTAATCACTCACCTAATACTTTTCTTCTTATTTTAATTTAAACTAGTTTCGGAACTTTACATTTCAGTTCCTTCATCAGTATCCCCACGACCATTGTTCTGTTGTCTTGAAGAGCCGTCTTTTGCCCCTCTATTGGCAGACTGAAAAACCTCAAAATCAGGTCATTCTCCCCGGAAATTTCAAAGTTCATCAATTTCTCCTCTTCATTTTTTTGAATGTAGATTTTTTCCCAAACAATGAGTTCTTTTGGTTTTTCTATTTGTTTTAATAATTTAACCTGCTTTTCGATAAGATGTTTTTCGGACCATGCATGTGTAGCCATTGCAGATTTTTCTACCTCCCCTTTCTTGAAATTCCTGAGATGTTCTTTCACTGTAGTTTTCAAATTTCTCTTAGTTTTTCATATATAGAATTTCTCACATTCTTCACATTTAATCTCATAAATCACTGATTTGTTTTCTTCTTCTATTTTCTCATTTTTAATCAATCTACTGATGCAATAGTCATTTTTGGATGCCAACCTTATGTTGAAATTTTTTTTAAAAATTTGAAACTTGTGGTGCTTCAATGGATGATATGCGAATTTCCTGAATTTTACATTTTCTTCTTTTCCTTTTAGAAGAGTGCTTTGATTAATACATTTTTGTCTTTTGAACTTGTTTATTTTCTTTTGTATCATTCTTTCTTCAAAACCATTTTTTGTAGCCACATTCATTATGTGTTCTTTTTCTTTTTCATAATTTTCTTTGTTCGTGGGGATGTTCACTAATCTATGTGTTGAAAACTGCTTCTTTGTGAGCTATGTGATTGAAACCTGAAGCTTTTATATAGTTATCTACATGTGTCTTCTTTCTGTATATTCCAAATTATATCTTATTTTCTTTATTCCTTCTTAAGTTGAGATCCAAAAATGGTATAACTCTATTAATTTTCATTTCCATAGTGGACCCTACAGTTTGACTTTGAATGTTCATTAATTTCAACACATCATCTATCTGTTTATGATTATTAACTATTGCAATTATGTCATCCACATATCTGCACCAGAACTTGAAAATTAAATGATGTCCACTAATTATCTTGTGTTCAAAATTCCCCATGAACAGATTAGCTAAGAATGGAGATAAAGGGCTTCCCATCAAAAGTCCTGAATTTTGTTTGTAGAATCTCCCATTGTAGGTGAAAAACATATTATCAATACATAATTTAGTTAAAGTTTTGTATTCAAATACCTTTTCTTTTTCAATTTTATTACTGTAGAGCCAATTTTCTAAAATTTCCGTAGTTTTGTCCTTAGGAATGTTTGGAAACAAGGAAACAGCATCAAAAGAAACTAATCTCTATGATGATTGTAATAGTATGTTTTCTAGTTTTTCTGCCAATTCATATGAATTTTCTATTGGAAAGTTTTCAAATCCATTCATTTTTAATGGTTTTATTTCAGATGCACAAAATTAAGATCATTTTAGTTTCTAAAATCCAGAGTACCCAAAATACTCCCTTAAAGCACAAGTTTCTAATATTATAGATAGTGACTTATCAATATACATTATAGGAAATAATATAAAGAACCATAACCTAAAGTAAGTGAGGAAATGAATGTTTATACAAACCTTCTACAAATGCAAACCAATCTTCTTGGAACATAAAATTCAATTACTTATTTTAGGAATTCTCACTATGAGGTATATTCATTAAGGTAGAATATGTTTATCAATATGAGGTGAGTGATAAACATATTCTACCTTAATAAAATTCAATATTATATATAGAAGATAAATTGATCCCATTACATTAGGGTAATAGGAAGTAAAGACTCGCACCTTTCTAGACAGTTGACATGATATGTCAGCTGGATCACCAGTTTTGCATGATGGATGCCTTTACCTCCAGAACATATGTCTGGTTCTCATTTCTATTAGAGACTGAGTCAATCCCAGGGCCATAGTGCTGCCAGAATGTTTAAAAAATCCTGACCCCATTGGGACTCAAATCCATGACCTCCTGGATTATAGTGCATTATTTTAACCAACTAAACTTTATTGGGTCCCATGTATATATAATTATTAATTAATAGAAAAGTCCACCGCTATGGTCTTGAGGTAGCGTGCTGCCTTGTCGCGCAGCGGGCCCGGGTTCGATCCCCGGTCGGGGCAGTTTTTCTGGGTGAAGATTTTATTGGGGTTTTTCCTCACCAGGAAAACTTTAAGGCCCAAATGGTCCCCGAAATCATATGGTCATCACCATCATCATCATCCTTATCATTACCATCATCATCATCATCATCATCCTTCACCGGCGTGGAAAGCAACGGGAAGCTACCACACCTACAATTCCCTAGTAAAGCTGCAAGCATAGCATGAAAATGCTATGATTGCAGTGAAGGACCTGCGTTCGGGCAGAATTACTATGGATGGATGGAATTAATAGAAACTATCAAATTCGAAAATATCATCATCATGAACAAATTCGTTTTAGGCCATGTGGCCTGTACGGTAAACCTAGCGAAGATGGTCTTGATCTTTCCACCGATGTTTTGGACTTCCTTGGTCCCTATGTCCAGTTGGGGTATATTGGAATGCCAATTTTGGAAGTCTATTTCTTGCCATTCTTCTCAGATGATTTTTCCATTCTTGTTGGTATCTTTGTATATCTTCATTTAAACTTGTTACTCCTATTTCGAAAATGAAAGTTTGAAATCATATCACAGAGGGATTTACTGTTACAAAAGCTTAAGGCAGGGTTGCAGTTTATCTTCAACTCCATTCAAAATTTATCTTGAATGAGCATTAAGAGACTGGAGGAAAAAAGTAAAAAAATGGTCATACCAATTCAAAATATGCATGAATAAATAAGTTGGAGAAAATGTTTTAACATATCATCTCACAAAGTTGCATATCTTCACGATACCGGTTTCAAAAGTATAGTATTACTTCCATATTCAGTCAAATTCCAACTGTTGAAATTTCGTCATTAACATCATCTTCTGAACTGCGTCTGGTGTAGATTTTATGATTAAATTATTCTCGTCGGGGATATCGAAATTCATTGCTTTATATTTATTCTTCTGAATGTATATCTTTTCCCAAATTGTTAATTCTAACGGTTTCTCCAAATGTTTCAAAAGTTTAGTGTCTTTTCCGATTTTATAATTTTCTAGCAAACTATGAGCTGCAATTGCTGATTTTTCAATTTTGCCATTTTTAATATTTCAAAGGTGTTCTTTTGTACGAATTTCTAAATTCCTTTTAGTTTTTTCTATATATGCTTTATTGCAATCATTGCAACTGATTTCGTAAATTCCAAATTTTTTACTATCTGGGACATTAACTTTCTTATTGGTTACTAGTAGATTATCCAGGCTAAATTTGTTAATCGGTGCTAATGTAATATCAAATTTGTTAATTATTTTTTGAAATTTTCTGTGTGTTTCAGGATGGTAAGTAATTTTCTTAAAATGTTTATTTTCTTTTGAATCAGGTTGTAGGGTGGTGTATTCTTTAAGTCTTTTTTGTTATTGGAATCTCTTTAACTTATTTATTATTATCTCCTTTCCAAAATCAATCATATTTTAAACATTGCTATGTCAAATTGTTTTGGAAAGGAGATAATAATAAATAAGTTAGAGATTCCAACAACAAAAAAGACTTAAAGAATACACCACCCTACAATCTGATTCAAAAGAAAATAAACATTTTAAGAAAATTACTTACCATCCTGAAACACACAGAAAATTAAAAAAAAATATTTAACAAATTTGATATTACATTAGCACCGATTAACAAATTTAGCCTGGATAATCTACTAGTAACCAATAAGAAAGTTAATGTCCCAGATAGTAAAAAATCTGGAATTTACGAAATCAGTTGCAATGACTGCAATAAAGCATATATAGAAAAAACTAAAAGGAATTTAGAAATTTGTACAAAAGAACACCTTAGAAATATTAAAAATGACAAAATTGAAAAATTGGTAATTGCAGCTCATAGTTTGCTAGAAAATCATAAAATTGGAAAAGACACTAAACTTTTGAAACATTTGGAGAAACCTTTAGAATTAACAATTTGGGAAAAGATATACATTCAGAAGAATAAATATAAAGCAATGAATTTCGATATCCCCGACGAGAATAATTTAATCATAAAATCTACACCAGACGCAGTTCAGAAGATGATGTTAATGACAAAATTTCAACAGTTGGAATTTGACTGAAGATGGAAGTAATACTATACTTTTGAAACCGACATCGTGAAGACACGCAACTTTGTGAGGTGAGGTGTTAAAACATTTTCTCCAACTCATTTATTAATATAAATACCTCATAGTGTTTCCTCCCACTGTAAATTTAATTAAATATGCATGAATATTCACTCAATTTTGCAGACGACCAACTATTAATTACAGAAGATCATAATGACATTGAATATATCGCAAGAAAACTGAAAGAAGAATATGAAACATGGAGACTTTATATAAATATAGAGAAAACTAAATATCTGTGTATAGGAGAAGAAAGGGAAAATATAAATTTCAACAATGGAGAAGGACTGAAACCTAGAATTGAATGCACTTATTTAGGTATACAAAATTAGACCATTCAAGCAATAACACAGTGGGAATTAAAAATAGAATCGCACAAATGAAACAAGCAATAAATGCTTTAAACTCTATTTGATGGAGCAAAAATATTTAAAAAAAAATAGAAAATAAAAAATATATCAAACCATAATTCAGAGCATTTTAACATATGATGCTGAAGTTTGGCAAGTTCCTAGCAGGGAAATAAAAATAATTTTAAGTACAGAAATGGATGTTTTAAGAAGATCAGCTGGAAAATCTAGAATAGATAGAATATGAAATAAAGGAAATTATGGGTGTACAAGAGAAACCTGACATCATAGACCTTATAGAAAAAAAAGATTGCAGTGGTATGGCCAGAGCAAAGATTGCCTAAACTTATTATTGAATGGATCCCAATAGAAAGGAAGAAAAAAGGAAAACCTGGATAGAGGGTGTACAAGCGGCTATGAGTGTTAGAGGATTGGAGGAAGATCAATGGATGAACAAAGAGGAATGGAGTTTGGTTTCCGGAAGACAGCAGCAGCTGTCATGATACCGGATGATGATGATTTTTTTTTCTGTTGGGTTTTTTTTGGAAGCACATGCCTATTTATGAATTGAAATATAAATAAATATTTATTTGCAAATGAGAAGAATTTGAATTATTTTATGATGAGAATAAACATACATCCTGAAGTAGAATTTCAGCTTTAGAGTAGGAGGAAATAAATTGGTCATTGTTTATTATTTTTACCATAACATTGACCTTTCTGTGACAATAGTTTTCTTTATGTCATTCACCTTCCCAAAGATATTGAATTTAGTTCCCATGATATTCAAAATTACAAGAGCATTGTACTAACATAAAGAAATATTAACTAAATTTTAATTTTAATTAAAAACATTTATTAGTAAACCTCAACAACATCAACATTGGCTAGCTAAAAACCATTCACAATTTATTATCAAAAGCACACATAATTAAGTAAGTTGATAATTTTTATTTTTCCAGAAATTAAGAAAATTGATTTGGCAGTTACCATAAAATAGAATCTTTTGGATGAGCAGAACTTAGTTTATTTAAAAGCACATGATAATAATAATAATAATAATTATTATCATAATAATATCTTTACTTCCCTGGCAGAGTTAAGGCCTTGAGGCCCTTGTCTACCATTCAACCAGGCTAGAAAGAAAATTACAATAATTAGTTATATCTAAATTACATTAAACATAAATAATTACACAGTATAAATTATATTTGAAGAGAAAAGTTATACGCTCAGACCGGGGCTCGAACGCAGGACCTTTTGCATTCTAGGTAAATGCTCTACCAAGTGAGCTATCTGAGCGACCTCCAATCTAAATACAAATTTTTCTCTTATATAAGCTGTTAATTCCCGCACACCAAATGCTATGAAACCTTTGCTTCTATCTTGCAAATGGTGGCTTCTTTATTAAGAAGACTTTTACATTACATTATAAAGTCAGTACGACTTCTTTCAATGTTTTTATTATTCATTTCATATATCTCAATGATGGATAAATTATATTTGAAGAGAAAAATTATACGCTCAGATGGGGGCTCAAACTCAGGACCTTTCACACTCTAGGTGAATGCTCTACTGAGTGAGCTATCTGAGCAAGCTCCAATCTAAACACAAATTTTTCTCATATATTCGCTGTTAATTCCCATGCACCAAATGATATGAAACCTTTGCTTCTCTCTTGCAAATGATGGCTTCTTTATTAAGAAGACATTTAATTGAGACGTATGAAATGAATAATAAAAACAATCAATTACATGGTATATCTAACAATACAATTATTACCTATAATATATGTTGATTTACTCTAGATTTAATAAATAAAATATAAAATGTACAAGATAGAAAAATGAAAATAAAACTACTAATGACAGAATAAACTTAATTCTGGAGAAAAATTAATTATTTAACAAGAAGTAATTGTATAAGTGTGACTTAAAAGTGACAAATGTGCGGCAACCTCTGATATCTTGAAGGAGGGAATTCCAATAATGGGCAGAGGCTACTGTGAAAAAGTAAAATAAGAGTAGGTGTTGTGGAGAGGGATTGTTAAGAGAGAGACTGTTATCTTGTGACCTATTATCAGTATTATGGTAAGAATATAACTTCTCAAATCTGGATGCCAGGTAACTAGCTAGGACTGTGGGAATGCAGAAGCTTGAAAAGAAGTGAAAGAGAGTGTAATTGAGGACGTCACCCTGACAACGACTTGTGGTGGTATACAGCCTTCTAAGGGCAATTGCATATCCTTGAAGTACTGTTCTTGTTCTAACATATATTTAAATTTTGTATATATCTGAGCTGCTTAGATAGCACAACTGTAGAAAGAGTAAAGTGTAACATGTTGCATTAGTCTTGCAGGTGATCACATGTTCTTACAATAGTTTGTGCTTCGTCCACATGTAGGTGAGTTGTTTTAAAAATGCTGTGATTGCATAGTAATTCTGAAACTATGGAAGGCAACAAAGGAAGAAATTATCCTATGAACATCTCGTACTTAACACATTCAGTACCGTAAACCAGTTAAGGCATTTAAAGAGACTATTGTGTATGCGGCCGTTGGTCAGTTAACTCGTTTTAGAGCGGGCACGAAGAAACTGCATTTATATTCGGCACCTAAATATTGTGTTGGCTTGGAGATCATAGATGGCATGTAAATGTACATTTTCTATTCCCGTTTGACACGTTTAGCCTTGATAAATCCCCTTTTATTTTTAAAACAAACAACGCATGGAATTCGTTCACTGAAACGTACCTCCATGCTCCAATGCAGTCGTATATGTTTCTCGTTATCGCGCTGTTGTTTGTGCGTGAGTGAAACCATGGCGAAAGAAAAATATCTCACTGAAGAATTATTGAATATTTTGTATAATGATGATTCAGGTGATGAACTGATTCCTGAATTAGAAGATTCACAAAGTGAAAGTGAAGATGAACTTCCACTTCCTGAAATTGATACGCCGATACCATGTGATGTCAATCACCCAAGTTATTTCACTATCAAATCCTACTAGGATATCTCCTTTAGGTATGTACAAAATTTGAATTTTCTAGGACTAATAGTTTGTGAATAATGGTCCATTTTGTGAAGTGCCGCAAAAAGGGTAGCTGGGGTAATTAAATGGCTGGCCTGTGGATTTAAATGCCCTGCTCAGTGCCTGGTACTGAATGTGTTAATAAAGATCCGCCTTCTCAGATGGTGCTGGGACCATAAAAAAAGTGTTAAATTTATTACACTTACTTTTTAGTTTTCGAAAGTGCACAATGTCAAAATGTTGCACATATTTCCAGTTAGAGGCCATAGCTACTTACAATTTAACCGAAATTTTGGCTTATACTGCATTAAGATGCAAAAAAAAAAATTGACAGTGGAAACTGATAAAGAATATTGTGAAGTTATTTCGTCTTGTCGAAAAAAAAAATAAAGAATAGAAAAAACTCATACGTATTCCGTTCTATGGGAGAGATCCATTTTGAAAGAATGATCAGGAACACTGAATCCATCCCTCATGAAGAAACTAACTAGTAAGCAGTCTCCTTTTCAGATTCAAAAATACTGCCAAATACTTTGTGAGCCTTCAGGAAGAGTGTTTGCTTCTAAATTCTATGGTAGTGAAGCATGGACACTAAAAAGACAACATGAAAGAATAACGGCTTGTGAAATGAGATTCATGCGCAGAACAGCGGGTTACACCAGATGGGATCGGAAAAGGAACACTGATATCTGAAAAGAATTGAAGACTACGCCAATTTTGGAATATATTAAACAGTACCAACTAAATTGGAAACACCATCTTGAAAGAATGAGTTCAAATCGGATCCCCAAAGCTGTTTATAATTATATACCAAGAGGATGGAGATCACTGGGCCATCCTATGAAACGCTGGAGGGAAAATTTTCTTAGGATCATAACAGGCCTTGGCCTAATACTTGGAAGGAAGAAGAAGAAGATATATTCAACAAATTCATATTTTGGAAAAGAGAGTATGTAGCAAGCGAACTCATCTTGACATGCCCCCAAAGTTGAAGTGTGTTCCGCTTAAACAGACTAAGGAAATATCAAATTAAATGCTTCATACCTCTCCTCATATCCAGTCTTCTAAGTAGACCGCAGTTTCAAATCCTTGGCAGATTCATCTTCAGTACCCTCTCGTTGACTGATGTTATGTCGATTAGAAGATTTGCTACTTCTTCCCTCTATTGGTGGACCAATAAAACTCAGGATCCAGTCAGAATCCGTGGAAATTTCGAAGTTCATAAGTTTTTCTTTCTTGTTTTTTTTTAATGTGGATTTTTTCCCAAACTGTTTAGAGCATCAGCATGTAAAGCTTAAAGTTCATACTTGAAAAAAAAGTATATGCTCAGACTGGGATCTGAAACCAGGACATTTGGCTTTCTATGCCAATGCTCTACCAACTGAGCTATCTGAGCACTCCAATCTAAATGCAAATTTTTCTCATATACATTGTTAATTCCCGTGTGCCAAGTGCCATGAACTGTTACTTGATCACGCAAATGACAGCTTTTTTTAAGAAATAAAAAATTAATATAAAAATATATAATTAATTATAAGAAATAAAATATAAAAATAAATAAAACCATAAAAAAAGAAGCCATCATTTGCATGGGCGACCAACGATTCATAGCATTTGGCGCTCGGGAATTAACAATGTATAAGAGAAAAGTTTGTATTTAGATTGGAGTGCTCAGGTAGCTCAAGGGAAGAGCATTGGCCTAGAAATCCAAAGGTCATGGGTTCAAACCCCAGTCTGAGCATAAAATTTTTCTCTTCAAATATGATTTATTAATAGCTATGTTTATACTTTTTTCAGAGCACATAACAAAATGGTGAGCTTAAGAGCAAATCAGATGCCTAACGATGATGATATAGTGATATCAGGTATAAGTGGTCAGTTTCCAGCTTGTTTGAATGTTGATGAATTTCGTGAAAAATTATTCAATAAAGAAGATATGATTGAAACAAGAAAAGAAGCTCATTGGCAATCTGGTGGTGAGTTGATTTTGTAATAATTGTAATACTTTTGTAATTATTTCTTGGTTTTAAAAAACTATTTTTTTTAATCCATACTTTTTTTAATGAAGTTCATAAAGAAAAAAAATCTTACATTAAATATATTAGGAAATTTTTACTTCAGGTAAATCTTCAGATTTTTTATTTAATTATAATTGGCGAGACTAGAGCTTTTAAAAGTTGAGTCTCTTCACTTTTAGACTTGCAATAATGTTTAATAATTTAGGAGATAAATTATGTTGCTATTGAATTTTAAAAAAAAGATTCCAAGTTTTTTTTTTTTAAGTTGAGGTTATACATTTCTAGATTTACAATAATGTGCTCATTTTTCTTAAAGAAAATTTCATGTTTAAACCGGAAATCGAACCATGGACCTCTGATTCTGTACATCGGTGTGCAGTCCACTACACCATTTCAAACATAGCACAAATTCCAACATTCCTTTCCACTTATACAATTCAAATTAAAATGAATATAACACCAAAATATTAAGATTTTTTGCTTAAAATTATTGTCAAATTCTTGTTAAAAATACTTAAAATAGGTCCACTGCTGTGGTCTCGGGGTAGCGTGCTGCCTTGTCACGCAGCGGGCCCGGGTTCGATCCCCAGTCTGGACAGTTTTTCTGGGTGAGGTTTTTATTAGGGTTTTTCCTCACCTGTAAGACAAATGTCAGGAAAACTTTAAGGCCCAAATGGTCCCCGAAATCATATGGCCATCGAAATCATCATCATTCATATTCATCTTAGGTTAAGCTTAGGATTAGGGATTCTCCTGGCGCACCATTATCATCATCACCCATCATATCATCGGGGCCATGTAACCCTGCCTTCCAGGTGCCCCAACCTCAGAAGTGGGTTACAAGTACGCGATGCCAGGAGAGAAACCAGGAATGTCGAAAGACAACTTGGGCATTTGAAAAAAAAAAAAAACTTAAAATAGAAGTTGCCATTGTTGATAGAAAGCTATCTGCCATCGGGAGAGAATTGTATAAGTGGAAAGAAATGTTGGTGTTTGTGTTGTGTTAGGAATGATGTCGTGGGCTGCATACCAATGTACAGAATCGGAAGTCCACGGTTCAATTCCTGGTTCAAAACTTAATTTTTCTTTTCAAAAAATAAATTTATCCAGGACTGGAACATGTTAAAATAAATATAACATCAAAATGTGCTCATTGTTCAATAGTTTGAGACATAAATTCAATAATATTGAGCACTGATCTGTCAACTTTAACGGGATACACTGTAGAAAGAGCGGTCAATGTAGAGGCATTTTAATGCAGTTATTTTGGAAAATAAAATAAAATGGTGAAAAATGAGTTTAACTAATTTACTGGCACCATCAAAACTTAAGGTTCATGGCCATATGGACATAAACTCTCCATACATCCTAAGTTAATGTTTTCCAATCATGCACAATATAATTCACCTCTTTCCAATCATGCTTACTGTCATTCTCCTAACTCATTCTTGGCCTATCTACTGGGTGGTTTATCTTTGGTTTCTCCATGAGAAGTTTCCATGGCCCTCTTTAATTTTCCATTCATGCCTCATCACAATCTGTGAGATTTAACTTTTCTTTTTTTTTACATCTGGTTTCCCATAAAAATCATATAGCTCACTGTTACATTGTTTTCTCCATTTGCATGTCTATTCGTCTCTCTTACTTTACTTTATTTTGTTAACCAATTAATTTTTGCTAGCTTTCTTTCTTTATAATGTCAGCACATTTGTCATCCAACAATTTATTTTAACTCTTTTTAGGGGTAGCCATGAGTGAATTTTGAAACTCCAAAACTAATAGAGATTTTTTTCAAATTTTTACCACAGATGTCTACTAGTATGAATAACATTTATGATAAATTTCCAGTGATTTGTTATATTACTTCGCAAGTTACATTATTTTTTCTCTTTTTTATTTGAATTAATTATAAAAGTTCCTTGCAGTACAATTTTCAATGTTTTGTTCCAATATTTTGTCAGGATATTCATTATACTCATTGTTTCTAAAGTTGCATTAGATTTTTCTGTGCTGTTCATATTTTTGAGAAAAAAATGTTTTTAACTGATTTTTCATGTTGGTGGAAATCGAGATAAATATGACAATATAAAAAATCATAACTCATGAGCATTTTGAGTATGATTCAAATCCAATGCAATTTTGGTTCTATGTATTCTTACAGATAAGTGCTGAAAATTTCAGTTGAATAAGGTGAAAATTGCAGTGCAAGGAACTTTTTTTAAATGGGCATGCACTTGAAAAATACACTTTGAGAAAAAAATCTACAAAGTTTTTCATGCTTCTTATTGCTTTAATAACACACAGTTCAAATTTCTGTGTTGAAACAAATATTTCTTTTAGATATTTGTGCCAAACTGTATGGTATAGACTCTTATTACCATTTTGGGTTTTTCCTTTTGTAGCTCTCTCCAATAATACATTTGATGCCAATCTTTGATATATTGGTATCATTTTTGCCACTAGTTCTGGGGGAGTTTAAAAATGGCCACCAGGCTTTAATAATGGCGAAATAACGAGAAGTTATATATTTTCTTGAACAGGAAGCTTAGGAGAATTTTATGAGAGATAAAACATGAAATGTTTGTTTTGGTCAATTTTCACTCATAATTCACTCATGGCTGGCTACCCTTAAATAACTTAAAATTTCTGATGCTGACATTTAATAATATCTCATACCCACCATTTTATATATATCCATCCATCCATAGTAATTCTGCCCGAGGGCAGGTCTTTCACTGCAATCATAGCATTTTCATGCTATGCTTTACAGCTTTACTAGGGAATAATAGGTGTGGTAGCTTCCCGTTGCTTTCCACACCAGTGAAGGAGGATGATGATGATGGCCAGATGATTTTTCGGGGACCGTTGGACCCTAGGCTTCCTGACATTTGTCTTACAGGTGAGGAAAACCCCCGGAAAAACCTCACCCAGGAGCCTATCCCGACCGGGAATCGAACCCGGGCCCACTGCGTGACAAGGCAGCATGCTACCTCGAGACCACAGCGGTGGACTTTATATATATCAGTTTCTCCTTTATCTGAACATTCCAATATTTCAACTCTATTAGTAATTACTATTTATTGCTGCATTTTTTTTGTAATTGATTTTTCAACAGATTGATGGTTTTTATTTTTTTTTGTTTCTCTAATAATTAATTGATTTATTTTAATTTCAGATTAATTTGTATAAATCTAAATTTAAATTTAAAAAAAAATTAATCACCTCAGCTCATACTTCATCTTCTATTAAGACCAGTTTTGGAACAACTTTTGTTGAAGATGGAACTAAAGTTGTCCAAAACTGGTCTAAATAGAAAGTGAGGTGATTAAAATTTTTTAAAATTGAACATATACCTCATATTGTTAATTCCTAAATAGTTAAATTGTATAAATATATTTGTATTTAATTATAATAATTTTTTCAATGTTATAAAATATTTATTCTTCTTCTTCATCATCATCCAAGGATTAAGCCGTTGGCTCGTTCCAGTTTCATGAAAGCTAGAATTGTTAGAATTATTCAGACCATCTTCTGTGTGGGCGTCCAACATTTCTCCTTAAGTTATTTCTGTATCTAATTTTTTTTACTGGTTTAGTGGAAGAGAAGGAGCTTATGGCCTTAATTATTTCAGTTAAATAAATAATAATAACAATAATTATTATTATTATTATTATTATTGGCATTATTGGCAGTGTGGTGCAAGCGATTAGACACTCACCTCTCACTGCTGGGTCCCAAGATTGAGTCTCAGTCACTCCATGTGGGTTTCATGGAGAATGAAATGGAGCTTGGACAGGTTTTTCTCGTGGTTTTCTCCTGTTTTCCCATGCTATAATTTCATTCTACCATTTCTTCATACTTATCTCATCCATTTCATTTCGTTTATCTGCCCCTGTGATGGTGCATCAGGCGTAGTTGGCCGGCACCCTTGTCATTCACAAACCTCTATATAAGGGGCTTCTTCTCATCCCTCGACCTGACCCTGAGTTGGACATGAGTCAAGGATATTATATTACAGGATATTATAATTATTATCACCATCTTGAAAGAATGAGTTCAAATCGGATCCCCAAAGCTGTTTATAATTATATACCAAGAGGATGAAGATCTCTGGGCCGTCCTATGAAACGCTGGAGGAAAAATTTTCTATAGGATCGTAACAAGCCTTGGCCTAATACTCGGAAGGAAGAAGAAGAAGAAGATAATTATTATTCATTTGACCCTGCTCATATATCTTAGAATAATAAAAAAACTCCATGCTGCGACAGCCCTGGATGATCTTTGGCCAATCTGCTGCTGCTGGCCTCACATCTGCATGTGTTAATCCTTAAGGTTGATGATCATTCAGCCAATTTAATGGTGATATGCAATCAGCATGCCAGGTCTTTCTGCTGTTATAGCTGGTTTCCTCAACCTGAAGCCATTACTTATTGTAGCTACCCAAAATCCTCAGGATGCTGGATAGGCACTGATTCCATACTGGACAGAATTTCATGAGAAAATGAGTTCCTCATAGGGACTCAAATCATCATAAGTCTTGTAGTTGCATCAAGACATGTTGTCTTAAACCACATGGCTATGTCACAGGATGTCTTAAAATAATATTTAATTGTACTTCTTTTCCTAGATAAGCTGGGTGTTACAAGGAAAGCAGGACATATCTATGGAGTGAATAAATTTGATGCAAATTTCTATGGCATGCATTTTAATGTAGCTGAAGTTTGTGATGCTTTGTGCAGAAAGTTATTAGAGAAAGCATTTGAAGCACTTGTTGATGCTGGTAAGAAATTTAAATTGAACATTGTTTAACAATAGTGGTCTATCAAGAACTGAAGTAAATGATTAATTGTAATTTTAAAAAGAAATGTTAACGCTTGAACTGGTACTTGAATCCGGAACCTCTTGTTCTCTGTATGAGTATGTTCAAGCTATTATACAAATGTTAACATTTCTTTATTCATATACTGTTCTTAAAGATAGGGTGGTTTAAATTCTGCTAGGTAGCAGCAAAGTGCAGCTGTTGCTTGAATAATTTTTCCTAAACTAGAATAGTTCTATATGAAACCTCTGTGATGATATTTCAATATTTTTATATTGGCACTTGGATCATTATTCCTAAATTAATAAATTTATGAAGCTATGTTAATCATTGGCTAACAAATGCTTTTATTGAGATTTATTTTACTAGGAAAACTCATAAATTGTTCCACAGGATTCTCATTTCAAAAATATATACTGAATTGTAAGTACAAATTTAAATAAATAAAGAGAAATTAATTATTAGACAACAGGTAACTGTATAAGCGTGACTTAAAGGTGCCAAGTGTGCAGCAACCCCTGATATCTTGAGGAAGGAAATTCCAGTAGCGGGCAGAGACTACTTATATATTTGAGATAAAATCACTTATTCCTCTTTGCTTCTAACCGCGTTAATTATCATATAACGACCCTACTGAAAAACTGCGTGTATTCCCTATGTGGAGAGTTCCGACACCTACCGGTACCACAGAAGAATTATTCTTCTATCGATTTGAAGGCACGAACCTCAAATCGAATCCAAAAATTATACATTATTGAATTGTACACATTTTTCTTTTAAAAGTTGTAGTATGGCTTCCATGCTGAATATAACACTTTGCATGCTAATAAATTCATGTGAATATATAAGTTTTATTGGTAAAAATAGTAACTAAAAGAATTTTACCTCAGACATGTAGTGATAGACTGTAAACAGGCCATCTAGCGCCGATGCAGAAGTTGCTGATATCAGTCTTAATTTTTCAGTATGTTTTCAATATTATTCAGTTATATTCATTCTTCTCTGTTGTCCAAGTCTAAATCATGAATTTGATAAAATATATATATGTAACAAAAAAGTAATAAATATTTAAAATAAATTGTAATAAACAAATTTGAAATTGTTATGAAATTACTAAAAATATATATACAATGAAACTACAAATATGAGGTGAGTCAAAACAGACTAACTCATAATAATTAATATATATACATCCAAATTAATACCTGTTCAAATGGAAATCAGACTCGCATTATGTTGATAGGACCAACTTCTGTCTTTTCTAAATCCAATGCTGTGAGATAAGTCTTATTCAGAATAACTATTTAAGACTATAGGATTTGCTACAAAATTACTGTCTTGATCTAATGAAAAAATTGCATTGTTTTGTAACTGTTACTTCCAGATCCATGTTTACTGGAACTTATTTTTTTCTTCAATTGTACTAGGTCGTTTAATAAGTAATGCACATAATTTTAATTCTTGATTATCTGAACAAAACTTTACAAAATGTATCTTCAATCCCTCGTATATAACATCACGAAGTTTCATTGTTTTCCAACAGATGGCTATGATGTACTTTTAAAATGGCAGCTTTTCATGAAAGATGTACAAAATAGAGAGCTGTGATTGAATTTATTTCTACAGAGCAGGAGACCATTTCAAACATTCACAGACACCTAAAAAATGTCTATGGGGATCAAGTAGTGGATAGAAGCACTGACAATCAGTGGGTTAGTAGAATGTCAATGGCAGAATGAGGTAAATCAAGACTATCAAATCCCCTGTTCTTCATTCACAGCTCTCTGCTTCATGCATATTTCACGAGCAGCCAGCATTTTAAAACTAAAATATATCCTAGCCATCTGTCAAAGAAAACATTTAAACTTGGTGACATTATAAAGGAAGGATTAAAGATATGTTGTGTAAAGTTTCATTCATTTGCAATGAAAGGCAATGAAGAACTAGAATTATGTGCATTATTTATTGAACGTATCACATACTTCTGTTCTCAACATTTTGGATCATTGCTTTTGAAGCATCCTATATAACTAGAGTAAATAATCTTTATTGAGAAAAATATGAACAAATAAAAAAAAATTTGAGGATTGATAAATAAGGTGAATCTGGTTTCATCTTACCTTATAAAAACCATTGTGTTCTATTTGAACATGCTTCATCAACTTGTCCAGATTGTTAAATTTTATGTTGTCGGTCTTAGATATCAACTCTCACTACATCTTTTGGTTGATGGAAGAACTTGCAATCAAATCATTTTCCCTGGGAATTTCGAAATTCATAATCCTACTTTTTGTTCTTCTGGATGTAGATGTTTCCCAAAATGGTGAGTTCTTTTGTACTTTATAACTGTTTGTGAACAAAAAATTATTAAAACAGAAAATACAAAAGAACTCAGCTTTGGGAGAATATCTACATCAGAAGAACAAAAATAGGATTATGAATTTTGAAATTACTGAGGAAAAGGATTTGATTTGCAAATTCTTCGATCAATCAAAAGGTGGATTGGGAGTTGACATCCAGGGCTGATGACATAAAATTCAACAGTCTAATCAAGCTGATGATGATATCTTTAGCATATTGAAACATATTCAAATAGAGTAAAACCATTTATGATGTAAGATGAAATCATATTCACCTTATTTAATAAGAACATCATAATGTTACTTCCTATTGTAATTTATTAATAAATTGGAGGATTTTAGTATTTGTTTATTACAGGCCTATTGAATATTCTCATATATTATTAACATTTATTTGATTATTCTAATTTTATTAATGTACATACATTGGCCTTAGATAATCATATTTGAACACAAAATATAGGTATTTTTACCCAAAGTGCTATAATTATTTTTAAATACAAAAAAAAATTCTAGTAATAATTAAGATTATATTATTTTTGGTCTGGACATCATTGAGGTAAGATGTCCAGACCAAAAATAATATAATTAAAATAACCTCAAAATATAACTTCCTAAAATTAAATAATAATTAAGATATTTGGTCTGTGTATTCGTACCTCTTATGGTTGTTTTTCTTGAACATGTGTGGCAAGGCTTCTGAGCCCCATCCTCAGTGTGATCGCTGAAGATGGGGTTCAGAAGCCTTGAAACATATGTTCAACAAAAACAACCATAAGAGGTAAGAATACACAGACCAGATATCTTAATTATTAAATAAAACCTCTTAATTAATAGTGAGTGGAGAACATATTTTAATCGACTCACCTCATACATTTTCAAACTTCTTTGATACCGACAGTTTCAGACAATATCATGTCCTTCTTCAGTCATGGCGTCCATGAAGAAGGACATGATATTGTCTGAAACCGTCGGTATCAAAGAAGTTTGAAAATGTATGAGGTGAGTCGATTAAAATATGTTCTCCACTCACTATTAATAATATAACCTCATAATGTTTACTTCCCAATATTAATTTAAATAAAACCTCTTAATGTTACTTCCTATTGTATTTTTAAAATATATTCCAGTAAATTCATGAATAGACTCCCTTTATGAAAAAAATGAGCTCTGGCTCCCTTTATAAAAAATTAAACTCTTATTTTCATACAAAAAACATAATATCCACTAATTTTAAGAACATATATTACTAATAGTCTTTAAAGTTACAATTAGCGTGACTTATTTTATTTTAAATGAATTAGTTTATTTCATTGAATATGAAGTTGTAACAATTAATTCAGTCTTAGTCCCATTCCATCTCAGTTGTTGCTCATGACTAGAACTCAGAAGTTGAGGACATATAAAATGCTCATAAAAGATATTAAAAAATACCTAAAGATATCCCACAAAAGACCTATAAAACTGGAAAAGGATGTAAAAAGTGTTGCAGTTACTAACTGGTGGATAAAGACAACCTCACTGCCTTCACCCTCTATTCGAATTAATTTTCACAAAGCGGCAACTTCTTAGAAAATTTGAAATCAAAATACAATAGTTCAGGAGGTTATTTGGCTGGTGGTTACAAATAATGTGGTATTTTGTGAAGATTCAATAGTTTCTTGCAGAACAAAAATGTGTGGAATGTAAAAAGTCTTTTGAAAGTAAAAGTAGATAGTGTTTTTAAAAGAAGTTGGAATTGTGACTAGATTCTGCAGATTCTGAATTATACAAATGGTATAAATGTAGTCAAAAGAAGGTAAAGTTGCCTAAAAAAGCAAAAAAAAAAAAAAAGACCAATAAACCAAGAAACATAAAAAAAAAAGGACAAATAAATCCCACCATTTTCTTGCCTACAATGGTACAATGTATATTTATATTATATGCGGGAATTGACAGCATATATAAGAGAAAGATTTGCATTTAGATTGGAACTTGCCCAGGTAGCTCAGCCAGTAGAGTATTAGCCTTGAAAGCCAAAGGTCCTGGGTTCGAGTCCCAGTCTGGGCATATAATTTTTTTCTTCAAATATGATTTTATATTATGTTGGGCCTTGAATTCAGACATAAAATGAAAAAAGGATATTTCCTCAACTTCCGAGCCCTACTCATGACGAATAAGGATTAAATGTACTTAACATTTTTCTAATATTTTCAGGAATTAATCCTGCAGACATGGCAGGAACCAATACAGCTGTATTTACGGGATCCGTCATAAGTGAATCTGAGAATATTGTAGCACATACAGTTATAAAATATAAATATGGTATGCTGGGACATTGTAGATCTATGCTTGCTAATCGGATATCATATTGGCTTGATGTCATTGGTAAGTATATTCTAAAGATGAAGTTGTTTTACAAATATTATCAGCTAATGAACGAAAATTTGTAAATAAAAAAAATCTAGAAATATGAGGTGAGTCAAAATATACAACTCATTAAAAATAATGAAAATTTGTAATTTTATGAACATTTGTAATTTTATGAATATTTGTAATTTTATGAATATTTGTAATTTGTAATTTTATGAATGAATTTTTGTAATTTTATGAATATTTGTAAATTTTATGAATATTTGTAGTTTTATGAATATTTGTAATTTTATGAATATTTGTAATTTTATAAATATTTGTAAAACTGCCTTTTTGTAATAACTAGTAAAAAATTATTATAAACTAAACTGTATGTTGTCCTTGCCTAGAAGACCCTGGTCTATTAGGTGCCTGTTTGTCCTTGCATCCATATGTGTCAGTCACAGTGTTGGGTGTAAGGGTAACATGTGGTCAGCATGTCGGGTCCCTAATTGTTGCAGCTCATTTTTTCAACCTGGAGCCACTATTTTTATCATATGCTGGATGTGGAGTAATTCCATACACTCTCTGAAATTCCATGAGAAAATTTCTTCCTCCATTGTAATTCAAACCAGCGTGCATCCTGTAGCTAGGCATGATGCCTTAATTCCTCAGCTATGTGTAGAAAACATTTCTTATAAGGCACTATTATAATTTTAAATCACAAGAGATCTGAAATTATTACCAATAATAGTGTAGAACAAACTTCCACCTTCAATTATCTCGGTTGCAATCTCTCTTACGTACAATATAAAATATTATTAATTAAATAAAAATAAAACATAGTTTTATTTGATTTTCATATTTTTTATATAATTCAGTGACAGCTGTTTCAGTACACTGTACCTTCTTCAGACATGTTAACAAATTATGAATTGTGTTCCAACTGATCTAAGCAACAATATAACAATATTTATTTAAATTTTTTAATTTAACAAAGGGGATTCATTCAAATCAAGTTGAGAATTTAACAGTTTGTTACTACTTTTAAATTAATTAATTTCTACAGCCTCCAAAAGATCTAACTTCTTACCCTTATCACAAACATGTAAAATTTCAAAATTTTGATCGAAACAATGATTAAATTGGAATAGGTGGTTAGCGTATTTTGAATATTCTAAATTTCTGTTATATGCTCTCATGTATTCCTTTATCCGAGAGATAAAAGGTCTACCAGTTTGTCCTATATAGACATTGTCACATGTGCCACACTTCACTTTATATACATCTGATAATTTTTATTTTGGTTTTATTGTTTTTTATTATATTTTGTAAAGTTTTATTAGTTTTAAATGCCACATTAATGTTCAACTTTTTAAAATGTTTAGATATTTTATTTGAAAGTGGGCCTATGTATGACATTACGACATATTTCTTATTGTTTTCTTTGGGTAAAGGAAAAACTTTGTTAATTGCTTTTTTGTAATGAACTTTCTTCTTCTTCTTCTTCCTTCCAAGTATTAGGCCAAGGCCTGTTACGATCCTACAGAAAATTTTCCCTTCTCCGGAAAATTCTCGTATAAGACTTGAAAGCATAATAATAGTCCCTTCGATTGGTTGCTGGCCAAAGGAAGGCAAGACCAGTGATGAGGCTGCCATCTTATAGCCTCTGGTCAGGCTTTTCTGGAGAAGAAAAGAAAATAAAGGAAAGAAGAAATGGAAGAAAGGAAAGACTCCCTAGCCCTCGGATGCCCTAATAGCGTCGGGGTCGAAAAAACAAGAGTTAACCAAGAGAGGTTAGATAGTAAAGTTAAAAGAGTGCAAAACACAAGTAAGTGGAAGAAATGTTTTGCTCGGCTTGGGCACCTTGTGGTCGCCATCCACATATCCCCTAGATGAGGACCCCTGAGCGGAATGAACTTTCTTAATTAAATATTCTATAATTTTAGGGTCATAGTTATTATTAATAGCTAATTGTTTAATAATATTCAATTCATTATTATATTCCAAGGGTGAAAGAGGCATATTTAAAAGTCTATGAATGTAACTATTAAAGGCATGTCAAATCATATTGGCCAGATTTCAATAAGTTTTAGGCACAGTTAAAATGAACATAAACACAAATGTATTAGTTTTATCCTTTCATCCATATCAACAGTATCTTAAAGCTATTGGAGAACAAGATGTTTCAGTGTTTTTATTATTCATTTAATACATCTCAAAATGAAGGATAAATTATATTTGAAGAGAAAAATATAATAATAAAGAAGCTGCCATTTGCATGTTTGAGCAAGAGTTCATAGCATTTGGCACTCGGGAATTAACAGTGTATAAGAGAAAAAATTTGCATTTAGATTGGATTGCTCAGGTAGCTCAGTTGGTAGAGCATTCATATAGAAAGCAAAAGGTCCTTGGTTCAAACCCCAGTCTGAGCGTATATTTTTCTCTTCAAATATAATTTATCCTTCATTGAGATGTATTAAACAAATAATAAAAACATTAAAATATATTAATGAATGAGTTGGAGAAAATGCTTTAATATCTCACCTCATAAAGTTGCGTGCCTTCACAATACCAGTTTCAAAAGTATAGTATTACTTCCATCTTCAGTCAAATTCCAACTGGAATTTGAAACTGGTATTGTGAAGGCACGCAACTTTATAAGGTGAGATGTTAAAGCATTTTCTCCAACTCATTCATTAATGTGAATACCTCATAGTGTTTCCTTCCACTGTAATTTTAATTAAATTAAAATATATACCTGGCAGGTGCAGTTGTCCTCAATTAAAAAAAAAATAAAGAATTGTAGGTCTTATAGAAACTGGCTTCCATCATCAGCTGAATGTGCTACTAACTGTTGTTGTTTTGTGATGCTCTTAACATCAGCGGCCTTTCAGCATTGTCAGGTTTCCGAACGGCCTACAGTTCTTAAATTAAAAAAAAATTAAACTGCCAGGTATATATTCTAATATTTTACTTCGAAACACATTATAGATATGTTGTCTTTTCATTTAGACCAGTCCGTTAGATTTATGACATTCCTGCTGTAAAGTCCTTATTGGCTGGTTTCAGTCTTTGGCATTGTAGAAAATGTTTTTTGTTCATGTCAGAGATTGGTTCATGTCAGAATGTATATTCTTCTGATTTAAGTGTATTTAATTGTATTCATATATACATCAAATTAGTCATGTATGTTTTATGTTCTTGATTCTGTTTTGTTCTCTGAATTTTTTGTTTTTCAAGGTCTTGAATTTTCTTTCTTGCTTGAGAAAATTTTCTCTGTTCTTTATTTATAACTTTGAGAATAGCTATTGCCAAATTTAATTGATAAATCAAAATGTTAGTTTACTTTAATCATCATCATCATCATCACTCCAGGGATTAGGCAATTGGCCGTTCCGACTTCATAATGCATCAGCCCAACATCTTCTAGGTCTTCCAACATCACGTCTTCCTCTTGCTTGATAATTTCTTGCTAACAATGGACATCTCTCCTTACTCATTCCATCCATATGATCAATCCATTTCTGTCTGTAATTCGTGACTTTATTCAATAAAGGCTGTACTTTCAATTCTTCTCTTATATCCTCATTTCTTATTCTATCAAGTCTTGTACATCCTTTTACTTGTCTTAGGAACCTCATCTCCGCCGTCTGTATTCTATCCTTCTGTTTTTTCATTGGAGCCCAAGTTTCACATCCATACAATATTGTGGGAACCGCCATAACATTATACATTTTTATATATAATTAATAATCCAATGAAATAATCTATCTCAATCATTCCATGTCTCCTTTTTCATAATTTCTATCCCTTCAACTGTTCATTTCTCCATATTCTTCTTCTCCTATAAAAATTATCAAATTTTGAATTAATGAGATTTAATTTGATAGTGAATGTTTTTTTTTAATTGTGTGTGTGCACATGTAATTTATTCAAATTTGGGTTTAACATTATTTAAATTATATATAGGATGGTACCATTAAGTTTTTGATTGTTCCTTTTTCAGAAAACCATTTGTCTTAGAGACAATTGTTTTTTTTCAAATAAAATTATGTGACTTATTTTTCATGAAGGTACAAGCGTAAGCATTGTGAGCATGGAGACATGTGGATTTGAAGCACTGACAGCTGCATATGAAGAGATAAGGTTGGGCCGTTGTGATGCTGCAATAGTTTCTGGAGCTAATATGGTTTTTACACCAGAGATGTGCTACCATTACAAAGAAATAGGACTTCTTAGCAAGAGTGGAAAATGTTGTCCTTTTGATGAAGAAGGTATGTAATAGGAATAAAATAAGATTAGTCTTGAAATAGACTAGTGGTTACCATGCTCGCTTCTAGTTTCAAGGTTTGTGTATTTTAAGAACTTGTGGAGATCAAATTATTATCGTCAGGAATTAAAAAATTCATGGCTCTATATTTATTATTCTGAATGTATATCTTGGAATTAACAGTTTGGGAAAGATATACATTCTCTAGAAAACTGCAGTTTCCGTGTTTAAGAAAACATATACTATGTGGTAAGATGAAAAATAAAGACTCATTAATTCCTGAAAACTGCAGTTTCCATGTTTAAGAAAAGATAAACTATGAGGTAAGATGAAAAAAAAAAGACTCATTATTCCTGAATTAAGAACCTCATAATGTTATTTCCCATATTTAACTATGAACTTGTTTATAGTTTTATAAATATATCGTAAAAAGCTGCTCAATTCTTTTTTGGTGACCTAGCAATATATATTCATAGTTAAATATGGGAAACAACATTATGAGGTTCTTAATTCGTAAATTAATGAGTCATTTTTTAACATCTTACCTCATATTGTTTATTCTTTCTTTCACTCACCTCATACTTCATAACTCCTCGCAAACCCAGGGTTTTGTCACATCATTTGTGACATTCTCAATGCTGTGTCATGTTCACAACTGACATCCAACGGCCTTCTCAGTATATATCAGAAGGCTGTTGGACGTCAGTTGTGAATGTGACACAGCATTGAGAAAGTCACAAATGATGTGACAAAACCCTGGGTTTGCGAGGAGTTATGAAATATGAGGTGAATGAAAGAAAGAATAAACAAAATTAAAAAAACCTCATAGTGTTATTTCCTATCTACATAACTTAATCTTACCTCATATTTTATGTTCCTTCAAACACGGGAACTAGTTTTCGAGAGAAGGATCTCTCCCATTTTCAACCGACATTATGACTACCGGATTTTCGTTGGAATCTCCATCAATAACGTTGCCTCATCTCTAAGTTCATCAAATCAACACCAGATAGCAACGTTATTGATGGAAATTCCAACGATTCCAACGAAAATCCGGTAGTCATTATGTCGGTTGAAAATGGGAGAGATCCTTCTCTCGAAAACTAGTTCCCGTGTTTGAAGAAACATAAAATATGAGGTAAGATGTTAAAAAATGACTCATTAATTTACGTAGCAATATATACCTTGATATTACACATGTCACTTCTGCATCATAATAAATAATCTTCCATTTATGTAAACAGTGACTAATAGTAGTGTTCCTAGTCCATGTATTGCAATCTTAACTTTTAGTATTAATTAAATAAAAATAAAACTTAGTTTTATTTGATTTTCATATTTATTAAGATATATTCAGTGACAGCTGTTTCGGTACACTGTACCTTCTTCAGACGTGTTAACAAATTATGAATTGTGTTATTATAGTACGTATCAACTGATCTAAGCAACAATACAACAATAATTTATTTACATTTTTTTAATTTAACAAAGGCGATTCATTCAAATCAAGCTGAGAATTTAACAGTTTATTACTACTTTTCAATTTATTTATTTATACAGCCTCCAAAAGGTCCAACTTCTTACCCTTATCACAAACATGAAAAATTTCAAAATTTGGATCGAAACAATGATTAAATTGGAATATCGATCCAAATTTTGAAATTTTACATGTTTGTGATAAGGGTAAGAAGTTGGACCTTTTGGAGGCTGTAGAAATTAATAAATTGAAAAGTAGTAATAAACTGTTCAATTCTCAACTTGATTTGAATGAATTGCCTTTGTTAATTAATTAAAATTCATCGGAGAACATATTGTTTAAACAACTCACCTCATAGGATTCATGCTTCCATGATATCGCGATTTCAAACATAATCATGTTCATCGTCAGCCATAACCGACTGAGTCGGAGTTATGGCTGACGATGAACATGATTATGTTTGAAATCGCGATATCATGGAAGCATGAATCCTATGAGGTGAGTTGTTTAAACAATATGTTCTCCGATGAATTTTAATGATTATACCTCATAATGTTTACTTCCCAACATTAATTAAATATATGCCTTTGTTAAATTAAAAAATTTAAATAAATTATTGTTGTATTGTTGCTTAGACAGTTGATATGTACTATAATAACACAATTCATAATTTAACAGGTCTGAAGAGGTACAGTGTACCGAAACAGCTGTCACAAAAATATCTTAATAAATATGAAAATCAAATAAAACTAAGTTTTATTTTTATTTAATTAATAAATATGGATTTTCATCAAGTAAACACCAACTCAATTGATTATTTAACTTTTAATATATAAAAATCTTTTTCCTACAGATGACAATACCAGGAGTTATAAAATTAACATGATGCATCTCTGAATCTTACTTTAGTTTTCTTAACTGAATGTCCACTGAATTGTTAATCATTACATTATGGAAAGATACATGAACAATATGAGGTATTAAATTAAAAAAAATATAAGTACTGAATTTGAGACTGAGTGGATCTCATTCTAGACTGTTTAGGCTACCAAAACAAAATTTTTATGGCATATCCCAAGAGTTGAACCTGGAACTCTTGAAATGGTAGTCTGAATTGCCAGTCATTACATAATGGAGAGACACATGGACAATTTGAGGTATTAAGTTAAAAAAATATAAGTCCTAAATTTGAATCTAGCAGAATACAAGTAGAGTACATTGCTTTGATTATAATATTATACTACAATGGTGGGAAAAATTTTATTTTCTACCATAGCCCACTCAATAACAAATCTTTGTTCATATACAAGTATAGCCTTGGCATTCTGAGTATTATTTGTTAGTCAAATGCGATTCATTTGATCACTATACCTCTTCTGAACTAAGTTTCTGTTGTAATGTAAACAAAACAGATGTACTTGAAATTCATTGGAGAACATTTTTTAACAACTCACCTCATAAATTTCGTGTTTTTCACAATACTGCAGTTTCAAAGTAATCACGTCCATCTTCAGCCATAACTCCGACTGATGAAATTCTTCGGCCGTCAACTCTTCTATTATCACCATCTTTAGCACTGCTTTTCTTTGCAGCTTTACTAGGGAATTATAGGTGTGATAGCTTCCCGTTGCTTTCCACACCATGGATGATAATGATGGCCAGATGATGTTCGGGGACCTTTTGGACCTCAAAGCTATCTGACAATTGTCTTACAGGTGAGAGAAAACCCCAGAAAAATCCTCACCCAGGGAGCTTGTCCTGACCGGGGATTGAATCTGGGCCCATTGTGTGACAAGGCAGCTCGCTACCTCGAGACCACATCGGTGGACCTTCTTCATTTAATAATAACTATATCCTGGTGTTATTCTAATAACATCTGAAATAATTAAGTTTAATTCTTAAAAACAAAATTAATTATTTTATATGTTAGTATATGCCATTACTGTAGGATAAGTAGTATAGTTTTTCATGTTAATTTTAAAGTCAATAGTTAATGGAATGTAATGTCTACCGTATTCTTAACAGCTCTTAAAAGGATTGTCTAGTCACCTTACAAAAAAATGGTAAGTAAAATGGACTTTTGGAGAATAAGCCATGCTACAAGATATAAGGAAAAGATCTTCCAAGAATTCAATCATTAATGTGCAATAAGCCACACCACAAGATGAAGGAAACAGATCTTTCAACCAATTTAACTGGAAATACACACCTCTCATATTAACTTTTTGTCTTACAAGGGAACTTTCAACCATTGCATGCTGAAACCTACCTTGAAATTTCTTCCAGAGAAGCATTGTGATGTAGCAAGATCATGTCCAAAAAATAATCTGCAGCTTTTAACTGCAAGGCATTAAAATTTTTACTTAATACTTAATACAGGCTTTCCACTTTACAGCAGTTTGCCTTTGATTCCTGCTTTCCAGAGATTCCTATCTTCCCATTGTCCATCTTCCATACCCCCTCTTCATCATGGCATCATATATTCCCTCATACCATGCTCTTCTATTTCTTACCCTTCTCCTTCTGCCTGGTACCATCCAATCCAACATCTGTTTAGGCCACAGGTCTTCCGGCATCCGTTGTACATGTCCATACCATTGTAGAGCTCTCTTTGTTATCCTATCGATAACAGTTTCTTGTGCATCCATTTCTTGTCTGATATATGTATTTCGAATATGTTGTAGCCTGGATATTCTCATACTTCTCCGTAATCCATCCATTTCTGCCGCCAAGATTATTTTCTGCATCCTTTCATTTATTGTCCAGCTTTCTGATCCATATGTAAGTATACTTTCTATTATTGTCTGTATAATCCCTTTTTGTTTTTCTGGTCAAATTTCTATTCCATAAAAGACCATTCAGGGATCTAATCGCCTTCCTTGCACAATTTACTCTGTTAATAATATATTTTTCACAAGTACCAGATTTATCTATTATAGATCCAAGATATTTAAATTCTTCAACACGTTTAATTATCATATTATTTATTTGTAGATCTTCTTAATTTCCTCCGATTACTATATATTCTGTTTTAATATAATTTATCTTCAGTCCGCCTACCTCAAATGCATCGACCAACTTTCTGATCATATATTCTGTATCTTCTTTATCTTGTCCTATTATAATCTGGTCATCAGCGAATAATAAATTGTGCAGTAAATGGCCATTAATGTTGATTCCCATTCCCCTACATGACTTATTCCAATTCATTAATACATCTTCTAAATATATCTTGAACAATGTTGGTGACATCCTGCATCCTTGTGTTAATCCTTTTGTTATATCAAATTCTGAGGATATTCTATTTCCAACCTTAATACTTGCTTTACAATCGTACATTCTTTTTATAAAATGTATGAGAGATTTAGATATTCCAAACTTCTCCATTGCCACCCAAAGCTTGTTGATGGGTACAGAGTCATATGCCTTTTCCAGGTCTATAAATGCCATATGAACTTCTTTTCCTTTAGCCAACATCTTTTCCGTAATCTGCCTGATCACAAATATATTATCAAGGCACGATTTACCTGCTGTGAAACCTGTTTGTTCTTCTGATATTCTATTTTGTATTAGTTCCTCCAATCTGATTTTAATAATTGTACTTAAAGTTCTACTAATTGCTGCCTTAACACTGATGCCTCTATAGTTTGATGGATCGCTTTTATTCCCCTTTATTTTTGTATATTGCACTAATATACGATAACTTCCACTCATCTGGAATAGGATCTCTTAGGCATTAAAATACAGTGTCAAATTTCTCATTTAAACTGCAAGGAAGTAATATAACTCTTGACTTTGTGGATTGGATAATCCTAACAATCTGCCCCTGTGATGCATCCTGCCTCACTCCATTTCACTCAAATAGAGACATCCATCTGATTCCCACAATGGCTTGCCATTGCTGGATTCTGGCTTTGATTTCAGATATATCTACAACAGGTTTCAACCATAATTAACACAAATTGACAGTCTTCAACAGCCTAGTACATAGATTGGTAAATATACCTATGAACAATGAAAATTTTGAAATAGAAAAAGAACACATAATCAAGGTAGCAAAAGAAAGTGGTTTTGAGGAAAAAATTATGCACAAAAAAATTGATAAGTACAAAAACAGAAATTGAGAAATGAAAGCACTCTTCCGATAGAAAAGTCAAAGGAAAGGAGATACAAGAAATTTACATATCGCTCTTGGGCACACAATAAATTCCTAACATTTTTTGGAAAATTCAACATCAAATTAGCACCAAAGAATGATTATAGTTTAAAAAAACTTATGAAAACCAACAAAAAATGAAAAAAATTGAAGATAATATAAAATCAGGAATATATCAAATAAAATGTGTAGATTGTGATAAAGTATACATAGGTGAAACAAAGATAAATTTAAACATTAGAACTAAAGAATACATAAGAAATTTAAAAAAAGGAGAAGTGGAAAAATCTGCAGTAGCAGCTCATGTTTGGACAGAGAAACACAAAATAGATATAAATACAAAATTATTAAAACAGTTAGAAAATACCAATGAACTCACAATATGGGAAAAAATGCATATACAGAAGAACAAGGAGAGGATAAGGTGTACTTACTATCGCAAATAATTTTTTCTAAGTTCTATAGAATCGCAGTGCACATGCGCTAGTGCTCCATGTAATCACAGAAAGATAAATGCAACCTCCAGCAGTTGGCGGTATATGTATGTGAAATCAGTATGACCAACATTGACACAAAATTCCCAGAACTTGTCTAAATAAATATGTATAATTAACACGAGATGAACTAGTGGAAATATGATTTTACGTGGTAACCGTCCGACATTTTGAATTTTTCATAGAATAACAGATATGAAGAGGTAATTTATTTTACGTATCAAATCACATTTAAAAAGCAAGGAACCTAAAAGCTAACCAAACCTAAATCAATTACTGTAACACAAATCAATTACTCTAACGTGGGTGAAATCCAGGGAATGTGGAAATGATGTTGGCAACATCTGGAGTATTTTGGGTTGTTGATGGTGGCAACGTTGGAACATAGAAGAGGAGGGAAAATAGCAGAAAGTAGCAACTAAGCAATGTAGGACGATCATGTTTTATGTAAATATATAAATATAAAAAAAAAGATCGTTGCAACATTGGAAGATGTTTAAAATGTGTTTAAAAGTGTTACAAAATGTTTTAAACGTGTTTAAAAGTGTTTAGTGCATCAGTGGCATAAGAAATTAATATTTAATTTTAGGAAGTTATATTTTGAAGTTATTTTAATTATATTATTTTTGGTCTGGACATCTTACCTCAATATTAATGTTGATTTGTTCTTGGACATGTTTCAAAACATTTCTGTTTTATCGTCAACTTTCCCAGACTGGTTTTATTTATGTTGCATTATGTTGCACCACTTGGATGTCGATGTCAGCTCCATCCTGTGGTTGGCCAAAGAACCTCCAAACAAGGTCACCCTCCATCGGAATATCAAAAGAAGAAATCAACATTAATATTGAGGTAAGATGTCCAAACCAAAAATAATATAAATAAGAAATTAAATTGAAAATTTTTTGCGACGGTTAGTATACCACACCTCAAGGAGAAAATTATGAACTTTGAAATTCCTGGAGAAAGGAGCCTCATTACCAAGTTCCTTGGAACACAGATCCAGGGCCGACAACTTGAAGAAAAGAAAAAACCAGTTTGTGACAAGCTGAAGATAGAGCAATAGCTTTGAAATGATCGTCCAACAAAATAAACATATGAGGTAAGAATGTTAAAAAATACAAACTCAAATATTAAATTAAACCTCATAATGTAACTTCTTAATGATTTTAAAATTAAAATAAAATAAATTCAGTCTTCTGCAGAACAATGGACAGTCAACACAATAGTCAGATAATGAGTTAGATATGCACGACTCACCTTATATTTGCAGACTTTTTGAAAATCCAGGATTTTGATGCCTTAGGCATCATTATCATTTCTTTCTAAAAAAGTCGGAATCTAGTTGAAAAAGGAGACCAGTTTGTGACAAGCTGAAGATAGAGCAATAGCTTTGAAATGATCGTCCAACAAAATAAACATATGAGGTAAGAATGTTAAAAAATACAAACTCAAATATTAAATTAAACCTCATAATGTAACTTCCTAATGATTTTAAAATAAAAATAAAATAAATTCAGTCTTCTGCAGAACAATGGACAGTCAACACAATAGTCAGATAATGAGTTAGATATGCACAACTCACCTTATATTTGCAGACTTTTTGAAAATCCAAGATTTTGATGCCTTAGGCATCATTATCAATTCTTTCTAAAAAAGTCGGAATCTAGTTGAAAAAGGAGACTATGGTCTCCAAAATATTCTCCATTTTAAAAATTTAATATGAGATGAGACTTATATTTTCAAATAAATCTCTTAATGACATAACCTCATGGTGTTACTTCCTTTCAATTATTATTAATAAATCAGATCTTTATGAAAATAATACTTTTATTTATTTTATTTTTTTGCAGCTGATGGTTACTTACAAAGTGATGGTGTTGTGGTCATGGTCCTTCAGAGAGCAAAGGATGCAAAGAGAATATATGCAACTGTTGTGAACTCAGAAATTAGCCACTGTGGTGAACGTAGTGGATATTTCGTAACTCCATATGGTGATGGTCTGACATTTCTATTGGATAAATTTTATGATAATTGTGGAGTGGATCCTTCTGAGATTGCTTACCTTGAAACTGAAGGTGTTGGTGTAAAAGTTAGTATCACGTGATTTTACATTGGCATTATAAAAGTAATATTTTATGTATTTTTACTTACATTTTTTTACACATTTGTCGTCATACTTACAGATTCAATGTTTCATCAGACAAATTGCTCAAATGAAAAAGAAAGAAAAAAAGAGAGATTTAAATTATTTTGCAAAGCTTTAAATCACGGTTTAAAACAATTTAAAAGGTTGAATATCAAATGAATTGTGAATTCTTCTTACCTGATACATCTATGTTTTTTAACACAGAACCGCGGTATCAGGAATCATCATTCCCATCCTCAGCCGTTGTTAACAACGGTTGATTCTTCATTATGCCAATCATTTTCTAAACTGCCATCTGGTGTTGATTTGAAGAACTTTGTAATCAAATTTGGTTCGTCCAAAAATTCAAAATTCGTGGTTCTAGTATTTTTTTTTTAATGGATTTCTTTTCCCAAACTGTTAATTCCAAAGGTTTAGATAGATATTTCAAAAGTTTAGTTTCTTTTTCAATTCTATGATTCTCTAATAAACTACTTGCTACTTTTGCTGTTTTTTTTTCAATTTCACCATTTTTTATATTTCTAAAGTGTTCTCTTTTGCGAGTGTTCAAATTCCTTTTTGTTTTACCTGTATGTACTTTATTGCAATCTTTGCAATTAATTTGATAAATTCCTGATTTTTTATTATCTGGGGTGTTAACATTTCTGTTAGTTAACAGAAGATTACCCGGGCTGAATTTATTAATCAGAGCAAATGTTACATTAAATTTTTTGAAAATCTTTTGAAATTTGTTATGAACTTCTGGATGGTAAGTCAATTTCTTGAATTATTAATCATTTTTTGCAATTATGTTTCAGAGTGGAGTATTCATGTAACCTTTTTTGCTGTTTAAATTTCTTTAAATTTTTCTTTATTATGTCATCACCAAACCATTTAAGTTAGCTATGTGTACAATACGATAATATTCACTCTCAAAATCCTCTTAATTTAGTGGAATATTTATTTATCTGTATAATAGACTGTCGAAAATTGCATGTTAATGTGAAACATGATTAAAGCCTGAAGATTTAATGTAGTTATCAGTAATGAGTATCTTTTCTATAAATATTCTTTAAAGTTGCTCATTTCTTATTAAGTAAAAGTCCAAAAATGGGATTTTGTTATCTTTTTCTATTTCAATAGGAAAAACAAAAAGGAGTTTGAACACTCACAAAAAAGAACAGTTTAAAAATATAAAAAATGGTGAAATTGAAAAATCAGCAATAGCAGCAAGTAGTTTATTAGAGAATCATAGAATTGAAAAAGAAGCTAAACTTTTGAAATATCTATCTAAACCTTTGGAATTAACAGTTTGGGAAAATATATACATTTAAAATAACCATACTAGAACCATGAATTTTGAGTTTTCGGATGAATCATTTTGATTACAAAGTTCTTCAAATCAACACCGGATGGCAATTTAGAAAATGACCGGCACAATGAAGAATTGACAGTCATGACAACAGCTGAGGATGGGAATGATGATTCCCAATACTGCGGTTCTGTGTTAAAAAACAGATATATGAGGTAAGAAGAATTCACGATTCATTTGATTTTTTATTAAGAAACCTCATAATGTAAAAATTCCCAACTTTATTATATGAATTTAATAGGTTACTTGGTAAAGGCTATGTCTCCATTTTCAAAATTTACAGAATATAATGTATATAATGTAGTAGTAGTAGTCTAATGCCCATTAGCTTGGTTGTGTTCCATTTGCTTTTTGGCTTCCCAATAGAGTCCTGCCAGAGTTCTTGTAGGTGACATCTCACAGCTAGCAAGATGATCTTTGTTCATGGTAGTGTTATTGTCTTGGCATAGGATACAATTTGGAGAATTGAAGATTCCAATTTTATGGAGGTGTGCTGCCAGGTAGTCATGGCCTGTTAACAGTCTTAATATTGCTACTGCTTCATGTCTTGGTTGTTCAGTTTTTATTCTGCAAGATAGCTGCCCATGGTTTCTCATTACTTTGTGATTTGAAGTACTCCATCAGTTCTTTCTGGAAGTTTCTTTTAATTATAATTTTTGCAGAATGGTAGGGCAGGGATTGATTTGTTTTCTGTAAAATTTTGGTGCCCTTTTTTGCTAAAAGATCCGCCATTTCATTTCCATATACCCCGCAATGAGAGGGGATCCATTGGAGCTGGATAATTTTATTTTGTTTGGTCAATACTCTTATGATCTTTTTTATTTCCAACACTTTTCTGGAGATTGGAGAGTCATATGTTGTTATAGCTTGTATAGCTGATGTTGAATCACTTAGTACAACTGCTCTCTGAAATGTATTTATTCTGTAGAGGAGTTGTGTTAGTGCTAACTCTATTGCCTGAATTTCTCCATCGAAGTGTGTGTAATTTTTTCCTACTGCAACATAGAAGCTAAACAGTTTTGAGTAAATTCCAGCTCCAGCTCCGTCTTCTATTTCCATTCTGGATCCATCTGTATAGATATGTACCCATTGTGGTTCAGGATATAGACTGTGAATGGTTTCCAATGTGATTTGTTTTAGTTCATCTGGGGTCATTTCATTTTTTAAAACATGTTTGGTTAAATTTGTGTTAAAAGCAATATCTATATCTTCCAGAGGTGATACTGGTAAGAGAAGTTTTTCTGGATTTTATTTGGGTTATACTGTTTTTGTAGTTTGATTGCTTTTTGTATGAAGCCATATTGAGTTTTAAGGTTTCTCTTTCTCTCTTTATAGTTTATCCAGTAGTTATCATGTGGGATTCTTATTAATTTTTCATATTGTATTAAGGCCTGTTTGTGAATCTGATGGGCTATTGGATTATTTTCAGTAAGTATCTGCATTGCTGTTATGGGTGTAGATTTGGCTGCACCTGTTACCAGTCATAAGGCATTATTCTGGGTTACTTCAAATTTGTTTAGGGTATTATTATTACAGGTGATCAAGGCTTCACTTTCGTATAGTAATATAGGTTTTATGTATGTCTTGTATGTATTATTTAATACAGACCTAGAACATCCCCATTTTGTTCTTGCTAATCTCTTTAAAATGTTGCATCTTTTGTTCACTTTTTCTGTTGTAGTTTTAACATGATATTCCCATTTCATTTTTGTATCAAATTGTATACCTAGATATTTAACATAATCTTGATGTTGTATGTTTTGACCATTGATTTTGAGGCAGAGCAGAATAAACATCTGAATAATGTATAATCTGTAAGAGAACCTTGTATTTTTCTTCTACCATTCTCCTTCATATAGAAAGCTTGGCAAAAGTAACTATTTCACAGCAAATAAGCAGTATACATTTATGCAATAAAACATTTTAAATTTGGATATATGATCTTTTCAAAATAACAGATTAAATTATGAGGTGAGGTATTAAATTATCTTATTAATTGTCATTCTATCTATTGAACAATCTTTGTTTTTGTGAAATTCATAAAGTTGTGTCTATCTTTACTATTCATGGTATACATATATTGCATACATTACAGTATTCTGACCTGCTGGTGCTTTCTCCCCATCATCACTTCCCCGGCAATATTGAACCCCTCTAAACTCTAGTTGTAGCTGTTAGAAGTCCAAATATTTATTAATGGGTTGCAAGGGATAGTGACATGCATTTCATCACCTTACTATCCAAATCTCATCCTCAACCTGCTCATGGTGCAACCTGCTATTACAAATGAGGCTTTGAGGACCGAGTACTGGCGGTATAACCACATCACCTTAATGTAGAGGAAATGCTACATTAGTGGGAACCCCACAATAATACCCCTCTGGGCCAGCAACCCATTGGGCGAAAAAAATTACATTTGCTTTCAAGTCTCAAACCAAGCCTCGGATGAATCAGACAGATCAACCTGTTGAAAAAGATCGCTGGGACGTCCAAAAAAGCGCTGGATGGATAATTCCTCTTTGAGACCATAACAGGCCACATGGCCTAATACTTGCATGGATGATGATGATGGTGATGATATTTATTAATTTTGATCTAGATGATCCTGCTTTACAGGTGATACATGAAGATCCTCTCCTTTTCTTCTTTTCTATAGGCATTTTCCTGTATTTACACACACCATATCAATGATGATTACATTCCGTGTGTTTCTCTGAGCTTTAGAATTACATCTCAGATGGTTTGCTAGGCCGGTCTGAGTTAGGTTTGATTTTAGGATTTTCCTTTCTCTAGATAAGTTGCCTTCGTAAGCTATAGAGTCTTGTCCACCTTCCTAATATATTTTGGGTACTAGATGAGCTGTCTTCACTTTGATTTCGAGCCTCTTCTGCTGGGTTATGGATTGCATTTTGCTTCCCCTCGCCTCTTACTACCCTGTGGCTTTCGCTCATATGCATTGTTGTCTGGCTCTTTGGGTACTGAGCTCCCCCATCAAGACAAGGCAGTATACCTTGGGGGGGATTTTTATATTTCTAGGCATCTCTTAGCATGATTTCCCCTCTTTTCTTCTTGATATATCACTTCAACTGCTTGCAGTATTATGTTCTTTAGAATTAAAAACCAGATTCGACTTGCAGATGTTAAAATAGGCACATAGGTATTTTTTTACACAATTAGGTAGTGATGAAACATTTGTAATTTCAGTCTCATGATGAAGAAGAAATGAAAGCAGTTGATAAAGTTCTGTTGAAGAATCGTGAAACTCCATTGCTTATTGGATCTGTGAAATCAAAACATGGGACACAGTCATGGTGCTGCCAACATGTGTGCAATTATTAAAGTACTGATTGCTATGGAGAAAAGAGCCATCCCACCAAATCTACACTTCAATAAACCATCATCCAGAATTCCAGCTCTTATTGAAAACAGGGCTAAGGTGCAGTATTTATTTATTTTATTTAATGACAAGTTTTGATCATTAAATCATTATCATAACAGTTAAAAATGTATGAGTAAATAAAAATTTTCATACCTCTCCTCATATCCAGTCTTCTAAGTAGATCACGATTTCAAAGCCTTTGTGGCTTCATCTTCAGTACATTCTCGTTGGCTGATGTTATGTCGATCAGAAGAACTACTTCTTGAAGAAGTAGATGAGAAAGTACTGAAGATGAAATGAAGAAGAAGTAGTTCTTCTGATCGACATAACATCAGTCGACGAGAAAGTACTGAAGATGAAATCATGAAGGCTTTGAAATCACAATCTATTTAGAAGACTGGATATGAGGAGAGGTATAAAACATTTTATTTTAATCATAAATCAAACCTCATAGTGACTTATTCCTAAGAAAGTTAAATTAAAAATGTGTTTATTATTAATAATAAAAACATTGAAAGCATCCCTACTGGCTTCATAAAGTAATGTTTAAATTCCCAATTAAAGTCTTCTTAAAAAAAATAAGTTAACAATGTATAAGAAAAAATTGCATTTAGATGGAGTGCTCAGGTAGCTCAGTTGGTATAGCATTGGCATAGAAAGCTAAAGGTCCTTGGTTCAAACCCTAGTCTGAGTGTATATTTTTCTCTTCATATATAATTGAAGGTGTGTTTAAATTACTTTCTTAATATTTAACGTAGCCGAGCGGTTAAGGTAGGAAGTACTTGGCGCAGAGCTACGGGACTTGCGCTGGTTCGAGTCTCCATGGGGGAAGAAATTTTCTCATGGTATTTCGGCCAGTATGGGACCGGTGCCCATCCAGCATCGTGAGGCAATTGGGTAGCTACAATAAGTAGCGGCTCCAGGTTGAGGAACCAGCTATAACGGCTGGGGGACTCGACATGCTAACCACATGTCACCCCTACACTGGCTGTTGATCATCTACCTCTGTGATTGACACATGTGGATGTGAAGGGCCAGCAGCCGGCTGGTAAAAGGGCAACCGCTGAAAAGTGGAAAGACCCTCAATCAGATCGGAATATTTAACACTTTGAGGTATTATTAACATAAGTAAAATTTTATCACCTCACCTCATCTTCTTCTTCTTCTTCTTAGACTAGTTTCAGGACCTTCTTTGATTACATCATCTGTATTTTCATGACTGTTGTTTTATCATTCTGAAGAGCCACCTCTTGCTCCCTCGAAAATGATTTGAGATCGAGGTTTCTCATTCTACCAACGGAGAGAGCATGAGGCAGCTCTTCAGGACAACAAAATAACGGTCATAAAAATACTGATGATGGAACTGAAGAAGGTCCCGAAATTGGTCTATGAAGAAGAAGAATCTGAGGTGAGATGATAAAATTTTACTTATATGTAAAAATGAGGTGAGTCAAGAAACAACTCAACAAAATAAAATAAACCTCATAATGTTATTTCCTACCTATGTAACTTAATAAAAGATATGGTTTATAAGTTCTCAGTATATGCCGATATCTCTGGAGATGTGTATCACAGGGCAGTGTTGAAGATGGAGTCTGTCCGTTTCTTTGTTCCTATCACACAATATGCAGATTGGTAAAAGTCTAAAACAGCATATTGTCCAGTATTTGAAAGTATTAATATTTAAAAATAGCATTGAAAATATAGGTGTTTTCCAGTGAGTAAATGGAAGAGGGCAACTACTACCTTCACAAGTTCTCTGAGATGTTCCTACTTTCATGATTCCAATTACTGTATTTCTGATGTTGTGGCTTCTACTTTGCACCCTGGTACAGTATTTATTGTTGCCCACATGTAAAAACTAAAACACTAATTTTCATTTTCAATAAAAATTATAATGGGAAGTAACACTATGAGGTAATTTACAATTGAGTTGCCCAGTGGAATAGAAGCACATGCCACAAAAAAACTATTTTACAGAAACAAGGAATTTCTGAAAGTTGTTTATCTGTGGAATATGGACACTATGTTTTAATTTTTTAACCAGAATCTTGAATTAGATGATGTATTGAATATCGTATTAAATATTAGTTGAAATATTCCTAGTATTAAGTATTTTTAAGTAATAGGACAAGTAATTTGTGCAAATTAAGTAGTGGCATATGCCCCACATAATGCCTCTTCTATCTTCAGTGGGTGTATGGACACAAATTTCTGATGTTGATTGACTCTCTTCTTCATCATCAGAAACTTCCCTAACACATTCTTCACTTTTCCGAACAGTTCTTAAACATTTTATTGATATTCCATGGACTGCTAGAAATGCACTTCTACAGACTTCAAGTTCGCTAGTATTAGTTACACGAACATAGTATCTGAATGAAACCTTCCTTTGACTTATGTTTCATCTTTTCTCTTCTTTGCATAACCTCTCATACCTTCATTAATCATTAGTGGAGTGAAATCACATGATATTAGTTTGCAACACGGAGTTCCACTATTTACAAACTCCTTTGCTGGCACAATCTTCTTATTGTTATACACTATTTCTCAGACTTTTCTTTCATTATCCTCCCAGTTATTTTCATGATGAGTCCTTCTTTTACTATTAACTTGCCTTTTTTCTTCAGAAAACGCATTAAACCTCAACATCTATGTAAGACATATTGGAAATGTTGTAGGTAATTTGAGAACTACCACTGCCCTCTGGATCTATAATATTATAGATCCAGAGGGCAATGGAACTATATTCTGATTGGTTAGTTTCATTTCTGCCAAACTATCAGGAACATTGACTGTAACCACTTGAGATAAAAGAGAAAGAATGTGGCATGTGCCTTTTTTCCATTAGCTATTTCTATAATTCAGAATCTTCAAGTTTTATTATGCTCCTTGTTAAAGAATAGACACATACCACCATGCAAATAGTTATTGGAATTGATGCAAGATAGCAGGATCTACTTAACCATAACAAAAACTCACAATCCGCAGATTTGTGGCATGTGCCTCTTTTCCACTGAGCAACTCAATTTAAAGTAATTAATAAAAAAAATACTTTTACATCTCATCTCAAGGTGAGCTGAAAATATGAGAAAAATTTGCATTTAGATTGGAACTTGCCCAGATAGCTCAGTCAGAAGAGCACTTGACTGGAATGATTATTCAATTATATTATTAACAATAATATACCTCTGTTTTGGTTTCAGCCAATTATTGCTGTTCCTACTGGAATTAAAATCTTTAGTTGATTATCTACAGTTTATGGTTCTAAATTAACTTACCCTGGGTTCAAGTCCCAGGCTGAGCATATAATTTTTCTCTTCGAATATGATTTATCCATCATTGAGATGTATGAAATGAATAATAAAAACATTGATATATTTTCCTATTCATTTATACTAATTTTCATGCCAGTTTTTTAAATTTGTCAGACCACAGTGAAAACAAAGTCATGTATAACTATAAATTATTACTGTATATTGTGAAATTCATTACAAATTTAAATAATTTTTACTCATTTGTTTTTCTATTGTTTTATTAGAAATATAAAATAAGTTAAACCAGTGTATCTGATAGGATACAGCACTAATTTAAGGTCAAATTTTTTTGAGTCTGTACTATCTTACCTCAATTTAATGTTGATTTGTTCTCGAACATGTTTCAATTAGTCTTCTAATGATCCTCAGCTTGACCAGACTGGTTAGATTTATGTTGTAAACCCTGGATGTCGATGTCAGCTCCCTCCTGCAGTTGGCCAAAGAACTTCCAAACGAGGTCATGTTCAGTCGGTATTTCGAAATTCATAACTTTATTTTTGTTCTTCTGAATGTAAATTTTTTCCCAAATAGTTAGTTCTTTTGTATTTTCTAACTGTTTTAATAATTTAGTGTT
The DNA here is from genome assembly GCA_030220185.1 of Diploptera punctata. Taxonomy (NCBI): domain Eukaryota; kingdom Metazoa; phylum Arthropoda; class Insecta; order Blattodea; family Blaberidae; genus Diploptera; species Diploptera punctata. The sequence goes on along the minus strand of JASPKZ010007432.1, from coordinate 620,849 downwards.
CAAATTTATACTGTTTTTCAGACCAAACATGAGCAGCAACTATAGATTTTTCTGGCAAAATAGAAAAATGGGGAAATAGAAAAATCTGCAGTTTGCTGCTCATGTTTGGTCTGAAAAACATAATATAAATTTGAACACTAAATTATTAAAACAATTAGAAAATACAAAAGAATTAACTATTCGGGAAAAAATCTACATTCAGAAGAAAAAAAACAGAGTTATGAATTTCAAAATACCGACTGAATGTGACCTTGTTTCGAGGGAGCTGACATCGACATCCAGGGTTTACAACATAAATCTAACCAGTCTGACCAAGTTGAGGATGATTAGAAGACTAATCAAAACATGTTCGAGAACAAATCAACATTAAATTGAGGTAAGATAGTGCAGACTCAAAAAAAACTTGATTACAAGTACCTCAAAATATTACTTCCTAAAATAAATACTAATTTAAGGTTTTGATGTGATATTTTAAATTTAACTTTTTCTATTATTGGACAATATTATTTTGAAAAGAAAAGTTAACCCTTGAATAGGGGCTTGAACCCTGGACCTCTCATTCTCTGTACAAGTATACTATCCATTACACCATTCAATCTATGATACAAACATTAACATTTCTTTATTTGTATAGGATTCACAAATCGTCCGAAGGCAGATTAATGTCGTTACCAATGGCCAAGGCCAGATTTTATTGAAGTATTTTTAATGACTGTTTAACTCATGCCCCAAATGGCAATCAATGGCCAATCACATTTCAATAAATTTTTATTTACAACCAATCACAGTCTTTTTCTCTTCAATTTTATCATCATCATCATCATAGTACATTCATGAATTTAGGCCATTTGTTGACCTGTTTCGACATCAAGAGAAACACCATCCAGAAGTATTTTGAGTGGACGTCCTGGTCTTCTTCTTCCTGCAGGTTGATATCATAACATTTGTTGGGGTATCCTGTGATCTTCCATTCGATGAACATGTTGCATCCATCTTGACTTATAATCAGAAATTTTGTTTTCTGAAGGTTCTTCTAAGATGTCTTCATTTTTTTGTGATCTAGTAGTGTGTATTCTGCAGTCCTCCGAAGGTATCTCATTTCAGCAGATCTAAGTCTTTGTATATCCTTCTGTTTCAATGTCCATACTTCGCTACCATACAAAAGAGTTGGAAGAGCCAGTTTTTTATACACAAACCCTCTTACTAATAAACCATATATAACTTTTATACAAGGTTTATACACATTACTAATAAACACTGTATTAGCTGCTCAATGTATAAGAGGTGTACAACTTTACATGGGAATCGTTATACATGCCTCCAGCCTTGTTTAAGGATTGTGTAACTAGACAAAATGTCGGACTTTCATATCAACTGATTGTTTTCTTATGATATTGATGAACATTTCCTTAAATTTAACGCAAAATGCAACACTTTAACGACTGTTTGATGGATGCACAGGACATAAATAATATTAATAAAGCTCTGGGTAGGAAAATAAAGGCATCATAAAATGCCTTTTGTTACACTCATTCTCGATTAGGCCTAATAATATTTTTAAGTTGAACATTGATTCACAAAAGAATATGTTCTACAATAGTTGCTGTAGACAAGATTTAACCTGAATGTAGTTTAAATGCTTCATAATATTATTTTAACAAAACGTTCTTGCATCATTAATACATAATACTCATACCGATATAAAAATGTATTTAATTATAGAGGTACTATTATTGCACCAACGTACGTGATAGTTTGATAGTCTTGTGGTTAGAGCTTCTGACTAGGGTCCGTGAGGTCCTAGGTTCGATTCCCGATCGAACTGCAATGATTTTTTTTTTTGCTTAAAGCGTTATTCTGTTGTCGGTAACATTTCCTACTATTTTGAACGTTTTCTAACGCATCTTAAAACACTGCATATAATTCATAAGTAATGGGAAAAACTTTTATTAGCTTCCAAGAATTGTTCGAAATTCTTGACGTTAGATGGCAGCACATTATCGGTGAAACTAATTCTACGATATATTTGACATAGCTTGAAGGAAAATGTATATAAATTAAAACACACTTATTTTTTCCATACCTCCCCAATTAGGGAATCTCTCTCTATTCTTATCCATACTCATTTCTTACACAATTAATCACTAGTTGATGTCGTTTTCTTTCTGTTACAAACTGCGCGTAATATGTTCTGACGTCATAATGATGACGAATATGTGACGTATTGTGTGTAACGGTTGTATTGTTATATAGCTCCTGCACAATGTTTATTAGTAAGGAAATTATACATGATCTTCATAAGGCTTATACATTGAATAACTAAACAACGGATGAAAGCCAGTATAAGAGATTTTTATTATTAAGACCGTTAGAGTCTTGCATGTTTTTGGACTAACTGTGGCTTGAAGATAGAATTTATCAACCCTAAAATTCTTAAAAATTTAGATATTTTTGCATTTATATCCTTTTCTTCTTCTTATGAGATATTGCATCCTAGATATGTAAAATTATTTACCTGCTCCAAAATTTTATTGTCAAGTACAATTTTACTTCTGACAGGATCTACACCTTGAAATGCCGATTTTATCACTTTCATTTTATCGCTTTCATTTTATCAAATGGCTCCCAGATTGTATATTATAGTGCACAAATGTAACCAGATTTTGCTTACGAGATATAATAGAAAAACATTCATAGCAATTGATTATACCATAAGAAAATAAACCACTGTTTGCACTTTCTTAAACATATTATTTCCTAGGAATTAACGTTGCAGAAATTAATTAATAACCTGTAATGATGTATATTAAATTAATGTTGGGAAGTAAACATTATGAGGTATAATCATTAAAATTCATCGTGGAACATTTTGTAATTATGTGTTTCATTTCTTCTTCACTAGGGTGCATTCTTACAATATTGCGATTCTATGTGGCAATAAATATGATCTGGTTGCAGTGATGAACAAATGAAACATAACATTTCTCATTTGTTTTCAAACATTGCTGTTTACATTAAATATATACATATTTTAAAATAACTATGTTTTTCTCTTCAAATATAATAAAATATAACTATATTTAAATAATGATTTGTGAGTAAACAGTTTAATTTTATTAAATAGTCCTAACAAATGCCACTCTTGATTTCCAAGTTCTCTAGATAAATTCACTCCTCACTTCATGGGTCGTGAATTTATCGATAATTTGGAAATCACTCATGGCATTACTTTTGATAATTTTAAACTACCTTTTTAACCAGTAAAGCTTAATATTAAATTTGAAGAGAAATTTTTTTTTTAATATTTTGATGTGATATTTTAAATTTAACATTTTCCATTCCTGAACATTATTATTTTGAAAAGAAAAATTAAGGGTTGAAGATAACAAGAAGATGACCTTTCATATTAAGAGCAAATTAATAACTTTTTTATTTAGATAAGGGTTTTTTCATTATTGTGGTTTTCATCATGGCAACCTTTGTAATCAGTGACAAAGAGAAAAATTTTTCCCTGAACCAGAAATTAAACCTCGAACCTTCAGCTTTCCGTGCTGACGCTCTGACCACTGCTAATTCAGGCTACATTTCCATCTAAGCATAAATCTTTCCTTTACCTTATTCTCTTGGTCCCACATTCATTGCAATGAATCATCATTCGCAAATACACAATGAATGGCTTCTACATTAAGATGACATGAAGGGACTCCACACAGCTGAAGGTTTGGGGTTGATTCCAGGTTCAGGCAAATTTTTTTCTGAAATGTATGAAATGAATAATAAAAACATCCAAAAATTTTTCTCTTTACCATTGATTACAATAGTTTAGTTGTGTACATTAATTTACTTATTTCAATCATAATAATAGCTTTACATTCTTAATATTAATTTAATTGCAACCTTTGTTTTTAAAATCTTGCATTGCACTTGATTTCCCACTCTTCATTTTTTATCCATCTCTTCCCTATATCTGTTACTTTGCCCTTTCTGCATTATTTATTTTTTCTGGTTACCATTTATTGTATTTTTCTCTACCTTTTTGTTTTATATCTGCCTGACATCTTCATTCTTTATGGATTATTCTGTTTTTTAAAGTATATTGGAAGATTATAAATCAACATTTCATTTAGTGTATTATTTTAGGTGGTATCTGAGATTACACCTTGGAATGGTGGATTAGTAGCTTTGAATGGTATTAGTATGTGTGGAACTTATGCCCATCTTATACTAAAATCTTTTGATAAAGAAAAGCCAGCAAATACACATTCCGATGGTTTACCACGTCTTATTACTATATCCACTCGAACAGAGGCTGGTTCCAAGGAAATATTGGAGAAGGTAAGGAAAAAATATTTTTTTTAAATTATGTGGTTACTAATACCCATATCAAGGTTATATATGACATATTTATTTTAATTAAGGTAAAATATTTTATCATAATGTTTCTGGTGGACTAGTAGTTACCATTATGATAAAATCAAATGTTTCTTACCTCTCCTCATATAAATTTTCTAAGTAGATCGTAATTTTGAGACCATAACGGTCTCATCTTCAGTACAAGGCGACTGATGTTATGTCGATCGGAAGAAACACTTCTTCTTCCCTCTGTTGGTTGACCGATGAACCTCTGGATCAGGTCAGGATTTGCGGAAATTTCGAAGTTCATAAGTTTTTCATTGTTTTTCTGAATGTGGATTTTTTCCCAAACTGTGAGTTCCTTTTGTTTATCTATTTGTTTAATTAGACTGGCTTTTGATTCAATTAAATGTTTTTCGGAGCAAGCATGAGCAGCTACTGCTGACTTTTCCACTTCTCCATTTTTGACATTTCTAAGATGTTCTTTCACCCTTGTTTTCAAATTTCCTTTTTGTTTTTCCAATATAAATTTTGTCACTCACTTATTATTTTCTGCTCAAAACTTTCCATAAATAAATTGGCCAAAAAAAGGGTGATTGAGGATTTCCCATAGAAAGCCCAGAATTTTGTTTGTAAAATTTTCCATTATATGCAAAAAACATTTGTTCATTGCATAATTTTTAGAATTATAAATTCCTTTGTACATTCTTTTTCTAATTTGTTTTTGTTTAACCATTTACAAAGGAATTTATAATTCTAACCAAATTATGCATTGAACAAATGTTTTTTATGTATAACGGAAAATTTTACAAACAAAATTTTGGGCTTTCTATGGGAAATCCTCTATCACCCTTTTTTTGGCCATTTTATTTATGGGAAGTTTTGAGCAGAAAGTAACAAGTGGGTGACAAAATTTATATTGGAAAAACAAATAGAAATTTGAAAACAAGGGTGAAAGAACATCTTAGAAACGTCAAAAATGGAGAAGTGGGAAAGTCAGCAGTAGCTGCTCATGCTTGGTCCGAAAAAGTTTAATTGCATCAAAAGCCAGTCTAATTAAACAAATAGACAAACAAAAGGAACTCATGGTTTGGGAAAAAATCCACATTCAGAAAAACAAGGGAAAACTTATGAACTTCGAAATTTCTGCAAATCCTGACCTGATCCTGAGGTTCATTGGTCCACCAACAGAGGAAAGAAGAAGTATTTAACTTTTATAGGAATTAATCACTATGAGGTTTAATTTATGGTGATATTAAATACCTCTCCTCATGTAAATTTTCTAAGTAGATCGCAATTTCGAGACCACAACGGTCTCATCTTCAGCACTTTCCTGGCGACTGATGTTATGTCAATTGGAAGAAACTCCATTCAGAAAAACAATGGAAAACTTATGAACTTCGAAATTCCTGCAAATTTTGACCTGATCCAGAGGTTCATCGGTCCACCAACAGAGGGAAGAAGAAGAGTTTCTTCCAATCGACATAACATCAGTTGCCAGGAATGTGCTGAAGATGAGACCGTTGTGGTCTTGAAATCACGATCTACTTAGAAAATTTATATGAGGAGAGGTAAGAAACATTTCATTTCACCATGAAAGAAGAAGTGTTTCTTCCAATCGACATAACATCAGTCGCCAAGATTGTACTGAAGATGAGACCATTATGGTCTCGAAATCACGATCTGATTAGGAGATTTATGTGAGGAGAGGTAGGAAACATTTGATTTTATCATAAATTAAACCTCACAATGATTAATTCCTATAAAAGTTAAATAGTAGTTATCATTTATATATTAAATTTGGGAATTTTTAACATTATGAGGTTCAATTAATAATAATTAAATGAATCGTGATTTTTTCTTACCTCATACATCTATGTTTCTTTAAACACAGCACTGCAGTATCGGCGACACTTTGTCGTCATCGTCAGCTGTTTTCACGACTGTGAATTTTTTCTCCTTTTTGCCGGTAATTATCTAAACTGCCATCTTGTGTTCTTTTGAAGGAATTCCTCTTCAAACTGCCATCTGATGTTATTTTGGATGAATCATTTCCTAAACTGCTATCTGTTGTATTTTTTAAGAACTTTGTAATTAAGCTTGGTTCTTCCGGAATCTCAAAGTTCATAGTTCTAGTATGGTTTTTTTGAATATATATTTTTTCCCAAACTGTTAAATCCAAAGGTTTAGATAGATGTTTTAAAAGTTTTGCTTCTTTTTCAATCCTATGATGCTCTAATAAACTATCGATAATAACTTTTTCACATTCAATGGAAAATTTTATAGACAAATTTCAGGATTGGCAATGGGAAATCCACTTTCTCCATTTTTAGCCAATTTATTTATGGGGTATCTTGAATCACATATCACCAATGCTTATCCTTTGATTTTCAAGTGTTGGTATAGATATGTAGATGATATTATCGCTGTGATTGATAAAAAATACATTCAAGATGCATTGAAATTGCTTAATCTTCAGGATGAGTCAGTGAAATTAACTATTGAAATGGAACAAAATAACAAGATTCCTTTTTTAGACTTATACTTAATAAGAAATGAACAACAGCAAAAAATTGAATTTAACATTTACAGAAAAGACACACATACTGACAACTACATAAAATCTTCAGGTTTTAATCATTTGACACACAAACATGCAATTTTCAATAGTCTATTACACAGATTGTTAAATATTCCACTTAATGTAGAAGATTTTGACAAGGAATATAATCATATTGTTCATGTTGCTAAAATAAATGGTTTCGATGAAGACATTATAAAGAATAAATTAAAGAAATACAAACAACAAAAAAGGTTACAGGAATACACCACCTTACATCATGGTCCCAAGAAAGATGTAAAATTCAAGAAATTCACTTACCATCCTGAAGTTCATAATAAGTTTCAAAAAATTTTCAGAAATTTTAATATAACATTAGCTCCAATTAACAAATTCAGCCTGGGTAATCTGCTGTTAACTAATAATAAATGTAATACCCCAGACAACAAAAAATCTGGGATTTATCAAATTGATTGCAAAGATTGCAACAAGATATATATAGGAAAAACAAAAAGGAACTTGGAAACTCGTAAAAAAGAGCACTTCAGAAACACGAAGAATGGAGAAATTGAAAAATCAGCTATAGCAGCACATAGTTTATTAGAGCATCATAGGATTGAAAAAGAAGCAAAACTTTTAAAACATCTATCTAAACCTTTGGATTTAACAGTTTGGGAAAAAATATATATTCAAAAAAACCATACTAGAACTATGAACTTTGAGATTCCGGAAGAACCAAGCTTGATTACAAAGTTCTTCAAAAATACAACAGATAGCAGTTTAGGAAATGATTCATCCAAAATAACACCAGATGGCAGTTTGAAGAGGAATTCCTTCAAAAGAACACCAGATGGCAGTTTAGATAATTACCGGCTAAAAGGAGAAAAAATTGACAGTCGTGAAAACAGCTGACGATGATGACAAAGTATCGCCGATACTGCAGTGCTGTGTTTAAAGAAACATAGATGTATGAGGTAAGAAAAAATCACGATTCATTTAATTATTAATAATTAATATAAAATTATAGAATATTCACCTGAAAGGTCCGTCTCCTCAACTTAATTATCATTTAACTGTAGCGCTTTCGGGACTTGTCCCATCATCGGCAGGATTCAAAACTGGTGTTTCACTGAAGATCTGGTAGAGGGGGTTGCATGTATTGGGTTCGTTTTCGTTTATCAGGCTGTCGTTGTGAGCTGCTTTCATGATTTCCATCTCTTCGAGTACGTTTATCTTCTCTGTGCATCACTGTTAGGGTGTTTTCAATATTTAACATGCGATGTCCTTCATGGATAACGTGTTTTGCATAGCTTGATTTACCTTCTGCGTGAACGAAGTCTCGAAAATGTTCTTTGAATCTGATGTTAAAACTCCTGTTTGTCCTTCCTATATAAAATTTGTTGCAGTCCTTACATGTCAGTTTATAAACTCCTTTGCTGTTGAAAATGTTATTTTCTTCAATGTTATTGTTTATTATGTTGTTTAATTTGTTATTGGTTCTGTATGCTATTTTTACGTTTTTATCGGCTTTCTTTAGTGCATTGGCTAATTTTGTCGTTTCTTTTCCTGTGTGTGTAAGTGTTATCCATGTTTTCTTGTTGTTGTCAGATTCTTTTTCTTACATACACAGGAAAAGAAACGACAAAATTAGCCAATGCACTAAAGAAAGCCGATAAAAACGTAAAAATAGCATACAGAACCAATAACAAATTAAACAACATTATAAACAATAACATTGAAGAAAATAACATTTTCAACAGCAAAGGAGTTTATAAACTGAAATGTAAGGACTGCAACAAATTTTATATAGGAAGGACAAACAGGAGTTTTAACATCAGATTCAAAGAACATTTTCGAGACTTCGTTCACGCAGAAGGTAAATCAAGCTATGCAAAACACGTTATCCATGAAGGACATCGCATGTTAAATATTGAAAACACCCTAACAGTGATGCACAGAGAAGATAAACGTACTCGAAGAGATGGAAATCATGAAAGCAGCTCACAACGACAGCCTGATAAACGAAAACGAACCCAATACATGCAACCCCCTCTACCAGATCTTCAGTGAAACACCAGTTTTGAATCCTGCCGATGATGGGACAAGTCCCGAAAGCGCTACAGTTAAATGATAATTAAGTTGAGGAGACGGACCTTTCAGGTGAATATTCTATAATTTTATATTAATTTTGAATAAACCTCAACGGAACACATCATGAATCTTATAAAAGTTAATTATTAGTAGTTATCATATTCATATCTGGCTCTTAGATTCACAGTTCAAACCCAGCCACAGTCTATGAATATTTTAAGGAATTTAGAAATCCTGAACATGGCTTCCGTCAGAAGGAAATTAATACCCTGAGGCCTATTATGTCATAGATTTATAGCATATGAACCAATCTCAAGCCTGAAATAAGAAAACTTGAAGCAAATTTTGTTGCCATTGAAAATCCAGATTTGAATTGTAACTAAATAACCTCAGTTGTTAAAAATATATTTTTTTATTAAGGATTTATATTATTATAGTAGTTATCCTTCAGCCCAAATGTATTTTGTTCCACCACAGATTTCTATCCTCAGCATCATCTTCTTTGAGGTCTCTGCTCACTTCATCCATCCACTGTTCTATGGGTTTCCTCCTCCTCCTCCTCCTCCTGCCTTCAGAATTCCAATCCAGCATCATTCTTGGGATTCTATTATTCTCCATCCTCTTCAGATGTTCATACCATTTCAATCTTCATTCTTCTATTATTACTGTAATATTATGTTTAATTATATTATTTTTGGTCTGGACATCTTACCTCAATATTAATGTTGATTTGTTCTTGGACATGTTTCAAAACAATTCTCTGTTTTATCTTCAGCTTTCCCAGACTGGTTTTATTTATGTTGCATTATGTTGCACCACCTGGATGTCGATGTCAGCTCCATCCTGTGGTTGGCCAAAGAACCTCCAAACAAGGTCACCCTCCATCGGAATATCAAAATTCATAACTCTGTTTCTGTTCTTCTAAATATAAATTTTTTCCCAAATAGTCAGCTCGTTTGTATTTTCTAACTGTTTTAATAATTTAGTGTCTGAATTAATATTATGTTTTTCAGACCAAACATGAGCAGCAACTGCAGATTTTTCAATTTCTCCATTTTTAATATTTCTTATGTGTTCTTTGGTTCTAATTTTTAGGTTTCTTTTTGTTTTCCCTATATATATCTTTTCACAACCCATGCATTCAATTTGATATATTCCTGACTTTTTATTTTTATCAGTTTTTTTCATTTTTGTTGGTTTTTATTAGTTTATTTAAACTGTAGTTATTTTTTGGTGCTAATTTAATATTAAACTTCTCAAATATATTTTGAAATTTATTATGTACCCAGGGGTGATATGTGAATTTCCTATATTTTTTCATAGGTGGTTCTTCTTTTTCAAGATTACTTCTGTTTATCATTTTTTGTTTTTTATACTTTTCTATCCTTTTATGTACCATTTTTTCATCAAACCCATTTTCTCTTGCTACTTTGATTATGTGTTTTTTCTCATGTTTGAAATCTTCTTCGTTTAAGGGTAAGTTTACCAATCTATGAGTTAAACTATTAAATGCTGCTAATTTATGTCCAATTGGATTGAACCCTGTTGATTTTATAAAATTTTCCGTATGAGTTTCTTTTCTATGAATCCTGAATTCAATTTTTCTTTTTTCTTCGTTTCTGACCAATTTAAGATCCAAAAAAGGTATTTGTTTATTGTCTTCTATTTCTTTGGTGAATTTAATGTTTGTACTCTGTAAATTTAATAGTTTTAGGGAATCTTCTACATGTTTTTCTTTAACAATACAAATTATATCATCAACATATCTACTCCAAAATTTAAACATTGTGGGATGTGCTTTAGTGATTTTACAAATTTTATAAAATCAACAGGGTTCAATCCAATTGGACATAAATTAGCAGCATTTAATAGTTTAACTCATAGATTGGTAAACTTACCCTTAAACGAAGAAGATTTCAAACATGAGAAAAAACACATAATCAAAGTAGCAAGAGAAAATGGGTTTGATGAAAAAATGGTACATAAAAGGATAGAAAAGTATAAAAAACAAAAAATGATAAACAGAAGTAATCTTGAAAAAGAAGAACCACCTATGAAAAAATATAGGAAATTCACATATCACCCCTGGGTACATAATAAATTTCAAAATATATTTGAGAAGTTTAATATTAAATTAGCACCAAAAAATAACTACAGTTTAAATAAACTAATAAAAACCAACAAAAATGAAAAAACTGATAAAAATTAAAAGTCAGGAATATATCAAATTGAATGCATGGGTTGTGAAAAGATATATATAGGGAAAACAAAAGAAACCTAAAAATTAGAACCAAAGAACACATAAGAAATATTAAAAATGGAGAAATTGAAAATCTGCAGTTGCTGCTCATGTTTGGTCTGAAAAACATAATATAAATTCAGACACTAAATTATTAAAACAGTTAGAAAATACAAACGAGCTGACTATTTGGGAAAAATTTATATTCAGAAGAACAGAAACAGAGTTATGAATTTTGATATTCCGATGGAGGGTGACCTTGTTTGGAGGTTCTTTGGCCAACCACAGGATGGAGCTGACATCGACATCCAGGTGGTGCAACATAATGCAACATAAATAAAACCAGTCTGGGAAAGCTGAAGATAAAACAGAGAATTGTTTTGAAACATGTCCAAGAACAAATCAACATTAATATTGAGGTAAGATGTCCAGACCAAAAATAATATAATTAAAATAACCTCAAAATATAACTTCCTAAAATTAAATATTATGTTTAATATTCATTATTTCTCTAAGTTTTTCCTTTCTTGATTTTCTTGCTACCCTTCAACAAAAATCCATCTCTGTTGTCAATAATTTGTTTGCTTGTTGTGTACTTAAAGTCCAGGTCTCTGCACCATACAACATAACACTTTGTACTAATGATTTAAATATCAATGTCTTGTATTTGAAGAGAAAAATTCTCGCCTAGACCGAGACTCGAACCCGAGACCTTTGGCTTGCCGGGCCAAATGCTCTACCAACTGAGCTACCGAGGCAAGTTGCAATCTAGATGCAAATTTTTCTCTTATATACATTGTAATTCCCTCTCGCCAAATGCTTTTGAAACCATTGCTTCTATCTTTGCAAATGGCGGCTTCTTAGTTAAGAAGACATTTATTGGGAATTTAACATGGCTTTATAAAGCTAGTAAGGCTTCTAATGATGTTTTTATTATTGATTTAACATTTCTCACTGAAAGATAGATTATATTTGAAGAGAAAAATTCTCGCCTAGACCGAGACTCGAACCCGAGAGGGAATTACAATCTATATAAGAGAAAAATTTGCATCTAGATCACAACTTGCCTCGGTAGCTCAGTTGGTAGAGCATTTGGCCCGGCAAGCCAAAGGTCCCAGGTTCGAGTCTTGGTCTAGGCGAGAATTTTTCTCTTCAAATATAATTTATCTTTCAGTGAGAAATGTTAAATCAATAATAAAAACATCATCAATGTCTTGGTTTTATTTATAATATTTTTACTCCATATCACTGAATTTAACATTCCAATTACTTCTCTTTCTTCACTAATTCTTTTCTTGATTTCACTATAACTTGTGATGCATCGAGAATGTTGCAAAGATAGCAACGAAACCGGTCTGCATAAAAATCAAGAAACATGAGGTGAGTCAAAAAACACAACTCAAATATAATTCACTATAACTTTTCCCATCTGATTCTAAAATTGATCCTAAATATTTTAATTTTTCAACTTTTTTAATTTTCACATTTTCACATTGTAATTTCTCTCTCATTCTCTATTTTGTCATGAGATATTCAATTTTAAAATTAAATTTATGGCTTATGGAATCCATAGTTCCAATCCTGCGTTCACTAAGAAGCTCCATCTGTATAATTATCCTCAGCCAAGTGAGTCAAGTTTATATCTCCGATATCCAATTCTATAAATTTCATCTACACCCAACTTTCCTAATAGTCTCTTCCCCAAAGATTTTCCAATAAGAATTTTGAAACCATATTAAAGGAAATAATTAAATAAAATATTAACTGCTAACTGTTTTGTCATATTGTCCTTCTATTGTTATGCTTATTGCAAAACTAGGAGATACTTTGAAAACTTGATTATTGTAATTTTTATTTAGTATTAAATAAAATGAATCTGGAATCATTTTACCTCATAAATCGGTGTGTTCTATTTGAACATGCTTCAATTTGCTGTGCATATCATCATCAGGTCTTTAGCATCACAATTCAAATCTAAACTTGAAATAACTGACAAATTTTGATTGGAAACTTTTTTTCAGACTTGAGTTTCTTTCACTTGCCATACATTTTTTTTTTTACTTTCCTCTCAAAGGAACTCAGGATTTTTATATCCTTAAAAATCCTTCTACCCCAACTGGATTTGAATCTGCGAACCTCAGAATCGCTAGCAATTTGACAACTAATATTCACCAGGACTGATTAACCGGTATACAGAAAAAATTATATTGAGAACAAATTAGAACTTTTAGTGTACTTATACAATACAAAGATGTTAGTAAAATTAATAAATTGATATTTAATTTTAGGAAGTTTATATTTTGAAGTTATTTTAATTATATTATTTTTGGTCTGGACATCTTACCTCAATATTAATGTTGATTTGTTCTTGGACATGTTTCAAAACAATTCTGTTTTATCGTCAGCTTTCCCAGACATTAATATTGAGGTAAGATGTCCAGACCAAAAATAATACAATTAATTAATAAATTGAGTTAGATTTGACAACTCAACTGATAATTGTAGATTTCTTGAAGACTAGTTTTGATACATGTGCATATAATTTACAATTCGATCTAACTGTTGAATTGGTGGTTGGCAATCTTGTAGGATGCTTCCTGCTCCCTCTGTTGGCTGACTGATGAAGTTTCAAATTGAATCTTTTTCTTCAGGAATTTCAAAATTCACGATTTTCCTTTTATTTTTGTGCATGTAAATTTTGTCCCAAACTGTGAGATTCTTAGATTTATCAAACTGTTTTAATTGTTTGGCCAAATAATTTTGCCTTTTCAGCATACATACTGCAGAGACGTGTGCAATTTAATGCAGGAATCTGGTTCACAATTTAGCAATTAAAAATTGTACACCACCACCACCTCTCGTGGCTCCAAGATTAAAAACATTTCAATTAAATTGAATTAATTTATCAGTTAAAATTTTCAACCATGTACCCAATAGTCAATGAAATAGGCATTCTACCATCTGAATAAGCATGGTGGCCTCTTTAATATATGTTAACTAATTACTCCGTATCATGCAAATCTTCCTCTAAATATGAAGTACAAGGGAGCAAATCACATCTTTGCCAGCTGCTCAACATTAGATGCTCATACCAATCAACTAATTATTGTTTATGAGAAAATGTGCACATTAAGAAAAATTATTTTGGTTGATGACAGAAAAAATTATATATCTCGTCCTACTAGATAATTTTTCAGAGGCAAAAACTTTTTTTTCCCTAATTTCGTCATTATTATTGACTATGAAATATGTTTATTTTAAGTATAATTTTCTGGTTTCAGCTGAATTCCATGCCAGTTGATATTGAGTTTATTAGACTGATGCATGATGTTCATTCATCCAATATCAATAACCATCTATATCGTGGATATACCATTGTACCAGCTGGAGAGAATCCTGTCCAAGATACACAGGTTAGTTAAATGCTAACTATTATGAACATGTTGAAGTTTTTGGATAAAAAATAGTATTTAGATTTATATAAAGAGTGTCACAATAATCAAAATGGGACATTACAAGTGTTTTTATTAAGAATTTCCCTAGAGCAAATGGTACAAATTTCTTATGTAATTTAGGCTCGAATCTATGAACGCATTAGACCGTAAAAGTCGTTCTCTGCCTGTACTCTGCTGAGAAAGTTGTATCCAAATACGTTTTTGCATACTCAAAGATCTGTTCATGCGATAATAATTGTTGAAATTCCTAAGCTACCTGGCGAGGTGACTTAGCAGAGAAACGAATCATGAGCAACCTGATGGGAACCGATGTAATTTGAAACCTTGCTGCTTTATCCAAGATGTCGGACCTTGAAGACTTCGATCATGTTTTCGGTATACGCGGAGAAGAGGAATTTGATAGAGGCTACCAAAGAATTCAACTGGAAGAACAGGAGAATCGGCATAATATTGCACGATGCAGACGTTGTCATATACGGTATTATTTGTGGGATGCAAGCATAAATGTGTTCCTCTAGCATTCCGTTATGGAAGTGGTTTTATCGCTGAGAATTCTGGGTGATTTCTTGCCAATATTACGAAAACGACGACTTTCATGCATGACCAGTTAGTGGGTAGCTAATTCGATCTTTGCACTTGCTCATGGAAAGTCAGCTCACCAGTGATTGGAAGTAATTTGAGTAGAGACTAATGTATTTGCATGCGGCCCTTAGTGTATTAATTATTAAGAAGATATTTTACTAGTATGATTTGCTTGTATATTTCAATGTAGGTTTTTGTCCATAAATAGTTGTGTACTTATTTCAATCATAGTTATATCTTTAGCTCCTTAATATTAATTTCATAAATTATGCTATAGCTGTGTGGAATCACATCATGTCTTCTTAATGTAGAAAACATGTATTGTATATTTGTGAATGATGGTTCATTGCATTGGATGTAGGATCATAAGAGTAAGGTAAAAGAATTTGTGCTTGGATGGGAAGAAAGCCTGAATTAGCTTGGTGGTCTAGAGCATCAGGATGTAAAGCTGAAGGTTCAGGTTCAATTCCTGATTAAGTCATAAATTTCTCTCTTTACTATTGATTACAATAGTTTAGTTGTATACATTAAATTACTTATTTTAATCCTAGTATTAGCTTTAGCTTTTTAATATTAATTTAATAAATAATGTTATAGCTGTGAGGAATTCCTCATATTTTCATAATGTAGAAGCCTTTCAATGTGTTTTTGTGAATGATGATTCATTGCATTGGATGTGGAATCAAGTGACTAAGGTAAATGGAAAGTTTCTGGTTGGATGGGAAGGAAGACTGAATTATTAAAAATCATCGGAGAACATATTGTTTAAATAACTCACCTCATAGGATTCATGCTTCCATGATATCGCGATTTCAAACATAATCATGTTCATCGTCAGCCATAACTCCGACTGTTGAAATTCTTCGGCCGTCAACTATTCTATTTAACGAAATTACATTGATTTCGAAGTTCATAAATTCAACCATAGATAGCAGCACTGAAGATGGCGACAATAGAATAGTTGACGGCCGAAGAATTTCAACAGTCGGAGTTATGGCTGACGATGAACATGATTATGTTTGAAATCGCGATATCATGGAAGCATGAATCCTATGAGGTGAGTTATTTAAACAATATGTTCTCCGATGATTTTTAATGATTATACCTCATAATGTTTACTTCCCAACATTAATTAAATATAAGACTGAATTAGCTCAATGGTTTAGAATATCAGCAAATAAAGCTGAAGTTTGAGGTTCGATTCCCTGTTCAGGTATAACATTTTCTTTTAAAATCATTAGGAAATAACATTATGAGGTTTAATTTAATAATTGAGTTTGTATTTTTTGTAAGAATGTTTAAAAAATACAAACTCAATTATAACATTTTCTATATAATATGAGTGATATGCACTACTCACCTCATAAACCTCATAGTGTTATTTCCTTGAAATATTAAATATAAAAATGAATTAAATTAATATTGAGAAGCTAAAGCTATTACTATGATAGAAATAAGTAAATTAATGAACACAATTAAATTATTGTAAATCAATAGTAAAGAGTAAAATTTTTTCCTGAACCGGGAATCGAACCCCGAACCTTTAGCTTTCTGTGCTAATGCTCTGTCCACTGAGCTAATTCAGGCCTCATTCCCATCCAAGCAGAAATCCTTCCTTTACCTTAATCTACTGGTCCCACATTCAATTGTAATGAATCATCATTCACAAATACACAATGAATGCCTTCTACCTGAAGAAGACATGAAGGGACTCCACACAGCTATAACATTATTTATTAACACATTGATGACCGACAGCTGTGCGTTCCACCCACCGCTGCTAGACCGGACATTTCTGTCAGTAGCGTGGACTTTTAAATTTTAAACTGCGCTAACACAGTGTGATTTTTACATCAATATATTTACAGTCAATAACAATAATGCATAAGTAAGTCTTTATTAGTGTTCTCACCAGACCTTCTAGTAGAAATTGAGGGTTTGATAGCGTTAGAAACATTTCCCTTTATGTAAAGGCATAGGACAAAAGAGCATAATATTATGTAGCCAGTTTCTTTTCTTGTGTTCACTACAAACGTGGCAAGGTTTGGAAGGTTTTTTTTACAGACACAGTTGGTGTTAATTTATGTTTCTTCATGTCTCAGCCTTCTTGGTGGGTCTTGACATGGTGTCCTTTTCACTCTGTCTTTCCTCCTCTTCCCTGTCATCTGTTCCTAATTTCACGACTGCCAAACAAGAGGCTGTTTCAAGCAAAAAACTTTTGTTTGACATATTGTTGTTAGGATTTTGAAATTGATAGACCCAAAAAGCATTAAAGAGTGCACAATTCAAAAGCCACAATACAACTTTCTTGCTTCATTTCACTGTTTTTCTAAGGATGGAGTAATATGATGGGTAATGGTCAGCCCTGTCTACACCCTTCACATACTTGTGAAGTATTCAATAGGGCATTTTTACAACTTTACCCCTCCCACTCTCGTGTTGCCTGATGCAATGTGCTAACCGTTCTTACGTCTCTTTTATCTTTCGATGTTTGTAGCAAAAGGTCCCCCTTACTACAAAATACACATTCTCCTGGTTTGAGTTTATTTCCTGCTTCCACAAATGATTTTGGAAGCCCTCTGTTAATCTTTATTGTTCCACAAACTATCGTCTTTCTTGCGAGCAAATTTTCAGCTATAGCCACACTGTCATAATAATTATCCTGGTAGACATGATGCCACAGATATAAATTCGGCTCCAGAACGCAAAATAGTGTTTCTTCTAATTTTTCCCCTCTGCAACATATATTTACAGGTTACATACGTATCCCGTAATCGCCTAACTATCGGCACTAAAATTCCATATTTCATCAGCCATCTGTCTTAAAATTGTAAACAACTCTTTCTGTAAATTTGGTAATTTCATAAAAGAGAAGAGAGGGGTACAAAAACAACTAAAGTTTATTTCACAATGAGAAAAAAACAAAATTTCATGCTCCTTCAAAAGCGAAGAGGATGGAAAACCATAGGAAACGTAAACACGGAAATCTCCGTGGCCCATCGTCTAGCGCTGGCCATTTAAACACGGAGATCTCCGTGGCCCGTCACCAATGTGTTAAATTAATATTGAGAAGCTAAAGCTATTACTATGATAGAAATAAGTAAATAAATGAACACAATTAAATTATTGTAAATCAATAGTAAAAAGAAAAATGTTTGCCTGAACCGGGAATCGAACCCCGGACCTTTAGCTTTCCATGCTAATGCTCTGTCCACTGAGCCAATTCAGGCTTCATTCCCATCCAAGCAGAAATCCTTCCTTTACCTTACTCTACTGGTCCCACATTCAATTGCAATGAATCATCATTCACAAATACACAATGAATGGCTTCTACCTGAAGAAGACATGAAGGGACTCCACACAGCTATAGCATTATTTATTAAATTAATATTGATAAGCTAAAGCTATTACTATGATAGAAATAAGTAAATTAATGAACACAATTAAATTATTGTAAATCAATAGTAAAGAGAAAAATGTTTGCCTGAACCGGGAATCGAACCCCGAACCTTTAGCTTTGCTCTGTCCACTGAGCTAATTCAGGCTTCATTCCCATCCAAGCAGAAATCCTTCCTTTACCTTACTCTACTGGTCCCACATTCAATTGCAATGAATCATCATTCAGAAATACACAATGAATGGCTTCTACCTGAAGAAGATATGAAGGGACTCCACACAGCTATAGCATTATTTATTAAATTAATATTGAGAAGCTAAAGCTATTACTATGATAGAAATAAGTAAATAAATGAACACAATTAAATTATTGTAAATCAATAGTAAAGAGAAAAATTTTTGCCTGAACCGGGAATCGAACCCCAAACCTTTAGCTTTCTGTGCTAATGCTCTGTCCACTGAGCCAATTCAGGCTTCATTCCCATCCAAGCAGAAATCTTTCCTTTACCTTACTCTATTGGTCCCACATTCAATTGCAATGAATCATCATTCACAAATACACAATGAATGGCTTCTACCTGAAGGAGACATGAAGGGACTCTACACAGCTATAGCATTAGCTTCTCATATTGATTTAATAAATAACGCTATAGCTGTGTGAAGTCCCTTCATGTCTAGAAGCCATTCATTTGTGTATTTGTGAATGATGATTCATTTTTTTTTGTAAGCCCATGTTTTCCCTTTACAGAGATTTAGCCACTCTACACTAACAGGGAAGAATTTGAACCATACTAATTTAGTTACACTTGTTTTCGTATAGATATAATTTTTGAGTGGTCCGTGGTCAGCGTTCCACCTCATACTGACATCTAGGAAACGAAGGTAGTATTAGGACGCGAAAATTTGGTAAATTTTGCTTAGAGACCTTTTCATTCAGGCTTAAGGATTTTTTATGAGCGTGAAAATCTTCAGACTCGGGACCCATGGCTTAAAGCCCCTCCTGGAGGACTTGCTCCTTGGATTTTTCCATCCTAAAAAATCCATCGACCCCGGCTGGGTTTGAACCCGCAACCCTCGGGACCAGAGGCAAGGAGCATAACCACTAGTCCACCGCGGCCGATGAATGATGATTCATTGCAATTGAATGTGGGACCAGTAGAGTAAGGTAAAGGATGGGAATAGGAATGCTTGGATGGGAATGAAGCCTGAATTAGCTCAGTGGACAGAGCATTAGCATGAAAAGCTAAAGGTTCGGGGTTCAATTCCCAGTTAAGGCAAAAATGTTTCTCTTTACTATTGATTTATAAAAATTAATATTTGTTTGTTTGTTGGTTTATTCGTACTTAATGCACGGCAATGCCGTTGATACGATTGTGATGTGACTTTTTGCAAAATGTTCAGGAGATTCCCGGGATGAACATAGGCTATAAGAGAGTTGTGATACTCAATTCCTACACCCTTAAAAATCACCCTTTGTAGTGGAAAACGTGAAAAAAGTAGCTCTTTGGACGCTTAACTGGCTTACGCTGCCTAAACCATAACAAATACACAAAATTAATGTACACAGAATTGAATATCTCAAAAAGCTCTACAAAAAAGTCTACGACAGCATATGTTTATCTCTTACGGATAACTCACAATAACCATTTTTGTCTTTCATTGATGCCAAGAAGATCGAGACAAGTACGTAGATTCCTGTGCAAGCATAGCAGCACATGGTGGGTATTCTTTTACAGATAACTCACAATAACGAATTTTGTCTTTTAGCTCGTTTATGCCAAGAAGATCGAGATAAGTAGATTCCCGGGCAACACCGGGTAATCAGCAGAGGGAATCTTAAAATAATTACGATAGGCTATATATTTATAATTATTTTTCATTTTACTTATTCAACTAATCATAAGAAGTACATTAATTTTTGTCTTTCAGCTCTTATTTATGCCAAGAAGATCGGGATGAGTAGATTCCCGGACAACGCCGGGTAAACAGCACAGGGTATCTAAAAATAATTACGATATAAATTTTTCATCTTACTTATTTAACTAAACATAAAACACATTAATTTTCGTATTTCAGCTCATTTATGTCAAGAAGATCGGGAGAAGTAGATTCCCGAGCAAAGCCGAGTACTCAGCATGGGGTATCTAAAAATTATAAATTTATGATTATTTTTCCTTTTACTTATTCAACTGAACATAAAAACACATTAATTTTTATTTATTTAGGCGTAGCAGCGCACGCCGGGTATTAGCTAGTATTAAATATAATTTTCTCTTTACCATCAATTACTCGTAGAATTTTTAGTCTCACTATAATGAATATGAACCTCATTAAATAACACATGTGATACAGTGCTTGTCTTAATTGTAGCTAGTAGTCTTGTTGACCTATAATGATTGCTTATGATTTTCTAGTCATTAGTGAGTCAAGATCCCCATTAATTTTGACAAGCATTTAGAGAATATTTAATATTTAATTTTAGGAAGTTATATTTTGAGGTTATTTTAATTATATTATTTTTAGTCTGGACATCTTACCTCAATATTAATGTTGATTTGTTCTTGAACATGTTTCAAAACAATTCTGTTTTATTGTCAGCGTTCCCAGACTGGTTTTATTTATGTTGCATTATGTTGCACAACCTGGATGTCGATGTCAGCTCCATCCTGTGGTTGGCCAAAGAACCTCCAAACAAGGTCACGCTCCATCGGTATATCAAAATTCATAACTCTGTTTCTGTTCTTCTGAATATAAATTTTTTCCTTGGGTACATAATAAATTTCAAAAGATATTTGAGAAGTTTAATATTAAATTAGCACCAAAAAATAACTACAGTTTAAATAAACTAATAAAAACCAACAAAAATGAAAAAACTGATAAAAATAAAAAGTCAGGAATATATCAAATTGAATGCATGGGTTGTGAAAAGATATATATAGGAAAAACAAAAAGAAACCTAAAAATTAGAACCAAAGAACACATAAGAAATATTAAAAATGGAGAAATTGAAAAATCTGCAGTTGCTGCTCATGTTTGGTCTGAAAAACATAATATAAATTCAGACACTAAATTATTAAAACAGTTAGAAAATACAAAAGAGTTGACTATTTGGGAAAAAATTTATATTCAGAAGAACAGAAACAGAGTTATGAATTTTGATATACCGATGGAGCGTGACCTTGTTTGGAGGTTCTTTGGCCAACCACAGGATGGAGCTGACATCGACATCCAGGTTGTGCAACATAATGCAACATAAATAAAACCAGTCTGGGAAAGCTGACGATAAAACAGAATTGTTTTGAAACATGTTCAAGAACAAATCAACATTAATATTGAGGTAAGATGTCCAGACTAAAAATATTATAATAGAGAATATTTGTTTGAGTGAATGTATTATGTCATCAATATAAAGATTAAGTATGTTGGATACTTGTATAATTTAATCAAAATTATGGTGGGAAGTAACCAACAAATTAAAAAAAAAAGTTTCAAGAAATTCAATATTACACTTGCACTGATATAAAAATTGTATGTTTGTATGTAGCTAATGCTCTGGATTTAACAACAAAGTTATTCTCCTTCCAATATAAAAATTTTGCCTGGGTAATCTACTAATAACCAATATGAAAGTTAATACCACCCCAGACAGTAAAAAAAAAATTGGAATTTATCAAATAAGTGGAATTACTGCAATAAAATATACATAGAAAAAATTAAAAGGAATTTTAACTTTAAAAATATAAAAAATGGTGAAATTGAAAAATCTGCAATTACAGCTCACAGTTTGATAGAGAATCAGAAAATTGGAAAAGAAAATAAACTCTTTAAACATTTAGAGAAGCTTAAGGTAGAATTTTTATCACTCACCTCATATTGTTCTTCTTATTTGACTATAAACTAGTTTCGGAACATAGTTTCTGTTCCATCCTCAGTATCGTCACGACCGTTGTTCTGTCGTCTTGAAGAGCTGTCCTTTGCTCCTTCCATTGGCTTATAGTCAAATAAGAACAACAATATGAGGTGAGTGATAAAAATTCTACCTCAATGATATAACTCATAGTGAGAATTCCTAAAATAAATATTTAGAGAAGCCTTTGGAATTAACAGTTTGAGAAAATATATATATTGAAAAGAACAAATATAGATCCATGAATTTTGAAGTTTCCGGCGAGCAAGATTTGATATCAAAGTTCACCATACTGGCACCAGATGACAGTTGGAAAGTTGGTGGTTACAACAGAATTTCGATAATTTTTGGCTGAGGATAGAAGGGATGCCTTCAGAAACTGGTCTTGTGACAGTCATTGAGTTTTATGTGGTGAGATGTAAAAATATTTTCCAATTAATTTATATAAATTGTAAATTACCTCATAGTGTTACTTCCATTGTAATTTTTATTGTAAATTACATTTTTAAAACGTAACAGGCCTTGGCCTAATACTTGGAAGGAAGAAGAAGAAGAAGAAACAAAATGGTTTATATGAAAGTCACATTGTGATCTATCTAGTTAATTCCATCATTTTCTCATCATCATCATTAGCATCATCATCACCATCATATTCTTCTTTTTTTACATTTCTTATCCTTCATATATCCACAAAATAATAGTATATTACGATGCAAGGATGGGAAGTGGTATTTACAGAATTGAGGAAAATGTTTAAAAACCGAGTAATAGTGAGGTTTTTAATTTCCAAGATTCTGTAAAACTCTTCACAAACGTGCATTGTACTTTTTTT
The DNA here is from genome assembly GCA_030220185.1 of Diploptera punctata. Taxonomy (NCBI): domain Eukaryota; kingdom Metazoa; phylum Arthropoda; class Insecta; order Blattodea; family Blaberidae; genus Diploptera; species Diploptera punctata. Next base: position 597,434 of record JASPKZ010007432.1, on the reverse strand, counting down.
TTTGCGCAATGGTGTTTTCAAAATAATAAATAGTAGTAAAATAATAACATCTGTGATGGAAATATGTGTGTTTATTATAAACAACTGAGTAATGTTTACAGGGTGGGCAACGTTTATTAGTTGAAAATACAGGAGACCATGAGACCATTATTATTGATAAAATGGCCACAAGTATGTATTTATTGTTTTATATTGTTTCAAATAAAATTCAGTTAATTTAAAATGCAGTGATTTGTTTTGTATAATGTATATTAACACTTAGATATTTTTTATATATACATTGTACGTAGTATACAGAGATGGCAGGTACTTCTCTCACGTGGGTGTAAATGTAATATTACAGTATAGTTATTTAGGTTGGCAATTCTGAAATGTAGGAAGTTGAACTTTGAATCATGATTGCCATTGCTGTAAGTACGACAAAATGCACAATCGTGCAAAAATTATATTTCTAATTTTATATGTATTTTATCAACCACAGCTAAGAGAGGTATGGAAGTTTAGATTTTTTAATCTTATCCAGCCTTATGTAATCTTCATTCTCCAAAAAAATTTCATTTCATCTGCTGTAAAATTTTCTTTTTATCTCTTTCTAGTTAATTTAAATATAAAATATGTTTAATTGCAGTATTATGACCAAACAAACCGTCCTGTGTGGTTTGTTTTCTCTGGAATGGGCAGCCAGTGGATAACTATGGGTGTGGAACTTATGAAATTACCAGTTTGCAGAGCATCAATAGAAAAATGTCACGACATCCTTATGGAAAAAGGAGTGGATTTGAAATACATCATCACTACAGATGATTCTGATATATATGACAACATACTCCATAGCTTTGTGGGAATAGCAGCTATTCAGGTAACGCAATGTGAGATGAAATTTTGAGGTAATAGTATATTCTTTTGAAAGTCAAAATATGAATCAGCAACTTTACATCTTATCTCATATAATAAGATCCTCTCACCTGGACATGTTTCAGAGACTGTCAACTAAATTCTTACTGAAATTCTTCGGAGAACATTTTTAACAACTCACCTCATAGATTAAGGTAGAATATTTTTTATCACTCACCTCATATATATTCTACCTTAATGAATATACCTCAGAGTGAGAATTCCTAAAATAAGTAGTCACCTCATAGAATTCATCTTTTTGACTATTCTGCAGTTTCAATCTAAGTCTAGTTCAACCTCAGCTATAACTCCCGACTCACCTCATAATATTTGCTTCCCAACATTAATTTAATATAAATTCATACTTTTTAATTTTTTTAATTTACAAATGAGTTGGTTAAAATGTAATTAAAACATTTGGTCTGTTCATTCTTACCTCTTAGAATTGTTTTTGTCGAACATATGTTTCAGAAAGGTAGAATATTTTTATCACTCACCTCATATTGTTCTTCTTATTTGATTATAAACTAGTTTCAGAACATAGTTTCTGTTCCATCCTCAGTATCGTCACGACCGTTGTTCTGTCGTCTTGAAGAGCTGTCCTTCTCTCCTTCCATTAGCTGACTGAAAAACCTCGAAACCAGGTCATTCTCACCGGGAATTTCAAAGTTCATTAATTTCTTCTTTTCGCTCTTTTGAATGTAGATCTTTTCCCAAACAGTAAGTTCTTTAGGTTTTTCTATTTGTTTTAATAATTTAGCTTCTTTCTCGATAAGATGTTTTTCAGACCATGCATGGGCAGCCACTGCAGATTTTTCTGCTTCCCCTTTCTTGACATTCCTGAGATGTTCTTTCACTCTAGTTTTCAAATTTCTTTTAGTTTTTCCTATGTAGAATTTCTCACATTCTTCACATTTAATTTGATAAATCCCTGATTTGTTTTCTTCTTTAATTTTCTCATTCTTATTAGGTCTAATCAGTCTACTGATGCTGTAGTCATTTTTGGGTGCTAACCTTATGTTGAAATCTTTAAAAAAATTTTGAAACTTGTGGTGTTTTAATGGATGATATGTGAATTTTCTAAATTTTACATTATCTTCTTTTACTTTTAGAAGAGTGCTTTGATTAATAAATTTTTGTCTTTTGAACTTGTTTATTTTTTTGAGTATCATTTTTATTGCAAAACCATTTTTCGTGGCTACGTTGATTATGTGTTCTTTTTCTTTTTCATAATTTTCTTTGTTCATTGGTATGTTCACTAATCTATGTGTCAAACTATTGAAAACTGCTTCTTTGTGAGCTATGTGATTGAAACCTAAAGCTTTTATGTAGTTATCTATATGTGTCTTCTTTCTGTAAATTCCAAATTCTATCTTATTTTCTTCATTCCTTTTTAAGTTGAGATCTAAAAATGGTATTTCTCCATTTGATTTCCTTTTCCATAGTGAACTTTATAGTTTGACTTTGAATGTTCAATAATTTTAATGCATCATCTATCTGTTTATGATTAACTATTGCAATTATGTCATCCACATATCTGCACCAGAACTTGAAAATTAAACGATGTCCATTAATTATCTTGTGTTCAAAATTCCCCATGAATAGATTAGCTAAGAATGGAGATAAAGGGTTTCCCATCGAAAGTCCTGAATTTTGTTTATAAAATCTTCCATTGTAGGTGAAAAACATATTATCGATACATAATTTCGTTAAAGTTTTATATTTGACTATCTTTACTTTTTCAATATTATTATTTTTCATCCAAATCTCTAAAATTTCCATAGTTTGGTCTTTTGGAATGCTTGGAAATAAGGAAACAACATCAAATGAAACTAATCTGTCTGAAGATTGTAGTTGTATGTTTTCTAGTTTATCTACCAATTCATAAGAGTTTTCTATTGCAGAGTTTTCAAATCCATTCATTTTATTAAATTCCTTACATAACCATTTAGATAAATGATATGTAGGAGACCCTATGTTGTTAATTATCGGCCTCATTTTCTTCCCTTCTTTGTGCACTTTCGGGAGTCCGTAGATGTTGGGAATTTTTGGATTTGAAACCTTCAGATGAAACTTGTCTTTCTTAATATTTAATTTTAGGAAGTTATATTTTGAGGTTATTTTAATTATATTATTTTTGGTCTGGACATCTTACCTCAATATTAATGTTGATTTGTTCTTGGACATGTTTCAAAACAATTCTGTTTTATCGTCAGCTTTCCCAGATAGTCTGGGAAAGCTGACGATAAAACAGAATTGTTTTGAAACATGTCCAAGAACAAATCAACATTAATATTGAGGTAAGATGTCCAGACCAAAAATAATATAATTGTCTTTGTTAGTTAAAATGTGATTGATATTCTTGAGAGTGTTGTCTACTTCTTTAATGGTTTTGTTAAGGGGGTCTGATTGAATCTGTGTATATTCTTCAGAGTCCAAAAGTTTTTCCATTCTGTTGTTGTATTCTTCTTTGTCTAAAATAACCAATTGGTTGCCTTTGTCAGCTTTAGTAATTATTACATTTTTACTGTTGATGTCTTTAATAATTTTCATATTTCTTGAACCATTTTATTTATTGGTATTTCCTTGATTTCTTTGATAATTTTTTCACATTTTTTCCTGATGGTAATTTTGTCTTCCATATTCATGAATTTTAGTTTTGTTAACTGATATTTCCATATTCAATTTGGCACCTATTTTTTGTAAGTTATAAATTGATCAATTGATCGTTGCAAATCATTTTCGGAAAGTGCCAGAAGAGCTAAATCGTCTGCAAAAAGAATAGCATCGAGTTTGAGGTTCCTATTGATGGGTATATATCCTCGTTGTGTTTTCCTCCATTCATTTATTAATTTATTCATGTATATAATGAAAAGCACCAATTGACAATCGTGAAAACAGCTGATGATGGTGATAAGAAATTGCCGATACTGCAGTGCTGTATTAAAGAAATATAGAAGTATGAGGTATGAAATAATCACAATTAATTTAATTCTTATGAATTTGAACCTCATAATGTTAAAAATTCCCAAATTTAATATATAAATCTGAAACATATGTTCGACAAAAACAACTCTAAGAGGTAAGAATGAACAGATCAAATGTTTTAATTATTAAACAAACCTCTTAATGTTACTTATTATTGTATTTTAAAATGGTTAAAATGTTTTTTACTTCCACTGTAATTTTGATTAAATTCTTACTGTTCATTGTGTCTTTAGATAAGAATGGGGGTGATGGTCTCCAAAACATGTTCAGTTGTGAGATCTTATTTTATAAGGTGAGGTGTAAGTTTTCTGATTCATACTAGAGCATTCAATAAGTAATGGCAACACTGTTGTAAATCAACGATCCTAGTGGTGATAATTGTAATCTTGTAGTATGTTTTAAAATCATTAGGAAATAACATTATGAGGACTATCGATTTTGGTGTCTATAATTCAAAGATGTGGAAATTATTTTTTTTTATTCTTACAGTATACTACAATGTTAATAGTAATTTTTCCTTTAATTTTTTAACCCCTTTATGTTTTGTACTAAGTTATTGATTTGTTCAGTCAACAATTTTTATCTTTATTTTTATGTTAAAAACTGGTGAAAAAAACCAGTTTGTGCAACGCTGAAGATGGGGCAACAGCCCTGAAACATACGTCCGATGAAACAAGCATATGAGGTAAGAATGTTAAAAAAAAATACAACTCAATATTGTAGTGTGTTGTTGAGCAATCTTTGTTGTATAAATCTGTAATTTTGAAAGTTTTGAAATAGCAATATTTTGTGAATACATTAATTGTTTCTCACATTCAGTAAGTAATACTGCCTTAAGAAGATGTTTAGTAGAATTTATTTAGAAAGTGGAATTGGGAAGTACTCAAACCCCAGACAGGAGCAAATTCACCAGACAGGAGCCCTTATGACTATAACTTACTCTCAAGAGTTGATATCTAGAAAGCTGTACATTGATCAGAAATGGTGCTACAGATGTAGTGTGTCATCTTCCAAAAATTTGGAAAATGTATAGTTAACTTGGTAGGAGATTATAAATGAAGTTTGTAATCTCAAAAGTAACATAAATAATTTTTTTGTGATGTTACAGCAGTGTTGCCATTACTTATCACATGCCCTAGTATTTTGACTTTACTTATTTTAGGAATTCTCACTATGAGGTATATTCATTAAGGTAGAATATGTTTATCACTCACCTCATATTGTTCTTCTTATTTGATTATAGACTAGTTTCGGAACATAGTTTCTGTTCCATCCTCAGTAACATCACGACCGTTGTTCTGTCGTTTTGAAGAGTTGTCCTTCTCTCCTTCCATTGGCTGACTGAAAAACCTCGAAACCAGGTCATTCTCACCGGGAATTTCAAAGTTCATTAATTTCTTCTTTTCGCTCTTTTGAATGTAGATCTTTTCCCAAACAGTAAGTTCTTTTGGTTTTTCTATTTGTTTTAATAATTTTGCTTCTTTCTCGATAAGATGTTTTTCAGACCATGCATGGGCAGCCACTGCAGATTTTTCTACTTCCCCTTTCTTGACATTCCTGAGATGTTCTTTAACTCTAGTTTTCAAATTTCTTTTAGTTTTTCCTATGTAGAATTTCTCACATTCTTCACATTTAATTTGATAAATCCCTGATTTGTTTTCTTCTTTAATTTTCTCATTCTTATTAGGTCTAATCAGTCTGCTGATGCTGTAGTCATTTTTGGGTGCTAACCTTATGTTGAAATCTTTAAAAATTTTTTTTGAAACTTGTGGTGTTTTAATGGATGATATGTGAATTTTCTAAATTTTACATTATCTTCTTTTACTTTTAGAAGAGTGCTTTGATTAATAAATTTTTGTCTTTTGAACTTGTTTATTTTTTTGAGTATCATTTTTATAGCAAAACCATTTTTCGTGGCTACGTTGATTATGTGTTCTTTTTCTTTTTCATAATTTTCTTTGTTCATTGGTATGTTCACTAATCTAGATTTCTTTGTTCATTGGTATGTTCACTAATCTAGATTAGTGAACATACCAATGAACAAAGAAAATTATGAAAAAGAAAAAGAACACATAATCAACGTAGCCACGAAAAATGGTTTTGCTATAAAAATGATACTCAAAAAAATAAACAAGTTCAAAAGACAAAAATTTATTAATCAAAGCACTCTTCTAAAAGTAAAAGAAGATAATGTAAAATGTAGAAAATTCACATATCATCCATTAAAACACCACAAGTTTCAAAAATTTTTTAAAGATTTCAACATAAGGTTAGCACCCAAAATGACTACAGCATCAGCAGACTGATTAGACCTAATAAGAATGAGAAAATTAAAGAAGAAAACAAATCAGGGATTTATCAAATTAAATGTGAAGAATGTGAGAAATTCTACATAGGAAAAACTAAAAGAAATTTGAAAACTAGAGTTTAAAGAACATCTCAGGAATGTCAAGAAAGGGGAAGTAGAAAATCTGCAGTGGCTGCCCATGCATGGTCTGAAAACATCTTATCGAGAAAGAAGCAAAATTATTAAAACAAATAGAAAAACCAAAAGAACTTACTGTTTGGGAAAAGATCTACATTCAAAAGAGCGAAAAGAAGAAATTAATGAACTTTGAAATTCCCGGTGAGAATGACCTGGTTTCGAGGTTTTTCAGTCAGCCAATGGAAGGAGAGAAGGACAACTCTTCAAGATGACAGAACAACGGTCGTGATGTTACTGAGGATGGAACAGAAACTATGTTCCGAAACTAGTCTATAATCAAATAAGAAGAACAATATGAGGTGAGTGATAAACATATTCTACCTTAATTTATTTTGACTTTATTGATGTTTTCTGTCACTTCCTATTAGTTTTTATAAAAGTATTCATATAAAAGGAATGCAATATCATAAATGTTGAGACATTTATTACAACAAGGAAAAGGGAATGGAATGCACACATGGACAGAGCTGACGATGCGAGGCTTATTAAAGCAGCGAAGAATCTATGTCCTAGAGGAAAAAGAGAAGTGGGCAGACCCCTCAAGAGATGGAATGAGATGTAATCATCATTGACATAGTATGTGTAAATATACAGGCATGTGCCCATAGAAAAGAAGGAGAAGAAGTAGTATTCTCATTGTAATTCTTTAGCTTTCAATATAGCTCTTTTTAACAGTATGAACCAACAGTCATTTACTAATATTACTTGTAAAAAAAGCAGCAGAGATAAGAATTTTAAAATCAGCATAGAAGGGAAGACTAGACGAGATAGAATTAGAAAAAACAGAAATCAGAGAATGACTTGGTATTAGACCATTACAGGAATATATTGAAAAAAAGAGGTTACAGTGGTTCAGATATGTTACATGAATGACATTAGAGAGACTATCGAGAAGAACATTTTAATGAGAATAAAAAAATTGAAAGTGACCATTAGGAAGACCAAGATTGAGGTTGGTAGACCAGATATGGGAAACCTACAGGCAAGAGGAGTAGAATGAACAAGAATCATGAACAAAAAATTCTGGAAGTATAGAGATGTCTGGAGTTGGAAATGTCCTGTAGAAGACCTTGAAAAGTACTATATATATATATATATATATATATATATATATATATATATAGCTCATGAAAGGTACAATTTTTATTTTATGAAAAGAAAAATTAATGCTTGAACTGGGAATCTAGACCTCTGATTCTGTACATCAGCATACAATCCATTACACCATTCAAGACCCGATACAACCACTAAATTTTCTTTCCACTTATACAATTCTCTTACATCTGAAGGCAGATAGTTCTCGCTATTAACAACACTTAAAAAGTAAATATAAAATTCTCATTAAGAATACTATGAATAGAAGTTGTATGATGACATTGTTAATAGTGAGAGCTATCTGCCTTTAGACGCAAGAGAATTGTATAAATTGAAAGAAAATTTAGCTGTTGTATCGGGTCTTGAATGGTGTAATGAATTGCATGCTGATGTACATATTCAGAGGTCCAGGGTTTGATTCTCGGTTCAAGAGTTAATTTTTCTTAAAAGAAAATAAATCTGTCCAGGATTGGAATATGTTAAAGTAAATATAACATCAAAAGGCACAATGTTAAAATTCACAAAATGCCATTTTGACTCTGGTAGGTTCTCTGATTAAGGATATAGCATCTTGCAAAATGTAATAACTAGAGCTTGGTAGCTGAGGGCATATAATATGTCTATAAAATTGCAAATTTTTTAATTTGCTGAACATATTTTACTAGAACATCATAAAATTGGAAGAGAAGCAAACATTTTAAAACAATTGGATAAACCTTTAGAATTGACAGTTTGGGAGAAGATATAGATAGATTCAGAAAAATAAATATAGATCGATGAACTTTGATATTCCCAACAAACAAAATTTAATTTCAAAGTTTATAAATTCATCCATATATGGCAGAACAGAAGATGTTGACAATAGAATAGTTTATAGCTGAAGAATTTCATCAATCGGAGTTGTGACTGATGATGGATGAGATGTTGTTTGAAACCATGGTCTCGTGAAAAGCATGAAATTTATGAGGTGAGTTTTTCAAAAAGTTTTCTTCGATGAATTTAAATGTATGTTATTCCGTGTCCAGCCTAAGGAGCACACTTGAGGAAAACAAATGGATGGTAATTTCCCAAAGCATGTGACTGCTGCAGTTACTGCGATTTGTTCATGGCCTAAGCACAGTTCAGTGGAAGTGAAAAAATAGATCATGTAATCGATTAATATAATTACATATTTGAAGCTCTCTATGTTAACTATAGCTGATCAGAAACAGTATACACCTATATGTTTATTCAGAGGTCGGAGAGTAACTTAAAATTTGCATTTATTTGAAACTTATTGATTCTGGAGAGGAAGTTGAATTTTCAGTTACAAATATAGCGGTTGTTGTATAGTTCATATCAACTTTACTCTGTGATAAAATATGTAATCAAAATTATAAAATTACCCTAAAGGGAAATTGTTAAAGAGTGGTGAAAAGCAGATGGTTTTAAATGTATTAGGAAGTTTGTGGAGCATATCCTGGCACTGTAGTGAATGATATAGTGAAATTAACTGCAGAATATACTGGTGACTTGGAGAGTAGTGTTGTACATATTTGCAGGGTATTAAAAGAAACGGGTAATATCAAAACACCGAACAAGAAGAGGAAAAGGCCTAAACCTGTTTTAGGAGGGGTGGATGATTTTATGAAGTGCACAGTTCATTATAAAGTACATAGGTTTTCCTAACAATGAACCAATATAAAACAAATTCTATCTAAATGAACCACCTACCTTAAATAAAGTTCTGACTGTTGTTAATGAAGACCCCGATTTACCAACTTGATTTTTCACACAAACTTATTAGATGTAGGATTCTCTGTTGTGAAATGAAATACTATTATTGCCTTGCTAGACAGGGAAGATATTGTAATTTGGAGACTTAATTATCTGAGAAACATTCGTCATTATAGGACAGAAAATAGAAAGATTTATTATCTGGATGAGACATGGGTCAGTGCGGGTCATAGTACCAGTAGTGCGTGGGTTGATACCACTGTAGGCAATAGGAAAAAAGCTTTCCTTTCTGGTGAGTGTAAAGGATTGAAAAATCCAACTGGAAAGGGAGGGAGACTGGCAACTGAATGACATCTCCGATGTTATGGTTGACCAAATGGTGATCAATATAGGAGAGACTTCAGACTCAAGTTCAGTTTCTGATGATGGTATCTCTCCATTTTCTTCAAGCAGTGATTAATGGAATTCACTTCCACCCTATGTCAGAGACTGCCAAACTTTACCATCTTTCAGAAATAAATTGAAAATAAAATCACTAACAGAAACAACTCACTAATACTACTTTTTAAGAATTAATAATGCGTTTTTGCATTATTTAATAAAAATAGACTTAGGATTTGTTAATATATTTACCTAATGCCTTGTATAAAAAGCGTAGATTAATTCATTGTAGTGTATTTTTTTTTCTCTTCTTTTTATGCATAGTAGATTCGAGCTGTTTTTCCTTTTTTTATTCATTGTATCATTAATTTAATTTTAATTGTATTTAGTTTCATTCTATTATTAGACATTAATTTCATTATTATTCAATATGACAGATAATTAATTGTTCAATGACTATTATTGTAACTATTTTTTGTATTCATATGTAACATGTTTGTCCTGTCTAATATGACTACTATTGTAATTTTTTTTTGTATTCATGTGTAACATATGTTTGTCCTGTTTTATATGACTATTATTGTATTTTTTTTTTGTATTCATATGTAACATATGCTTGTTCTGGTGAGTGGAAGAGAAGGCCACATGGCCTTAACTCCACCAGGCTAAATAAATAAATAAAATAAATAATGTAAGTACAGTTATTTTATTGCTCTTAAGTACAGATCTAGTCCCGCACCGTAACCGAGCGGTTAAGGTAGGAAGCCTTGGCACATAGCTACGGGACTTGCGCTGGTTCGGGTCTCCATGGGGGAAGAAATTTTCTCCTGGTATTTTGGCCAGTATGGGACCGGTGCCCACCCAGCATCGTGAGGCAATTGGGTAGCTACAATAAGTAGCGGCTCCAGGTTGAGGAACCAGCTATAACGGCTGGGGGACTCGACATGCTAACCACATGTCACCCCTACACTGGCTGTTGATCATCTACCTCTGTGATTGACACATGTGGATGTGAAGGGCCAGCAGCCGGCTGGTAAAAGGGCAACCGCTGAAAAGTGGAAAGATCAATCGGAAGTACAGATCTAACATGGGAATTTGAAGAATTCCTGTAAGAGAGCCTATTCAGACTGCTGAGTAGTGTACTTCCCGGCCGGACACGTGATAACACAATTTCACTTGTACTATGTCTGAGTACAGTCAGTAATAAATTTTAATCTGAAGCGGACATGTTGCTACTACATCAAACCATAGTTCCTAATTTTAATATTTTGTCATTTTGCATCCTGCAGTTTTAAAATTGCAGATGGCGTGGATGTGAATTATTTAATAATTTTGAATTATATTGTTTTAACTAACTTAATGTCTCCTACAGTTTTGAAGTTAAAAAAGATAATCTGATCACAGTTAAAGTGGGGAAATTATTGTTAATGTTCACAGTTACATGTAAGAGGAAGCAAAAGAAAACTTTGTCTTAGTTGTTGACAATGTTTCATACAAATAAACAAATAAAGCCCAAACATGAAATTTTAAAAAAAATAAATCCAGACCGGGTTATTTAAACATAATACACATTTCAATGAAGATATCACTAAAATGCATTTGTGTGATTCATCATTGAATCAACACACAATACCTTACATAATAGACACAATATTAACCGAAAATAATCATGCAGTTATGAGACTTCCAAATTCCAATCCTGATTTAAATACCATTAAATTAATTTGGGGAGATGTAATACAATGGGAATGATAGTAAAACGTCACTTTTAAAATTAAATATGAACCAGCTTTATGGGCTAATGGTCAGAGCTACTGACTAAAGTTCATGAGATCCTGGGCTCAATTCTTGATCAGATCATAGGATTTTTTTCTTAAGGGAAATTAGTTCTATGGTCGCCCAGGGTCTGGATTTAGATTAAGTCCAGGTTTAAGGACTCTCCTGGTGCTTCACTATATTCCATCACAAATCATATCATCAGGGTAACGTAACTCCAAGTGTCCTTACTTAAGAAGTGGTTTACAATTCTGTCATGGCAGGAGAGAATACCAGAAATGTCACAAAGACAACCTGGGTGGCATTGGTTAAAAAAAATTAATATGTTGAAATGTTGTGTCGGTAAACATTTGAACAAATTGGTAAAAAAAAGAAATGGAAAAACACATTGAATAAAAACAGCAAACTCAAGTACTGGGATAGAGGTTTTAAAAGATAATTAATTAAAAATCCGAGTTAAATAAATTGAAGAAAAATACAAAAAATAAAACCACTAATTTAGGGGGGGATAAAGAAACTGAGAAGAATGTAATTAACCTATCATTGGAAAACTTTACAAAAGAGGAAATATTTATTTTGGACAAGGGATTGAAAACATGCATTAGTTACTCTAACAATTTAGAAGATTACATAGCTGATGTAGAAATTGCTACAATGACATGAATTATGAAGAACAAACAATAATCAGAAAAGAATGTGGGGAAGTTATTGAAAAAATTATAAACACAAGTATAGCAAACCAATTCAAAACAAACATGAAGAAAGTAAAAAACATTAACAATAAAAATGTTTTTTTTCAAAATCAGACAAAGTGAATAATTTAGTAATTTTGGATAAAGAAGATTACAATGATAGGATGGAGAATTTATTAAATGGAGAAAAATATGAAGAAATAAAAACAAATCCCCTTGCAAAAACAATTAGGGAAGTTGAAACCAGCCTAAAATCAATTAAAAAAATTATGACACAAAAGGAGAAGTTTAAATTAAAAATACCAAATCCCAGAAACCCCAACATTCGTGGTCTTCCTAAAATCCATAAAGACGGAAAGAAAATGAGACCTAATATCAACTCACCGACATATAATATATCAAAATGGTTAAGCAATAAATTTAAAGGTATGAAAAAATTTGAAAATTTAGCAGTAGAAAATTCTTACCAACTAGTGGAAAAATTAGAAAATGTAGAAATAGAACCGTCAGAAAGATTGGTCTCATTTGATGTCACTTCATTGTTCACTACATCCCAACTGACATAACTTTGAAAATTTTAGAAAAATGGTTGAAAGAAAAACAAATTAGATGATGACAGTGTTAAATAATACATAAAATTAACAAAATTATGCTTAAATCAAATGTTCTTCACCTTTAGAGGAAAGTACTTTAGGCAAAGATAAGGGCTTGCAATGGGAAATCCATTATCACCATTCTTAGCAAATATGTTTATGGGGAACTTTGAATGCCATGTAACCAAAACATACTCTCTGATGTTTAAATTTTGGAGAAGATATGTAGATGATATCATAGCAATAGTAAAACAGAAACAATTAGAAGATGCCATCAAACTGTTAAATATTCAAAATAAAACAACCAAATTTACAATGGAAGTAGAAAATAATAATGAAATACCATTTTTAGACCTTTAATTGATCAGGAATGAAGAAAAAAAGAAAATAGAATTTGGAATCTACAGAAAAGAAACTCACATTCATAATTATATAAAAGCTACAGGATTTAACCATTTTTCTCACAAACAGGCAGTATTTAACATTTTAACACACAGACTTGTGAATGTTCCCATGAGCAAAGAAAATTACAATAAAGAGAAAGAACACATCATAAAAATTGCAAAGGATAATGGATTTCAAGAAAAGATGATACACAAGAAAATAAATAAATTCAAAGAACAAAAAATGATTGATGAAAGTACTCTTCACACAGATAAAGATATTGGTAAAAAATTCAAGAAGTTCACATTTAGTATTTGACAAGTTTCAAAAAAATCTTCAACAAATTCAACATTAAATTAGCACCGAAAAATGATTACAGTTTAGGTAATTTAATAAAAACCAACAAAAATGAAAAGATTGAAGACTGCAAAAAATCGGGAATTTATCAAATTAATTGTAAAGATTGTGAAAGGATATACATAGGAAAAACAAAAAGGAATCTAAATACAAGATTAAAGGAACACCTCAGAAATGTTAAAAATGGAGAAACAGAAAAATCAGCAATAGCTGCACATGCCTGGTCAGAAAAACATAGAATAGAAACCAAAACAAAATTACTTAAATAATTGGAAAAACTGAAGGAACTCACAATTTGGAAAAAAAAATTATATAGGCAAGAATAAAAACACAACTATGAATTTTGAAATACCCGATGATAAGGAGAGGGGATTGATTTGGAAGTTTGTCAACCAGCCATCAGATCGCGCGGAGGTCAGTCTGCAGGAGAGGAGACCATTGGACGTCAGTTGTGAACATGAACAGCATTGAGAATGTCACAAATACAGTGACAAAATCTGGATCGCGGTCAAGAAACAACTCAACTAAATTAAAAATGTAAATGTATACTTTTATTTTCGAAAACATTGAATTTCCAAGATTCTGCAATACAAACTTTCATATTGCTTACATGTCATGATTTTCTCTACAAGTATCTGTATAGAATTGATATAGCTGAATCACTTAATTGTTCTTTCTAATCTTAATGAGGATACAGATCAAAATCTCTGTCTACCCTTAAATCAGTTTTCAAATTTTCCTTTTAAATATTGTAATGTAAGGGAGTAAATGTCATAATTAACCAACTGTTTGATTACCTGTATATATATATATATATATATATATATAAACCAAATGTTTGATTACTGTATATATGTATATATATACCAGTAATCAAACATATTACAACATGGATCATTATAGGTTGTAGGGTAGCGTCCCAAAAGGCTATTTTTTGCAATATTTGATTATTGACCTTGACCCGAGTGGTAGGAGGCTATAGTTCGTGACAGTGAAAGTGCTAATTTTGCAAACTAACGGGACTTCCGTTGGATATATTGGAAATATCTATAATCGGGAACATTTATATTGAACTTAGAATATAGAGAACCATAAAACAAAAACTCATTTATTTTAAATATTAGCATCACATAAGCCATATTCAATAATTAAACAATCAATACTTATATTTGAAGAGAAAAATTTTCGCCTAGACCGGGACTCGAACCCGGGACCCTTGGCTTTCCGGGCCAAGTCCTCTACCAACTGAGCTACCGAGGCGAGTTACGATCTAGACTCAAATTTTTCTCTTATGTACGTTGTAATTCCCTCACGCCAAATGCTTGAAACCATAGCTTCTATCTTTGCAAATGGCGGCTTCTTAGTTAAGAAGACATTTATTGGGAATTTAACACTACTTTATAGCCAGTAGTTGGTAGAGCACTTGGCCCGGAAAGCCAAGGGTCCCGGGTTCGAGTCCCGGTCTAGGCGAAAATTTTTCTCTTCAAATATAATTTATCCTTCTATGAGAAGTGTTAAATTAATAATAAAATCGTCAATAGAAGCCCTACTGGCTATAAAGTAGTGTTAAATTCCCAATAAATGTCTTCTTAACTAAGAAGCCGCCATTTGCAAAGATAGAAGCTATGGTTTCAAGCATTTGGCGCGAGGGAATTACAACGTACATAAGAGAAAAATTTGCGTCTAGATCGTAACTCGCCTCGGTAGCTCAGTTGGTAGAGCACTTGGCCCGGAAAGCCAAGGGTCCCGGGTTCGAGTCCCGGTCTAGGCAAAAATTTTTCTCTTCAAATATAATTTATCCTTCTATGAGAAGTGTTAAATTAATAATAAAATCGTCAATCAATACTTAACCTAGACAAAACCATGCCTTACTTGGGCTCAGAAGCTATTGAATCGCCATGTTTGAGCGTGCCGAATTGAATTAACCTTACTATTAACACGAGAGAGCTTATTAAGTCGACTGTAGATTATTTAACCTTTATTAAGATGTAAAATTATTAATTTTAACTTTAGCCATTTACTTCAACCTTTTGGTCTCCTTATTTTGCTAATTCATGTCATAAACATCTAACTAAATTAATATATTATTTTTAGTGTTTTTTCTTAAATTTTATGGTTTTGAAGTTAAATTGATGATGGTCCACCATAGTAATGAGAATTAAAACTTATACTCACACCTGAAGAGGGAAGTATTCATGGTCCTAAAGGAAGCTGTAGTGAATACTTCAGTCCCTGCCTCCAGACAGACTTTTTACGAGTGTATATGTGATTTTTCCTATTTCCAAATTTGTGGAAACCTTAGTTCTATTGAGCCTTCAAAACTTTCTAATTTACCTAACCTTTGGAAATAATTCTGGTTCTGTCAGGGCCAAATTGTATAAGATGTTTGCTTACTTATATAATTGTGATAGTTAAAAGGTATAATTGTTTACTGGGTTATATAAGCTTTCGTAAGTGTGTCTCCATAGTTTTGAAAAAAAAACATGTTGACACACTTGGTATGATTTCGACAGCCCGTACTATAATATGATTCTAGGATGATTTTATTATAAAATTGTACTCTTTTTTACTTCCTAAAAGCCCTTGTATGGATTTTAAGTATGACTAATTAGTATATTTAAGTGTGATCATTTATTTCCTATCTTTTGGTATAATTAATTAGTATATTGCTGTAACTATGATTAATAATTTATAGTTTTTGTTTATGTGATTATTAATTAATAGTTTTTATTGTCATTTTCTTTTTAAGTATGACCTATATTACTACAAATCATATATATATATGTATGTATGTATATTTATGATTTCAGATTGCTCTGGTAGACATGATGAATGCTCTTGGCATTAAACCGGATGGAATGGTGGGCCATTCGGTAGGTGAGCTGGGTTGTGCATATGCAGATGGTTGTTTATCTTTGAAAGAGATGATACTGTCTGCGTATTACCGGGGTAAAGCTTCTTTACAAGCAGAATTGATTCCTGGTTTCATGGCAGCTATTGGTGAGTAAATTAGGATGGTTAAGGTGGTATAAGAATATGAATTTGAATTAATCATAGCTTTCTTTTGCCCACTATTTTATCATTTTTCTTGTAATCACACCTATGTGATTTTTTTTTTGCAAATTCGTCAAAATAGCACATTTATTGTCCTTATAACTTACCCTACACTAGTATTTTTTTTATTTTGTTACAAAGAGTTTAGCTGAAAAAATAAAACGTTTCATTTCATTAAAAAAATATATATATTATTCAATTTTGACATTTATCTATTTACTCTTTAATGGATATTAAATGACAGGCTGAATACTAATGTTTTATAAGTGCATTTTATGGATGTTATTTTATTTTTATTATTCTCTTCACTAAATAGTAAAAATGAATGGACCTAAAACTTATCCAGATTCTCCCAGAATAATTTTACACAAAACAAGGTTGCTCAGTAATTTATCCATAAAAAATTGAGTATTTAGGATTTAAATTAATATTCTTTATACATCACCTAATATCCAGTCTTCTAATTAAGCCAGATTCAAAACCAAGGTGGTTTCATCTTCCTAATGTCATCAGTCAAGATATTATTGAAGATAAAATCGCCCAGGTTTTGAAACCAGTTTAATTACAAGACTGGATATTAGGTGAGGTTTAAAGAATTTTAATTTAAATCTTAAATTAAACCTCATAGTGAATTTTGCTATGAAAGTTCAATATGTCATACTTGTTAATATTACTGTTCATAAAATGTTTGTATAACAGTGAAAATACAAAATCTTTAAATATTTTATTATTTTTCTCCCTTAATTCCTAATTCTAATAAAGTACAGAACCATATTTGGTTCGTCTTCCGGGCTTATAGGCCGTGGTCTGGTTGTCTTCTTACTCGACGTTTCGTCTACTGCTGCGGTAGACATCATCAGGAGATACTGCGTGCTTTCTGTGAACTCCTCAACAGTCGGCTGCAGACTGGATGGTCGTTGGAAACTGTCTCTCTGTTTATAGCTAAACCCCGGGTGGAGGGGAGGTTTTCTGCGCGCACCGAGTTGTGCGCTGTATTGCCGTGTGCAGAAGTCATAGGCTTCGTTGTCGTGTTATGCAGTGCTGGGATCCAAATTTTGTTTATCTTCAAGGTTTCTTCTTTTTTGTTGAAGGAATTTTTATGTTTGTATATTTCTATGGCTTCTCTGTATAGTCTGGTGTAGTAATGTGATGTTTGTGATAATACCTGGGTATCTTCAAATCTTATAATATGTTGTTGGTTGTTCATCAAGTGTTCCGCTACGGCCGATTTTTCATTTTGTTTTAACCTGCAGTGTCTCATGTGTTCTTGTAATCGTGTGTTGATCATTCTTTTTGTTGTACCGATGTACACCTCTCCACAACTGCACGGGATACGATATATACCGGCATGACTCAAAGGATCTCTAGTGGCTTTGGCTGGGCGTAGTATATTGCTGATTTTTGTGTTGGTTTGTAGGTTGTTGCTATGTTGTATTTCTTTAATATTCGTCCAATTTTCTCTGTTGTTGTTTTGATATAAGGTAGGTAAACCTTACCATTTATCTCTTCCTTGTTTTCGTTTTCGGGCCTATATTTCTTTGGATTTATGGCTCGACGAAAATCTGTTTTGCTGTATCCATTGGTAAGAAAAGCTGCATGGAGATGATTGATTTCTTCTTGCAGATACTGTGGTTCCGAAATCCTTTTGGCTCGTTCAACCAGTGTTTTTATTATCCCGCGTTTTTGTCTAGGATGGTGGTTAGACTGTTTGTGTAGGTATCTGTCTGTGTGAGTATTTTTCCTGTAAACCTTGTGTCCAAGTGTCATGTCTTGGTTTCGGATTACCAAAACATCCAAAAACGGTAGACTGTTGTCATGTTCCTTTTCCAGGGTGAATTGGATGCTGGGACAAATCCCATTTATGTGCTTCTTGAAGTTATCTAGTTCCTCCTCACCGTGTTCCCAAATGACGAAGGTGTCATCCACATATCTTAGCCAAACAGTGGGTCTTAAGGTAGCATTCTCCAAAGCCTGTTTTTCAAATTTTTCCATGTAGAAATTTGCTATTACGGGACTTAATGGACTTCCCATGGCCACGCCGTCTATTTGTTCGTAGAATATACCTCTCCATTGAAAATAAGATTCTGTGAGACATATGTTGTAGAGCGCTGTTATGTCTGGAGGAAAGAGTTCTTGTAAGTATGTCATAGTTTCTCCGATAGGTACCTTAGTGAATAATGCAACCACATCGAAGCTTAGTATTATGTCATTCGGCTTGAGTTTCATAGTGTCTATTTTTTCAATGAAGTGTATGGAGTCTCTTACAAAAGTATCAGTTTTACCAATATATGGTTTCAGCAGTGAGGCGAGATACTTGGCAAGTTCATATGTAGGTGAACCAATGGCCGAAACAATAGGTCTGAGTGGTGTTCCTTCCTTGTGTATCTTAGGTAATCCATACAATCTAGGTGGCAATGCTTCTGATTTGCACAATCTATGTTTAATGTCTTCATCCAGTGAGGAAATCTTGATGAGTTTATTAGTTTTACGTAGACCCTTGCTGTGGGATCATTTTTAAGAATCTTGTATGTCCCTGGATCTAAAAGCTGCTGTATTTTCTGGTTGTATTGCTCGGTTTCCATGATGACGGTAGCATTTCTTTATCTGCAGGGAGAATGATGATATCTTTGTCTGAGTTTAAAGTTAGTAAAGATTCTTTTTCTTTTCTTGATAATTGCTCGTAGGTGGTTTGCTTTTACGGAGAATGCGGGACACTTCGCCCCTTATTTCCTCACTCTGATGAAGAGGCAGCTGTCTTATTCCGGCTTCTACATTGGCTATGATGTCTTCAATAGGTACTGTTTTAGGTGTTACAGCAAAATTTCTTCCTTTGGCAAGAACCGAAATTTCTTCTTCATTGAGTTGCCGGTCAGTCAAATTTACTACTGCTCTTGAGTTGGTTGGTTTATTTTTGTTTACTGAATGATATTTGGCGTGTTTTAGTTTTTGTCGTTCAGTGTTCTTTTCTATGGTTCGGTAAAAGCTGTGATATGTGATGTTGTCCACCTTCTCCCAGTCTCTCTTGGAGAGAATATTGCTGAGCTTTAGATGTAAACGAAGTAGTTCAAGGTCATATTTAAAGAGAAAAATTATACGCTCAGACCGGGACTTGAACCCGGGACCCTTGGTTTTCTAGTCCAAGTGCTCTACCATTTGAGCTACCTGAGCAAGTACCGATCTAAACGCAAATCTTTCTCTATATACGTTGAAATTCCCGCCCCAAATGCTTTGAAGCCTTTGCTTCTATCTTTGCAAATGGCGGCTCCTATATTAAGAAGACATATTTGGGAATTATACATTACATTATAAATGCCAGTACGGGTTCAAGTCCCGGTCTGAGCGTATAATTTTTCTCTTTAAATATGATTTATCCATCATTGAGATGTATGAAATTAATAATAGTTCAAGGTCATTCAACCCTAATGTTCTTCTAGTATCATGAATACGTTCTCTAAGTAGAGCCCGTTCCATTCGTCCATATATCCTCTTAGCCTTTGTTGTTTTGAAGATATGTTTGCATTGTAAAAATTGAGGGATAGTTTCCGTGTCTCTGCACCGTAGAAGGAAGCTTAAATTGCACAGAAAGCGTCCTTTTTTCTTTCTTAATTCTTCAAATTTCCGAATAGAAAGAAACACATCCTTCCCGTAGAGGTTGCTTATATATAATTGTAGGCTTTCACGGCCGGCGTCTTGATCCATATTTGGTTCGTCTTCCGGGCTTATAGGCCGTGGTCTGGTTGTCTTCTTACTCGACGTTTCGTCTACTGCTGCGGTAGACATCATCAGGAGAAGCTTCCTCCAGATTTTCGTCGAGCCATAAATCCAAAGAAATATAGGCCCGAAAACGAAAACAAGGAAGAGATAAATGGTAAGGTTTACCTACCTTATATCAAAACAACAACAGAGAAAATTGGACGAATATTAAAGAAATACAACATAGCAACAACCTACAAACCAACACAAAAAATCAGCAATATACTACGCCCAGCCAAAGCCACTAGAGATCCTTTGAGTCATGCCGGTATATATCGTATCCCGTGCAGTTGTGGAGAGGTGTACATCGGTACAACAAAAAGAATGATCAACACACGATTACAAGAACACATGAGACACTGCAGGTTAAAACAAAATGAAAAATCGGCCGTAGCGGAACACTTGATGAACAACCAACAACATATTATAAGATTTGAAGATACCCAGGTATTATCACAAACATCACATTACTACACCAGACTATACAGAGAAGCCATAGAAATATACAAACATAAAAATTCCTTCAACAAAAAAGAAGAAATATTTAATTTTAGGAAGTTATATTTTGAGGTTATTTTAATTATATTATTTTTGGTCTGGACAT
This sequence comes from Diploptera punctata, assembly GCA_030220185.1. NCBI lineage: Eukaryota > Metazoa > Arthropoda > Insecta > Blattodea > Blaberidae > Diploptera > Diploptera punctata. The sequence goes on along the minus strand of JASPKZ010007432.1, from coordinate 576,662 downwards.
CTTACCTCAATATTAATGTTGATTTGTTCTTGGACATGTTTCAAAACAATTCTCTGTTTTATCTTCAGCTTTCCCAGACTGGTTTTATTTATGTTGCATTATGTTGCACCACCTGGATGTCGATGTCAGCTCCATCCTGTGGTTGGCCAAAGAACCTCCAAAAACAAGGTCACCCTCCATCGGAATATCAAAATTCATAACTCTGTTTCTGTTCTTCTGAATATAAATTTTTCCCAAATAGTCAGCTCGTTTGTTATTTCTAACTGTTTTAATAATTTAGTGTCTGAATTAATATTATGTTTTTCAGACCAAACATGAGCAGCAACTGCAGATTTTTCAATTTCTCCATTTTTAATATTTCTTATGTGTTCTTTGGTTCTAATTTTTAGGTTTCTTTTTGTTTTCCCTATATATATCTTTTCACAACCCATGCATTCAATTTGATATATTCCTGACTTTTTATTTTTATCATTTTTTCATTTTTGTTGGTTTTTATTAGTTTATTTAAACTGTAGTTATTTTTTGGTGCTAATTTAATATTAAACTTCTCAAATATATTTTGAAATTTATTATGTACCCAGGGGTGATATGTGAATTTCCTATATTTTTTCATAGGTGGTTCTTGTTCTTCTTTTTCAAGATTACTTCTGTTTATCATTTTTTGTTTTTTATACTTTTCTATCCTTTTATGTACCATTTTTTCATCAAACCCATTTTCTCTTGCTACTTTGATTATGTGTTTTTTCTCATGTTTGAAATCTTCTTCGTTTAAGGGTAAGTTTACCAATCTATGAGTTAAACTATTAAATGCTGCTAATTTATGTCCAATTGGATTGAACCCTGTTGATTTTATAAAATTTTCCGTATGAGTTTCTTTTCTATGAATCCTGAATTCAATTTTTCTTTTTTCTTCGTTTCTGACCAATTTAAGATCCAAAAAAGGTATTTGTTTATTGTCTTCTATTAGACTTCATTAGACTTCTAATAGAAGACAATAAACAAATACCTTTTTTGGATCTTAAATTGGTCAGAAACGAAGAAAAAAGAAAAATTGAATTCAGGATTCATAGAAAAGAAACTCATACGGAAAATTTTATAAAATCAACAGGGTTCAATCCAATTGGACATAAATTAGCAGCATTTAATAGTTTAACTCATAGATTGGTAAACTTACCCTTAAACGAAGAAGATTTCAAACATGAGAAAAAACACATAATCAAAGTAGCAAGAGAAAATGGGTTTGATGAAAAAATGGTACATAAAAGGATAGAAAAGTATAAAAAACAAAAAATGATAAACAGAAGTAATCTTGAAAAAGAAGAACCACCTATGAAAAAATATAGGAAATTCACATATCACCCCTGGGTACATAATAAATTTCAAAATATATTTGAGAAGTTTAATATTAAATTAGCACCAAAAAATAACTACAGTTTAAATAAACTAATAAAAACCAACAAAAATGAAAAAACTGATAAAAATAAAAAGTCCAGGAATATATCAAATTGAATGCATGGGTTGTGAAAAGATATATATAGGGAAAACAAAAAGAAACCTAAAAATTAGAACCAAAGAACACATAAGAAAATATTAAAAATGGAGAAATTGAAAAATCTGCAGTTGCTGCTCATGTTTGGTCTGAAAAACATAATATTAATTCAGACACTAAATTATTAAAACAGTTAGAAAATACAAACGAGCTGACTATTTGGGAAAAAATTTATATTCAGAAGAACAGAAACAGAGTTATGAATTTTGATATTCCGATGGAGGGTGACCTTGTTTGGAGGTTCTTTGGCCAACCACAGGATGGAGCTGACATCGACATCCAGGTGGTGCAACATAATGCAACATAAATAAAACCAGTCTGGGAAAGCTGAAGATAAAACAGAGAATTGTTTTGAAACATGTCCAAGAACAAATCAACATTAATATTGAGGTAAGATGTCCAGACCAAAAATAATATAATTAAAAAAGAAGAAACCTTGAAGATAAACAAAATTTGGATCCCAGCACTGCATAACACGACAACGAAGCCTATGACTTCTGCACACGGCAATACAGCGCACAACTCGGTGCGCGCAGAAAACTGAAGCTGTATTTTAATTTATGCCCCTCGTTGTGGAGACATTTAAAGTTGGGTTTCTCGGTGAGATATCCGAAGTTGAAGATTTGTGATATAACTTAAATCACTTTAAATCTGCCACGGCACTAATAACTCTCTTCAGGGGAATGAGGAAAAGTTTCTTACACAAATAACAACACTTTATTAACAGTTGAACGATAAGTTAGTTTATTTAAAACTTTCACTTTGGTCAAGATGAATCTTGTAATTTAAAAGTTCCAAAAGATTCCGGCTTAGGTTGATATTTTTCACTTCTAGAAGATTACCATTTTATGTATTTAATGGATGACGAATGCTAACGGTCAATCCAGTCATTATTATTCATTATTTTCACTTAGAAACTGTTTTTCACCAAGATGGATGACTATTATATCACTATATAATCTTTCATACTTTTAACACTATTTCTTTCAACCAACATCAATAAAATAAACAATTATTTCCTTATTCTTTAAGGAGCAGTCGCTGAACATGACCGACCATCTTCAAGTATTGTAGCCATCTTGTTATTTCAGTTATAATCTCTATGGTCTGATTGGTCCAACAGAAAAGGAAGGAGTATTCTCAAGTTAACTTCTATCCAATTCCACCAATCCCATTTATTTCTTTATAAAAATTATCAATTTGAATATTTGAAGTATTTTACATACTGCATCAGTTATAAAAACATCTAACTGTATTAACAGTTTATATTGACCAGTTATTTTTTTTTATATACTTATAAAAAAATTTGAATTCTATAAATCAATCTGATGTCCATTCTTCATATAAATAAATATAATTATAAACAAAACAAAAACCCTTATTATTTTTATATGGGGATAAATATCCGGTTTTAAATTGCCCCTGATTTATTTTAATCTTAGCTACAACTAAGTGTGAGGCTAAATTAAAATAAATCACTTTCCCCAAATATCAAGTTTCTTTCTATACAAGATTCATCTGTATTAGAATCAATACAATGTAATACATCACAATTATAATAAATACATGTTACATAATGAAATAGAAGTATTAATTTTACAAAATTTACATACAATATTTTAAATACACTTTGAACTATTTGAAGTCACCAGCTACAACTAATTAATAGGAGTCTGAAATGGTTTCAACAGTTCTTTGGAATATTTTCCAATTTCTTTTCTAGTGTCTATTTCTCTTAGCTCATATGTAGTATCATTAAAATTTTTAAATATTTCATAGGGACCTTTATACAATAGGTTCATCCTATGATATTGTTTCTTTAAAGCATTGGATAATGAAATATCCCTTATGAGAACTTTGTCTCCAACTTTGGGATTCCACTTCCTTTTATGTCTTTTAACCTTATTGTTGCGCTTTTCTGCGCGACATTCTAACCTTTCAATAACTCTTTTACATATTTCCTCGGATGTCTCCGGGATTTGACTTTTATCAATGATAGGTAATGGTAAATTAGCAATTAACCTGTCAGGTTGTTTACCTGTCATTAGGAATATGGGTGCTTCCCCAGTATTGACATTAATTGAATGATTCATAACATTCTCTATGACGCTGATATGTTTAAACCAGTCAGAATGTTTATGATGGGTCAAAATTCTTAAACTTGTAGTAATTTCCCTATTAACTCTCTCACAGGGATTACTTTTTGGGTGATATTTACTACAATGGTACAATTTAATTCCTATCGCAGTAAGTTTATCTTTAAACTTAGGACTTGAGAACACTGAAGCATTATCACTAAGTAGTGCATCAATAGGTCCATAATTAGGTAAATAATCTCTCACAATTTTACCTAGGCAAGCTCTGCTATTTACACTTCTTAATGGATATATTTTTACAAATTTTGAGAATACATCAGATAATACAAGAATATGCTTGTAACCAAATTGAGTAGTAGGCATTTCTCCATGAGTATCCATTACTACTAAGCTATTTACTTTGTTCCTTAATATGTTTTGTGGAACTATATCATATTTTACGTTCATACATTTGGCTTTTTGACAAGTTATGCATGAAGAAGTAAACTTTCTCAACTTTTTATCTAAATGTTTAACATAAAAAAATTCACTTATGTTGAGAGCTAATTTTTCACAACCTGCATGATTTAAGCCGACATGAAAAGTTCTAAATAGTGGAACTTCCATATTATTAGGAATTATAACTTTCCATTTTTTCACATTTCTCCCATGTAATTTGTAAAGAATGTCATCCTTTATACCGATTTTCTTATTACAATCAATTCCATTTTTGTCATCATTATTTATATCTCTCGCACTATACTTCAATCGTTGTAACTCTATATCAGATTTTTGATGCTCAACAATGTTTTTCATCAACAATGAAAATCCTTTGTCTCTATACAGTTTTACATTAAACATTACTACTTCGTGTTTAGGAGTATGTACAGTTTCAGGTATTTTCCCAACACTTTTCAATCTAGACAGGAGGTCAGCAAACACATTCTGTTCTCCTTCTATGTGTTTTATTTCAATATCATAGGAAATTATTTCCATGATCATCCTACTCAGTTTATTATTGGATAATCTACATTTACTTATAAAACTTAGTGAAATGTGGTCACTATGAACAATAACTTTGTTTTTATAAACATAAATTCTAAATTTATTTAGAGCATAAAATATTGCTGTAAGCTCCAACTCTGAAACAGTGTAATTTCCTTCAATGATGGTAGTCGAGCGCGAAGCTGTCGACACAACATACTGTTGCCCATCATCGTCAAATTGAGTTAAAACAGCACCGAGGCCAGTTTTACTCGCGTCTGTGTATAAATGGAATTCTCTGTCCATTTTTGGTCTCTGTAGTGAAATACTATTTGCAAATAACTTCTTAACATATTCAAAAGTAGATTGATGGTCCTCTGTCCATCTCCATTTACTATCTTTCTTCAGCAGCCCTCTCAGCTTACTAACCGCTGAGGCATAGTTGATGACAAACTTCGAATAGTAATTTAAGATTCCTAAAAATCTACGAAGTTGTTTTATGTTCTTTGGTGAAGGAATTTCTAAGATTCCTTGAACCTTGTCTGGGTCAGGAGTAATCCCTTTATTAGAGATCCTATATCCTAGGAATTGAACCTCCGACCTAACAAACACAGACTTTTCTAGGCTGACTGTCATTCCACTATTCTTTAATTGAGACAACATTAAATCAATATGAGATATATGATTCTCAAAAACATTATCAATAATAATTGCATCGTCAACATATATAGTACAATGTCTTTTAACATCATCAGATAGTACAATATCTAGGGCTCTAAGAAGCGCACTTCCGCTATTTCTTAGACCGAATGCACACCTGGTAAATTCATATACTTTTCCATTATGTATAAAAGCTGTATAGGGCCGAACTTTGGGGTCTAGTTCTATCTGCCAAAATGAAGAAGTTAAATCAATAGAACTAATAAATCTACCTGTTTTCATATTTGCTATAGATGCTTCAATTGTCTCGGGCCTATAATTATCCCGGACAGTGAAAGAATTAGTCCTACGACTGTCTAAACACAGGCGAATTTTGCCATTAGGTTTTAGCACCCAGCAAATATGGTTGGCGTAAGGAGAATCAGATTTCTGTATTATTCCTTGCATTAACATGTCATCTATCATTTGATCTGCCTGCTCTCTGATAGCAATAGGGATGGGTCTACTTTTAATATTTATAGGTGGATGTTCCATCACTTTAAAGGAATATTTAAAACAGTTGCACAATCCTGGCTTCGAAGAAAAAGAACTCTTATTTTTCATTAAGATGTCATACAACATGCCTTTCTGTTCATTGTTTATGCCATGAGTGTCTTTGACTTTTTCCTTTATCATTTCACAGATGTCTTTATCAAGTTCGTCACTCACACAATATAATAGAGGAATTTCATCATACTCAGTATTGCAAGAGACACATTCTAAATCACAACATTTACATGCGACATAATCGTCAGCACAACCATTTTCATTAGTAAGGCTTTCTTCGCCCTCGACACTTTTGTCGGAAGTACAATTAACTGCAATATTATCTTGCATTTGGCATCCACGGCCATTCACCAATTCCCTCTCCTCGTGAACAACAATATTCTCTATAAAAATGTGTTCTTCAGCAATGTCACTCTCCTTCTTACTTAGATTCTTATTCTCCTCATATTCATTATCAAATGGGATGACGACTCTCACATTATCTTCATTATACAAGGAAATATTCTTACACTCAAAATTTATTATGGCATTATATTGCTCCAACAGGTCGCAGCCTATTAACATATCACAAGACAAGTATGGAGAAATTAAACATATTGCACTGAAGTAATATCCTCCGATATGTAAATCTAGAAGGCACTGTAGCTTAATTGGCAGTTTCTTCTTGCCTATCGCAAGAGTACAATACACTCCACATATTCTTACAGTCATTATCTTATTCCCTTTGTTGACTAAGAAATTATAAAATTTCTGATCTATTGTTGTGTTTGAGCAGCCACTATCCGCTATGCAAGTAACATCATTGTTAAAAATATTTACTTTAATTTTGGGTGGTCGTCCTATGACATTTAATTCTTTATTAGTAACAGGCATAGTATCCTGATTCTTAGAAATATTCAAATGATTATTCAATATTATGCTATCTCGCTGTCTTGAGGTACATAACTTACTATCTCCTCTCATATTTGCTGGTACAATTTCTAAATTTTGAAACCTATCAAAGCATCTATTTTGGACCCCTAAGTTCATAACGATTGAGGTACATTGCGGAGTCTTTAATGTACCTTCTATGCGTTTAAAGCATGAGGTATCCTGTGATTTACTTCGTGGTCATTTTCATTACTAGGTATATCTTGACTTTGGTTGTGAATAGTTACAGAGTCTATTCTATTTTGCTCTGTCCTATCACTAGTTTCATTAATTTGACAATTTTGTTGTCGTTGGAAATACCCTTTATTTTCATTACCATAGGCATTCCTTCTTCTTTTACCTCTACAGGGAGAAGTCCAATACCTATTTCTATTTTCTCCTACTCTGTTAACATCCATATAATTAATTTGTCTGTCATTCCTATTTTCATTACGTTTGAACCATCCATTCTGGTTATTGTTACTATAATTATTAGTCATCCTATTTTTATTTGGGCTGTTTCTATTTTGAACAAACCTATTATTATTGTTGCCCTGTTTGAAACTTCTTTCTCTATTCTCATTATGATATTCATCATTTCTTTTAGTTACAAAATTACCTTTCTTATTATAGGGCTCTGCCCCTTCCCCAAATAAATTTCTTTTACTACATTTATCTACTTCTCTTTTATTCTCTAGTAGAGCTAACAACTCTAACATTTCAGAAACATTTTGTGGTCTGGCTACTATCAAATGATATCTAATCTCATCTGGGAAGTGATGCGATAACATAGAAATTAAAGTTCTCTCATCTATTGGAGGCTGTAACAATGATGCCATTTTTGCCTTCTCCAAGAAATAATTAAGATAACCTTGTTTACCATTGTTGGAGAATTTTCCACTAGTTAGGTCTAACCTAAGTTTGTTTTGTCTTTCTGGTCCCCAGTAGTAACCTAAGAAAGCATTTTTAAATGTTTGATAAGTCATTGAATCATGGCAAGCTATCTTAAACCAAGACTCTGCATTGTCTTTTAAACTTTTTCTTATGAAGAACATTCTGAACTTGTCTTCTATTCCTTTGATTTCGAAGTATTCTTCAATTTCCCTAATGAAATCAGTAGGGCTTTGGCCTACAGTATCACCAAAATTAGGTAAGTTAATTTCCCCTAAAAGATTAGCAGGAATTTTACATACATTTTTACTACTACTACTAGAAGGAGGATCATTATTAACATTACTAGAATGTCCTGACATAACCTCAATCTCCTTTTCACTAGTTTTTGACACATATTTGTTTTCAAGTTCAACAATCTTAGTTATCCATCCTTCAACTTGTTCTTTTATAATAATTACTTCATTTGTTATCTTTGATTGAAGTTCTTCATTACCTAAGATAACACTTTCTTCGGAAATTTTTAGTCTATCTTCGACTTTAGTTCCTAATTCTTCGATTTTATCTTGGCAACTTTGCCTTACCTCAATCAAAGATGTTTCTATTTGATTATGAGTTTCATCAATCTTTTCATTACATTTTTCTATCTCATTTTTACAATCTTTGGCTATATTTACTATTCTCTTTTCCAGTTTAGAATTGTTTTGTTTGCATTCTAACCTAATGCTTTCTAATTTTTCATCTAGTTTTAAGTTATTTTCTTTAATTTCTTTACTAAGATTGGAAATATTTGTATCAATTTTATTGCTGAGATTCGAATTGTCATTCCTAATTTCTTTTAATTCATCACTATTCTTTTCTAATTTATTACTGAGATTTGAATTGTCATTCCTAATTTCTTTTAATTCATCACTATTCTTTTCTAATTTATTACTGAGATTTGAATTGTCTTTCCTAATTTCTTTTAATTCTGCACTATTCTTCTCTAATTTACTTATTAATAATGCTACCCAAGGAGGTGTATCATTAGTTTCATTATTTTCATTGTTACACAAAATTAAATTTTCTTGGCCTTCACTAATTTGTTCGTTTTCAATATTAACAGTTTTACAAGTTGTATTTTCGTTATTGGCCATTGTTGGGTATTTTAATATTTTCTTATTTCTTAAAAGCATTAATTGTTATTATCACTAATTCACTTTTCACATATAAATTTTAACTGTACTCACTTTTGAAGATTTTTATTACTTTCCTCATTCTCGTGGTCCTTGGTTCGATTCAGGTTTACAGGTCCCTGGTTCGATTCCCATTCGAGCCCTCGTTGATGCGCCATTTGAAGCTGTATTTAATTTTGTGCCCCTCGTTGTGGAGACATTTAAAGTTGGGTTTCTCGGTGAGATATCCGAAGTTGAAGATTTGTGATATAACTTAAATCACTTTAAATCTGCCACGGCACTAATAACTCTCTTCAGGGGAATGAGGAAAAGTTTCTTACACAAATAACAACACTTTATTAACAGTTGAACGATAAGTTAGTTTATTTAAAACTTTCACTTTGGTCAAGATGAATCTTGTAATTTAAAAGTTCCAAAAGATTCCGGCTTAGGTTGATATTTTTCACTTCTAGAAGATTACCATTTTATGTATTTAATGGATGACGAATGCTAACGGTCAATCCAGTCATTATTATTCATTATTTTCACTTAGAAACTGTTTTTCACCAAGATGGATGACTATTATATCACTATATAATCTTTCATACTTTTAACACTATTTCTTTCAACCAACATCAATAAAATAAACAATTATTTCCTTATTCTTTAAGGAGCAGTCGCTGAACATGACCGACCATCTTCAAGTATTGTAGCCATCTTGTTATTTCAGTTATAATCTCTATGGTCTGATTGGTCCAACAGAAAAGGAAGGAGTATTCTCAAGTTAACTTCTATCCCATTCCACCAATCCCATTTATTTCTTTATAAAAATTATCAATTTGAATATTTGAAGTATTTTACATACTGCATCAGTTATAAAAACATCTAACTGTATTAACAGTTTATATTGACCAGTTATTTTTTTTTATATACTTATAAAAAAATTTGAATTCTATAAATCAATCTGATGTCCATTCTTCATATAAATAAATATAATTATAAACAAAACAAAAACCCTTATTATTTTTATATGGGGATAAATATCCGGTTTTAAAACCTCCCCTCCACCCGGGGTTTAGCTATAAACAGAGAGACAGTTTCCAACGACCATCCAGTCTGCAGCCGACTGTTGAGGAGTTCACAGAAAGCACGCAGTATCTCCTGATGATGTCTACCGCAGCAGTAGATGAAACGTCGAGTAAGAAGACAACCAGACCACGGCCTATAAGCCCGGAAGACGAACCAAATATGGATCAAGACGCCGGCCGTGAAAGCCTACAATTATATAAAAGTACAGAACAATTATAAATAATTCTTCAGGTTTTTGGTGACTGTTTAAAGAAATATACATACTACACTGAATAATATATTAAAATAAAAATGGTCCAAGTTTCAGGAATATATCACAAAAGTTCCTCTTGTTACAATACACATTTGTTATTTAGTTATATTGATATTCTATTCCATAATAATTCTGCCTGAGGGCAGGTCTTTCACTGCAATCATAGCATTTTCATGCTATGCTTTGCAGCTTTACTAGGGAATTATAGGTGTGGTAGCTTCCCATTGCTTTCCACACCGGTGAAGGATGATGATAATGATAAGGATGATGATGATGGCCACATGATTTTCGGGGACCGTTAGGCCATAAGCTTCCTGACATTTGTCTTACAGGTCAGTAAAAACCTCACCCAGGAGCCTATCCCGACCAGGAATCGAACCTCTAGCCGTTTCATGACAAGGCAACATGCTGCTTCGACACCACAACGGTGGAAATAGAACTTATTACACTAAAATTGGCTTCATTAACAATTAATGCTATTTTAATAGTTAAAAACCCTTTGATCATAATGTCATCTGTTTAAAAATAAAAGAAAGAAAACTTCCTGATGTGTTCTTCAGGTATATGATTAAAACAAACAAATTCATAATTTTCTAATGTATCTGACTTAAAAAATGTATGCATTCACTTATAATTATCATGTAATGTAGCATTAAATTTGATATAACTGTTCTGTGACAGGTCTTGGTTACAATCAGATAAAATGCTTATTGCCACCAGAAATAGACGTAGCCTGTCATAACAGTGCTAACAGTAGCACCATCTCAGGACCAGAGGATCTGGTGAAGAAATTTGTGTTACATTTGCAAGACCGTAAAATATTTGCTCGAGCAGTCAATGTTGCCAACATTGCTTATCATAGCCGATATATTGAACCTGCTGCACCTTTCTTATTGGAACATTTACAAAAGGTAAGCATGTTGTATGAATAAATATAAATATCAATTGGGAACTTCACACCTCGCTTCATAAAATTATCTTTTTTACCTGATATATTTTGAAATTCTTTGCTTTCGTACTAAGTTACACTCTGTTTGAATTTAATTGTTTACACCAACTTTCCTCTTGACACATGATGTGCTTTGAATGAACTTCGAGATCAAATCTTGCTTGCCTGTCTCTTCAAAATTCAATTTTCTGTCCTTTTTCTTCAGAATGGAAGTGTAGCTGAGGATGAAAGTAATGACTTTTGAAACATGAGAGGTGAGAAAAGCATATTTTATAAGGTGAGGTATCAGGTTTCCAATTCATATTTATAATTCTATTAATCCTCATTGTGTCACCTCCCTTCAATTTTGATTAAAAATGTCATATCAAGTCAGAGACAATTTAACTTAGTTCTCAACTACCTGACATATTTTTTATAGATAATTTTATTTTGTCAAATAGTTGTAAGTTACATTTTCTCAGTTGCCTAATGACACCTATTCTTCTTTTTCTTTTATTTCCTCTTAAGATGTTAAGTATTGGTTTCCTTCAACCATATTCTATACTGATGTCTTATCAGCAGCCATACCTTGCATCTTTCATAAAACTTCCCATTCATATTTCATGTTCCAAATCTAATTTCTTTTCTTTTCTGGTCTTCTAATTAATCTGTGTGACTCTCACTTCCTGTATTCTGTGAATGATACAAATTTATCTTCTGGTGGAGATAATACTTCTTAGATGTCAAGATCTCTTTGATTTAAGATTTAAATTAAAATGTATTATACCTCACCTCATATTCAGTCTTCTAATTATACCAGTTTCAAAGTACAGGTAGCTTCGTCTTCAGTAATTTCTTGTCGACTGATGTTATGTCGATCAGGAGAATTGCTTCTTCCTGCCTCTGTTTGTGGATCATTGAACTTCCAGATCAAATAAAAATACCCAGGAATTTCGAAGTTCATAAGTTTTTGTTTTGTGTTTTTTTAAGTGTGGATTTTTTCCCAAATCATGAGTTCTTTTTGTTTTTCTATTTGTTTAATTGAACTAGCTTTTGTATCAATTAGATATTTTTCAGACCAAGCATGAGCAGCTACTGCTGACTTTTCCACTTCACCATTTTTGACATTTCTAAGATGTTCTTTCACCCTTGTTTTCAAACTTATGTTTGCTTTTCCTGTATACATTTTATCACAATCCCTGTGTTTGATCTGATAACTTCCTGATTTGTTTTCTTCTTCAATTTTTTTCATTTTTGTTGGTTTTAATTATCCCATTTAGGCTGTATTCATTCTTCGGTGCCAATCTTATGTTAAAATTTTTAAACATTTTTTGAAACTTGTGATGTTTCAATGGATGGTAAGTGAATTTCTTGAATTTTATGCTCTCTTGTGTTTGTTTTATAAGTGTACTTTCATTAATTAATTTTTGTCTTTTAAACTTATTTATTTTCTTGTGTACCATATTTTCTTCAAAACTGTTTTCTATTGCTACATTAATTATGTATTCTTTTTTCATAATTTTCTTTGCTCATAGGTATATTTACTAATCTATGTGTCAAACTATTGAACACTGCCTCTTTTTGTTAGTCTAGAGGTTATTTCCAAAGCCTTTGGTGTTTCAACCCCTTATAATAAAATACAGCAGGAACTGTTATTTAGTCCTCCTGGTATTTTATTTCTTTAGTACCTACTCACTGATAAGTGTTTCCCTATCTCCATCTAAGGAGATATCCAATTGGAGACCAGCAACTCCAAACTTTGTCAACTGATAACTCACATTCTCTATCTCATATTGTTTGCAAATTCTCTATTGCCAACTAAATTTACTTACTTACTTACTTACTTACTCACTGGCACTATCGAACCCATAGGTTCATGGCCGCGCAGACATAAGCTCTCCATACATCCCTATCCTCAGCTAATGCTTTCCAATCATTCCCCGTATAATCTACTTCCCTCAAATCATAGTTAATGTTATTCTCCCACCTCATTCTTGGTCTACCAACTGGGCGTTTTCCCTCTGGCTTTCCTACAAGAAGCTTCCATGCAAGTCTTTCATTCCCCATACGTGCAACATGTCCTGCCCATCGCAGTCTACGAGACTTAACTGTTCTTATTATATCTGGCTTCCTATAAAGACCATGTAGTTCATTGTTATGAAGTCTTCTCCATTCACCTGTCTGTTCATCTCTCTTTGGTTCAAAAATTTTCGTGAGTACTTTATTCTCAAATACTTGTAATCCCCTTTCCTCCCTTAAAGTAAGAGTCCATGTTCGCACCCATATAATATAATTGGTAGAATAATAGTTTTATATATAATATTTAATTTTAGGAAGTTATATTTTGAGGTTATTTTAATTATATTATTTTTGGTCTGGACATCTTACCTCAATATTAATGTTGATTTGTTCTTGGACATGTTTCAAAACAATTCTCTGTTTTATCTTCAGCTTTTCCAGACTGGTTTTATTTATGTTGCATTATGTTGCACCACCTGGATGTCGATGTCAGCTCCATCCTGTGGTTGGCCAAAGAACCTCCAAACAAGGTCACCCTCCATCGGAATATCAAAATTCATAACTCTGTTTCTGTTCTTCTGAATATAAATTTTTTCCAAAATAGTCAGCTCGTTTGTATTTTCTAACTGTTTTAATAATTTAGTGTCTGAATTTATATTATGTTTTTCAGACTGCGTTATGCATTGATCAAATGTTTTTTACATTCAATGGGAGTTTCTATAGACAAAAATCAGGGCTCTCAATGGGAAACCCATTATCACCTTTCCTGGCAAATTTATTTATGAGCGATTTTGAATGTAAAATCACTAAAGCACATCCCACAATGTTTAAATTTTGGAGTAGATATGTTGATGATATAATTTGTATTGTTAAAGAAAAACATGTAGAAGATTCCCTAAAACTATTAAATTTACAGAGTACAAACATTAAATTCACCAAAGAAATAGAAGACAACAAACAAATACCTTTTTTGGATCTTAAATTGGTCAGAAACGAAGAAAGAAAAAAAAAGAAAAATTGAATTCAGGATTCATAGGAAAGAAACTCATACGGAAAATTTTATAAAATCAACAGGGTTCAATCCAATTGGACATAAATTAGCAGCATTTAATAGTTTAACTCATAGATTGGTAAACTTACCCTTAAACGAAGAAGATTTCAAACATGAGAAAAAACACATAATCAAAGTAGCAAGAGAAAATGGGTTTGATGAAAAAATGGTACATAAAAGGATAGAAAAGTATAAAAAACAAAAAATGATAAACAGAAGTAATCTTGAAAAAGAAGAACCACCTATGAAAAAATATAGGAAATTCACATATCACCCCTGGGTACATAATAAATTTCAAAATATATTTGAGAAGTTTAATATTAAATTAGCACCAAAAAATAACTACAGTTTAAATAAACTAATAAAAACCAACAAAAATGAAAAAACTGATAAAAATAAAAAGTCAGGAATATATCAAATTGAATGCATGGGTTGTGAAAAGATATATATAGGAAAAACAAAAAGAAACCTAAAAATTAGAACCAAAGAACACATAAGAAATATTAAAAATGGAGAAATTGAAAAATCTGCAGTTGCTGCTCATGTTTGGTCTGAAAAACATAATATAAATTCAGACACTAAATTATTAAAACAGTTAGAAAATACAAACGAGCTGACTATTTGGGAAAAAATTTATATTCAGAAGAACAGAAACAGAGTTATGAATTTTGATATTCCGATGGAGGGTGACCTTGTTTGGAGGTTCTTTGGCCAACCACAGGATGGAGCTGACATCGACATCCAGGTGGTGCAACATAATGCAACATAAATAAAACCAGTCTGGAAAAGCTGAAGATAAAACAGAGAATTGTTTTGAAACATGTCCAAGAACAAATCAACATTAATATTGAGGTAAGATGTCCAGACCAAAAATAATATAATAGTTTTATATATTTTCAGTTTAATGTTTTTTTGAAAGGAGTTGGGACATCAAGAGTCTCTGCAATGCATAATAACACACATTTCCAGAATTGGCCAACTAAATTTATTCAGTTTAATTAATTTACACTCTGTATAAGTAAAAAGTAATTCCTTATTGAGACTGTATAACAGGCCACATGGCCTAATATTTGCATGGATGATGATGATGATGATAATGATAAGTAAAAGGTTTAGCATTATTACAATAATTGTTCTAAATCATAATCCAGTTTTCTTGTCTTGTCATCAATATTGATTTTCAGACCTTCTGAGACTAATTTCATCTCTTGAAAGCAGTTGTAAAATCCATTATTGGCTTCCTGGAGCATAACTTCACTGTTGCTCTTTTGCTACTCATTTCCAGAGTTCTTTTCAGGCCTTGAAAGTTACCTGGAGATACCCTGGCAATCCCCTACTTGAGCATGCCCATCTCCTCAGACTTCCATAATTTGTAGAGGAGGCTATGTTTGTTATGACCCACAGTTAAATGGAAACTTCTGTAATAATAATGATAATAATTAAACATTCAATCAACAGTGGAAAATTTTCAAATTTGCTCTTTAAAGATTAAGGCTGGTATTCAAGAACCAATCTTTCTGTGAAGAGCGACTCTCAGCTTGTCTCTCCTAGGTTCAACATCATGTGCTAACAAGATATTTATTTTAAAAAAATTCTGGGAACAATTCAAAGATGAGAGCCTCAGCTTACGGCAGACAGATAGCATAGCCTAAAGAGCTTGGTTCTTGAATACTGGTCTAAATCTAATTCACGAACCTGGATAAATGTTAAAATGGTTGCTTGAAACCAAGGAATTTGTTATGTAATCCCTGTGAAATTTTACATTCTTGTTTTAGCTTGTGGAAAATCCAAAGAAAAGATCAGATCGGTGGATATGTTCCTCTCTACCTGAAGATCAATGGCACACTCCTTTAGCACAATATTGTTCAGCTGAATACCTAACAAATAATCTCCTGAGTCCAGTATTATTTGAGGAAGCCAGTGAACACATTCCAAAAAATGCCATTGTTATAGAAATAGCTCCTCATGGACTTCTACAAGCCATCCTGCGTCGATCTCTTGGTGATGGATGTACTAATATTCCTCTAACACAGCGTGGACAAAAAATTCTGTACACTCTAACGGCCATTGGAAAGTAAGTTTATTAATTGAAAATTATTTAACAACAAAATTTTAGTATGGTACAAATATTTTAATTTTACAAAATATTATGTTGAGAAGTTCACATTCTAAATACAAATTTATTTACCTTCGTGCTGTAGTAGTTTACCATGCTCACCTCTAGATTTCAGGTTCACAGGTTCAGATTTTTCAGAGCATTAAAATCCTGATCATAGTTTCTCTATGGGCCATGTGTTATAGATTTATGGCATAAAAAATAATCTGATGTCTGAAATAAGAGAGCAAATTTTTTTGGTCCTTTTATCCTCACATTTAAATTGTAACATTAGTGATATTAAATAGTATCACTAAATCCCTGTGAATAGGTAACTTTAACTAATTTTGAAGTTTTATAGGAATAATCACTATGAGGTTTAATTTATCTTGACTTTAACTAATTTTATAAATAGATTTAGGAATTTTTATATTATGAGATTTAAATTTTTTAACTGCAACTAAACTTCAATTTTCTGAAAGTTAATTGTAATCAACTTCTACACATTCTAATCTGTGAGAAATTCTAGAAGGCTCAGTAATAATTGCTGAAAGAGTTATAATATGACTTATACAATGAATGTTCTGAAATAAAAAGCATCCTGGCATGTATAATTCAGCATGATTAAATTTGTTGATTGATTAAATTTATGGTTTAATCAATCATAAAATTCATGAAATTTGTGCTGAATTTTGGAGAAGATGTAACAAATAAGAACTGCACTCATTTGTGATAAATAAATATATAAACAAAGTGTAATTATTATGGGTACTACATAATATTATTTAATTTTAAAACTTAGCTCAATTGTTTTGTTTGTAATTATAATATTATTTATTGTTTTGACTTGTATTATTATTAAACATTGATATATTGATATGGACTGTCACAAGCACAAACAGCTTTCTGCCTGTGCAATCCATTTGGAAATTATTTTGTACTATTCTATATTTTTACTCTAATGAAGTCCTATTATTACTACTACTAAAAATCCAAGGGACAAGTCCTTCAAAAGGGACTTCTAGTTATGGGTCTCGAGTCTGAATATTTTTGAACTCATGAAATCCAAGGGACAAGTCCTTCAAAAGGGACTTCTAGTTATGGGTCTCGAGTCTGAATATTTTTGAACTCATGAAAGAACCTCAAGCCTATTAGAGCCACTGAGCAAAATTATATGGCCTTTCCCATCCAAGTAATACCTTAGTTGTCTGCTAGATGTCTCTGTGAGGTGATGTGCTAACTACAAGTCTGCTGACATCTGTAGGGAAATAAGCATTACTAAATTACCTTGGTTAAGTAATTTCTATTAGGAAGCACCCTTGTCTCCATGTGGGGATGTACAGATGTAGATTACTACTTTTTTATGTAATATTTTAAATTTAACACTTTCCAATACTGGACAATATTATTTGAAAAGAAAAATTAATGACTGAAGCTTCAGGCATTAATTTTTCTTTTCAAAATAATATTGTCCATTATTTGAAAGTGTTAAATTAAAAATATTACATCAAAATATTAAGCTTTACTGCTTAAATGATAGTGTAAAATTCTCATTAAAAATACTTCTTTAACCCATTGGAGACACGTTTAAAGTGCCTAGCATGTTCACTGGGAACCCATTTAAATCTCCGCGCCGCTACTCGGCTGCGCTGGACTTTAAATACACATACTCTGTTCTATCACTTATGATTTCAGATATTTTGTTTACCCCTGAATTTCTTTTAGTATCTTGTACTTTTACGAATAGCAAAGGAATGTGGCCTACCTGCTACCCTCTTTTGTGCATTGTAAACCGTTATGTTTTGTTATTTTCAAGGCTGTGAAAGTTGACAAACAATTCAGAAACCATCTTTTTGTAAAAGTTCTCGGACATTGCCTTGAAAGTAAACACAAATCATATGTTCAAACAAGACCGAAAAAAATAACAAACGCAATATAATACTGTACATAATAAAAATAAATATATGAAATAAAATAAGCATAGACCTATACATTATAAAATCAGGAAAAGTTCTTCGTATATTCTTTAATTATCATAGTTATATATCGACCTGTAAATTATAAAATACTATAGATAAAAACTGGACGAAACTCACCTAATATTTCTACCATCAGTAGCATGCACGGTTACGTTGTCACTGTATATTATTTCAATCGTCCGAATCTTCGTTCCATAATAATTCACTACAATCACTGTCACATAATATTTCATCCACTACTTCACTTAGTTTCTCAAAAGCAATACGTTCTCTCCTATTTACGCACATATTGCAAGAAAAAAAAATTAATTTTAAAACTATGAATTTTAACAAATAAGCACTGAATTTATATTCACTTATATTTTACCGTAATAAATGCCTACAACTATAGTCTAC
Organism: Diploptera punctata; assembly: GCA_030220185.1. Taxonomy (NCBI): domain Eukaryota; kingdom Metazoa; phylum Arthropoda; class Insecta; order Blattodea; family Blaberidae; genus Diploptera; species Diploptera punctata. The sequence goes on along the minus strand of JASPKZ010007432.1, from coordinate 558,084 downwards.
TATTCTATAAATAATAACTAAAATAAACTATACAATACACTAGGCCTATACATATTTACTTTACATAAACAAACAACACATTTTACTGATGGTGAACCGAAAATGTAAACCACTAAAGAAACCTAACGTCTTACAGTGGAAGTTATAACACAACAACGAGTCTACCTCGTTGTGGGGCTGTTTGGACTTTCTACCTGCTCACGAGGGAGACTCGTTAAAAGTCTCCAATGGGTTAATAGAATCCGGCCATTGGCTGTTGGTAGTGTCGTCTGTCTGCCTTCAGACGATTTGAGAATTGTATATGTAGAAAGAAATGTTAACGTTTGTGTCATAGCTTGAATAGTGTAATGGATAGCATCCTCTTACGGAGAACGAGAGATCCACAGTTCAAGTGTTAATTTTTTTTTCAAAATAGATTACTACTACCACTTATTTAACCATCTGATTAAGTTCCTGACCGTCTCTCTAGCAGAGGATTAATTATTGCTCCCTGTAAGTTAAAAAATGTATATATATATATATATATATATATATTGTCGCCACTGAATAATTTTTATGGGGATTAATGTTATTATATTATTTTGGTCTGGACATCTTACCTCAATATTAATGTTGATTTGTTCTTGAACATGTTTCAAAACAATTCTGTTTTATCTTCAGCTTTCCCAGACTGGTTTTATTTATGTTGCATTATGTTGCACCACCTGGATGTCGATGTCAGCTCCATCCTGTGGTTGGCCAAAGAACCTCCAAACAAGGTCACCCTCCATCGGAATATCAAAATTCATAACTCTGTTTCTGTTCTTCTGAATATAAATTTTTTCCCAAATAGTCAGCTCGTTTGTATTTTCTAACTGTTTTAATAATTTAGTGTCTGAATTGATATTATGTTTTTCAGACCAAACATGAGCAGCAACTGCAGATTTTTCAATTTCTCCATTTTTAATATTTCTTATGTGTTCTTTGGTTCTAATTTTTAGGTTTCTTTTTGTTTTCCCTATATATATCTTTTCACAACCCATGCATTCAATTTGATATATTCCTGACTTTTTATTTTTATCAGTTTTTTCATTTTTGTTGGTTTTTATTAGTTTATTTAAACTGTATTAATAACTACAGTTTAAATAAACTAATAAAAACCAACAAAAATGAAAAAACTGATAAAAATAAAAAGTCAGGAATATATCAAATTGAATGCATGGGTTGTGAAAAGATATATATAGGGAAAACAAAAAGAAACCTAAAAATTAGAACCAAAGAACACATAAGAAATATTAAAAATGGAGAAATTGAAAAATCTGCAGTTGCTGCTCATGTTTGGTCTGAAAAACATAATATCAATTCAGACACTAAATTATTAAAACAGTTAGAAAATACAAACGAGCTGACTATTTGGGAAAAAATTTATATTCAGAAGAACAGAAACAGAGTTATGAATTTTGATATTCCGATGGAGGGTGACCTTGTTTGGAGGTTCTTTGGCCAACCACAGGATGGAGCTGACATCGACATCCAGGTGGTGCAACATAATGCAACATAAATAAAACCAGTCTGGGAAAGCTGAAGATAAAACAGAATTGTTTTGAAACATGTTCAAGAACAAATCAACATTAATATTGAGGTAAGATGTCCAGACCAAAAATAATATAATTAAAATAACCTCAAAATATAACTTCCTAAAATTAAATATTAATGTTATTCTTTGGCACAGATTGTATTGTATAGGCCTGATGCCACAAGTGAAGGAATTATATCCACCAGTTGAACTGCCTGTAAGTAGAGGAACTCCATCAATCTCCCCTTTTGTGAGATGGGATCACTCCGTACAACGATTAACAGTAACAGATTTATTGGATGTAAGTATCATTTTTTTAAGGGCCAAGTGATTGTGTATGCATGAATTAATAAAATAAAATGTCTATATGTTGTGTATAGTGTGTTACAGGTCCTCATTGACAAAACTTTTGGGAATGCTAAGGTCACACAAAAAGGATAATTATTTTTGTTAATGAATCTCTACTTCCAACACTTTGTTTATGAGTTCTGTATATTGGTCAAGATACTTACCCATAAGGTTTGGACATTGAATAAAAACAATTGACACAATTAATAAATTACATTAGGAACTAACATTATGAGGTTCTCCTTAATAAATAAGGTGAATCTGGAGTTTTCTTACCTCATAAATCAATATGTCATGTATACCATCTTCAGCTTATCCAGACATCTGGAAAAGCTGATACTGGTATACATGGCATATCGAACATGTTCAAATAGAACACAACAATTTATGAGGTAAGATGACCCCGGATTCACCTTATTTATTAATTGAACACAAAATATATTTTATTGAAAAGAATTTCTGACAATTTTTAATGTGTCTGTTTTGTAGCTCATTAGTTCATTGCATGTTTGATCCTTGATATTTTCAAAATAGTAAACATTCATCTCTATTGTATCTGAGGGATTTCTGTTTGATGTGGTAGAATGCTTCATTGATAAAGGCAATTAGTTGAGTCTTGTGCAAATTTAAGTTTCGTACACCATACTTTTGACATGTCGAATGATTTGGATTTTTGCTGAGAATGGGGTGTGTATAAGATGCAACATATGTCAGTTAACCGAAAATGTAACATATTATTTTCTGTAACTTACAACATCTATATAAAAACAACTACAGAAATTGTTCAAAGTGCCCTCCATTTTTGTTTAAGCATTTACGACATTGAACTTTTATAGGAATAATCACTATGAGGTTTAATTTAAGATAAAATAAAATGTTTCATACCTCTCCTCATAACCAGTCTTTTAAGTATATCGTGATTTCAAAGCCTTAGCGGCTTCATCTTCAGCACTGTCTTGACGACTTATGTTATTCATAGTTAAATATGGGAAATAACATTATGAGGTTCTTATTCATGAAGAATAATGTCGGTTGAAATTGGAAGGGATGTTTCCTTTTGAAAACTGCAGTTCCCGTGTTTAAGAAAACAAACTATGAGGTAAGATATTAAAAATGACTCATTCTTCATGACTGATGTTATGTCAATCGGAAGAACTACTTTTTGAGTAATTCAGTACAGTAGTTTGGTACAGTGTACCAAAAGAAGAGACATTAGAAATGTTGGAAAAATAGCTTATCAAAAACAATATCAACAAAGAAAGGAGGAAAGAATACTTTAAATTAACTGAACTATGCATATGTTTTTTACATATAACGGAGATTTCTATATATAAAAATCTGAACAATCAATGGGAATAAATTATATTTGAACCTATTATCCCCTTTTTTTGGCTAATTTATTCATGAGTAATTTTGAAAACAAAATAACCAAAGCACATCCTCTCATGTTCAAATTTTGGTGTAGATACATAGACGATGTTGTTGCCATAGTTTAAGAAAAACACATAGAAGATACCTTGAAACTTTTAAATATACAGAAGAAAATAATAAAATTCATATTAGAAAAAGAAATAAACAAACAATTACCTTTTTTAGATCTGAAATTACACAGAAATGAAGAAAAGAAGAAAATAGAATTCAGCATTTACAGAAGAGGAACACATACAGATAACTGTATTAAATCAACAGGTTTCAACCATATTTCACACAAAATGGCAGTCCTCTACAGCCTAGTACGTAGATTGGTAAATATATCCATGGACAAGAAAAATTATGAGTTAGAAAACACATAATTGAGGTGCAAAAGAAAATGGTTTCAGTGAGAAAATGATACACAAAAGAATTGAGAAGTACAAAAAACAAAAATTGAGAAACGAAAGCACTCTTTGGATAGAAAAACCAAAAGATAAGAAATGCAGGAAATTCACATATCACCCTTGGACACACAATAAATTTCAAAAGATTTTGAAAAATCTAATATTAATTTAATACCAAAGAATGATTATAGTTTAAATAAACTAATAAAAACCAACAAAAATGTAAAGATTGATGATGGTTAAAAAATCAGGAATATATCAAATAAAATGTGCAGACTGTGATAAGATATACATAGGGAAAACAAAAAGAAATTTAACCATTAGAACTAAAGAACACATAAGAAATATAAAAAAAGGGGAAGTAGCAAAATCTGCAGTGGCTGCTCATGTTTGGTTAGAAAAACACAAAATAGATGTAAACACAAAATTATTAAAACAGTTGGAAAACAAAAATGAACTCACCATATGGGAAAAAAAATCTACATACAGAAGAATAAGAAAAGAATTATGAAGTTTGAAATTCCCGGAGAAAGGAAACTCATTAGTAAGTTTATTGGACTACAGGCAGAGGGAGCAGGAGTCAAGAATCAGGGCCGACAACTTGAGAAAAACAAGTCTGTAATCACTCATGATGGGGCTCAGAAACCTTGAAACATATGTTCAGCAAAAACAACCGTAAGAGGTAAGAATATACAGACCAAATATCTCAATTATAAAATAAACCTCTTAGGGTCGAATGTTTGAACACATTAGACAGTAAAAGGCGTTCTCTGCTGAGAAAGATTTATCCAAATACATTTTGCTTACTCAGAAATCTATTCATGCGATAATAATTGTAAGCTACCTGACGAGGTAACTTAAGATCATAGCTCAAGATAGAAACTTATCGTGAAAATCCTGAAGGGAACCGATGGTAACCGATGTAGTTTGAAACCTTTGCAGCTTTATCCAAGATGTCGGACCTTGAAGACTTCGATCATGTTTTTGGTATACGCGGAGAACAGGAATTTGATAGAGTCTACCAAAGAATTCAACTGGAAGAACAGGAGAATCAGCGTAATATTGCACGATGCAGACGTCGTTGTATACGTATTATTTGTGGGACGCAAGCATAAATGCGTTCCTCTATAGCAGACGAAAATAACGGAAGTGGTTTTATCGTTGAGAATTCTGGGTAATTTGTTGCCAATATTACGAAAACGTCAACTTTCATGCATGACTGGTAAGTTGGCCATTAATTCAATCTCAGCAATTGCTCACGGTGAGTCAGCTCACCAGTGATTGGAAGTAATTTGAGTAGAGACTAATGTATTTGCATGCGGCCCTTAATGTTACTTCCTATTGCATTTTATATAATATATTTTAAAATCATTAGGAAGTTAAATTATGAAGTTTAATTTAACATTTGAGTTTGTATTTTTTAACATTCTTACCTCTTATGTTTATTTTGTTGGACGATTGTTTCAAAGCTATTGCTCCATCTTCAGCTTGTCACAAACTGTTTTTTTCTTTTCTTCAAGTTGTCGGCCCTGGATCTGTGTTCCAAGGAACTTGGTAATGAGGCTCCTTTCTCCTAATTGAAATTCCCGGAGAAAGGAGCCTCATTAACAAGTTTCTTGGAACACAGATCCAGGGCCGACAACTTGAAGAAAAGGAAAAACCAGTTTGTGACAAGCTGAAGATGGAGCAATAGCTTTGAAACGATTGTCCAACAAAATAAACATATGAGGTAAGAATGTTAAAAAATACAAACTGAAATATTATATAATATATACTAAATTGTATGGCAATTATTATCTCATCTCTTTCTTTATGTTTTACTTTTTACATTTAGACCTATATGTTTATTTTCAGGCTGTCAAGGTGAGAGATTCTGGTGAACAATACTTTCATATTAGTTTGAACAAAGAAGAGTACAGAGTATTTGGAGACTATACTATTAATGGAAGAATTCTGTTCCCTACATTTGGATATTTGGTAAGTTATTATGTACATTCTCATAACTAATTTTCATTTAAAATTTACAGGGGGTAGACAAAATGATGGAAACACTTTCCAAATCTTAAATAATGTAATGTATTACCACCATTAATCTTTAAAACAGGTGCAAATTATTATTCTTGAAAACTATTGATATAACCTGTAAACATATTCTGTGAGCATCTTTTACCATCCTTCATGGAAAATTTCTTCTTATATTATTTTTGGTCTGGACATCTTACCTCAATATTAATGTTGATTTGTTCTTGGACATGTTTCAAAACAATTCTCTGTTTTATCTTCAGCTTTCCCAGGAAATCAACATTAATATTGAGGTAAGATGTCCAGACCAAAAATAATATAATTAAAATAACCTCAAAATATAACTTCCTAAAATTAAAAATTTCTTCTATTTCTTTAAGAGAGAAAGAAGGTGAAAATCTAGTCCTTACTCTAGTTTTCAATTCATGCCACTTTATTTCAACAATAAATCAGATCTGGAGGTTGAGCTGGCCATGGTAGATGTCTGACTTCTCCTTCATGTTCCTGAAACCAGTTTTTAACACAACCAGCAATGTGATAACATACATTTTTGCCATCTAGTGAGGAAATAGGAAATTAACCAATGTCCTGGGATACCAGCCATCATTGGGTACTGGATTCTTCCCTATTCATAAAGTTTTATTTTATTCATAATTGTTATATATTTTAATGATCAATATTTGCAATGAACCAGTTGAAATAAATTAATTTACCATTATGAAATTACAAAGAGAAATCATTCCTGTGGTTGCCCATGGTCTGGAATTTAGGTTAAGTTTAGGTTAAGAACTCTCCTGGCACTTCATTATCATTTATCACCCATCATATCATCGGGGTAACATAACTCTGCCTTTTAGGTGCCCCAACTTCAGAAGTGGGTTACAATTAAGTCAATGCCAGGAGAGAATACCAGAAATGTCGAAATGGCAAACTGGAGCATTGAATTAAAAAAAATTAACCCTTAGAACTAAGGAACACATTGGAAATGTAAAAAAAGGAGAAGTAGAAAAATCTGCAATAGCTGCTCACATTTGGTCAGAAAAAAATAGAATCAATGTGTACACCAAATTATTTAAACAGTTTGAAAATACTAAAGAACTCACCATTTATGAGAAGATCTACATCCAGAAGAGCAAGGATAGATTCATGAATTTTGAAATTCCCGGGGAGAGAGATTTGATATGCAAGTTCCTTGGACCAAATAAAGATAGTCAATATCTAGGGCCAACAATGTAAAAATTAAGTCTGGACAAGCTGAAGATGGAACAGAATATATGTTTTGAAGCATGTCCTAAAAGAATTCAATTACTATGGAGGTAAGGTGACAACAGGCTCATTTATTATTAATTTACCATTGCATAAGCTGATATATTTTTACTTTTTTTTAGTAATTTTAGTAGTTTCTTGAACTGCAAATTTATATTTTTTCTGTAAATTTTAATAAATTGATAGAGAAAAAAACTCCGCCATGGCCAGTCCCAAGCCCGGATGAGAAAGGAGGAGGGGGAGGAGTAACAACCTCGTTAAAAACCAGGGTTCAGTTGGCTCCGACTGACAGTACTCTGTAAGGGCCCCTAGCCAGGGTTATGGTGAAGACCTCAACAGCAGAGTCGGCGCAGAAGGAGTCCTTCAACACGGCGGTTCTGGCAGAAGAGGCAACCCTATCTCTAAGGGAAATAGAGAAACGGTGCCTTGCGGTGAAGAGGGATCTTCAAAGACTATGGGAGGAAAACCTAGACAGAAATTTTCCTAGTCCTCCAGGTTGGGGGTTTATGCTGTGGGCCAGCTCCCCACACATTAAAAAAAAACATAAAATGCTAAAAGACCAAATCAGTCAAAGCCGGACAGAAAAAAGTACGAAAGACAAAAGCAATGAAAACGGACATTGAGTGTAGGCACATGGAATATACGAGGAATAAGAAACAAAATTAATGAAGTAGCAGGAGAATTATTTCAGAACAATGTAGACATTGCAGCAGTGACAGAAACAAAAAAGAAAGGATCAGGAAATTCATATTTAGGAAATTACATACATTTTTGGTCAGGTGTAAATAAATCCAAAAGAGCTAAAGCAGGGGTATCAATGTTTGTAAAAAAGAAATACAGTAAAAACATTATAGATTATAAATATATTAATGAAAGTTGCCTAAAGATCAAAATGAAGCTTATGGGAAGAACAATGGTGTTCTTAGCAGTCTACGCACCAACAGATGATGCTGCACAAAGTCAGAAAGAAAAGTACTATTCAATGATAGTGGAACAAATAGAGAAAATACAAAGTAATGAAGAATTAATACTACTGGGAGACTTAAATGGGAAAGTGGGTAGAAGAAACAGTGATGAAGTAGTTGGAAAATATGGGGAACAAGTCAACGATAATGGAAATAGAATCATAGAGATGTGCAAACAACATAAATTAAAGATAGTGAACACATTTTTCGATCATAAGGATATACATAAATTTACTTGGGAATGACCTTGTCTCAATCAGAAATTAATAATAGACTACATAATTGTAAAGCAAAATACTTCCTTATTTATTAAGGACTCAAGGGTTAAAAGAAGAGCAAATTGTGGTTCCGACCACTATCTACTCACAGCGCAGATCATCCCCAAATTCCTTACAGGAAAAAAAGTGCATGATGAAGCAAGGGAATCAACAATGCAACTGAAGCAGGAAGAAAAATTTAAATTGTATTTGTTTAATCAGGATAGTATCAAACACCTATATAAAGAAAGACTGAAAGTTAAAATTGAGAATTTGGATTACAAGGAAGACATAGAAGAAGAATATAATCAATTAAAGGAAGTAATACATTCGGCAGCAAAAGAACCATTAGCTACAATAAATAAAAAACAAAATACACAAGATTGGTGGAATGATGATATTGAAGAATTAACCAAAAAGAAGAAAAAATGTTAGTTACAATGGTTGGCAAATAAAACAACAGAGAATTGGATAGAATACAAGAGAACAAACGCCAAAGTTAAAAGGAGAGTGATTGAAGAAAAAAAAACAAATTATGGAAAAGCAAATGCCAAGAAATATAAAGTTATATAGGAGGATCACATTCATCAGATGTATGGAGATTTTTAAAAACACTGAAAACCAACCAAGGATCCAGCAAGATAAATTTGTTAGTAAAATCTGACGCAGAAAAACATTACAAATCTTTACTATCAGAAAGTAGAAAAGAGTTTATGGAAACAATAGAAAATCCAATTATTGAAATGAATGCTCTGGAATTTGATACAATAGATATAGAATTAAAAATTCAAACCCTAAAGAATAAAAAGGCACCAGGGCCAGGAAACATCCCAACGAGTTAATTAAATATGGCCCAAAAAATTTAATAGTAAAGGTGGGTTGTTGGGTGTGATGTCCCAAGTTGTAAATTTGTGATTGTAATAATTTGAATCACTGTAATTCTGCCACGGCACTAATAACTCCTGTCAGGGGAATGAGGAAACATTTCTTACATATACAAATAATGACACTTTGTTAACAGTTAAACTAAAAGTTATTTTATTAAAACTCTTACTTCAGTTTAGATGAATCTTGTAGATCAATAATTTAGAAGATTCCAGCTTAGGTTAATCTATTTCACTTAGTGAAGATTACTACTTTATATATATAATGGGTCCACCGCTGTGGTCTCGAGGTAGAGCGCTGCCTTGTCACGCAGCGGGCCCGTGTTCGATCCCCGGTCGGGGCAGTTTTTCTGGGTGAGGTTTTTATCGGGGTTTTTCCTCATCTGTAAGACAAATGTCAGGAAAACTTTAAGGCCCAAACGGTCCCCGAAATCATATGGCCATCATCATCATCATCCTTATCATTATCATCATTACCATCATCATCATCCTTCACCGGTGTGGAAAGCAACGGGAAGCTACCACACCTACAATTCCCTAGTAAAGCTGCAAGCGTAGCATGAAAGTTCTATGATTGCAGTGAAGGACCTGCCTTCGGGCAGAATTACTATGGATGGATGTATAATGGATGACGAATTCTAACGGTCAATCCTTCAGCAACACTTTATTTCCACTTATGGACTATTTGTATTCAAGATAAATGAATTTATATTTTATTAAGACCTTCCATAACTCCAACACCATTCTTTCAACTAATAAAAGAAAATAAACCACTATTCTCTCATTTCTTGTGGAGCCGTTGTTTAACATGTCTGATCTCCTGTATTGTAGCCATCTTGTTATTCTGTTATAACCTGGAAGTTCTGATTGGTCCAACTGAAAAGGAAGGAGTACTACTAGCTGACTCCCATCCAATTCGTCCAATCCCTTTTATTTGTTTATAAAAAATATCAATTTGAATATTTAAAGTATTTTTACATATATTAAATCAGTTAGAAAACATCTAACTGTATTAATAGTTTATATTGACCAGTTTATTTAGAGAATTCAAATTTTTTTATAAGTATATAAAAAATTCAATCTTATGTCCATTCTTCATATAAATAAATATAATTATATTTAAATATTAAATAAACAAAACAAAATCCCTTATTATTATTATATGGGGATAAATATCCGGTTTTAATAGGTAGATAGAGGGACTTGTTTAATAAGTGCATTGCAATACAGAAGATTCATGATGAATGGAAAATAAGCTATATTGTACCAATATACAAGGAGGGTGATAGAAGAGACGTAAAAAAATACAGAGGACTAAGTATAAATAACATATTATATAGAATATTTACGAAGTTATTAAAAACAAAGTTACAAAAAGATATTAAAGACAAAATAGGAGAAGATCAAAATGGATTCAGACCAGGAAGGTCATGTGTTGACAATATATTTGCAATCCAACAGTTAATTGAAAAACGGACTTCAGTTGGAGAAGAACCCATTTGACAATGATACATTTAAAGAAAGCTTATGACTCAATTCCGAGGAACAAATTATGGGAAGATTAGAGAAATACAATATTGATAGAAACCTAATAGAAATTATTAAACAAATTTATAAAGATAACTCCGCTTATGTTAAAATTGTAAATATAATATCTAATCCTATAAAAACCACAAAGGGGTTGAAACAAGGGTGCAGTCTATCACCAATTTTATTTAATATTTATGTAGAATTTATATTAATGAAATGGAAACAAAGCTGCAAAGGTATGAGTATCCCAATAGGCAACAGATTTTTGCTGACATTATAATTTGCTGATGGTCAACTGGTTTTAGCGCAAGACAAATTAGATATGGAATTCATGATAAAAAAGGTTGAAAAACACATATGAATCATGGTGTCTCACAGTAAATTTACAAAAAAACAGAATATCTGGCAATAAATAGCAATGAAAGTGAAAGTTTAATATTGGAGGAAGGAATCCAAATAAAGCAGTGAAACAAACTAAATATTTGGGAATAATTATGGATAACATTGAAGGTATAGGCAAAGAGAATATAAAACATAGAATTGAATTGAGTAGCAAAATAATATCATCGTTAAATTCCATATGGTGGGATAAGCATATTTGGAAAGACACAAAAAAATATATTGGTAAAACATTGGTGGAATCTGTTGCAATGTATGGAAGTGAGCTATGGACAATCAATACATATTACAAGAATAGACTAATAGCTCTAGAAATGGATTATTTACATAGAAGTGCCAGAAAGTCAAAATTAGAACATGTCACAAATAAGGAAATTAGAAATATAATGGAAGCAGAAGAAAGCATAATTGAAAGAATTGAGGAGAAGGAATTAAAGTGATTAGGACATGTTTTAAGAATGGAAGATGAGTGATGACCAAAGCAACTATATCAATGGCATCCGACTAGAAGGAGGAAGAGAGGGAGACTGAAGTTAACATGGAAAAAAAAACATGAAGATGTTAATACAAGCAAGAGGGCTAAGCATTGAAGATGCCCAAGATTGTAGGCTTTGGAGGTTTGGTACGGGAAGACGGCAGCAGCTGTAAAAACCTGAAGATAGACAGAGAAAAAAAATACTAATAATAGTCTAATGCTTTCAAGGTAGACATTAAACCATTTTCCTTCTTGCTTCTCATTAGTTTTTTTACTATGTTTTTATTATAAATTTAACATTTCTCAATGAAGGACAAATTATATTTTTCTTAATATTGGGGAATTTTTACATTATGAGGTTTTCTTAATAAGAATCAAATGAATCGTGAATTCCTCTTACCTCATACATTTACGTTTCTTTAACACATAACTGCAGTATCGGGAAATACATCATTCCCATCTTCGGGTGTTTTTTACGACTGTCATTTTTTTATTATGCCAGTAATTTTCTAAACTGCCCTCTGGTGTACTTTTGAAGAACTTTGTAATCAAACTTGGTTTGTCTGGAACCTCGAAGTTCATGGTTCTAATATGGTTTTTTTTAATGTATATCTTTTCCTAAACTGTTGATTCCAAAGGTTTAGATAGATATTTCAAAAGTTTTCTATGACTGTATTGTCATCCTAATCTATCTATCACCTATTATTAAGATGGATTTTGATTAAGTGGATTTTGGTATTAATTATGGGATATAACATTATGAGGCTTTCAAATTAATAAATATATTAATGGATTTTGATAGTTTATGATTTTTATTACAGTGCCCACTTCAAGTGATGATTAGTTGATTAATTTTTAAGTTTTTCTTTGTAATCTATCAGATTCCATCCATTCATGGTCCAAAGTAAATGCTGCCATACACGTCTAACACATCAACAACACATTATTATGTGATAAGTTACCACACAGACCATGGGATTTTTATATCAAAATACGAGGGTCATACTGAAAGTCATGAGCAACATTTTTTTAAACAATCATAATATTTATTTTAGAGAAACCAAGTACACCATGTTAATCTCCATTTCTTTGCACACATTTTGTCCAGCTTTCTACAAGCTTGAAAATTCCCTTATGATAGAAGTCCGTTCCAGCTGCTCAAAGACACTGACGCACTGCTTTCCGAATATCCTCCAGCATCTCATAGTGTTGGCCTCTCATCTGCTCCTTCACAGAACTGAAAAGATGGTAGTCGGAGGGTGCCAAATCGGGACTATAGGGAGGATGTGGAAGAGTTTCCCACCCAAATGTCCTGATCTTCTCCACAGTGGCACGAGCAGTGTGAGGGCGCACGTTATCATGTTGCAGAATGATCTTCCTTCCAGGGCATTTGTCGTGCAATGCACGACGGAGCTTCACAAGTGTTTGGATATAGCGGGCAGCATTTATGGTTTGTCCAGGTTCAAGAAATTCAACCAGAATGCAACCTTGCGCATCCCAGAAGACGCTGCCCATAACTTACCCAACAGATTGCACTGTCTTCACTTTTTTCTTTGATGGCGAATTCAAGTGGTGCCATTCCATACTCTGGCATTTTGTTTCAGGCTCGTAGCGATGAAACCAGCTTTCATCCCCTGTCACAATACTCGTCAAAAAATCATCACCTTCATTTCGAAATCTCTGAAGAAGGTTATGGGTGATGGTTCTTCTCTGAAGTTTGTGGTCTTCACTCAATAAACGTGGAACCCAACGGGCATTAACTTTTCGGTAACCTAAGCTGTGAATCATTTCTTGCACTGCACTGTGTCCTACTGCAAGTTTTGTAGCGATTTCATTCACTGCAATACGCCTGTCGTCTCTAATGAGTGCATCAACTCTTTCCTTGTTGCAATCCGTGGAGGCAAAGCGTGGGTGACTGCTACGAGGCTTATCTTTGATACTCGTGTTCCCATCTTTAAAATGTTTCACCCATCTTCTAACACTGCTGGCATCCATGAAGGCATCTCCGTAAGCACATTGAAGGCTTTGGTGAATATCAACAGCAGATTGTTCCTCTTTAACAAGGAATTCAATGACAGCACGCTGTCGAAACGAAACATTGATGTCTGCCATTTTGGAAACACTGCGTGTGGTCACATGATAGAAGCTATGACAAAACGGCAATGTTGTGGTATAAAGTCTGTAGATTACGATCCTGCAGTTGTTTTTGTTACATTGTTGAAATTTGAATTTTAACAATGGGTTGCTCACGACTTTCAGTATGACCCTCGTATTCACCTGACATCCCTAAACAATCTGTGAAACTTTGCTAGTAGAATTCTGTTTCCCTCTTTAGAATCATTTACATCAGGTACAAAATTATTATTGTGATTTATATAATAACTATGAAATTTCATTTTTTTGCAGAAATTGATATGGGAGATCTTAGCTGGATTAAAGGGTATCCCTATTAATAATCTGCCTATTGAATTTGAGGATGTGAAGTTCTTTAACGAGCTACATATTGAAAAGAAAGGTATCTATCTTACTATGATTTGCATGAATCTAGCTTTATCCATTGATATCATTCCTCTTCAACTTGCTAACCCACGACGTAGTCCAAGAAGTAGCATCACCAGAAGCCACGGTCCTCCTCTATGCAGATGATATAATCATCCTATCCAGAAATAAAGTAGCTCTTCAGACTAGCCTGGATAAACTACACAACTGGGTGCACAGGAACGAACTAGAAGTTAACACAAGCAAAACTAAGATAATGAAATTTAGACGAGGAGGAAATGTAAACAGGGATGACAAATTCAAGTATGGAAATGCCCAACTAGAATTAGTCAATTGCTACAAGTATGTTGGTCTAACGTTGCAAGTCACAGGAAAATCATTCATCAAGCACATCCAGGAAAGATGCAACTCAGCAATAAAGGCCACATTTGACATTCGAAATGTCGAAAAGCTCTCAATCGAAACAGCTATAAGACTATTTCATATTAAGATATCACCAATAGCATGCTATGCAGTCACCACATTCTGGACTCGGTTAACGATAGCAAATCTGAAAAGACTGGAAATGGTCAAAATTGCCTACCTCCGGAGAGTACTTAGGGTTTCAAGGTCAACAAGCTCCCGACTCATATACCATCTAACCAAGACTGACTTCTTCATCAGAGAAATAGCGTTAAAATATAACCTGCCACACACCCCGGCCTATGAAGCACACATAAGAGAGAGAGAAGAAAAAGCAGAGGATATAGAAGGATATAGACTGCGGGTTCTTCCTGACCCCAGCGATGAACACCGAAGAATGGAAGGAACCAAACTTCTCCCTAAGACACATGTTCACGAGGACCGCCACACATGGATTCCACTACAAAGTATGTACCATAAAAGGGTTCCACCTCGCATCGAACCAGTGCCTCTGCAAGCTATGCGACCAAAAATGTTAACAATACCACCTTATTGACTGCATAGAAAGAAGAAAACCTATTGATATCAAAAACAGCCATATGAATTTATAGAACCAATATGTGATAAACTATATTAGTCAAAATATTATTCTTTTTGTCTAAGGAGTTACAAATGTTTTTTGATATATTTATTTTATCATTCTCTAGAAATATTATTTAAACATTCATAATCCTGCAGGGAAACACATCTTAAGAATTTACAATAAATCATAAAATAACAGATTTAAAAAAATAAGTAATGCTTTTTGACACAATGTATGGCTGAAAATTGAATCTATGTAAAATGTTGATTTGTGCATAAGTATGGTTTGTGACTATCTTTGTTAAAATGCTTTAATTATTAAATGGAGTTTTGTACTATAATTGATAATTTTATAACTGAAGGTTATGCAATATGATCAAAATATATTAACTTTAATATGACAAATACATTAATGTGACATTGACATTAAGGAAGAAATATGAAGGCATAACCCCACTTTCATACCACAGGATTGGTTTTGCCATTGTCTTACATAAACAAATGTGTGTTGATGCTTACAAGAAACAAAGTATCATCACTAATGAATGGAATTTTTAACTGAAATTTTGAGTGCAGAAATGTATACTCTGTAGTTTGAGCTGATAAAAAAATTCAAAATTTTTTTCATAATTCTTACTGTATAAGCTTCTTTAAATGGAAGATCAACCATAACAATACATATAATAATGGAAAAAATCAACATTCAAATAACACCAAAGAAATAAAAAGACTTTTTTATTTAGTTGCAAATGGGGATGAAGATTTCCAAAACATTTCAAGGTGATAGATTCATATTTAATTTTAGGAAGTTATATTTTGAGGTTATTTTAATTATATTATTTTTGGTCTGGACTATTTCAGAATATTAAAAAGGAGGAGCTTTCTTTAATATGGTAATTATAACACTGATAAATATTTCGTGAAACACGACTCTGATTGGTTGTAAAACAGAAATCATTGAAACGTGATTGGTCATTTACTCCCATTTGGGGCATGAGTTAAATAGACAAATTAATTGTAATGATTGTAGCAAAGTATACATAGGAAAAACAAAAAGGAATTTGGAAACAGGCACTAAAGAACATTTTAGAAATATTAAAAATTGTGAAATTGAAAAATCAGCAATTGCTGCACATAGTTTACTAGAACATCATAATTGAAAAAGAAGCAAAACTTTTGAAACAATTGGATAAACCGTTGGAATTGACAATTTGGGAAATGATATTCATTCAGAAGAATAAATATCGATCTATGAATTTCGATATTCCGGTGGATAAAAATTTAATTACAAAGTTTATAATCCCAACGAAAGATGGCAGCACAAGAAGTGATGTCACTAAAGAAATCAACAATCATGGGATTTCATCAGTGGAAGCCATGACTGAAGGAGGACATGATTTTGTCTGAAACCATCGGTATCAAAAACGTTTGAAAATGTATGAGGTGAGTCAATTAAAATATGTTCTCCACTCACTATTAATGATATAACCTCATAATGTTTACTTCCCAATATTAATTTAAAAATTACCTAACCTACTAATTCTTAAAGATTTAACATATCTTGTCAAATCCTCCCCTTTCTAGAACTTGATATTTCAGAATTTGATCTCAAACTCCTAGGACAGATTCATTTATATAAGACCATATATTTAAACAATATTATCCTTCTCTCAGAGATTCTCAAATTATTTTCATCTTCTTTGCTTAGTGTCCATGATTTTGCTGAATATGACACAATAGGCTTTATTAAAGTTTTGTATTATTTAAATTTAGTTATATTAGTTAGTACTCATGATTTCAGCAAATTAAGGTTTGAAAAGTATGCTCCTGTTACAATTGAGGGGTTATGTGGACTAATAACCTAAGTGACATTAAGTTGCTATTCCATAAATCACATTTTTCTATCTATCTAACACTCAGAAATAGCTGACTGCAGCCCTCAGTTAGGTGGATGCTGTAGCTGCCCAACTGAGGTCTGCATTCAGCTATTTCTGAATATTAGATATATAGGAAAATGTTATTTGTAAATTAACAACTTGAAGTCACTTAACTTTGTTAATTCTACGTAACCCCTCAATTAGTATTTGATTATTTCTTCTTATTGATAAAAGTATGCAAAAATTTAAAATAAATATATAAATAGCCAGCCCTCTTATGATTCCAGACTGCAGATGTTATTGGAAATGATAAATGTGGTATTCTTTCTTTAAATGTAAACTTCAACAAAGAATATATTATCTTTGCAGAATCTTATGTTGTGTATGCGCTATTTCAACATGGAAGTGGGAAATTTGAAATCACTCATGAAGGGATGTTGCTTGTTACTGGAAGAGCTAAGGTGTCTGATTCATCATCAGCCCTGTTTGTTGAACAGATAGCAATGCCGTCAAAAGACATTGAAGTGTCTGAAGATGTTATCTATGCACAGCTAGAACAGCAAGATTATAAGTACAGTGGTGTCTTCAGAGGAATTAAAAATTTAAGCATTAGCAAACAAGGTAAATGTATAATTTCATATGTTACATAGTTTTTTAACCCTTCAGAGCAGGTGGAGTTAAATGGCCGGTGATACCCTGTTGTGGGAGGAGTGTTCACGGGAATTTAAATCCAGCCGTTCAGTGCAGTATTCCAATAATGCATTTAAATGGAAATATCTTGAGTAATTTAAATGTTTTTGCAATTCGTTTATAGTGAACCCTGAATATAATATTTAATTAATTTAATTTATTACGGTTCTCACGTAACATCTCTGCATGTGTAACTTATTTATGATTGTTGTGCCACAATTGAGATAGCTCCTATTTGTAAGTTTCACACATAAATAGCACAGTGAATTGCACTAGGAATTCTTTGAAGGATTCCAGCTCTACCTAACAACACAATGAAATATTTACACAAAGAGAAGGGTCTTCAAAAAAAAAACCAGAATGAACTTCAGAAATTGGTGCGATAAATCTTCAAAGCATAAACCAGTAGTTTGACACTTTGGCACCAATAAGTGTATTTTTTCCCCCTTGTGTTTACTTTGTTCATGTTTATTACAAACACATTGCTTTCATGGGTTGATCTTCTTTCTTGCAGGGGGGCAGTCTTCTCCAAATGTGTCTTTCTAACACTTTGGAAACATTATTTTAGGTCGTGTGTCTTCAAAAATTGTCTTTCTACACATGAGACCTGTTGTGCTAAAAGACCTTCATCAACCCTAAATTTCAATCTGTCTCTCCTCTGGTTTCCAAGTGAAACCAGTTGATGATATATGACTATAATAGCTTCATCGGAGGTATGGATTTGAAAGATCAACATGCTACAAGCCGGAAGATCAAGGATTTGAGTCCCGGTGGGTCAGGATTTTTAAACTGAACCAAACCTTCAGACGGCGCTGTGACACCGGGGTTGACTCAGCCTCTAACTGAAATGAGTACCAGATGCATGTTATGGGCCGTCAGGCAGAGATAAATACCCAGCTTACATCAAGTACCGATAGTCTAGAAAAAGTGGGAGCCTTAACCTCCTAATATCCCAAGGAGCTCCTAAGGCCTGTAGTGGGACCACTTTACCTTTTAGATACTGAGTGAATAGTAGACTAACTATATTTAAATTAATATCGGGAAGTAAACATTATGAGGTTATATCATTAATAATGAATGGAGAACATATTTTAATCGACTCATCTCATACATTTTCAAACTTCTTTGATACCGACGGTTTCAGACAATATCATGTCCTTCATCAGTCATGGCATCCATTGATGAAATTCCGTGATTGTTGATTTCTTTAGTGACATCACCTCTTGTGCTGCCATCTTTCGTTGGGATTATAAACTTTGTAATTAAATTTTTATCCATCGGAATATCGAAATTCATAGATCGATATTTATTCTTCTGAATGAATATCATTTCCCAAATTGTCAATTCCAACGGTTTATCCAACTGTTTTAAAAGTTTCGCTTCTTTTTCAATTTTATGATGTTGTAGTAAACTATGTGCAGCAATTGCTGATTTTTCAATTTCACAATTTTTAATATTTCTAAAATGTTCTTTAGTGCGTGTTTCTAAATTCCTTTTTGTTTTTCCTATGTATACTTTGCTAGAATCATTACAATTGATTTGATAAATTCCAGATTTCTTACTGTCTGGGATGTTGATTTTTTATTGGTATTTAAAAGTTTTTCCAGACTAAATTTATTTATTGGTGCCAAAGTAATGTTGTATTTGTGAAATATTTTTTTGAAATTTCCCATGTACTAACTACCTTTCCATAATGTAAGGGTATTGTCAATTGAAAAAAAAAAAAAATTATATATATATGTGTGTATATATATCTGAAATTTACTGTTGAGGTACTGTACTATAGCTTAAATCAGAAATAACTTTGTTGGGCCTTTATATGTATTGAATTTTGCGACATTATTATTAAAAATGAAGAGATTTGAAAATAGATACAATTTGATAGACAAGCTAATCTAAAAAAAAAGGCGAATTTATTTTTCTAAGAAATCCTTTATGAAGTTATCTTCATCTTCTTCCTTCCAAGTATTAGGCCAAGGCCTGTTACGATCCTATAGAAAATTTTCCCTCCAGCGTTTCATAGGACGGCCCAGAGATCTTCGTCCTCTTGGTATATAATTGAATGAGTCATTTCAAAAAGGGATCATCTACAGCTGATCAAATTTTACAGGAGAGGCAAAAAACTGATTCAATTTCTCCAGGATAAGAATATGAATCTGAAATTTCTACTGAATAATTTTCATGCCCATTTACGTTTACCAACCGATTTACAAACTTTCTTCTTGTTGGTTTTTGTGGAAAACTAATTACAATTTTCCGGAGATGATCCCTTTTCGAAATGAACGAAGAAACGTTTATTAAATTTAACACATTTCATTGAAAAAGTTTATTATTGCGAAATAACTACATACATGGAATAATATTGTATACATTTTATTACATTTTATTACTTGGAAGTGACTATAAAAAATGTACACCCGAAAAATTTCGTCATTGAACATCTTCAGCGTTCTCTACTCAGCTGTAGTTGTAGGCCATTTGAATAAATCATCATAAAAATGTCGATGGATATCAAGAATGTAATGATAAAGTTTCTTTACATCATCAATTTTTTTGTGATGTAGGCAGGGTGTGTTTTCACATCTGGTATTTGCAGTATTTCTGGAGGCTTTGGTTCAAGCAAGTTGAACTCTTTCCCCGAAAATGGCATCAATGAATTTCCGGCCGATTACGATTCCAGGCTTGTCACTATTACGCTCAAATTCGTAAAATTTATTTATTGTAAAATAATGTTTTTGTTCCTTTGGAACACCTTTACCCATACTCTGTATGGACAACACTTTCTTTTTGAAAAATATTGGTCACCATTGTTGAAAATTTATAATGTCCGTATGATGAATTTTCTTCAAAGAAAATTGTTGGTTTGAGAGCAACTACTTATGAAGCCCTCATATTCCTCTGGAGTATAAACGCGGTCGTGACGGCGGATTTTGCTTTTCACTACCGCAAAATTTCTATCGCAGTCATTGAAGGAATTACCTCTTCGGGGGAAAGTACATTTTAACTTTAGTGAATTTTCCTGTCATCGTAAGGGTGAGAATGACTGAAAGCAACAGCATGGACATCTAAAATTGAATTAAAATTGGAATTTGTTACGCGGGGACAGGTAAGCCCAGCCGTAACGTAGCGTAAAAGATCTCTATAGTTTAAGTGGTCTTTGGCCCGAGCAGTTGGCCTTGGTTTTGGAGGATGAATTCCACATTTAAACATGTTAACACCAATATAATCATAATTTATTTAAATAGAATAAAACATAAAGCAATATTATAACCAAAACATATAAAACACTTATTAAAATCAGCTAAAATCACCATATTGAAGAGCGTCAAAATACTAAAACTGATAAAATTCAGAGAGAGAAAACAATCATTTAAAAGAATCAACTTTGGTCATTATTCTAAGTTATTTGACTCTTAGGTCTTCTTAATATCATGCATTCTCAACAAATATAATTATTCTAAGTTCTCTGGACCATTTGGTCCTTCAATTAAATTTATGCTTAAAAAATGATAATTATAAGAAGATAAAAGATTCATATTACCCATGTAGAGCTGCCTCTTCCCAGGGGGAACCGAACCCTTCGGTCCCCCTCACCGTTCTCCTTTTCTACTCAAAAACCTTGCTTTTTATATTATCATCTCTACCTTTCACCATCCCCTAAAACTAATGGAAGCCCTATTTTCTTGCCCAATCTTTTGTAATCTTCCTAGTTCTCTCATGGTCATGTTATATAAGATGTTTTTAACTACTTATCCTAATGTGTTTGGGTTATATAAGTTTTCGTAAGAGTGTCCCATTAGGTTGAAACTAACAAAGTTGTTTTTGATATTATATAAGATTTCGTAAGTGTGTCCTCATAGATTGAAAAATATATTGATATGAAATAGTCATTTTATTATAATTTTTACCCTAGTTTTTTATCTATAAAATACTTGTGTATATTTTGATTGAGACTTCAATCCGCATTTAAAGGGTGAATATTTTTTCCCTATTTTTTTGGTATAATAAAAGGTATCTTGTGTATATGCTTCATCTGTTTTTATAGAATTTTATTATTATGGCAGTTAGGCCCTAGTGTAGGCATAACAGAATTTAAACTTAATAATGAAATAAAATTGTACAGGTACAGCATTTTCAATGTTAGGTTCACACTGACTTAATATTGCTTACCCACAATCCTCTCCTGTTTTTCGATCCAGAATTTCTGTTTTGGCGTGGTTGACATGTCTCTGTCCTTGATTATGTTGTGCAAATATTTTTCTGGTTGCCTGATCCCTTTCTTTCTCTCAGTTGAACGACCGCTTTCGTCAGATTCCGACGATTCCAAAACAGATTCATTAATATTATCATCATTATTAAACGTCTGACGGCCTCAGAATAGCGTAATTTCAATAAACAACTTCACTATGTAACGTTCAGATCTCGACTGATACGATTGTAATCTACTTAATATTACAATATGAGGTGAGTGATAAAAATTCTACCTTAACTACTTAATATTATTCTGCTTATATTGTTATAATGTTTATGTTATTTATAGTTATTACAAATATGTTATTAAGGTCTCTCATTTGGGTGAATGACCTGTATTTCAAATGCCCTGCATTAAATAAATAACAATTGTAGCATGATTTTAATGTTGTTTGCTTTGAATAACACAGAAAGAGTGCAAAGGGCATTCAGGACAGATATGCAGCTGAAGTCAAGATCACATTCGTGCGTCAGTCCGTTCGAAAAGGGAACATCTCGGCATCAACCTCATTTTCAATCATCATCTTAGATAGGATTGATATTCCTGAATCTCAAACATGCTTCACTGGCAGATGATACATAAACTCACATAAAAGCATTGCCATTGGGCTGCAAAGAGTTATTGTTTTATACAAGGAAGAGATCCTCTAATTCTTTCTAGATTGAAAGCTTACAGGAACTAATCTGGACAATAACCCAGCGTCCAATCCCCACCTTCTCGTGGTGCAACTGTTAACATACTGTGTTTAAAAAACATAGAAGTATGAGGTAAGAAGAATTCACGATTCATTTTATTCTTATTAATAAAACCTGATAATGTTAAAAATTCCCAAATTTATTATATTAAATGTTAACATACTGTTTATGCAATATGAACTAAAGGTCAGTTTGTGGTGGGTTATAGACTGATCTGGTATTTCTTCCTTTTCTAGTACCACATCTCTCTTTTTTGCTTTCCTATCCAGTCTCCCTTGACTGACCTCTTGTTTTCTTCTATCCTTTTGGTATTAGAGTATTCGAGGCCAAAGAAGAATAAATGAAGCATTGCCATTGTAAACATAAATTAGGATAAGATTGATGAGTTCTTGTAAAAACTATAGAACATTTCTCTATTAACTGAGTAGCTCAAATACTGACACAGAATATTGTTTAATTATTTCTTCACTCACCTCATACTTCTTAACTCCCACGCAGACTCGAGTTTCGTTACTTCATTTGTGACATTCTTAATGCTATTACGTTCACAACTGACACAGAATGTTTATTTTGCTGACTAGATTATAATAAAAAAAATTGCTGACATGGCATGGAAAAAGTAGGGATGACAGTGTCTATGCTGTGTGGAGCTTAGGCATTACTTTTTTTTTGAAAGGAAACAATATATGTATATTGTTCATTAAGATTTCATACACAGTTGAGAATAGAGTATTTGAATTCACAAGACTCAAAATCTCAAATTTAGTTCATGGAATAAAAGGATTTCAGAGTAACAGCGACGATATGCATCTGTTAATCCAGCTTAAGTCTAGATTAAATTAAACTTCAGTATACCTGGGCTAATATAATGTCTGTGATTAGCACCCATCATATTTTTCTTTCTCATGAAAAGTTGTAAACACTGACTTAATTTCTTTCACTTACGCCTGATACAATTATTTTTCAACTAATATTAAGATGTCATTTATTATACTTAAAGGTTGTGTTGCCAAAGTTAAGAATATAGAAGATTGGGTAGTATTTGGAGAGGTTCTTCTTCAATTGGTCATTATGAAGTCTTCATTAGATATTCAAGGACAGAAACTTCCATCCAAGTTGCAGCGCGTTGTCATTGATCCAACAAAGCATGAGACTGAATGTACAGGTGATAATATTATTATATTTTATTTTTTTAGTTCTCTCTGAATTTACTACCAGTACTTTTGAGGCTGATAATAATAGAAAAAGTTGTCTCTCAGCATTTATCAGACAATTTACAATTAAACAATCAGTAAATGAATAAGGTTTTTATAAATTAAATTTGAAGAGAACAATTTTTGCCCAGACCGGGACCGAACCCGGGACCTTTGGTACCAATGCTCTTTCAACTGAGCTAGATTGGAACTCGTCCCGGTAGCTCAGTTGGAAGAGCATTGGTACGGTAAACCAAAGGTCCTGGGTTCGGGTCCTGGTCTGGGCAAAAATTTTTCTCTTCAAATTTAATTTATCCTTCAATGAGATGTGTTAAATTAATAATAAAAACATCAAAAGGTATAAAAACCTTTTTATACCTCATCTCATATTTTGTATCCTCTTCAGGAACTTTTCTCATTGTCAACAGGCATTTGATTTTTTCTTAACCCATTTGCATCAGTTTTAAGTGCTCAATGCATTTCCCCAGAAACTGGATTTAAGTACCGTAAATTATATTGTCTATTTTCAGACATTCAAAACAAAACAAAAGATAATGGTACTTGTGATCACAATAAAGGTGATGGCAAAAACACATTCGTGTACTATTCATAAATGTTAACAAAAGATTACCCCAAGGGATGTACAAAATATTGTAAAATATATAACAGCATAGTTAAGTGAGTGTACCTCGTCTTCTGAGTTGAAGGCCATTTAACTGCCGGCGAGTCTACCTCATCTTTTGAGGTGACTGGGTTAAATGAGAATGAAAATTGTATAAGAAGAAAGAAATGTTGATGTTCTTATCGGTGCTCAGATGGTGTAATTGGAATCATATTAATATATTGAATTAGAGATCAAGGGTTCAAGTGTTGATTCGAGCATTAATTTTTCTTTCTTAAATTAAAGACATTTGATTGTTGATTTGACATTGATATTCCTTTGTTTCTCTTCCCTCTATTGATGGACTGATGTACTTCTAAATCAAATCTTGTTTCCTGGGAATTTAAAATTCATTATTTTGCCTTTGTATTTTTGGATGTGGATTTTTTGCCCAAACTCTGAGTTCCCTAAATTTCTCTAAATGAGATAACATGTAAAATCTTATTCATTTACTCATTATTGAAATAAAACTTCATAATGTTACTTTCTAATAAATATCTAATAATTTAACAATTATTATAATTAGCTGGAGGGGTTGTAATGTCAATTCACCTCTTCATAATGCACCCTGGAAATATTTTCTTGAAAATGGATAAGTATTTTACCAATCCTGGAAATAAGATTTAGGAGACTATAGAGGAAATTAGGCATCTGGGATCATTTGTATTATTTAATTTTTTGTAAATGAATTAATTTAATAGTTTTAAGTTTTTGAAATTCATCGGAGAACATTTTTTTAAACATCTCACCTCATAGAATTCATGTTTTCCACGATATGCGGTTTCAAACGCAATTGTCTTCATCCTCAGCCATAACTCTGACTGATGAAATTCTTCATCGCAGTTATGCCTGAGAATGGACTCGATTGTGTTTGAAACTGCAATATCATGGAAAACATTAATTCTATGAGGTGAGTTGTTTAAAAAAATATTCTCTGATGAATTTCAATGATTATACCTCATAATGTTTACTTCCCAACATTAATTTAATATAGTTTTAAGTTTGTCAATTTAATGCTTTTAATTTTGTTTGCTAATGCTAATTTTGTGCTGCACCATAGCTGACTTGTTTAAGGCATCAAGCTTTGATGCAGAGCTCCAGGACTTACACTGATTTAAGTCTCCATAGGGAAGAAATTTTCTCATTGAATCTAGGCTAGTATAGGACTGGTATCCACCCAGAATCATGAGAGATTTAGGTACCTACAATAAGTAGCAGTTGTACACCATGAAGAGCATGTTGCATCGTAGTAACCAATGTGGATGTGCATTGTCCTGTTGAAAAAGCACATCTCCTTCCTGTCAAAAAAATAGCAATAGCATAGGGTTAACAACTTTTGCAATGTAGCAGGCACTGTTTAATTTACCCTGCAGAAACACCAAATGTGACCTTGATTGTAACTGATGGACCCCACACCATGAAGCCTGCAGTGGGCCTGTGTGTCATGGACAAATCTACTCACATGTAAATATAACCTACTCTCATTACTGAAAACAGTAGAGCACCATTACATTCTCCAGTCGACTCTTTCACAAAACCAGAGTAGTTGTGGTTGACAGTGTTTTGGTGTAAGTGGTAGCCTGGCGAAAGTCACACATAATTTTAGTCCTGCTACAAACAGATGGTTCCCAAAGTTCTTTTTGACACAGCAAGTGCAATGTGTGCCCAGATTTCTTCCCTGGATGCTCTTCAGGCATATGCTGCACATACAATGTGTTAATCTTAATGTGCATCTGTACGATGCGACCATCCAGAACCTGGTCTATGGATTTAGGAATGTTCCACAGCAACACACCACTGATACATTGTGCCCAACATGTGTAGTTGTTTGTTGATATGTTCTTCCAGCTTCCCCCATGCCTACAATGCAACCCCATTCAAATGGCTGAAGATATTCAACTAATAAAGTGCATTATATTATTTTTGGTCTGATCATCTTACCTCAATATTAATGTTGATTTGTTCTTGAACATGTTTCAAAACAATTCTGTTTTATCGTCAGCTTGTTCAGACTGGTTTTATTTATGTTGCACAACCTGGATGTCGATGTCAGCTCCATCCTGTGGTTGGCCAAAGAACCTCCAAACCAGGTCACGCTCCATCGGTATATCAAAATTCATAACTCTGTTTTTGTTCTTCTGAATATAAATTTTTTCCCAAATAGTCAGCTCTTTTGTATTTTCTAACTGTTTTAATAATTTAGTGTCTGAATTTATATTATGTTTTTCAGACCAAACATGAGCAGCGACTGCAGATTTTTCTATTTCCCCATTTTTAATATTTCTTATGTGTTCTTTGGTTCTAATTTTTAGATTTCTTTTTGTTTTTCCTATATATATCTTTTCACAACCTATGCATTCAATTTGATATATTCCTGACTTTTTATTTTTATCAGTTTTTACATTTTTGTTGGTTTTTATTAGTTTATTTAAACTGTAGTTATTTTTCGGTGCTAATTTAATATTAAACTTCTCAAATATCTTTTGGAATTTATTATGTACCCAAGGGTGATATGTGATCAAGAACAAATCAACATTAATATTGAGGTAAGATAATCAGACCAAAAATAATGTAATTAAAATAACCTCAAAATATCACTTCCTAAAATTAAATATTGATAAAGTGCATACTCGTCAGCGGGACATGGTTGTACCCTAGGTTGAATTTTATAAACACTATTCACCTCTAAGGGTCGCATGTTTGGACGCATTAGACAGTAAAATGCCTTCTCTGCTGAGCAAGTTGTATGCTAATATGATTTTGCTTACTCAGAAATCTGTTCATGCGATAATAATTGGTTAAATTTGTAAGCTACCTGCGGAGGTAGCTTAAATGAGCAACTCAAATTAAAATCCCGAAGGGAACCGAACGGGAACCGATGGTAATCGATGTACTTTGCTGCTTTATCCAACATTTATCCAAGATGTCGGACCTTGAAGACTTCGATCATGTTTTCGGTATACACGGAGAAGAGGAATTTGATAGAGTCTACCAAAGAATTCAACTGGAAGAACAGGAGAATCGGCGTAATATTGCGTGTCGCAGACGTGTTTGTATACGGTATTATTTGCGGGATGCAAGCATAAATGCATTCCTCTATAGCAGACGAAAATAATGGAAGTGGTTTTATCGCTGAGAATTCTGGGTAATTCGTTGCCAATATTACGAAAACGTCGACTCTCATGCATGACCGATAAGTCGGCCGTTAATTCGTTCTCAGCAATTGCTCACGGTGATTGGAAGTAATTTGAGTAGAGAGTAATGTTCTAACATACGACCCTAAAAGCATTACAGTTACTGCCTGCAGAGTAATTACAAAAGGCACAAAGACAGGCCTGAGCTCCATCTGATCGCCGATGACGTTGACAAATAAATCACTAACAACAATTGAACAACAAGCAGTACTGCTAAATAAAAAACTCCCAGAACCATATGTGGGAAAAATATCAAAATTCAAACCCAGTTATGAAAACACAGATTGTGTTTATACAAGAAGTAATTAAAATCACTGAGAACTTAGAAATACCAAAAAATAAAGAGATTTACTATATGGTATCAACCCAATAGATAATGTTGTCATTGAACACAATTTATACATAAATGTTCCTATTAATAAAAAAAGATATATCCCATGATGAGGCAAAGATTTTGGCATTACAAACTCTACACACAAATTACCCTTCTGAAAACTGGACACACATCTATATAGATGGAACTCTCTTAGATGAGAGTGGAGCAGGAGCAGGTGGAACATGCCAGTTCTTCTCCTTTTATAAACATGCTAGAAGAAATACTACTGATTTTGATGGTGAAAATGAAGCTATTAATCTGTCGCTTAAAAATGTTTTTAATTGGCTACAACATTGCAAAAATATTGTCATTCAATCCGATTCCAAAGCAGCGATTCAGGCCATAGCATTAACCATGTATCCAAAAAAGGGGAAAATATTAGAAATACAAAACATGATTCAGACTATTGAGAAACTTGGTAAACATATAGTCTTACAATGGATTCCAGCCATTGTGGAATACAAGAAAATCAAAGAGCTGATATACTTGCCAAAAAAGGGAGTAAAATTAAGCAGAAAGTAACAAATGCATTTTCTTATGAATCAATTATAAAGAAAGAATTTAAAGATAATTACAATTACAATTTAATTGAAAAAGTCGGAAACCAAAATATAAAAATACTGTTGGAAAACCCATCTATAATTCTGGAACTACCACAAAAATCTGCGGTTACTATACTGAGGCTTACTACAGGAAATGACTGCTTAGGTAAACATCTTCATAGAATTGATATATTAATGTCCCCTGAGTGTATATTGAGTTCTCAAGGTGTGGAAATGGACAGAGAACATTTAACTAATTGTTTAGCTCTTCAAAATTATCAAGTTATGACATCCAAGTATTGGGAAGATAGAAGAAGGAGAATAACCTTATTGTTAACTCCAGAGCATTAGCTACATACATATATAAATCACTAACACTCAGTCTCTCATATGCACATATTATACCTTGGTGCGACTGAATACAGACCTTGAGGGTGTTCCATATTTTTCCAGCAGTGTAATAGGGAAAAAAAAGTTGTATTAAGATAAATTGGCATTTTAGTATTACATATTGTAATGAGGTATGCATATGATGATTGATCCCCATTTGTCTCACTGCGGGGACATAGGTGCTTCCCTAGTAAAAGGTATCCCAATAATAACACCAGATTTAATAATGCACAAAATAAACTATATTTGAAAGAAATTACATATATTTATACTTGAATACAAAGGGTATACATTCCAATTTAAGTATGGAAAATGACATCTGGCATATGTCCACCACGAGATGCTCTGCAGCTAGTGACTCTGTCCATGAAATTTGTGATTACTTTTGCACACTCTTGCGCCTGGAGTTCGGCGCTGACACATCGAATTTCCTGCTTCAGGTCTTGTATGGTTCGGGGATTGTGTTCATAAACCTGTGATTTGAGAAACCCCCAAAGAAAGAAGTCACACGATGTGAGATCACATGACCTTGGTAGCCAGTTTTGGTCACCTCTGCGCAAAAGGACTCGGTTTGGAAATTTCTCATGCAACAGATGAATAGTCTCGTTGGAGGTGTCGCCATCTTGCTGGAACCACAACTGTTCATAATCAATGCCATCCAAATAAGGCCACAAGAAATCCCTAACCATATTACGGTAACATTCTTCATTAATTGTTGTGGCATTACCATCATCATCTTCGAAAAAGTAAGGCCCTATCCCTCCAACGGCCCAAAGTCCACACCAAACAGTCACTCGTTGAGGATGTAATCCCTTTTTTTAGGGTTTTCTGTTCCCCAAATGCGACAGTTCTGTTTGTTTACGAAGCCTGAAAGATAAAAATGAGCCTCGTCACTAAAGATAATTTTGTTGGCAAAGTTGTGGTCTGCATGTTGCCTCTCAAGAATTCACTGAACAAACTTTCTTTGTTGCAAATGGTCTGTTGGTTTCAGTTCTTGGGTTAATTGCACTTTAAATGCATGCATGTGCAGATCTTTCACGAGAATCCTCTTGAACTTCTTGAAATGCCTAACTGCTGTGAACGTTGACGAATGGATTTGTTCGGACTCACTTGAATGCTATCTCTCACAATGACATGTTCTGAACAGACCACATACGACGAGTGCCTTTGGGTGTTGGAATGTTTGCAGCATTCCCTGTTGCCTTGAATTTCGTAATCAGCTTCCTAACAGTTGACTCATTAGGCGCATTATTCTGGCCTAAGAGCACACGAAGCCTTCGAACAGTTTGAGCATAACACTCACCATTCTGGTAATGAGTTTTCACAATTAAAATCAGCAGTGAAATGGCTCCATATCCAGTAATTGCAACAAATATAGAAAACAAAAAGTGTAGGTAGAGTGGTGCCAACCTCATAGTAAAAAAATGGCTGCCAAATCAAATCCGGCATTCTTATTGGAACACTCTATATGAATTATATTATTTTTAGTCTGATAATCTTACCTCAATATTAATGTTGATTTGTTCTTGGACATGTTTCAAAACAATTCTGTTTTATTTTTATTGTCCAGACTGGTTTGATTTATGTTGCATTATGTTGCACACCCTGAATGTCGATGTCAGCTCCATCCTGTGGTTGGCCAAAGAATCTCCAAACAAGGTCATGCTCCGTTGGTATTTCAAAATTCATAACTCTGTTTTTGTTCTTCTGAATATATATTTTTTCCCAAATAGTCAGCTCTTTTGTATTTTCTAACTGTATTAATAATTTAGTGTCTGAATTTATATTATGTTTTTCAGACCAAACATGAGCAGCGACTGCAGATTTTTCTATTTCCCCATTTTTATTATTTCTTATGTGTTCTTTGGTTCTAATTTTTAGGTTTCTTTTTGTTTTTCCTATATATATCTTTTCACAACCCATGCATTCAATTTGATATATTCCTGACTTTTTATTTTTATCAGTTTTTTTCATTTTTGTTGGTTTTTATTAGTTTATTTAAACTATAGTTATTTTTCGGTGCCAATTTAATATTGAACTTCTCAAACATCTTTTGGAATTTATTGTGTTCCCAAGGGTGATATGTGAATTTCCTATTTCTTTTTATAGGTGGTTCTTCTTTTTCAAGAGTACTCCTGTTTATCAATTTTTGTTTTTTATACTTTTCTATCCTTTTATGTATCATTTTTTCATCAAACCTGTTTTCTCTTAAAATTCATCGGAGAACATATTGTTTAAACAACTCACCTCATAGGATTCATGCTTCCATGATATTGCGATTTCAAACATAATCATGTTCATCGTCAGCCATAACTCCGATCAGCGTTGTTTAAACAATATGTTCTCCGATGAATTTTAATGATTATACCTCATAATGTTTACTTCCCAACATTAATTAAATATACTGTTTTCTCTTGCTACTTTGATTATGTGTTTTTTCTCCTGTTTGAAATCTTCTTCGTTTAAGGGTAAGTTTACCAATCTATGAGTTACTAAAGGCTGCTAATTTATGTCCAATTGGATTGAACCCTGTTGATTTAATAAAATTTTCCATATGAGTTTCTTTTCTATGAATCCCGAAATCAATTTTTCTTTCTTCTTCGTTTCTGACCAATTTAAAATCCAAAAAAGGTATTTGTTTATTTTCTTCTATTTCTTTGGTAAATTTGATGTTTGTATTCTGTAAATTTAACAGTTTTAAGGAATCTTCTACATTAAGGTAGAATATTTTTATCACTCACCTCATATTGTTCTTCTTATTTGATTATAAACTAGTTTCGGAACATAGTTTCTGTTCCATCCTCAGTATCGTCACGACCGTTGTTCTGTCGTCTTGAAGAGCTGTCCTATATTCTACCTTAATGAATATACCTCATAGTGAGAATTCCTAAAATAAGTAATCTTCTACATGTTTTTCTTTTACAATACAAATTATATCATCTACATATCTGCTCCAAAATTTAAACATTGTGGGATGTGCTTTAGTGATTTTACATTCAAAATTGCTCATAAATAAATTTTCCAGAATTGTTTTGAAACATGTCCAAGAACAAATCAACATTAATATTGAGGTAAGATGATCAGACTAAAAAATAATATAATTAAGATAACCTCAAAATATCACTTCCTAAATTAAATATTAATTACCCTATATGAAGTTTCTTAAACAGACAAATTTAATTGTGCTGATTTCCCTACAAATGTCAGCAAGGGACATGTGATTAGTACATTATCCTGAGGTAACATCTGGTGGAAAATGAAGGTTATTACTCGAATGGAATGAAGGCAGTTAAATTTTGCTCAGAAGCTTTTTATTCAGACTTGAGGTTCTTTTATGAGCATGAAAATCTTCAAACTCGGGACCCACTGCTTAACATACAGAGGACTTGTTCCTTAGATTTTTCCATCCTAAAAATCCATCAACCCCTGCTGAGTTTGAACCTGTAACCCTCAGGACCAGAGGCAAGGAACACAACCACTAGACTAACACAGCAGACATATGCATTTAATGAAGATATATTGAAAAATATATCTATTTTATATATTTTGATTTTTTATTAATGCTATATAATATTATTATTGTATCTCTTTACAGAAATGGAAGCTGTTTACAACAGTGCCATGAATGTTATACAATGTGGTGGTATGGAAATACAGAATGTCAGACTAAATACAATCAATTCATCAAAAAATAATCATCAAAGTAAAATAATGAAGAAGTTAAAATTTGTATCATACTCTAATCTGAATCTTCAGGTATACATCTTTTCCTTATCTTAATTTCTCCCACTACATTCATTTCTGGAGAAGAAAAATTAATTTTCATAGTGTTTTTTTTTTATGATTTGAGAATTGTATATGAAGAAAGAAATATTAATGTTTGTATCATCGCTTGAATGGTGTAATGGATAGCATTCTCGTACAGAGAATGAGAGGTCCAGGGTTCAAGTCTAGTTCAAGCATTAATTTTTCTTTTCAAAATAATAATGTCCAGCATTGGAAAATGTTAAATTTAAAAATATCACATCTAAATATTATTACAAATTTATTTAACTTTCACAGGGGAAAAACACTATGAGGTTTAATTTAAGAATTAAATTAATGTTTTTATTACCTCACCTCATATTCTTTTTCTTCTAGACTACAGTTTCGGAGCTTATCTCCATCATCAGTAGCCTCTGGTCGACCGGTGTTATGTCTTCCAGTCGACAAGAGGCTACTGATGATAGAGATAAGCTCCGAAACTGTAGTCTAGAAGAAAAAGAATATGAGGTGAGGTAATAAAAACATTAATTTAATTATTACAAATATTTGTCTTTTTTTACTCAATTCAAGAATAATATTTGCTTTTTTAAATTTTCAAACACCAAAATATCTATTGATTTATTTTAGGAAGTAATATTTTGGGGTTCTTTTAATCAAGTTTTTTGAGTCTAGAGATATCTTACCTTAATTTAATGCTGATTTGTTCTCGAACATGTTTCAATATATTCTTCTATGTAATCGTCAGCTTGGCTAGACTGATGAGTTTTATGTTATGAACCCTGGATGTTGATATCAGTTCCCTCTTATGGTTGGCCGAAGAACCTCCAAACTAGATCACATTCAGCAGGAATTTAGAAATTCATAACTCTATTTTTGTTCAAATGGTGAGTTCCTTTGTACTTTCTAACTGTTTTAATAATTTAGTGTTCAAATTTACATTGTGTTTTTCGGCCAAAAAAAAATTACATTCAGAAGAACAAAAATAGAGTTATGAATTTCGAAATTCCTGCTGAACGTGACTTAGTTTGGAGGTTCTTCGGCCAGCTGGAAGAGGGAGCTCATATCGACATCCAGGGTTCACAACATAAAACTCATCAGTCTAGCCAAACTGATGATGATATAGAAAAATATATCAAAACATGTTCGAGAACAAATCAACATTAAATTGAGGTAAGATATCTCTAGACTCAAAAAAAATTTGACCAATATATCTGTTCTATCCAGTTCAATGTTTTCTCAAATATCCTTGTTCCTATTTACAGAGTGTGGAAGAATTTATTGCTTTCAGTCTGCATTGTGCAGTTGAAAACAGCCGTGATCCAGTTCCTAGCATTGCAGTAATTGATGACAGTTTTGTGAAAAATTTAAAATTATTGGTGCCACATTACCCACAGGTAAATTTTTAATTTCTTGTCTTTATTACATTTCCTAATTCCTATCAATCTTGTGATAGTGTACTGTAAAAATAACATTTTTATTTCATTGACTACATAGTCAATTTTTCTCATACCAGGGGTCATTTTTCATCAGTGACATGTGGTGGTCACAGCAATTACCCCAGCTCTATGACAAAAATGTGTCTTGTAGTTTATAACAACTTCTATTCAAATCGTTCAGTTTATAAAAAGTATGAGCATTTATCATTGTAAATATGTTTATAGAATTATGAGTCAGTTCTTATTTTATCTCATACATCATGTTTTTGTTACACAGGAACTGCAGTTTTCAAGAGGCATCTCTCTCATCCTAAGCCAATATCACCAATGTCAAATTTTTGTTTGAATCTTCATCTATAAAGTTGCCATCTGGTGTTGATTTGATGAATCTTGTGATCCAATCCTACTTCTGGGAATTTCAAAACTCATGGTTATAAATTTGTTCTTCAGAATATATATATTCCCAAACTGTCAATTCCAAAAGTTTTGCCAAATGATTTAAAAGTTTAGCTTCTTTTTCAATTCTATGATTCTTCAGCAAATATGAGCTGCAATATCTGATTTTTCAATTTCACCATTTTTAATATTTTCAAAGTGTTCTTTCATGTGAGTGTCTAAATTCCTTTTTGTTTTCCCTATGTATACTTTATTGCAGTCTTTACAACTATTTGATAAATTCCAGATTTTTTACCATCTTGGATATTAACTTTCTTATTGGTTATTAGTAGATTACCCAGGCTAAATTTATTTATCGGTGCTAGTGTAATATTGAATTTCTTGAATTTTTAAAAAAAATGTGTTGTGTATTTCAGGATGATAAGTATTTCCTTGAATTTTTTTCCATTCTTTGAATCAGATTGCAGGATAGTGTATTCTTTTAATATTTTTGTTGTCTGAATTTCTTTAATTTATTTATAATTATTTTTTATCCAAAGCCATTTAAACTAGCTATGTTTAAAATGTGATTGTATTCTTTCTTAAAATCCTCTTCATTTAATGGAATTTTTAATAGCACACAACAACAAATTTGAACTTTTTGTTGCTCGCAGAAATGAAAATAGGTGATTTTAGTTAATTGGCATGCGCTGATTTTGAATTTGAAGTCCGTTTTTCTCTATGACCTAACAGTTTTTTGCGAGGACGTGTTGAATTTTTTTCATTATATTTTGCATATTATTGCTTATCTGCACTTAGTTTAAAATTGTTTTGCAATAATATTGCTAGAAACAATTGATCTATCTAAAACCAAATCATATAAGATCCAAAAAGTTAAAATATTTTTTTCTAAGAAGGATAAATATGTATTAATGTTACAACACATGCTTAAATTGTAGCAAAAAAATCTCACCTTTCAAAACTTCTTCCTGGATGACTTATGCCGATAAGATGGCTTTGAAACATCTGTGATAAGTTGCCAGCAGTAATCAGTAAGCATGTTGGTCACTGATATCACTTTTTAATGCCTTTCCATTTCTAAAATGTCTTGGTGGAATTTTTCGCCATGTTCATCACTGACGTCACCCAAGTTCGGTGGAAAAAAATCCAAGTGTAAATGCAGGAAGTGTATCTTATGGGACATATTGCATCCCATTAATTTGTAAGCCCCAAGAAGTGTTCCACTAATTCTCTGTAATTTTCTGCTCTATAGTTTCCCAGAAAATTCAGTCATACTGACTTGAAGGCAAGCCAGGCATTTTTCTCGACTGGAGTGAGAATCCTCTCAAATGCAACATCATCAAGGAGATTGTGTATTTGTGGACCTATGAAAATGCCTTCTTTTAGTTTAGCCTCACTCAACCTTTGAAATTTTTCCCTTAAAATTTGTGGATTGCCCTCCCTGATTTGTCTATTGCCATCATGAAGTTCATCAACCCCAATTTTATATATAATGGTGGCAAAAATATTTTAGTTGCATCAACAAGCGGCAGGGTTTTCACATTATTTTTGTCCTACTACTGAAGTTTCTCTTGATGGTCACTCCCTAATTTCATAATTATTATGCTTATCATGACTATCCCACTCACATAAGAAACAGCAAAATTTTGTAAACTCTGGCTGCATCCCACTTACCATGCCTATTACTTTTAGATCTGCATAAATCTTCCAACCATGTTGTGGATAATTCAAAGCCTTAGGAATTGTTCCTCATACTGTTGTATGTTTCCTTCACAGTAATGGAGTAGGCAACTGGCACAGATGGATATACATTCCCGTAATGCAAAAGAATGACCTTTAAACTCAATTTCGACGAGTCTATGAAGTGATGCCATTCTTGAGGGTTATGTTCTCTTCCCAATTCAACCATTACATTAGCCCATTAATATCATTGCAGTAAACCAAATGTTCATTTTCTGTGAAGAGTGATGATAGATTTAATTCCTGTTTTCTGTAAGTATTTTTGTGCCTGGTTGTAATAGGTTTCATTCCTGAAGCCAAGATGATAAAATCTCTAACAGTTGTTTATTTAGTTTCAAGTCTCTTACAAAATTATTTAATTCAGCTTGTGATATCAAATGTGGTTCTCGAGATACATTGAAGTCAGGATCACATAGCGTCCATCATTAGTAGAGGAACTAGAGCCAGGAGATGTATTTTGTTCCTCCAAAGTCTATTTTTCAGGAGGTTTTGGAATTGGCAAAGAATCACTATGTTTAACAGGTCACATGGCTGACCGCAAATTTGGATACTGAATAGAATACTTATTTTTTTAAGTGAAACCAGATATATTGGCCATACAGAAATGACAGTCAGTGATGTGGTCCATAGGTTCCCTCCACAAAATTGGAATAGCAAATGGCATGCACAAATGCGAACCTTTAAACCACACTATTAAAATCCTTTGGCAGTTTGTACAGCAAGAAGTGGGAGTGCAATATTTATCAGTATCTCCAAATTTACTATAGTTTCCAAAATATAAATTGTACGCTTTTATAACTTGTGGAGTGATAGTTCTGTGCTGAGATTTTGTACTATATACTCTGCATTAAATTAGGAGAATTCTTACAGCAGCGAGACATTGCAAAATTATAAAAACATTAAAACTTATGTATTAAAATATTTCATTGTAGATTGTTTTAATTTAATTTCTTTATAATGATACACAATAATGCATATATCGACACTTCACAATCACAATGATTAACTCTTAGGGTCGAATGTTTGAACGCATTAGACAGTAAAAGGCGTTTTCTGCTGATAAAGTTTTATTCAAACACATTTTTCTTACTCAGAAATCTATTCACGCGGTAATAATTGTAAAGCTACCTGACAAGGTACCTTAAGATCGTAGCTCAAGATATAAACTCATGTGAAAATCCCGAAGGGAACCGATGGTAACCGATGTGGTTTGAAACTTATCCAAGATGTCGGACCTTGAAGACTTCGATCATGTTTTCGGTATACGCGGAGAAGAGGAATTTGATAGAGTCTACCAAAGAATTCAACTGGAAGAACAGGAGAATCGGCGTAATATTGCGCGTCGCAGACGTGTTTGTATACGGTATTATTTGCGGGATGCAAGCATAAATGCATTCCTCTATAGCAGACGAAAATAACGGAAGTGGTTTTATCGCTGAGAATTCTGGGTAATTCGTTGCCAATATTACGAAAACGTCAACATTCATGCATGACCGGTTAAGGCGGCCATTAATTCGATCTCAGCTCACCAGTGATTGGAAGTAATTTGAGTAGAGAGTAATGTATTTGCATACGACCCTTAATGTAAGATGAACTGTACAGAACGAGGTATTACAAGCCACTACTTCACATATTTAACAGTGGCAGTCAGGAAATTCTGTATACCTGAACATTCCTAAGGGTTTAACAACCCTTAGAGTAATAAAACCGTGGGAAAGAAAAATAAGGGTGGCCAGTTTGAGAGACAATAGCGCCTGCAGCTCTAACAAAAACGAGCACTTCTGCTATAGGCTGTGGTGCAAATATCTGACTCCTGTTAGGTGATTAAAAAATCTAATATCATTTTCATCTTCTGCGAGTCCAAAAACATAGTTATTGATACATTTCGAGTCTGCTTTGTTGTGTGTAATTTGTATATTAAACTAATTTTAGGAATTCACACTATCAGGTATATTCATTTAGGTAGAATTTTTATCACTCTCCTCATATTGTTCTTCTTATTTGACTATAAACTAGTTTCGGAACATAGTTTATAGTCAAATAAGAAGAACAATATGAGGTGAGTGATAAAAAATTCTACCTAAAGATTTTATGTAATTATCTGTATGAGTATCTTTCCTGTAAATATTGAATTTGGTGTTTTATTGTTGTTCATTTCTTATTATGTACAAGTCCAAAAACCAGATTTGATTATTATTTTCCAATTCAATAGCAAATTTTACAGATTCATATTGATGATTGAGTAATTTCATTGCATCTTCAACATATTTAGAATTTATAACAGAGAAACATCATCTATGTTTTTATTATTCATTTCATACATCTTAATGATGGATAAATCATATTTGAAGAGAAAAAAAATATATATCATCAGGTATCATCAGGTAAGATGTCTAGACCAAAAATAATATATCATCTACTTATCTATACTTTTTTTTTCATTGCCCCAGGTTGTCATTTCGATAATTCTGTGTTCTCTCCTGGCATGGCATACTTGAAACCCACTTATGAGGTTGGGGCGCCTGGAAGGTGGGGTTATGCTGCCCCAATGATATGAGAGTTATGATGATGGCTATGATGTACCAGGAGAGGTCTTAAACTAAACTTAATCTAATTAGGCAAATATTATATTGATGATAATGATGGCCAGATGGTGTTTGGGGACTGTTTGGGCCTTCAAGTTTCCTGACATTTATCTTACAGGTGAGGAAAAACCCAAAAAAAAAAAAAACCTCACCTCACCCAGGAAACTTGTCCCAACCGTGGATCGATAAGGCAGCATGCTACCTCAAGACCACAGTGGTGGACCTATATATAAATAAAAATCAATATATATAAGAAAGACATGCTTAATTTTACTAGAATTTATGATTAGGTTCTACAAATGAAAATTAATTATTACAGATGGAAATGAATGTGGAAACAAGATATGTGAAGAATGGAAAGTTGCACGACCTTGTTATTGTTACAAAGAAGGAAGATTTAGAATCAGGCATTTCTGTCATCAACAGTGGTGGCTTTCTATTGGTACAGATTAAAATAACTCATGGCATGTCGAATCAGATCTGATCTTGATGGGAGAACAGCAATTTGGCTGTATGAAGTTCCTCTTATTCAGAAAGGTAAGGAATTTATATTATTAGCCTACAGTTAAAAGTTTTGAGAAAATTGCACAGTAGGCCTTATGGGCAAAAGTCATCCCCCAAATTTTATTTACTGAACATGGTGTTGTCAAAAAAAAAATTGAATGATAAATTAAATTTGAAGAGAAAAATTTTCGCCTAGACCGGGACTTGGCTTTCCGGGCCAAGTGCTCTACCAACTGAGCTACCGAGGCGAGTTATGATCTAGACGCAAATTTTTCTCTTATATACGTTGTAAATTAATAATAAAAACATCAAAAAATTGAATTCTCATTATATTTACACCTCAACTTATATTTTGATTTCTCATCTGGGAAATGTTTTGAAGGATTTTTTAAAAAAATATATGTAGGAAATAACACTATGAGGATTCTTTTAATTATGTTGTTTTCAAATGCTGGGCCTTGGCAACGAAGCCATTAGCGTTCTTGCTCTCCAATATTTCTCTATGGTGGATCCAACAGGTAATACTTCACAGGTTTGTAGATGTTCTTCGTTCATTTCTTCATCTTCGTTGCATAGAGGACAATTTGAATTTGTGTAGATTCCTATTTTATATAAATGTTTGGCCAAATAGTCAGTCATGTTCTGTAAGCAGTCTAAATTTTGCTACTGTAGTTTTACTTGGAATTTCTGGAATAATATCTGGCTTCTTTACTAAAATAATTTTATTAATTAAATAAAAATAAAACATAGTTTTATTTGATTTTCGTATTTATTATATAATTTGTTGCTTAGATCAGTTGATATGTAATAACAAAATTCATAATTTGTTAACATGTCTGAAGAATTGACGATTTTATTATTAATTTAACACTTCTCATTGAAGGGTAAATTATATTTGAAGAGAAAAATTTTCGCCTAGACCGAGACTCGAACCCGGGACCCTTGGCTTTCCGGGCCAAGTGCTCTACCAACTGAGCTACCTAGGCGAGTTATGATCTAGACGCAAATTTTTCTCTTATATACATTGTACTTCCCTTGTGCCATTGAAGGATAAATTATATTTGAAGAGAAAAATTTTCGCCTAGACCGAGACTCGAACCCGGGACCCTTGGCTTTCCGGGCCAAGTGCTCTACCAACTGAGCTACCGAGGCGAGTTACGATCTAGACGCAAATTTTTCTCTTATATACATTGTAATTCCCTCGTGCCAAATGCTTGAAACCGTAGCTTCTATCTTTGCAAATGGCGGCTTCTTTAGTTAAGAAGACATTTATTGGGAATTTAACACTACTTTATAAAGCCAGTAGGGCTTCTATTCACGATTTTATTATTAATTTAACACTTCTCATTGAAGGATAAATTATATTTAAAGAGAAAAATTTTCACCTAGACCGAGACTCGAACCCGGGACCCTTGGCTTTCTGGGCCAAATGTACATAATTTGCATCTAGATCGTAACTCGCCTCAGTAGCTCAGTTGGTAGAGCACTTGGCCCGGAAAGCCAAGGGTCCCGGGTTCGAGTCTCGGTCTAGGCGAAAATTTTTCTCTTCAAATATAATGTCTGAAGAAGATACAGTGTACCGAAACAGCTGTCACTGAATTATATAATAAATATGAAAATCAAATAAAACTACGTTTTATTTTTATTGAATTAATAAATATTGATTTTCATCAAGTAAACACCAATTCAATTGATTAAAATAATTTTAATTATTAATGAGTTGGTTATTTTGACTCACCTCATATTTCTTGATTTTTATGCAGATCAGGTTTCGTCGCTTTTGCATGACATTGTTGATGCATTCCAACATCCAGTGAGGTGAGGTGAGTCAAAATAACCAACTCATTAATAATTTGAAAGATTTTCTTCATTTTCAGCCAAAAGTCAACTGCAGTTTTTGTTTGTTTTCAACTGAAAATTATAGAAAAATCCTTAAAAATATGACATAGGTGAGAGAGTAAAATATGGGGTGAGGTGTAAATAACTGATTCAATTTAATTATTATGATTATATTTGAGTTGTATGTTTTAACTCACCTCATATTTTTTTATTTTTATGCAAACTAGTTTTGTCGCTTCTGTGCGACAATTTGTAATGCATCTAGAATGTTGCAAAGAAGCGACGAAACTAGTTTGCATAGAAATCAAGAAATATGAGGTGAGTCTAAATATAGAACTCAAATATAATTAAAATAAACCTCATAGTGTTATCTCTTACATATATTTAATAATTATTATGAGTTGGTTTTTTCCTTACTCACCTCATATTAATGATTCAATTTCTTTGATGAAATACCTATTGTGTTACTTACTATCAATT
This sequence comes from Diploptera punctata, assembly GCA_030220185.1. Taxonomy (NCBI): domain Eukaryota; kingdom Metazoa; phylum Arthropoda; class Insecta; order Blattodea; family Blaberidae; genus Diploptera; species Diploptera punctata. The sequence goes on along the minus strand of JASPKZ010007432.1, from coordinate 516,468 downwards.
TTTGTTTAAAAGATGTTATACATTTGAGTTAAACACATAAAGAGAAGCAGAATGCTACATTAAACTCACTCTCTGGTACTATGAAACCTAGGTCCAATACCACGCAGACATAAGATATTCATGTATTATGAGCTATTATTTTCCAATCATTTCCTGTATAATTCACCTGCATCAAATCATGATTAATGTTATTCTCTTACCTCATTCTTGGCCTACCTACTGGTGTTTCTCCTTGGATTTTCATAAAAGATATTCCCAGGCCTTTTTGCATTCCTGATTCATGCCATTTGTCCTTCCATCCAGTCTACAAACATAATTGATATTTGTGTTATTATTTCTAGTGTCCGACTACTGTATAATGTTCTAACATCTTCTTCTCCTTTGACCAATGACTTCCTTTTTGAATGTTTCTGCTCATTAAGATTTTTGCATCCCAGTACAATTTGTCAGTATCGCCATTTTTTTGTTTGATCTTATCTAGCTTACTACATATGAGGAGATGGTGAGCATTCATAGATGTCTTGGTGTTTTGAATATTGTGTATTTGTCTGAGTTATAAATTTTAATTTTGTATAGAGGATGTGACATATATACAGACCACTATCTATTGGTAGCCACGATACTTATAATAGCCAAATGGAAAAAACCGAAAACCCAAGAAAGAATAAAAGAAGAGGTTTTTAAAGTATATCTTCTAGAAGAAGAAAGTATAAGACAATCATACCAAAAAAAAAAAAACAAGAACACTTAGAAAGAAAAGCAATTAATGATAATCTAAATGAATAGTGGGAAAATATGAAAACATGTATTATAAATGCTGCAAATGAAGCTATAGGAAAGAAGAAAAATATTCGCAACAAAAGAGGATTAAAGATATGGAATGACGAAATAGAGGAGGCTGTGCGAGACAAAAAATTAGCTTATTTAGAGTACTTACAAAAGAAAACTGAAGAATCTAGAACTATATATAAACAAAAAAGAAATCGAGCAAAACAAATAACTCGAACAGCTCATGAAGATTCCTGGGAAAGATTTATTTCCAAAATAGAGCACGATGTACATGGCAGACAATCGTTAGCATTTAAAGTAATGAAACAATTAAATACAACAGAAAAAGATACTGCAAAACTAAATACCATTGATCTGAAGACATGGGAGAATTACTACAGAGAATTATGGTGTAACGACGAAGAATTAGTTATAAAACGCCCGTCTGAAAGTGAAAATAAATCAGAAATAGACAGAATTACTCTAAGCGAAATGAGAGAGGCATTGAAAGAAATGAAAAATAGAAAAGCACCAGGTATAGATGGTATAAACAATGAACTGATAAAGTATGCAGGTTTATTTGCAGAAATAAGATTATTAAACTTAATAAACGAATGTTGGAAGACATGTAAAATACCTGAAAGTTGGAAGATAGGTGAAGTCATATCCCTCTTCAAGAAAGGAAATAGATTAGATAGTAAAAATTATAGAGGTATCAGCTTATTGTACTCCACTTATAAGTTATATGCAAAAATAATAAATAATAGATTGAAGAAGATATCTGATGCACTCTTAGAAGAAGAACAAGCAGGGTTCAGAAAGGGAAGATCCTGTAGTGATAATGTGTTTATTATAAAGAGACTAATTGAAAAGAGAAGAGAATTTAACCTGCCAACATATTTGTTGTTCATTGATTTTGAAAAGGCCTTTGGCAGAGTAAATAGATCTATACTGTGGGAAATAATGAAGGAACGAGGATATCCACTCCATCTAATAAAATCAGTTCAAGGCTTATATGAAGAAACTAAAGTAGTGATAAAAACTGATGGAAAAAGGTCAGAAGAAATTTTAATAAATCAAGGAGTTAGACAAGGATGTAGTCTATTGCCCACTCTTTTTAATATATACATTGACGACATTATGAAACAATGGAAAATTATAATGGAATAGGGCCTTAGATTGAACAATAACTCAAGTATTAATAACTTACTTTTCGCCGATGATTTTGTCTTACTACACCATATTTTGTCTTACTACACCATGATGAAGATCTGTTACAATTGGCTGCTTACAAACTAAATGCAATATGTAGCGATTATAATTTAAAAATTTCAATAAGTAAAACAAAAGTAATGGCATTTTGTGGAAGAAATACTCTGCGTGCAAAATTAGTAATTAGAGACAAAATTATTGAACAAGTATCCCACTTTAAATATTTAGGATGTGACATCAGCTATGGGTATGATAAAGATATTGAACACAAAACACATCAGTTTCAAGCTATTTGTGGTACAATAAATAGAACATTGAATAATAAAGCCCATAAACAAACAAAATTAAAATTTTATAAAACAATGGCTGTCCCTGTCCTTATGTATGGGAGTGAATCTTGGATTACCACTACCAAACAAGAAAGTAAAATCCAAGCAGCCGAGATGAAATTTTTAAGAAGAGTAAAAGGCTGCACTAGAATGGACCAGATAAGAAACGAGGATATCCGTGAAGAACTGCAGATCTACTCCATAAAAGAAAAGATATTTAACAACAAGATACAGTGGAAAGAACATGTAGAAAAAATGGAAGAAAGTAGATTACCAAATAAAATCTTCAATTATTTTCCAAGAGGAAGAAGAGATGTCGGACGTCCTCGGAAGAGATGGTCTTAGATCTATTAGTGAAGACGGAACAGGCAACTCTTGCATAAACCAGGAAGTGAAGAAGAAGAAGAAGAAGAAGAATTTTGTATAGATTGGGAGCCTAACAGTGATGTTCTGAATCTTGCCACTGCTTTCTGTAAGTTTGAAATTTTAAGGGAAAGAGACAACTAAAATTGTACAATACAATGAAAAAAAATTCTTTCATGCTTCTTTCAAGAGCCAAGAGACAGATAATCAAATTCCATATAAAAACAGAAATCTCCATGGCCGGTCATCTAGCGCTGAACATTTAAACATGGAGATCTCTGTAGCCTGTAAACCAATGTGTTAATATGCAAGATACAAATTTATTTGATGAACTTTCTACTTTCATTAGCCAAAAGAAATCAAGTTACACTTCAAATTTTTTAAAGCCAGATTTACTCATAAACTTTTCAAAATTAGTGAAATTCATATTTTTATTTATTTATTTATTATTATTCATTAGTCTCTCATTATATGAAATTTATGTACTGTATGGAAAATAATACATATAACAAATTATAGAAACTAAATCACTATTCACTAATAATTTTTTTCACACACAATTTAATAACCAATTTTCAACTTTAATCTTTCTCAGGCTGGATGGCCAAAACCAACTCACTCTTCCCTAATATAATATTATTATTATTATTATTATTATTACTATTAGCACACACAAATTCTCAGTAGTCTCTTCTCTAGTATTTTTCAGGCTAAATGCTCATAATAAACTAATTGCTTTTACACCTGGTGGTTTTTAAAATAAGTTTAACACCATTTGCTTGGTCGAAGATGTATTTGAATAATGTGTTGTTTTTTTCAAATGGTTGGTGCTTGGTTTACCCATTAATCCTCTTGCTTCCCAATAAAATCCTGTGATGTCTTTCCTGTCCTTCTTGTTGGGGTATAGTCGCCTGCAATTAGCAAGTGTTTCTTGCTTAGGAGAACATTTTCCCCACACAAGGAGCATCCCATAGTTTTAGGGACAATCCCCATTCTATGAAAGTGGTCATCCACACAGCCATAGCCTGTTTCCAATCTGAAGAGAGCTACTGCTTTTCTTCTAGGGAGGTGTTTTATTAAATTTGAAGAGAAAAATGTTCGCCCAGACCGGGACCCAATCCCGGGACCTTTGGTTTACCGTACCAATGCTCTTCCAACTGAGCTACCAGGGCAAGTTCCAATCTAGATGCAAATTTTTCCCTTATATATGTTGTAATTCTCATGCACCAAATGCTTAAAGCTGTGAGTTTATCTTTGCAAATGGCAGCTTCTTGGTTAAGAAGACTTTATTGGGAATTTAAACATTACATTTTCTAAATTAAATTTGAAGAGAAAAATTTTCGCCTAGACTGGGACTCGAACCCGGGACCCTTGGCTTTCCGGGCTAAGTGCTCTACCAACTGAGCTACCGAGGCGAGTTACGATCTAGACGCAAATTTTTCTCTTATATACGTTGTAATTCCCTATCGCCAAATGCTTTTGAAACCATTGTTTCTATCTTTGCAAATGGCGGCTTCTTAGTTAAGAAGACATTTATTGGGAATTTAACATTACTTTATAAAGCTAGTAAGGCTTCTAATGATATTTTTATTATTAATTTAACATTTCTCAATGAAAGATAAATTAAATTTGAAGAGAAAAATTTTCAAATTTAATTTATCTTTCATTGAGAAATGTTAAATTAATAATAAAAATATCATTACATTTTCTCTTCAAATTTAATTTATCATTTGATGAGATGTGTTAAATTAATAATAAAAACATTAGGTGTTTTATTGCTTCAGCATGTTTCGCTATATCCTCATATTTCTTATTTTCAAGATCTTTTATATTCTGTTCTCTTCTTTTGAAATGTATTTTTTGATTTAGCTCCTGTTGTCTTCTTTGTAGGGATATCTCTTTTGTTGTTCTTAGTCTGATTTTGGAGCTGTTCTTTGCTAAGAAGTCTGCTCGTTCATTACCCAGTAATCCCACATGTGACGGTACCTACTGTAATACAATGTGTTTACCTTGAGCTTCTTCAATTTTATACATGGTTCTTTAGCCTTTTAAGTATTTAGTTCACGGTATTAACATAATTTTTAAAATCATCAGGTATTTATGCCTCATCCTGTATAACACCAAACAAGCCTTTTATATCAGATAAAAATAAGGATCAAGTAATATCAAAGTCTTCTTCTTCTTCTTCTTCCGAATGCAGTATTGGGTGATGATGCCCGTTCTGCGACTACAAAAACTGATCTTTCCATCGGTTGAATAATTTTTAAAATCATCAGGTATTTATGCCTCATCCTGTATAACATCAAACAAGCCTTTTATATCAGATAAAAAATAAGGATCAAGTAATATCAAAGTAATCAAAATAATTCCGATTCCGATTGAGGGTCTTTCCTCTTTTCAGCGGTTGCCTTTTTACCAGCCGGCTGCTGGCCCTTCACATCCACATGTGTCAATCACAGAGGTAGATGATCAACAGCCAGTATAGGGGTGACATGTGGTTAGCATGTCGAGTCCCCCAGCCGTTATAGCTGGTTCTTCAACCTGGAGCCGCTACTTATTGTAGCTACCCAATTGCCTCACGATGCTGGGTGGGCACCGGTCCCATACTGGCCGAAATACCATGAGTCAAAATAATTCAAGAATGTTTTTAATTTTGTTTAAATGAACAATCATAGTTTTAGATCATCATCATCATCCTATTATCATGTCCTCCTTTTGGAAGGTCGATTCCAAATATGCCTCCAACCATCTTTATCTTCCCATGCTTTCCTTCTTTTTAGTTCTTCTCAGTCATATCTTTCTTTTTTTGAAAATTTTTCTTCGTCTGGTTAATCCATCTTTCTTGTAGTCTACCTTGTGGTTGTTTTCATTGTATCTTGAGATTTAACAGTCTTTATGGTAGTCTTTCCTTTTCCATTTTTTAAATGTCCAAACCATTTTAATATTTTTTCTATGTCTGTTGTTAATATTTCTACATTTAATGTCTCCCTGATTTTGTCATTTCTTACTCCATCTCTCCTTGTTTTATTTACCATTCCAGAATTTAATTTCTTTAGCTTGGATTCTTAGTTAATGTCTTCAGATATTTCTAGACTTCTGCGCTTACAAAAATATGTGTAGCATTGTTGACAGTAAGTGTATTCAATAAAAAAAAATTCTATGTCATGGTACAGAGTACTATGAGAAGAAAATTATAGTTCTCCTTTGTTTCTATTGCAGACAGAATCAAAGAATGGGCACACACCATGCATATTACACCTAAATGGAAGTATATCATTGTGGCTGCAGCAGATCAAGAAAGCTGATTCTTGCCAACATTTGTATGCTGTGGCACAATTAGAAACTCAGGGAATGGAGGTTATGTCATACATCATGCAGCAAACAAATGGGAAGTTAAGATCTGACCATGTAAGGTAATTCATATACCTCTTCTGTGCTAAAATAGGCTATATTTTCTTAAATGTTGATAGATAGAATCAGCTGATAAGGGGATCCTCTTGGTAAAGCAGATAGAAGTGTATTGCCAGTTTCAGCAAATGATCATTGTCATGAAATCTTAGGTATATGTGTGTAAAGAGAGCTATATCTGCATCTCTTTACACGCCAACAATCTCATGATTATTAGTTACTTAGAAAAGCAGCAGGTAATTTTTTTTATTGCTATTTGACAGCTTAGTAAAATAAACTTAGTTTCAAACATGATTAAGCCAAAGAGGCCTAATAAAACAGACTGAAAGCTTTGTATCTGCTCATTATAGGAAGTTGTGTTTAATTTCTCTGAAATGGAAAATAATAAGATAATGCAATTAACTTTCATTTTATTTATCTTTTAAATACATACCGGTATATATTTTTTTCATTTCTTTGTATGTTATTCTCATTCTTACTTTAGTGTTATAGCAACCTAGTTTATTCATAAATTAATTATGGAAAATAACATTATGATGTTTTCAAGTTAATAATTAATAAAAAGAGTTGTATCTCACCTCATACTCCGTGATCTTCAAGCATGGTGCTGCAGTTTCAAAAGGCATCCTTTTCATCTTCAGCCATCTTCATGACTGTTGAACCCTGCTCCACTTCCTCATCTTCAAAGCTGCCATCTGGTGCTGATTTGATGAATTTTGAGATCAAATTTTGCTTGCCAGGAACTTAAAAAATTCATGGATCTAAATTTGTTCTTCTGATTGTATATATTGCAATTGCAGCTCATAGTTTGCTAGAGAGTCATAAAACTGAAAAGAAGCTAAACTTTTAAAACATTTGGTAAAACCCTTGGAATTGACAATTTGGGAAAATATGTACATTCAGAAGAACAAATTTAGATCCATGAATTTTTTAATTCCTGGCGAGCAAGTTCATCAAATCAGCACCAGATAGCAGCTTTGAAGACGAGGATTTTGACCGAGGTTCGACAGTCGTGAAGATGGCTGAAGATGAGAGGGATGCCTCTTGAAACTTTAGTACTGTGCTTGACGATCATTTATTATAAGGTGGGATATGACTAATTTTCTTATTAATTATTAATTTAGTTTATGTTATTTTTCTACTAAAGTTATCTCTAACTTAAAACTCCAATCTTAGTAAATGTTAAACCCATCTCCACATAGATAAGATGCTACCACAGATTAGATGAGGGGTTATAACAGTCATGTACTAAATGTTCAATATGCTCACAAGCTGTGTCGCTCACTATTTTCCATAACTGACAAGCTATTGATAAACTTTTAACAAGCTCTGTAGATGCTGGCCAGATCTAAGGCAAAATGTCAACAGAAAGAAAAATTGGAATGTGGCCTAACAGCTCAGAGAATTATACATATTTTATATGGCAGAAATTACTTTATTTACAAATGTGACCACAATTTTCTATCAGGTTAATTTATGCAACAAACATGTTAATGAAATGTTGGGGAATTTTAAGCCTCATGACCATAGCCAACAGCCTGGAAAATGTCTACAAGATCATCAACATATTAACATCCTTATGAATTTAATCACAATTAAAGTGGGAGGTAACACTATGAGGTATTTATATTAATGAATGAGTTGGAGAAAATGCTTTAACATCTCAACTCATAAAGTTGCATATCTTCATGGTACCGGTTTCAAAAGTATGGTTTTACTTCTACCTTCAGTTGAACTCCAACTGTTGAAATTTTGCCGTTAACACCATCTTCTGAACTGTCATCTGCTGTCGATTTTATGAACTTGGAGATCAAATTTATTCTCGTCGGGAATATCACAATCAATACTAATAAAATTCATATCAAATTCCGTTGAGATGAATAGTCATAAGATAAAAATAAAAAATAAAATGTACCTGTTGGCAGGTGTTGTCATCCTCAACTTTGTTAAAATGTTGTATGTAAAATATTATTAACTGGAGGCCTTTTGGAAGTTAACTTCCATCATCAGCAGGATGAGTATGTGTTACTAGTAGTTAAGATGCTGTAGATGTTGCAGATCCTGATGCATCTCCAGTAGGAACTGACTGGTTTTTAAGTATCTCATATAAGGGATTGTATGTTTGGGGTGTGTTTTCATTCAATAGGAAGTTGTTGTCGACTTGTTTCAAGATTTCAAGCTCTTCCAGTAGATTAATTTTAGCTGGTATTCTTTCTCGGTGAACTATCAATAGAGTGTGTTCAACTTTAACGAAATTGAGGACGATGGTACCTGTCAACAGGTACATTTTATTTTTTATTTTTATCTTATGAATATCAAAATGCATGGCTTTATATTTATTTCTGAATGTATATCTTTTCCCAAAGTGTCAATTCTAAAGGTTTCTCCAAATGTTTCAAAAGTTTAGTTTCTCTTCCATCTTGAGAGAATGAGTTCAAATCGGATTCCCAAAGATGTGTATAATTATATACCAATAGGATGAAGATCTCTGGGCCGTTCTATGAAATGCTGGAGGGAAAATTTACTATAGGATCATAACAGGCCTTGGCCTAATACATGGAAGGAAGAAGAAGAAGTTTCTCTTCCAATTTTGTGATTCTCTAGCAAACTATGAGCTGCATTTGCCGATTTTTCAATTTCACTATTTTTAATATTTCTAAAGTATTATTTTGTACAAGTTTCTAAATTCCTTTTAGTTTTTCCTATATATAATTTCTTGCAGTCATTGCAACTAATTTCATAAATTTATAAAATCTTTGGAATTGATAGTTTGGAAAAATGTATACATTCAGAAGAATAAATATAAAGCCATGAATTTTTATATTCTCAATGAGAATAATTTGATCTCCAAGTTCATAAAATTGACACCAGATAGCAGTTCAGAATACAGTGTTTACGGCAAAATTACAACAGTTGGAGTTTGACTGAAAATGGAAGTAAAACTATACTTTTGGAACCGGTATCGTGAGGACACGCAACTTTTATGAGATGTTAAAGCATTTTCTCCAGCTGTTAATATTAACATCCAATTTGATTTTAGTTGTTTGATATAACATTGCATACATAGAAATTTGTAACTATCGGAGAAGATATATTGGAATCTGTACAGATTTTAGATTTTCATCTGTTTGAATTTGGCAGATATGAAAATATTTTTTATTAAATTTTTTATTATGATGTTTTTATTTAAATTTATCACTCACACAGAAGGACCGATTAACTTTTAAAGAGAACAATTTTTGCCCAAACTGGGGATTTAATTTTTTACTTTTTTAATAGCTGAATTAGTCATTCTTGCCTATTGTTTCAACTATTATACTTTTAATATAATTCAGTCCAAATTTTACCCTCTAAGATAAGACTTATGAATATTTAGTGTGATCATGGATCAATATAAAAATTTATAACACTTCTGCAAATCAGTAACTGAATACTTCAGTTGTTTATATTATTTTTGGTCTGGACATCTTACCTCAATATTAATGTTGATTTATTCTTGGACATGTTTCAAAACAATTCTGTTTTATCGTGAGCTTTCCCAGACTGGTTTTATTTATGTCTGGGAAAGCTGACGATAAAACAGAATTGTTTTGAAACATTTCCAAGAACAAATCAACATTAATATTGAGGTAAGATGTCCAGACCAAAAATAATATAATTAAAATAACCTCAAAATATAACTTCCTAAAATTAAATATTAACTTCAGTTGTTTTTGTCTATATTAGATTTTAAATCAATGTAATTAAAAATATTGTTTGTGAATAGGTATGTCTTCATTTTGGATAAGAAAGCACCGAGATTTTCTTTGAGTGAGAAAGTCTATAACAAACATCTTAGTGAGAAGGACCTTGTAATGAATGTTTATTATAATGGAGAGTGGGGCACTTTCTGTTTTCTTCCATTGGATACAACTAGCTCAGTTAACGAGACAGGATTAGGGCTTCCAGATCATAGCAGGTACAGTTACTCTTCTTCTTAATTTGTTATCCTCAGACTCAACAAAATTCTGTTTTGAATTTTATCGATTTTTATATTAATATTTTAATTGAAGTGTATTTATCTATTTATTTTATTTTTATTTTATTATTATTTTTTTAGTTTGGACACAATTAATATCAGATTCCTTGGCTTAAACTACAAAGACATGTCAGTGTATGAGGATGGAAAATCATGTGAGGTAAGGAAGCAGTAATGACATATTTTTAAGTAAAGTGTGATATAGATCTATGGTATCTTATTTATGCAAGTATAGTTAAAAGATCAATGGACAGACCAAAACTATGTTGGAGCCAGATTTATCAAGATCTCAAATAGGTATAAACCAACTTGGAAGAAACAGAAACAGGGAATTGTTAAGGGACCTTTGTAAATGAGGGGGAAAAAAGCATCATTGGTTTGAAGTAGTCCAAAATTGATTGTTTTAATGATAAACTGGCTAATTTTTAAATTATAAATCAGAAAAAATGTTTTATCATAATTCTGACTGAGGTTAAAGAAAGAAACATACCAGTAATAGTACTAAGAAATATGACTATTGTAAATTGTTTCTAATATAATGGTAACAGAATAAAGGGGATTGGAAGAAGGTTAGTTGGTCTGTGATCATTTTCTCATTATCAACTACCATTCTTAATTTCCAACCACATGAACATACTACTGATTGACTTTTTAGGAATTAACACTGTAAGGAACATATTTTTTAAGTAAAATTTTATCACCTCACCTCATATTCTTCTTCTTCATCTTAGACCAATTTTGTAACCTTATTTGGTTCCATCCTCAGTATTTTCATTAATGTTATGTCATATTGAAGAGCTGCCTCCTGCTCGTTCTGTTTGTAGATTGAAGATTCTGAAATTCATATCATTTTCCCCAGGAATTTCAAAGTTCATTAATTTCTCCTTTCCATTTTTTTAAATGTAGATTCCCCCCCCCCAAACAGCGAGCTTTTTGAATTTTTGTATTTGAAGGGTCCATGGAAAGAACATGCTAAGTCACTTTCTTTTTCAAAATTCTGTTTATGCTCTCATCTTGTATCTTTCAGAGTCTTCTATCTTTCTAGTAAAACACACAGGAAAAAACCCTGCTGAGTCACTGAATACAGAGGAGCAAAGAATAGGTGTGCAGGGAAAGAAACTTCTATATCAATGTGAATGTGGGAAAAAACATGCTAAGTTTCATACTGGAGATGTGGCTGCACTGCTTATAATATTGTTTCTCTCCAATTTTTACATTGTTGTCATTAGAACCAGCCACTACAGTCTACATGACAGGCAGAAAAAAAATATCTGCCAGACGATCTTAATATAAAGAAATTGTTTAGAATGTTCCAGAATATTCATCCTGAGGTAGCCATTTCTTATGAAACATATAGGATAATTTTCAACAGGGATTTAAATATTTCCATCGGGTATCCTAGATCTGATACTTGTGGTACATGTGATGAGTTCACTGCTAGAAAAAAGACCTGGAATCATTATTAGTAACAGAGAAGAAATGACAACAGAAAAAAAGTAATAGAGAAGGAAACAAATTTGCACAGGAAATTAGGTCCATTTGAGAAAAAGTAAAACATTCTATCAAAGAAAAATATCATCAAAGGCAGAGAGCCAGAGAAATGTAAAGAAACAAGCTATTTGCTTTGATTACTGCAAAAAATGTGTGTTTCCCAACATTACAACTAATGATGTATATTATAAGTGACAAATCTCACAATATATTTTCAGTATATATGTGCTGTCTACCGGAAAGAGTGTATTTTACAGTCATGTATCCAGAAACTATTGGTAATAAGGGAAGTGATGAAGTATGCTCCTTTCTGCAACACTTTGTTAATCATTATCTTGATGTAGAAATTGATTTCATTTGTGATTCAGCAGGAGGTCAGAACAAAAAATTAATGTAATAAATTTGGGAATTTTTAACATTATGAGGTTTAATTCATAAGAATTCTTACAGAACAAAAATGCTACAGTTTTCAGATTTTTCCATCACTTAGTAAATGTTTAACAAAGATTGAGAATGGTTTGGTGTTTTTTTTTTTTTTTCCATTAGAGGGCATTCTTACCTAGAATGTGATAAGAATGTTTGGCCTAATAAATTATAAAACTTACACCAAACTTCCTGCAGACTGGGCAGAAATATTCAGGAGTGCTCGCCAGAAACCTATGCCATTTGTTGTAGTAGAAGTTGATCAAGAGCCATTTATTATAAAGGGATGGACTGCTCTATTGAAGAAGCAGTATGTGCCAAAATGCCATTTGCAACTAGGCCTGTCAGAGAATTTATATATCAAATCAGCAGGCTAATTTAGTGTGCTATCGAAATACCTACAATGGAGCATGGGAAGAGGATCCTATTTTGTTGCCAAAATGGAAAAGAATAGTACTACAGCTTGTAAGAAATGAGTTCCTAATGCCAGAGATGGCTTATATAGGTAAAAAAAATAATAATTAGAAAAATTGTAAAATAATGACTTTTTTATTTTTACATTCCAAACAGAGACATTACCAATATACCGGACAAAGTACAAAGATTTTCAGGTGTTAAAGCGCTTCTGCAGCCCTCAGGCTCAGGAATTCTTCTCCTTTCTACCACACCAATAACATGAAGTAACTATATGAAGATTTTTTTAAAAATTGAATATCAATAATTTTTCACAGTATAATATAAATAGGGAATTACAACGTATATAAGAGAAAAATTTGCATCTAGATCGTAACTCGCCTCGATAGCTCAGTTGGTAGAGCACTTGGCCCGGAAAGCCAAGGGTCCCGGGTTCGAGTCCCGGTCTAGGCAAAAATTTTTCTCTTCAAATTTAAATTCAAATTTAAATATAATATAAATTACTTGTTATTTTGATTCTTCATTAGAATTTCATTGATAAAAAGAGATTTTGCATATTCTTTCCCTTTTTTAATTGACATGACTGCAGTTATTGTTAAACTGTATGAAAACAATTGGAAATATTTTTATTGTAACTACATGCTGTCTTTAATATTTATTTCTCACAAATATAGTGTCATAAAATTACTAGTAAGAAAATTAATAAATTCTTGGGTGCATTTTAAAGTTGAAATTTGCTCGCTTGAAAAGTTTAAGAAAAGTGACTAAACATGTTCTTTTTGTGGACCCTTCATTTGTTTTATTAATTTAGCCTTTTTTTGTTTTGATGTTTTTCTGACCATGCATGTGCTGCTACTGTAGATTTTTCTACTTCTCCATTCTTGATATTCCCGGGTTCAAATCCCAATTCAGATATTAATTTTTCTTTTCATGTCAGATTTGACTTTCATTACTAAATGTCAAAATTTAATTATACCATCGATGTATATATATATATATGAATAAGAAAGTTTTCTTGGGTTTTCCGCATCTTGGATTCAAGTTTGGCCTCTGGCCACTGATTCCGACATTTTGGCATGATCCCACATGCCATTATCAAGGAATGATATGTTCGAGTCACAGTTTAGGTCTTCTATAATTAAACACACAGAGTTTTTGCTGTGGTCCATTTCCAAAGACATACACCCATCCGAGGTTTACGGCTTCAGAAACAGACCACACTGAAAACTGAAGGTGTTTAACTACATAAGAACTAAACCTTGGATGGGTGTACGTCTTCGGAAACGGACCACAGCGAAAACTCTATGTATTTAATTATATAAGACCTAAACCTGTGACTCAAATTTATCATTTCTTGATAATGGCATGTGGGATCATGCCGAAACATCGGAATCAGTGGCCAGAGACCGAACTTGAATCCAAGATGCGGAAAACTCAAGAAAACTTTCTTATTCATACTTATATCTGCAAAAATCTGCAATATAACACACACACATATATATATATATATATATATATATATATATATATACAATGCGATCAGTATAGCATTGGACAGCAGACACGGGGTTTGTACTGTGCAGTGCTATTATGTCTGCATATTTTTTTAAGTGAGAATTGTTTCCTGTTCTAGAAAATATTGGGTTTATTATTGGAAAACTAAAATCTCATGTCTGTTTTGGTATTTAGTTTTGATAGATAGAAAACTCAGTCTGCTGTACAATGCTATACTGATCGCACTGTATATATATATATATATATCATAAAAGAAGTGATCAGGATATTATAAAGGTGATACTTTAACGATTTTTCAGGCTTGTAAAAAATCGTTAAGCCTGAATAAAGAGGCCTCTAAGCAAAATTTACCGACTTCCTTCATCCTAATAATAGCTTAGTTGCATATTAGATATCTCATTGGGTCGGTATGTTACCCGCATATCATTCTTAACGTCTTTAGGAAAATAAAAGTAACTAAATTAACTTGGTCTAGTAGCTCCTAACAAAGGAGAGGTTAAGACCAACATTGTAGATGTAAGTCATTGTAGATAGATCGTTCCTTTAATAATAATATGGTGCGGGGCTCAATGGTAGGCAAGAGATCTCAGGGTTATAAACTCTTTATAAGCAAAAGAACAACGTATAAATGTACACTCAATTTTAACGAATCCAAGAAACTGTTTATTTACGGAGAAATACACTTTTGATAATACAGTTACAAAGTTTTATCTATGAGTGGAGTCGATGAAATACTTAGAGGTCCACGTGCTCGAATCAATATTTTCAAAGTCCAAATGCTTAATGGACTATAACTTTAAATTTAACTATTTCTCGGACGAATCTAATATTTAAACTGAATCGGAGATCGCGGTCTGCAGGTCTACGATGTTCCAACACTGAACACAGAGTCACTGATAGTGATTATAAGTGTATTTTGATATAAGTTCTTGCTTATAAAGGTGGTGACTCCTCCTATTTCTCTGGAATCCACTCCTTACAATTGAATATATATTTATGTTACAATAATATTATTTACTAGTATGTATAACATTTCTAAGAACTAGGTAAATTGGTTCTTTGATATTTAATAGATAAATGTTTATCAATTTCTTTGTAAACTGTCAATGTTAAGAGATTATCTTTTCTAGAGGTGAATGAATGTCTTTTGTTGTCTGTACTAGCCAGGTAGAAATTCTTTATCCTCATTCCTTGGAATTGCTTAGTAGCGTTAATTGGTTTCTAAGAATTTGTCAATAGATTTTTAATATTTTTAATAGCTAACTAATGTTATCTTTTCTTAAAGAATGAATATTTCTTATTAGTTGTATAGACTGCTAATTGGAATTAGTTATATTCTTTTGACAATACCCTTTTTGTGTTCCTATATTATTTGTAACTTGGGTAGTAGGTAGAGTTCTGACAATACCTCTTTATTCTATTATTTGTCATTTGTATAGCAGGTAGCGTTTTACAGTATTTTATTCTAGACAAATGTATGTGGAATTTTTACCTGGATATTTTTACTTTTCCACATACATATTTTATAGCGATATTAGTAATATATTCTATTTTCAATATTTATAGATTTATTTAATTTTAATAACAATTTAATATATTTCGGAACATTTTAGTTTCAGATCCATGCATATTAGAGTTGTATCTTAGTTTATATGTCTCCTATCATATTAATCGCTACAAATGCCTACTTGTATATTGAAAGTAAATAGTTTTAGTATTTCTTTAAATATACAAGTCTTTCCTTTTGAGAAACTTATTTTCTTGGTTAATTTACCTCTACAAATGTCTCTTGCATGAAAGAATAACAGAATACAATAAGTAGCTTAATACTAAACTTATAATTACTTAATACTAATTTTATACATTTTGGTTACAACAATACATTTTTCTCTTACACACTCAATTTCATACAACATTCTTAATTACAATACAGTATATTGTACTACCGATGGGCCATTTGTTTACAATTCTTTATATGGCCGCATCATTTCCCAGGTGATACACACGCCCATGGTTTTAGTTACATTATCAGCATGAATTTACAGTACTGATTTAATTTTGAAATTGGGTATTTTGATAGCTATGATCCGAGTTTTCATTATGTGGCCGATATATTTGTGCCCGAGTATTTAGGCTGTTTCTGAATTCTGGTGCTTGAGGACTTTGGTTCGAGTCATGTTTGCAATTGCATTTGTCTACCAGCTGATAATGTATTTGGTTGTGGGTGCCGTGGACGATTGTACGACGAATTATGAAAATAATTCTCGTACCATCGTCGAATATTTTCTCTGTCTACGTTTATCTGTCTATCATGATGGGCGAATGGGGCTTGTCTGCGATTTTCCCGTCTATCATATATTTGGCGCGTTTGAATTTCATTTCGCCTATTTACCCGCAACATGTTTATCTGGCGGTCATTTTTGTGTCTTTCGTGTCCCCTAAAGTTTTGCCTACCTCTGTTTGTATAAAAATTTGTATCACGTGGGTATCTATTTTGCGAAGTCTGTGCCTCTCGCTCTCCTTTTGAAAATATTCTGTCTTGGGTGGTGTAAGTACGGTTATAGCCTTGATTTATGTAACTTTGTGGTTTTACCATAGGTAGGGGTTGCAACTCATGATTATTTCCGGTCTCTAGCATTTGTAAGATGTCTAGCATTTTGTCATAAGTATTTATGTTGGCTACGAGAAGGCTTGGGCGGATAGCTTGTGGATAGTGATTTATAATCATGCGTATAAATTCACTATCGGCTAGAGGTGGTGTTATGAGGCGTGCACGTTTTGCCAGAGAGAGAAAATACTCGGAGTAGGTTTTCCCACTGGTCTTACTGTATGTACCACTGCATATTTCCTGCCGTATTTTGTGTTGTTGATCGGTTCCGAAAAATTTATTTCTGAATATACTACGAAATGTGTTGTAGGAAGTACTATCAGATAATATGATCTCAAACCAATCTCTGCTTTCTTTTTCTAAGCAATGTTTGACCACATATATGTAATGTTCCTGCGGAATTCCTTTTATTTTCAAATAATTATCCAATTCGTTGAGGAATTGGATAGGATTAGTCCCGTTATTGACATTAAATTTCGGCAGTGGTAAATCTAACAATCCTTGATACATGGGCGTGTTATATACCCTGTTATTAGTGCCTAAATTATGTATTGGAGTTTCTGAAGTAATGTCCGAAAATTGGTTATTTATTATTGCAGCTTCTCCTGAAATATTGCTTTTGTTGTCTGTGCAAGAACGATTCAATTGTTCTCTTGCTAGTACCGCGGTGTGGTCACGTTAGCAGGGGAATGTATTTCATTGATTTTCTCTTTCATCTCATTTATTGTTTTAGAGAACTCTTCTTGGGTTGCGGTCAATTTCTTAGCGCGTTCTTCGCTCTGTTTGTTTATGTCGGCAATTTTACTGTTTTGGTCAGAAATCGCGTCTTGGAACGTTTTTTTCATTTGATCATTTTGTTCTTCGTGCTCTTAACTCTCGGCAGTGATAGCCAATTGAATCATCTCTTGCACAACTTTAATGTCATCAATTTCACTATTAGTTTTATATAATTCATTTGCAACGGAATTTATTTTTCCAGATAAATCAGAGCAAATATTATTAATGGATGAGTTTATTTCAGCTTTTAGCTTTTCGTTACTCTCTTGAATTTTAGTTGTGAGGGCATTAGTTAATTCAACTTTTATTTGTTGGTTATTTTCTTTGATTGTTTGGTGTATTTTACTTATTTCTTCTCTACACTCAAATTTAGAATCCCGAACTTCGGTTGTTAGATTATTTATGGCATGTAGAAGCGTGGTCATGTCTATGGTAGGTGTATTAGTAGGACCTGGGATGTTTGTATTAGCGTTACTCATGATCGGTTCTGAATTTTCAACAGTGTTATTAGCCATGTTAGTTTCATTATTTAGAAAATCTGTTTCATTTTGTTGGGAGGTATTTTCATGATTGTTAGACATGTTAGTATTGATTTTATTTACTTTTGTCTTATTTGAACTGCGGAGAAGCATAGATTTAAATTATTTAGAGTTTGTTTTAGATCTAGTTAACTCTGATTTATCTGGGCATTTAAAGTTAAACACAATCAAATATTACAATTAATGATATGAGCCCTGTAGAGAGAAATATAGACAAAAATATACACACTTAAATTTTTTTTGTACTGGCCTGTTGATGTGTTGCTGGACAATAGTTACCATGTGTAGGTGTTGCTGCTGGTTTTCTTGTCTGCTGGATTTCTGGTTCGCTGATGTGCTGGCCCACTCTTTCATCTACATGATGTCGTGTTGTCGTGATACCTTGACGATTGTTTCTTTGCACACGGCGATCAATTTAATTGTATACATGTAGCGGTGACGAGGAAATTTTCACTAAGATATGTTAATGTCTAGAGCAGTTTCGTTGGATATATGTAGCGATTCTCGAATATTTCATTGTTGTATGCTGACAAATAGAGTTCACTGATGTCCACGTGGTTAGTTTCACAAATTTACACTTTTGCAGTTCAATTTTTAGTTTAAATTTCTCCGAATTCGTACAGCAAATACTTTGGAAGTCGTTATTGTTTATTTAAATCAGAGTTTATTTGGGTTCGTGATTATACGTTGCTGCTAATAGAACTTTTAATCGAGGCTAAGACACGTTGGCGTCATTTGGAGATTCATACGTGGGTATTTGACTCGATGGGCGCCATTTGGTGCGATGAGTCGATGAGGTATATTCGATGGCTACGCGTGCTCGAATCAGATAATTTCTAAGAGTCCGAATGCTTAACGGACTATAACATTAAATTTAACTATTTCTCGGACGAATCTAATATTTAAACTGAATCGGAGATCGCGGTCTGCAGGTCTACGATGTTCCAACACTGAACACAGAGTCACTGATAGTGATCTTTAACTGAATCGGAGATCGCGGTCTGCAGATCTACTATGTTTCAACACTGATCACAGAGTCACTGATAGTGATTTTTAACTGAATCGGAGATCGCAGTCTGCAGATCTACTATGTTCCATCACTGAACACAGAATCACTGATAGTGATCGTCGTTATTTTGATATAAGTTCTCGCTTATAAAGGCAGTGGCTCCTCCTATTTCTCTGGAATCCACTCCTTACAATTGAATATATATTTATGTTACAATAATATTATTTACTAGTATGTATAACATTTCTAAGAACTGGGTAAATTGGTGCTTTGATATTTAATAGATAAATGTTTATCAGTTTCTTTGTAAACTGTCAATGTTAAGAGATTATCTTTTCTAGAGGTGAATGCATGTCTTTTGTTGTCTGTACTAGTCAGGTAGAAATTCTTTATCCTCATTCCTTGGAATTGCTTAGTAGCGTTAATTGGTTTCTAAGAATTTGTCAATAGATTTTTAATATTTTTAATAGCTAACTAATGTTATCTTTTCTTAAAGAATGAATATTTCTTATTAGTTGTATAGACTGCTAATTGGAATTAGTTATATTCTTTTGACAATACCCTTTTTGTGTTCCTATATTATTTGTAACTTGGGTAGTAGGTAGAGTTCTGACAATACCTCTTTATTCTATTATTTGTCATTTGTATAGCAGGTAGCGTTTTACAGTATTTTATTCTAGACAAATGTACGTGGAATTTTTACCTGGATATTTTTACTTTTCCACATACATATTTTATAACGATATTAGTAATATTAAAAAATATATATACAGTCAATATGCCCATTTCACCAATTAATGTTTTAAAATGGTCAACAAGTTTCCACAGCCAAGCTGTCATTCTCAAGACCAGATATTGACTGATCAATATCTGGTCTTGAGAATGACAGCTTGGCTGTGGAAACTTGTTGACCATTTTAAAACATTAATTGGTGAAATGGGCATATTGACTGTATATATATTTTTTAATATTTTATCACCAAGAAGATCACTTGTGTATTAAAAGATATTAGTAATATATTCTATTTTCATTATTTATAGATTTATTTAATTTTAATAACAATTTAATATATTTCGGAACATTTTAGTTTCAGATCCATGCATATTAGAGTTGTATCTTAGTTTATATGTCTCCTATCATATTAATCGCTACAAATAATAATAATAATAATATAATAATATATGATTTATTCTGACAAAGTTAAGACCATAAGGCCTTAATTTCCACTTAACCCCTCAACGTGGGTAGATTTAAATGGCCCGTCATAACCAGATGCGGGAGGAATTTTGACTGGGGTTTAAATCCGGCCATCCAATGCGAGTATTCAAGTAACACATTTAAAAGGATCCTGCGTAATTTAAATTATTTCAGACTCCCTCTCGGTGTATACTTAATATAACATTTAATAAATTATAAATATTATAATACTCACATAACATCTCTTCAGGTGTAGACTAACAATGGTTTTTATTCCACAGTTGTAAAAATAATTAAAACAACACAGTTCACATATATAATTAAAACAGTGAATTACACAACAAATTCTTTGAAGGATTCAGAGAACCGGCACACTACCTAACAACACAATGCAATATTACACAAGAGAAGGGTCTTCCGGAAAAAAAAAAACTCAGAGCTGAAGGGGGCTTTAGAAATTTAGTTTAGTGTGATAAATTTTAAAGCAATTTCGAGGCATAAACCAGCTTGACAGTCGGGACACCAGTAAGTTGACTCTTTTCTCTTTCCATGTTTACTGCAAACAAACACACCTCTTTTGTGGTTTAGACTTCTTCCCTGTTGGGGGAATCTTCTCCAAAAAATGTCTTTCTAACAGTCTGGGTACATTATTATTGCTCGTGTGCCTTCCAGGAACTTTCCTTTCTATACATGAACCATGTTGAGCTAAGAGACCTTGAACTAAATCGACCCTAAATTTCAAATTATCTTTCTTTTCGTTTCCAATATTTTGCTTGTATATAATACTTGCATTTAGTATACATATGTTTAAAAGTTCTTTTAAACATTTTCATGGACCATTTACTCATTTTTTTTCTCTCGATCAGGTAACCTTGTAGTAATTGATCTTTCAAATCCACGCCTCCCATGAAGTAATTGTAGTCGCATATATCATCGCCGGTTTCACCTTATCGTGTCCTCTTCTTGTTTTCACAATTTTGGTTTCGTCAGTATGGTATGTAGATAACATTGTCACATTCTTTTTGTCACTCCACTTCATAACTGTAACTGGACCTGAATGTTGTGAAATAAGTTCACCCTTTTTCAATTTTTTCTCCTTTACTGTCTTAGGCACGTGTTTCCTATTTAGTCGAAGAGTCCCAACACAGTCAGTTTTAAAATATTTTAATTTCATTGCCAATGACGGAGAATTATAAAAGTTGTCCATCCACAATGTATACCCTTTTCCTAGTAATGGTTCCATAAGTTGAAATACAATAGCCATAGTTTTATTCGCTACACCTGACATCAAAGTAGAATCCAATTTTGTGTCCTTGCCTGTATAAACAATGAACGACCACAAATAGCCAGTAGTCGATTCACAGAGTTCACAAGTTTTAATTCCGAATTTTGATGATTTTAGCGGTAGATATTGAATGAATGATAGACGCCCTTTCCATAATGTAAGGGATTCGTCGATTGAAATATTTTGTTTTGGTATGTACATTGTTTGAAATTTATTGTTGAGGTACTGCACTAAAGGATAAATCGGAAATAACTTTTTTGGACCGTCATAGGTAGTGAATTTTATGTCATTGTTGTTAAAATGAAGAAATTTGCAAATAGATTCAAATCTGTCCAAGGACATAACAGAACCAAATATGGGCGTGGCTATTGTCGAATTTCGTGAAAAATAAGAGCGAAAAGTAGGTTTCTGTACTATTCCCATCAACATAAATAGTGCTAAAGTAACATACATTTCATCAAGTGTCACAGGGGTCCATTCTCTCACTCTGGATCGAAATGAGAAAAGTATACCCCGAGATTTCATGTACTGTTCTGAATAACGGTTAGTCTCTGTAACAATCATGCTGACAAGTTCAAGAGTGAAGAAAAGTTTGAATGCTTCTACCACACTACTAACATTTCTTGCAACACTTTGTGGGCCGAACACATTAGTGAATGTTTCACGTTTTGGGGACCATAATTACACATGGATTCCCATGTAAATATTTCAACCCCTTCTGCCTGACCTGCTATATTTATTTTCATCTGAATCACATTCCAAATCGGATTGCACTTCCGTTTCTGCCACTGCTACGTCACTTAATTCAGATTCGTCATCAGAATCAAAAGCACTTTCTTCTGAATCACTAAAACGAGAATTTAAAAGATTCTCAATCTCGGAACTCGATAAACTTTTCGCCATTTCCTTAGTATACGCTAGACAAGATCACCAAGAACTAAACACAGAGTGAAACATGGATTTTCTTCCTTTGAAAAAAAAGTAAACAAAAAAAAAAAGGTCAAACTGACCATTTATTGGTCAATATAACATTCCGGTTTGTTCTTGAAGTTTACAGCTAAAAAGAGGGCATAACACAAAAATCTTTTATGGAGTTATAAATGTAAGAAAGTGTCAGGAGACACAAGAATAACTATAAAACTAAAATTGTTTTAAAATGTTCCTTAATGACATCAACGAATAATATACACACTAATAAAAACATTGAAGTCTCTATATCATAATTCTATAAACGGGAAATAGTTAACGTAAAAAATAAGATAATAATAACAGTTTATAGCAGTGCGTGCAGATTGCGTACATGTCACGTCCTTCCGCATTGGGTGATGAATTCACCCCGCGTACACGTCACGTCATTCCACGCTGACGGGTTAACCAGCATAAATATACAACTACATATTTACAATAGAAATGATATATACAATATACTAATTACTTCAAAAACTACAGAAAAGAATTCAATTGCAATGGATACCTGCACATTGTGGAATTGCTGGAAATGACACTGCTGATTTTCTTGCCAAAAAAGGCTCCAATCTAATTCAGAATACTACTGAAAGCTTACCTTTCACATCCATAAAAAGAATAATTAAAAACAAATATAAAACCAAACAAAACCAAGACGTATGTAATAAAGCCAAAGACAAAAAATGGAATATTTTAGTAAAGAAGCCAGATATTATTCCAGAAATTCCACGTAAAACTACAGTAGCAAAATTTAGACTGCTTACAGAACATGACTATTTGGCCAAACATTTATATAAAATAGGAATCTACACGAATCCAAATTGTCCTCTATGCAACAAAGACGAAGAAATGAACGAAGAACATCTACAAACCTGTGAAGTATTATCTGTTGGACCCACCATAGAGAAATATTGGAGAGTAAGAATGCTAACGGCTTCATTGCCAAGGCCCAGCATTTGAAAACAGCAACAACATATACTAATTATAACCAATTACAAAAGACGTTAAAAATTGCAAATCAGACTTCATGTACTTATAACATTTTATATGCTAAACATAATAATAATAATAATAATAATAATAATAATAATAATAATAATAATAATAGTAGTAATAATAATAATAATAATAATAATAATAATAATAATTTTTTTTATTATTCCGGCTTTTACAATGAATATACATTTTTCCGGTACCCATGTTCACAGTTAACTACACATTTGTTTCAACACATTTTTCCATTCCTGTCTGTTCATCCATATATCTTCTTCTATTTCCCATTCCCTCTTAGCTTCATTGATTCCCTGAATCCACGTAATAGTTGGTCTACCCTTCTTTTTCCTTCCCTGTGGTTCCCAATCCATGATTATCTTAGGTAGTCTTCCTTCTTCCATTCTTCTAATGTGTCCGTACCAATTTAATTGTTTCTTCTTTATAAAATCTAATATTGAATATTGTACCTGCATTTTTTCTTTTATATGTGAATTTCTGATTTTATCATCATCATCATCTGCATTCATGGATTAGGTCTGTTGACCCGTTCCGACTTCAGCCCATCTCTTTCTAGGTCTGCCCACATCTCGGGTGCCTTTAGGTTTGTATTTTGTTATTTGTTTTGGATATCTATCTTCATTCATTCTGTCTATGTGTTGCTTCCATTTTTGTCTATATGTATCTATTTTATCAGTTATTGCAAATATTTCAAGTTCCTGTCTTATTTCTGTGTTCTTGATTCTGTCTTCCTTAGTGCACCCTTTAACAGATCTCAAAAATTTCATTTCTGCCGCCGTTATCCTACTTAGATCTGGTTTTTTATGTATCCAGGCTTCTGATCCATAGAGCAGTACCGGTACTGCCAACGTTTTATAAAATTTCGATTGGGTCTCTCTTGTTGTTTTATTATTTAGTGATCGTTTTATCGTACCACATATTCCCTGGAATTTTGCTATTTTATTAGTTATATCATTATCATAATTAAATGAAATGACACATCCTAGATAATTGAGATGATTCACCTGTTCTATGATTTTGTTTCCTATTACTATTTTGGATCTGATTTGATTTTTCCCTTGGAATGCCATTAACTTAGTTTTTTTCTATGGATATTTTGAGATTATATTGTTCACATATATTGTGTAATTTAAAAATATTCCTTTGAAGCTCGTCTTCCGTATTTGCTATTATTACCTGGTCATCAGCGTATAATAATGTTTTCAAGTAGTGTGTTTTATCTAATTTTATTCCTTTATATGTTTCTTCGTTCCATTTGTTTTATTATATCATTGATGTATAGGTTAAACAAAACTGGAGAGATACTGCGTCCTTGTTTAACTCCTTGATTAGTATGAATTTTATTTTTACTTACTTCATTTCTAGTTTTTATAACAAAAATTATGTTCCAGTACAAACTCTTTATAGCTGCCATTAAGTGTTTCAGAATTCCTTTTTCTTTTTAAAATTGTCCAAAGTTTTCCTCTGTCTACTTTATCAAATGCCTTGACAAAATCAATAAAAGCTATGTGTGTTTACTTGTTATATTCTCTTCTTTTGTTTTATAAATTCTTTTATCGTAAATATATTATCCATACATGAACGCCCTGTTCTGAATCCACTTTGTTATTCTGTTAACATTACCTCTGCGATTTGTTTTTACCTAAATGTTAAGATTCTTGAGTATATTTTATAGCCTGCAGTTAAAATGCTTATTCCTCTGTAGTTGTTGAAGTTGTTACGTTCTCCTTTCTTAAAAATAGATTATACTGTTGCTGTTGTCCAGGTTTCTGGTACTGTTGCTTGTTTCCAACATAAATTTTAAAAATGTAATAATCTCAGTTTTAAAAAAATTCTTCCATAGTTTATTAATTCCATCTATTCCAGCTGACTTTCTGTTCTTGGTTGTTTTCAGTACTTCTTCTAATTCTTCCATTGTTATCATATCTATTCCTGTCTCACGCTCATATATGTTATCTTTAGTTATTTTATTTCCATTATACCACAGTTTTTTATAATGTTCTTCCCATTGTTTCTCCTCAATTACATTGATCTGTATTGTATCTTTTTCTTGTTTATTTTGGTGTTTCATTACTTTATAGGCTATTTTTTGCTGTCCATGTATATCGTATTCTAGTCTACTTATATATCTATCCCAACTGACTTTGTGTGTGTTTTTTATTTCTCTTTTGGCTATTGCACTTTTATGTTTGTATTCAGCTCTTAATTCTGGTGTTCTATTCTGTAAATATTTGTGATAAGCCTCTTTTTTATCTTTCATTATCCTGTCTAATTCTTCATTCCATATTCTTAAACCCTTCTTGTTATATATTTTATATTTTGCTCCTAATGCCTCATATGCTGCTTTAACAATGCTTTCTTTTATATTATCCCATTCTCGGTTTATTTCTTCGGAAGTAGTTTTAATATTAATTGTTCATTTAGCCTATTCTGATACAGATTTTATATACTTTTATCTTGTAATAAATGTACTTCGAATGTGATCTCTTTATTTCTATATTTGTTTTTAGTTTTCTTCCATCTCGCTAATATATTTATTTTTGAGATTACTAAATAGTGATCTGAATAAATGTCACTTCCTCTAAATACTCTCGTATCTGTTAATAATGATGATGCTTTCTTATTGATTAACACATTATCTATCAGTGAACGAAAACCTCGTGCTGACCATGTGTATTTGTGAATATCTTTTTTCTTATAAAATGTATTTGTTATTTTAAAATCATTAAAAATTGCAAATTGTTTTAATTCTTGTCCATTTTTATTTATGACATTTTCTCCATGGATCCCAATTACATTTGCCACTGGTTGATTCACCACTCTAGCATTAAAGTCTCCTAATAATATTATTATGTCGTTCTTGTTTATCTTATTTATTTCCTTTTGTAGAGTAGTATAAAATGTTTTTGTTTCTTCATCTCTCCCTTCCTCTGGTGCATATATTGCATTGTCATTATTCTTTCGTTAATACAATTATACGTGTCTATTTTGGATCCCCATTTCTTATCCACAAATATCGCCACTCCTGCTTTCGCTCTTTCTTTCTGACTTACTCCACTGTAAAACATCATCATATCATTTATCATTTGTGATCCTTTCAGTTTTTTCTTTGTTTCTGAGGCAGCTAATATATTTATACTTTTATTTTTCATTTCTTTTGTTAGTTTGAATTCTTTGCTTCCCAAGCCTCTGACATTCCAAGTCACTATTTTAAGCTGGCCATGTATTCCAAAACTCTTTTTATACTTTTTCTTGCTGTGGTCGTCATAAGGTTTATCAATCCGGCTTTTCTTTCTGCTGAAGTTTATGAGTAAGTTATTTTTTACTAGTAGAGATTACCAGCCTCTAGCCAAACCCCTCTTCCTGGAGGGCAGGAAACTGGAATTTCGGAGTGTTCGTCTCCTAGAGAAGTTGCCTTCACTACGACTTTGGGGACTTCTCTTCTCCCCACGTAACCCTGTGGACGAGGCCCTACCCAGGTACTACCCACTGGGCGAGTGAGACCTGGAGCTCACAAAAGGGCAGGGGCGCCTACTCCCTGGAGTGGACCTCTATCAAGGGTTCCACTCTGTTACCCTATTCTGAATTTATCCTTCCTGGATATTCTTGCAGCACGTCACCAGTAGTCCATTTCAGTGGTGAGCAATTTTTTTTTTTCATTTGTGCATTTAAAGCCCATACATCAGCTCCATAGGTAATAATGCTTCTGATTATTGTATTAAAAATAGTTTTTTTTTGTTTCTTTGAAGATATGTTTGTCCCATACTATTCCATTTAGGGCAGATATAGCATACTTTCCGATTCCGATTGAGGGTCTTTCCACTTTTCAGCGGTTGCCCTTTTACCAGCCGGCTGCTGGCCCTTCACATCCACATGTGTCAATCACAGAGGTAGATGATCAACGGCCAGTGTAGGGGTGACATGTGGTTAGCATGTCGAGTCCCCCAGCCGTTATAGCTGGTTCCTCAACCTGGAGCCGCTACTTATTGTAGCTACCCAATTGCCTCACGATGCTGGGTGGGCACCGGTCCCATACTGGCCGAAATACCATGAGAAAATTTCTTCCCCCATGGAGACTCGAACCAGCGCAAGTCCCGTAACTCTGCGCCAAGGCTTCCTACCTTAACCGCTCGGCTACGGCGCGGGACGCATACTTTCCTATATTGATAATAATAATAATAATAATAATAAAACAGTTGTAATATAATAAATTATATGGGAAACACCAATTAATACATGTACATTACATGTGAAGGTAATACTCAAACCAAAGTTAAAGGAAATGTAAATTTAGATTTCTTTTATATGTTTCTAATGTCTGTCAGCTCTTGATTTCCTGTGTAGGGAATTCCAGTTGAGAGAGGTGGAGATAGTATATGTTGTGAAACAATGGATGTCCTATGTTGCAGTATGTTAAGCAAGAGATTATGGTGTGATTGTGTATTTTGATTGGAGAATTTATACTGGAAATGAGAGGCTAAATAATTTGGATTCAGAGTATGTAGAATATTAAATTAGAGAGCTAGAAGTGTAATTTTCTTCAATCTATGAGATGGAGTTTGCAAGTGAACCTTTAATGACTTTCGTCATAAGAAACTGTAAAATTGTGTTACAGAATACAAAAAACAAATATTGGCAAGTTGTAAATATTCTTCTTCTTCTTCCTTCCAAGTATTAGGCCAAGGCCTGTTACGATCCTATAGAAAATTTTCCCTCCAGCGTTTCATAGGACGACCCAGTTGTAAATATTATTGAAATGAATTATTATAGTACGGTATTATATTTATTTCATAATGTGAATATATTTCTTATCTGTTATGTAATTAGATTGTTTCAAAAATTTGTTTGTAGAAGGGCTCAGAACATTCATCATATCATTGCTTATACGGCAATATGATACTAATAGTTATAGGCAAATATTATACAGAACTTTATTTTAGAAATAATAATTATTGACTAAGACTATATTTTCTTCTATAAACAAACTTAAATTTAAAAAACAACCTATTTATTTTTTCTTCCTTGTTAAAGGCTGGAAAAATTGCTTTGGGTGCTTTGGATTTCTCTGGTCATTCAGAAAGTGGACAAAAAGTGATGGGGATTGCTATGTTGAACCAAGAGACACAGAAATTGTCATCGTATGAATATTTAACGTGGGAAGTTCCCAAGTCATGGAGCCTGCAGGAAGCTGCAACAGTTCCACTTGCATATACTATTGTAAGTATTTACTTTAATTAAAATTAGAAAAGACTAAATGATGTGACTTAAGGACAACATTACTTCTCGTGGATTGGTTGAAATTGTTCTTGAGATTTTTCCTCATCTTTATGATGAAAATTAAATATTACATTGTTTGACTTGAATCTCATAATAATATTCACTCCTAATTATTCTCACCATCTTACATATGATGTTATTAAATATAGATTGACTTGGTAAATAAGGTAATATAAAAAAAAAGAATGCAGGAGAAACATCTGCAACCGGAAGATTGGATGGACTGACAAAATTGGCTATTAGGAATCGGACGATGTCAAAGACATTAATCAACCGATGATCTATCTATCTAAAAAAAAGTGTATACTATGAGATAAAAACTAATTCCCTTAATTTCATTTTATTTTAGGATATTACATCTGAATTCATCGTAAAGATTGACAATCCTATCTAGTAGGGCTGAAAATAAAAGAATTTGCAATGATCTAAATATCATATCAGTACTATGTGTCTATATTGTATAAACAGTATGTTATACAGTACATAAAAATTTAATCATTTTAATTAAATTCATCTTCTGAACACCATATCAGAACATTCAATATTACCATATACTGGAAGCCTAAAGAGCCCAACACATAATGTAGCAACTTATACAATAAGTTACCTCAGTGTGTTACAAATTGTATATACAATGTGATTAAGAAATCAGTTAAAAATATACTAAAGACACATACTCTATGCCAATGGGTCAATGGGTATAAAAGAATACCAATATATAATGTACCTGTACATAATAAGGAATGAACAACAACAAAGTATCAAATTCAATATTTTCAGGAAAGATACTCATACAATTATATGAAGTCTTCACTTTACTATAATATTGCACAGAAAAATGCAATTTTCAACGGTTTGATAAATATAGATTATTAAATGTTCCACTAATGAAGAAGATTTTAAGAAAGAATGCAATCACATTTTAAACGTAACTAAATTAAATGGTTTTGGAAATGAAATAATTATAAATAAATTAAAGAAATTCAGACAACAAAAAGAAAAAGATTAGAAGAATACACCACCCTGCAATCTGATTCAAAGAAAGGAAAACAATTCAAGAAAATTAATTATCATCCTGAAATACATAACAAATTTTTAGTTTCAAGAAATTTGATATAACATTGGCACCAATAAATAAATTTAGCCTTGGTAATCTATTAATAATCAATAATAAACCCTCCATGGTATCTTTACCTTGTCGTGGTGGAGTGGCTTGCATGCTTAAATGATCCTGAGAGCTATGCCGGCGGTAGCATTGCTGCCGATAGGGTTACCCATGCCGGACTGGTCGAAGGTGAT
Source organism: Diploptera punctata (assembly GCA_030220185.1). Lineage (NCBI taxonomy): Eukaryota > Metazoa > Arthropoda > Insecta > Blattodea > Blaberidae > Diploptera > Diploptera punctata. The sequence continues at coordinate 486,559 of JASPKZ010007432.1, read as the reverse complement.
AAGCCAGACGAAAAAAGTACCTTGGTCGAAAGAGTGACGATCTTTCACCGTAAAAATACAACCGTCAAGAAATGCGGACATGGGTTCAACTGGGGTAAAATTTTCCGGAGGTCAAATAGTCCCCCATTCGGTTCTCCGGGCGGGGACTACTTCAGGGAACCCATGCCAAAGGCTCAAACACAGGGACATGTTCCTAGGAACATGGAATGTTAGGACTTTATACAATAGCGGGGCACTAGAGATATTAACGCGGGAACTAGATAAATCGCCCTTGGATATAGTCGCTTTACAGGAAGTTAGGTGGCCAGGAGAAGGTAGTCAGGAATCAGGAAGCTTTGCATTATACTACGGGGGTGCAGAAAGACCTGCATTTGGAACGGGTTTTTTAGTCAGAAGGAGGATCCTATCCGCTATCCGAGATATTAAGTTTGTTAGTGATAGGGTATCATACATAATTCTAAAGGGTAAACGACATGATTTTATAATTGTAAATGTACATGCCCCCACAGAAGATAAAGATGACAAGATCAAGGATGAGTTCTATGAAGAATTAGAATGCTTATTTGATAGCCTTTCACGATATCATATGAAAATTGTCTTAGGAGATTTTAATGCAAAAGTGGGGCGGGAAGATATATTCAAACCAACAATAGGCAAATTCAGTCTTCATGAAGATAGTAACGACAACGGGGTTAGATTAGTCACATTTGCCACATCAAAGAATCTCATTGTTAAGAGCACAACATTTCAGCATAAGGATATTCATAAATACACCTGGACGTCCCCAGATGGAGAAACTCGGAACCAGATAGATCATGTATTAGTGGATAAACGCTGGCACAGTAGCATCATCGATGTTAGATCAGTTAGAGGGACAGACTGCAATTCGGATCATCATCTGGTCAGAGTGAAAATCAGACAACGGCTATCGCTTATGAGAGGAACAAATGCTAAAGATGATTCTGTAAAATTTGAATTAAAAAACTTGAAAAATGATGAAATGCGGCAAGAATACCAAATCAAAATTGCTAATAGATTTGAAGTACTGGAATCTTCAGATGACAATGTGGCAAACGAAGAAGAAACTGATATAAATAAAGAATGGGAGGCTATAAGAGATACTATTAAATTGTCAGCATCAGAAAGCATTGGTTGTTTAAAAAAGAGGCAAAACAAGAAATGGTTTGATGAGGAATGTGCCGACATTGTAAAGAAAAGAAAGCTAGCAAAAATGAAATGGTTACACGAGCCAAATGAGGTAAATTTAGAGCAATTGGGTAGTATTAGACGGGAAACCACCAAGTTACTAAAGAGTAAAAAGAGGGAATATTTGAGAGAGAAGATTAATGATCTTGAAATGAATGCAAAAAATAGGAACATTAGAGAATTATATCAGGGAATTAGTATAGAGAAGAAAGGGTTTCAGGCTAGAACAAACATAATTCGGAATGAAAATGGGGATATGATTGCAGATTCCAGGAGTATATTAAATAGATGGAAAAGTTACTTTAATCAGCTATTAAATGTACATACAGAACAGGACATTGAGGAGGATAATTTACAGACAGCAGAAATGCTAGTCGCAGAGCCAAGTGCATTAGAGGTTGAAATGGCGATTGAAAAATTGAAGATGTATAAAGCATCAGGTTCAGATGAGATCCCAGCAGAACTGATAAAATCAGGGGGAGAAAAATTGATGGACAAGATACGCTGGTTGCTTAGTATGATTTGGGAAAAAGAAGCTCTTCCAGATGAATGGAAGGAATCAATTATCGTACCAATTTATAAGAAAGGAGATAAAACTGATTGCAACAACTACAGGGGCATCTCATTACTTTCAACTTCGTACAAAATTCTAACAAATATATTAGTAAGCAGACTTACTCCCTATATTGATGACATTCTAGGAGATCATCAATGTGCATTTAGAAGAAACAGGTCTACAACAGATCAGATTTTTAGTATAAGACAGATTTTAGAAAAGAAATGGGAATATAATGGTACTGTACATCAACTATATGTAGACTTCAAAAAAGCATATGATTCAATTAAGAGGGAGAAGTTATATAGTATCCTGCTGGAGTTCGGAATTCCTAAAAAGTTAGTTAGACTTATACGAATGTGTCTAAATGGCACAAAGAGTAGGGTGCGTGTAGGCAAACAGTTTTCGGACACTTTTGAAATCCAGAATGGGTTGAAGCAAGGAGATGCACTATCTCCTCTACTATTTAATTTTGTACTAGAGCATGCCATTAAATCTTTAGAGAATGAGGAAGGCTTACAACTCAATGGTATTAATAAGCTGTTAGTTTATGCTGATGATGTAGTATTACTGGCCGATAGCGAGGAGATACTAAAGGACAACACGCACACACTATTGAGTAACACTAAGAAATTAGGACTGGAAGTAAATATCAATAAAACTAAATATATGGTCACACGTAGAAATACATTATATAATGGAAATGGACAGCTAATGACAAATGAGGGAAATTTTGAGGAAGTGGCTGAATTCAAATACCTAGGAACAATAATCACAAATAGGAATGAGATGCACAAAGAAATTAAACATAGGCTCAATTCTGGAAATGCATGCTATTATGCATTGCAGAGACTCTTGATGTCCCAACTCCTTTCAAAAAACGTTAAACTGAAAATATATAAAACTATTATTCTACCAGTTATATTATATGGGTGCGAAACATGGACTCTTACTTTAAGGGAGGAAAGGAGATTACGAGTATTTGAGAATAAAGTACTTAGGAAAATTTTTGGACCAAAGAGAGATGAACAGACAGGTGAATGGAGAAGACTACATAACAATGAACTACATGGTCTTTATAGGAAGCCAGATATAATAAGAACAGTTAAGTCTCGTAGACTGCGATGGGCAGGACATGTTGCACGTATGGGGAATGAAAGACTTGCATGGAAGCTTCTTGTAGGAAAGCCAGAAGGAAAACGCCCAGTTGGTAGACCAAGAATGAGGTGGGAGAATAACATTAACTATGATTTGAGGGAAGTAGATTATACAGGGAATGATTGGAAAGCATTAGCTCAGGATAGGGATGTATGGAGAGCTTATGTCCGCGCGGCCATGAACCTACGGGTTCGATAGTGCCAGTGAGTAAGTAAGTAAGTAAGTAAGGAAATGTCTAAAAGGACAAACTGGGGGGCATTAAAAGAAAAATTAAAAATAGTGAAATTGAAAAAGATGCTAAACTTTTAAAACATTTGGAAAACCTTTGGAATTGACAGTTTGGGAGAAGATATACAGTATGTTCAGAAGAACAAATTTAGATCTATGAATTTTGAAATTCCCGATGAATGGGATCTGGTCTTGAGGTTCATTAGATCAACCCCAGTTTGCAACATTATAGATGATTCCAACGAAAATCGGTAGTTATAATGTCGGCTGAAGAGGGACTCCTCTTGAAAACTGCAGTTCCTGTGTTTGAAAAAAAGTAAGAGTACGAGGTAAGATAACAAATTCAGCCTGGGTAATCTTCTGTTAACTAATAATAAAGTTAACACCCCAGAGAACAAAAAAATCTGGAATTTATCAAATTGATTGCAAAGATTGCAACAGAATATATATAGGAAAAACAAAAAGGAACTTGGAAACTCGTAAAAAAGAACACTTCAGAAACATAAAGAATGGAGAAATTGAAAAATCAGCTATACAGCACATAGTTTATTAGAGCATCATAGAATTGAAAAAGAAGCAAAACTTTTGAAACATCTATCCAAACCTTTAGATTTAACAGTTTGGGAAAAGATATGTATTCAAAAAAACCATACTAGAACCATGAACTTCGAGATTCCAGACGAACCGAGCTTGATTACAAAGTTCTTCAAAAATACAACAGATGGCAGTTTAGAAAATGATTCCTTCAAGAGAACACCAGATGGCAGTTTAGAAAATAATTCCTTCAAAAGAACACCAGATGGCAGTTTGGATAATTACCGGCAAAAGAAAAAATTGACAGTCGTGAAAACAACTTTGGATGGTGACAATGGTCGCTGATACTGCAGTGCTGTGTTTAAAAAAACATAGAAGTATGAGGTAAGAAGAATTCACAATTCATTTAATTCTTATTAATAAAACTTCATAATGTTAAAAATTCCCAAATTTATTATATAAAAGAAAATTGTATGCCTAAACTGGGGTTCAAACCCAGGACCTCCTCATAGTGCTAGTGTATAAAATTAGAGATCCTTAGTTTGAACCCCAGCCTAGGCATACATTTTTTTCTTCAAATATAATTTGTCCTTCGGTGAGAAATGTTAAATTTATAATAAAAACATTTAAATATAGTATGAACCATATTTTTTCTGTACATTCTGCCTTTTGATTTTTGTAACTGATCAACTAAATTAATCAGAAAATAATTTTCTAAAATTAATACTGCTATATATGTATGTATAATATTCGTTTAATTGAATTTATCATATTGATATAAACTTCATATAACTTTAAGGTATAATGTGTTGTTTGTAGGCATACTATGCTCTGGTTATAAAAGGGAAAATGAAGTCTGGAGAGTCAGTGTTGGTTCATGCAGGCTGGAGCAGTATTGGACAAGCTGCCATCACTTTGGCATTACATTATAACTGCAGTGTTTACACTTCTGTTGATAATGATAAACAGAAGAGTTTTCTCAAACAAAAATTTCCACAGGTATGTACTGTATCTTAATTATAAGTATTGATTTGTTGTCTTTGTTTTTAGAAATATATAAGTATAAGTTTGAAAATAATGAAGTACTTAAGCTAATGTTATTTTGAAATGTTAGTCTACTTAAGTAAGATTAAGGGAAAGTCACACATATAGTGTGACTTCATCAGACGACTGGCATTGTTAATAGCATTAGCTATCTAACTTCGGACGTAAGAGAATTGTACAAGTAGAAAGAAAAGAAGAAAATTTGGCATTTGTATTGGGCCATGAATGGTGTAATGGACTGCAGGCTGATATACGGAATCAGAGGTCCAGGGTTCGTTTCTCGGTTCAAGCATTAATTTTTCTTTTCAAAAATAAATTTATCCAGGACTGGAATATGTTAAACTAAATATAACATCAAAATTCAGTTTATTGCCTTCTATCTTCTCGGATTTTGTCTAATAATTAATCTAAAGATTTTCTTTAATTGAATGCCACCACGTCATTTTGACATTTTGGTATTCTCTCCTGGCATGGTGTTATTGTAGCCCATTTTTAGAGCACCTGAAAGGTGGAGTTATGCTGCCCTGATGATATATGATAGGTGATGATGATGTTGATGATAATGATGTGTCAAGAGAGGCTTTAATCCTAAACTTAATGAATATGTTAATGATGACTATTTAACTCATGCCCCAAATGGGACTCAATGGCCAATCACGTTTCAATGATTTCTGTTTTACAACCAATCAGAGTCATGTTTCACGAAATATTTACCAGTGTTATAATTACCATATTAAAGAAAGCTCCTCCTTTTTAATATGCTGAACAGGTCTGACCATTATTTTGCAGTGACCGAGCCTAAGAGAAATACGGCTACCAGATTGTATATATAGTGCATGAATGTCAACACATGCCACATGCAGGAGTTAATATAAAAACATTTGTAGCAATTGATTATACCACCAAAAAAAGAAACCACTGTTTACACTTTCTTAAATGTATTTTTTCCCAGGTAACAATCCAGAAAAATATAGTTGTCATATTTACATCATACGACATCAGAAATGAATTAATATACAGTTTGATGTGTTTCATTTTTTCTCCACTAGAGAGCATTCTTACAATATTGTGTTCCTTTGGCAATAAATAGTATGATCTGGTTGCACTGATAAACAAAAGAAGCAGATGAAGCGTACCTATCGCTTCTCATTTGTTTTCAAACATCGCCATTTACATTAAATATATAAATATTTTAAAATAACTATAGTTAAATAATGATTTGTGAGTAAACAGCTTAATTTTATTCGTTAAATAGTCCTAACAAATGCCACTCTTGATTTCCAAATTCTCTAGATAAATTCACTCCTCACTTCGTGAGTCATGAATTTATCGATAACTTGGAAATCACTCGTGGCATTACTTATGATAATGATGGCCAGGTGATGTTTGGGGACCGTTGGGAGCCTTGAAGTTTCCTGACATTTGTTTTGCAGGTGAGAAAAAAAAACATATAAAACCATCACCCAGGAAACTTGTCTTGATTGGGGGATTGAACCTGGGCCCCCTGTATGACAAGGCAGCATGCTACCTCGAGACCACAACAGTGGACATAATCTAAAGATTAAAATTTGTAAAACAATAAACTAGCCTATGGTACTCTATGAGTGCAAAACGTGGTCTCTTAACTTATTTTTTGAAAAGAAAAATTTTCACCGAGACTTGAATCTGGGACCTTTGGCTTGCTGGGCCAAATGCTCTACCAACTGAGCTGCCGAGGCGAGTTGCGATCTAGACACAAATTTTTCTCTTATATACGTTGTAATTCCCTCGTGCCAAATGCTTTGAAACCTTTGCTTCTATATTTGCACATGGTGGCTTCTTAGTTAAGAAGACATTTATTGAGAATTTAACATTTTATAAAGCCAGTAAAAAGTGTAATGTTAAATTCCCAATAAATGTCTTCTTAACTAAGAAGCCGCCATTTGCAAAGATAGAAGCAAAGGTTTCAAAGCATTTAGCGCGAGGGAATTACAAAGTATATAAGAGAAAAATTTGCATCTAGATCGCAACTCGCCTCGGTAGCTCAGTTGGTAGAGCATTTGGCCCAGCAAGCCAAAGGTCCCAGGTTCAAGTCTCGGTCTAGGCGATAATTTTTCTCTTCAAATATAATTTATCCTTCAGTGAGAAGTGTTAAATCAATAATAAAAACATCAATAGTAGCCCTACTGGCTTTATAAAGTAATGTTAAATTCCCAATAAATGTCTTCTTAACTAAGAAGCCACCATTTGCAAAGATAGAAGCAAAAGTTTCAAAGTATTTGGCACGAGGGAATTACAACGTATATAAGAGAAAAATTTGCATCTAGATCGCAACTCGCTTCGGTAGCTCAGTTGGTAGAGCATTTGGCACGGCAAGCCAACGGTCCCGGGTTCGAGTCTCGTTCTAGGCGAAAATTTTTTCTCTTCAAATATAATTTATCCTTCAGTGAGAAGTGTTAAATCAATACTGAAAACATCAATAGAAGCCCTACTGGCTTTATAAAGTAATGTTAAATTCCCAATAAATGTCTTCTTAACTAAGAAGCCGCTATTTGCAAAGATAGAAGCAAAGGTTTCAAAGCATTTGGTGCGAGGGAATTACAACGTATATAAGAGAAAAATTTGCGTCTAGATTGCAACTCGTTTCGGTAGCTCAGTTGGTAGAGCATTTGGCCCGGCAAGCTAAAGGCCCCAGGTTCGAGTCTCGGTCTAGGTGAACATTTTTCTCTTCAAATATAATTTATCCTTCAGTGAGAAGTGTTAAATCAATAATAAAAACATCAATGGTCTCTTAACATTTATGGAAGAAAACTTTAAAATTTTTGTGAAAATATTATCCTAAGACAAATATTTAGTCTCTTAAGAGAATGGAGGTAGCTTTTAAATTAAAAGCTGTATGTATGTAATATACATTTATATAATCTCTTAAAACATTGTTAGATTTATTAAATCTAGGAGATTGAGATGGGTTAAGTCTTGTAGCTCAAATTGGTGACAGTAGAAATTGTTTTGAAATTTTTAATGGAAAACCCTTTAGGGAAAAAACCATTAAGATGGCTTGACAGAGTTAATATTGGATCAATGTAAGGGAACTTGGATATCAGAAATATGAATTTGATTTAATTGTCTGAAGATACAGACCTGTGAAGCATTAAATCTATGAGTTCCATAGAGTTAATTAGTTAGTAATAATCATCATTCTTGATATTTATACTTTCAAATGTCAAATCTTCCAAGTTTCATTCTATTCTATTGTCAGTAATAAGTAAATATAATCATATATTTGACTTGTCTGTTATATTCTGTTGCAGCTACCTGATGAACATATTTTCAACTGCAGGGACGTACAATTTGAATGGCACATTCTTCAAAACTGTATTGGAACTACATTTGATCTCATCGTACTTAGCAAACGTAAAGGAAGAGGAGTTAATATTATTCTGAATTGTTTATCTGGTCCAATGCTGCAAGCATCTGTAAGGAGCCTTGCTCCTTTTGGACGTTTTCTGCAATTACTTGAACCAGATGTCTCTACTGATGAAATAGTTGGTTAGTAAATATTAATTAATGTTTATATTTTACGATTTATTTGATTCTTATGTTTATATATTTTTTTAATAACCATTAACAGAAATGGTTAATTTACTCTCATGTGTTAAGCAATAAGTTTTACCATATTTAACAATTTTTTGGTTAGATTTGAATGAGTAAATGTGATAACTAATAAAGCTCTCTCTCAGAATATTGAGTTTTATATCTCTGTCTTTTTTAGACTTTTCTAAAATATTTTTTGGAAATGAATATTTTTTTTTTTGCAAAAAATAGAATATCTAGAAGTTTACATGAAATAATTTAGGTTATTAGGTATTATGTCTCGCGCTGTAGCCTAGTGGCTAAGGCAAGATGCTTTGGCACAGAGCTAGGGACTTGCACTGGTTTGAGTCTCCATAGAGTAAGAAATTGTCTCATGGAATTTTGGCCAGTAAGGGACTGGTGCCACCCAGCATCATAAGGAATTTGGGTAGCTACAATAAGTAGTGGCTCCAGATTGAGAAAACCAGCTATAACGGCTGGGGAACCCAATATGCTGACCACATGTCACTCCTAAACTGGCTAGATGACAGTCTACTTCTGTGAATAACTCATGTGGATGTGAGGCCGGCAGCCAACCTTGGCCAAGGGCCTTCTATGCCTTTTGCACTAAGGAGTTCTTTTAGGTATTACACTTGTTGTAATATTGAGATGTGCCAATTCTTTTTTTAACTTTTGCTGGCTACTTCTGAGATGAAGTGTGTCTGCAGACAATGCGTCCATTATATACCTGCTGGTTGAACAAGGGGAGGGAAAATCAAGATTGTAATCGATCTTGGTGGACTAGAGGTTACCATGCTCGCCTCTGGTCCCAAAGAAGCAACGATATGAGGTAAGAATTAAAGAGGCCAAACTTATTATTATTTATAAAAATCTGGGCATAGGTCCTTTAGAAAGGAACTAAATCTATGGGTCCTGTGTTGTGGATTTATGGCATATGAAAGAACCTCAAGCCTAAAAATAGAGGGTTTCAAAGCAAAATTTATTTCCCCCTTCACACCCAGATTTTAATTTTGATATTAATGATCTAGCTGTTTAATGTGTGTCGTTATATAAAATAATAGCAAATATAAATAACATGTTTTGTACAATATACAATATTTTATGTTTATTAATTAAATAAAAATAAAACTTAGTTTTATTTGATTTTCATATTTATTAAGAGTCCCACGCCATAGCCGAGCGGTTAAGGTAGGAAGCCTTGGCGCAGAGCTACAGGACTTGCGCTGGTTCGAGTCTCCATGGGAGAAGAAATTTTTTCATGGTATTTCGGCCAGTATGGGACCGGTGCCCACCCAGCATCGTGAGGCAATTGGGTAGCTACAATAAGTAGCGGCTCCAGGTTGAGGAACCAGCTATAACGGCTGGGGGACTCGACATGCTATTCACATGTCACCCCTACACTGGCTGTTGATTATCTACCTCTGTGATTGACACATGTGGATATGAAGGGCCAGCAGCCGGCTGGTAAAAGGGCAACCGCTGAAAAAGTGGAAAGACCCTCAATCGGATATTTATTAAGATATAATTCAGTGACAGCTGTTTCGGTACACTGTACCTTCTTCAGACATGTTAACAATTTTTTTTTTGTTAACATGTCTGAAGCAGGTACAGTGTACCGAAACAGCTATGACTGAATTATATCGTAATAAATATGAAAATCAAATAAAACTAAGTTTTATTTTTATTTAATTAATGAGTATGGATTTTCATCAAGTAAACACCAACTCAATTGAATATTTTATATATTTTTTGCACAATTTATGATCCTTTCATTGAATTTTAATGCTAACATAATATTCTCTCAAGCAAATTGCAACTTTTTAACATACTGCCGGAATTACTCTAGTGAGATTCCAAGTTGGATTGCCCATCTGAGTATAGATTTTCAAGTTACTTTACACTAACTGAAAGGAAGGAATGTTTTTTATGGATATGATTATATAAATAACAAATGATGAAATAATTTATCTTTTTATTATAAGTTAGTTTTTATATATAAAAATACATATGTGGCAAAAAAGCTCCAGAAAACCAAGACTGACTGAATTGGTTGTTGTTACTGCAAGCAGATGAGAGTGCAGGGAGTCACATATTTAGCATGATACAGCCTCTTAACCTTAATATCAGTTTTCTTTACTGACTTTTGATACTTCTCTTATCAAGTTATTTAGTTGTAATCTTGAGGCTCAGCAAATCCCATTCCAAAACCTTCTCTACATACCAAAATAAATCCATATTAAATTCGGGAATCAAACTCAGAACTTCTGGGATATGCTAACCATTGCATCACAAAGATGGACTGTTTTATATACATGATGTTTTAAAATCTCATTGACAAAATTTTGAAAATATATTCTCGCTCTCTTCACCGCAACATACTCAGATTGACTTTCTTAGAATAAAAAAAAATCACATAAAATTTCTAAATACACTTTATTTGCTTCGCTAAATTTCACTTGTTCTTCACAAAAACTTGTTTTACAATTTACTTATAACACAATATTCTATTGAACTTTATAATTAGAAGACTGGATTTGAGGTGAGGTATAAAACATTTTAATTTAAAACATTCTTCTGTTTTATTTGCTACCAGGTCATATAACACAGTTTCTTGCCACAGTCAACATACAACTACTGGCCATCTGACCTTCACAATGGTTTATATATGTGAGTGTAGGAACATTCTCAGCCCTCAGTCGAGACTTTACTAGAATAGAAGTCTTGGGAATTAGACGTGTAGAGAACTTTCTAAATGGGCCTTCCAACTTGCATGTCGACAGTTTTTATTTTTTATTCCATACAAGGTGAGATCCCTCTCTCGCCGTCAGCCACAAAATTCAAAAGCTAGTCCAACAATGCATCACAATAGAACATACATCCCCAAAATATGTCATTTATGAGTTATGCCCATTGGTCGAAGCACTCACCCTTATGACAATGAATAAATAGTTATTATATTATAATATTCCAAAATATAACCATTGACTCAATAGAGCACATGAGTGTCTTAGAAGTAATGGAAAAAATTGTCATTCACCCCAAATACATAATACTGATTGAAATTAGATTTAAAAAGATTGTCTAAAGATATAGCTTACTCCACAATTTCTATCCTGCCACATTTTCTTTTCGTGGATTTATTCCTAATTATAACACTTCTTTTTTTTCTGGATACATTTTAATTTGATTGAGTCATGTGGTCCTGGACTTTCCAGGTTACTTTTGCTTTTGATTTGCATCTACTTAGCTCCTTGGTATTATTTGCTCCTCCAGTCATTTTAAGTTCCAAACCGTAGGAAGAGACATGTGAGTTAATAGTTATACCAAATACCTTCCTTGTTAACACTGGTGATCTATTGGTTATGTTCCTTGCCTCTGGTCCTGAGGGTTGTTAGTTCAAACCTGACCAATGTCGATTTTGAGAATGGAAAAATCCAAGGAACAAGTCCTCAGGAGTGACTTTAAGCCATGGGTCCCAAGTCTGAAGATTTTTGGGCTCATGAAAGAATGTCAAGCGTAAATTAGTTCCTCTTAGCAAAATTTAACTGACATTCCCTATCTGGGTAATATCTTAATCACCTACTAGATGTCTCATTGAGGTGATGTGCTGATCATATGTCACTGATACCTGTAGGGAAATAAGTGTAACTAAATTTGCTTGGTCAAGAAACTCCTGCTAAGGGAGCACCCATGTCTCCATGAGAGATGCATGGGGATATACATACAATGCACACCTTACAATGGAAACAATGGTTTAAAAAACATTTCAAAGTGGAAAAGTTCAATTTACGAGGTACGGTGTATATTTCTGACTATTTTAGTACATTCATCATGTGATACATGAAAAATTGTAGTTAAAGTAATGTAAATACATTATGAAAATGTTATTGGAATCAGGGATGGAAGTATTTGTCAAGAGTGCAGCAATGTGTGGAATTTCAACGCAGAATCTTGTTACTTTAACTCCAGAACATAAAGAAATTTTACATAATGGTGTTCAAGATCTTCTGGAGAAAGGAGTAATAAAACCACTGCATCATGTAACATTCTGTAAAAAAGAGGAAGATGAAGCTCTCAAGTGAGTACATTATAGTTTAACTTTTTGTAAATGTACATGTCATAATGTCTTCCATTTATATTACAACAGTTGTATCACATTTCTAAATTCTGCTAATAATTCATACATAATATTATGTTTTATTATACTATAAAATTATTATCAGGGCTCTCTACAGGCATTATTGATAACTACGAACCATGCTGATGAGCAAAATTGTGATTTTAAGGACCTTCTATATGTATAGATCCATGCTTCAGTTGAATAGTCTAGGCATCATGCCTTGATGTAGAACTGTAGGACCCTTGCTGATTTGCATCCCCATAGGGGAAGAAATTTTCACATGGATTTTCAGCCAGTATGGGACCAGTGCCCACCCAGCATCTTGAGAAATTTGAGTAATTACAATACATAACAGCTCCAGAGTTAGAAAATCATTTATAATAGGGTACTTGACATACAGACTATATCATTCTTATACTAACTGGATGATGTGAGGCCAGCAGCCGATTGGTAGGTCAAGGGTCTCGTAATCCTGTCGTGCCATGGAGTTATTGTATTATATGCATAATTGATAATTACTAGCTGGTAGACATGATAAATAAATCTTAGAGCAGAGATGGCTATTTCCCCACATTTTTTCTTTTCCTCTTTATTCTGCAGTGGCAGTCCATTCCTACAGTTAATAGACCACATAATTTGAGAGCTAAGCTCGTTTAGATTAGCAGATCTTGAATCCTGGACTTTTATGTGTGTTGTGTTATATGTGAAACATTTGTATAATATGTAAGAAAGATTTTTTTAGTAAAGTAGTTAATTTTAAATTAAATTACTAGTAAATTACAATAGGAAATAATATTATGAAGTTCTTCTTAATAAATAAGGTGAATCTGGTACTTTTACCTCATAAATATTTTGTTTAATTTAACTTGTTTCAATATGATGTCCATATCATCACCAGCTTGCCCAGCCCTTGATATCCTGGGCCGACAATATGAAATTCAGCAGTTTGGACACAAGCTGACGATATTATGGACTACCTATCAAAACATGTCAAATGAAACAAAAATATTTATGAGATAATATCCGACAAGCTGATGATGGTATGGACAGCATATTGAAAAATGTGAAATGAAACACAAATATTTATGAGGTAAGATGACCAGATTCACCTTGTTTATTAATTAGTAGATTCTTCAGGTCTTTCTCAGCTAGAACATACAAGGAAAAGATCAATGTTAAAAATTTAGAATGCTCCATGCCAGACTTAACCATTATTGAACAGGCTAATGATAGCCAACAGATAATGTAAATTAAATATTTATTAATGATGTCAATAGATGTGTGGGCTGTGATATTTGGAATACTTCCCCCCCCCCCTTCTTTACTGTTTGGCAGTAAGGATTTCTGGACAAAAAGACGTGTGAACAATTTTGGTCACAATTAGGTTTAGTCATATGTATCAGGAATCTATAGAGCAGTATATTTAATGAACAGATGGCTAATATCAAGAAATTGAATCAGAAATGTACACCTCATCTCATATATTTTCTCACCTAGACATGTTTTCGAGACCATTGTTTTCATTCTCAACTACATTCAAACTATTATGTTGGCCATGCAATGTCTTGTAGATTATTTCCTTCTAGTGGTAGGTAGATGAATCTCTTGATCAAATTCCTCTCCCTGAAAATTTAAAAATTCATTAGTTTATCTCTATTCTTCTATATGTAGATTTTTTCTCAAGCTATGATAAAGAATTACAGTATCCATGACAATAGCCAAATCTGAAAGATAACATTTTATCAGTATATCAATATTCAAAATTTCAAAGCATTATATTGTACACCCTTAGACAAAAAAAATGAGTCATCTCTTGATTCAATCATCCGATCGGGGAACTTCGTGAGCTCTCGCAGAAGCCTTATTCACATTAACACGTTTTCAGTAATTGTATTGTGGTGTTTGCTAGTTAACGTAGTGCACACTCAAGTAACATAAAAGAGAGAGCTTGCCTTTGTGTATTTCTGTAGTCGAGAAGTTTAACACACAACATCTGCATTCGTAACCTCATGGGTTCGATTCCGTTCTACTTTTTTTTGTTTTTACTGAATGTTAGGATAGCATTTCGCCAGTAATATTGTTTCATATTTAATTTTATATTTGAGTTTTATGGCTTTAATGCACACACAAAACACATAAATGAAAATCTTCTAATAATTAAATGAAGAAAGAAAATAATATCTTCTAAAATAAAAAACTTTAACAAAAACAAAATCAATATTGGGTGTATGAATCCTCAGCATCTATTGCCGCCCTCAATCTGCAGGGCATTGATGCAATCAAATTTCTACAGGCATGTGGACGATGGGCTAGAGCATCCCAGGTGTCTTGAATTTGTGCCCATAAGCCATCTTTTGTTTTTCGTGCATCTGCAGGCCAATTAGAGTTCCTCTCTATTTTCATCTTGGCCCATACATTTTTGATTGGATTCAACCTGGTGAACAGTGAAATTTGATTTCCCTTCTCCTTTAACAATGAAATCAAATTTCGCTAAACATATCTCAGAAAGCGCCCATAGTTTCAACAATATCGATAATACAATGTAAATTATACACAGAGAAAACAACAGACACAAAATTAACATTTTACAAAAAATCGAAATTATCAAGAAGGCCAAGAATACAAACATTCTCAACGAAAATGTGCCTAATAAGCAAAACTCTCTATTAGACATACAGTTAATTTAATACTACTACACAACAACTCCAGAAGATGAAGCATGCATCGAAAGGCCTAGAGTGAAATCAACGAAAATTTTAGATAGTTGAGGAAGACGGTAGTATACAAGATAAAAATAAATAATAGTTTAAACAAACTAGAACAACACGCTTTATTAGAAAACCGAACTAAAAAATGAGAAATTTTTTTATTCCCCAAAACGCTTGGGATAAAATTAAAGTAGTCAATAAAAAAATTAATCTCCAACACATCTAGAATAAAACTAGAGTTATCTACAACAAAATTATTTTAATATCAAAGCGTGGGATGCTCTATATCAATTAATATTTATATTTGATAATAAACAGATATTGGTAAAAGTAAAGTCTCTAAGAAGAAAACGTAAAAACCATAAAAAGCACCCCACGCTTTTGATGGTAAATTTTTTTTTTTGTAGATAACTCTAGTTTTATTCTAGATGATGTGTTGGAGATGATTTTTTTGTTGACCACTTTAATTTTTTTCCCCAAGCGTGTTGGAAATTAAAATTATTTTTTTTATTTTTTTGTTCGGTTTTCTAATAAAGCGTGTTGTTTTAGTTTTTTAAACTATTATTTATTTTTTTTATTTTTTAGTTTGGTTATCTAATAAAGTGTATTGATTCATTTTTTGAACTATTATTTATTTTTTTTTAATTTTTAGTTTAATTGATTGTCATAAACCGGAATCCCATGAAAATGTAATTGCTTAATACTTTTCTAAAAAGAAAACCTCCGGCCCGGATTTGAACCAGCGACCTATTGATTGCTGAAATTATATACCACTACAGTCCACCGCTCTACTAACTGAGCTCTTACAACGATTGACTAAAAAGTCGATAAGTCTGCAACCTATTACACAGGTTTTTATTTTTTTGATTTTCCGATGATTCTGGCCAGGATTTTAGAAAAAACTATGACATTATTATATTGTCATGGGTCCTTTACAAGTATACAAAGTTTCAAGTCGATCCAATGTTTTTAAGTGGATGAAAATAGTGTTCAAAGATTCCATTACATAGATACAGGTTCGTTACATAGACAGATACAGGTCAAGCTAATATAAAGCGTGTAAAAATATATAATTTAACATTGATATAACCTCAATGGTATAAAAAAATTATGAACTTAAAAAGTATGGATTAATTCAAATGTCGAAATAAAATGTATTAATTCATAAAAGTTTTAATACAAATATCACGAAAAAAAAACTGCGTAATTGAAGATGCGAACCTGCGATCTTCATTAACAGAAACAGTGACCACGTGCTTTACTGCTGAGCTAGCGGGACACGTAGAAGAGTCTTCAGTTCATGCCACATAACACAGTAGCTCAGGCACTGCACAATTATGACTAGTTTCCTAGTTTGAACCCAGCGCTGTGCCGAGTATGAGTTAGAAGATGACTCATTTTTTTTGTCGAAGACTGTACATACAGTTTATTGTTAAAATTAAAATTAGTAAAGAAATAATTTAATAAATAAAGTATGTATGCATGGGAATTAATCTGCCTTCAGTATGTAAATAAATTTGTATAGCATGTAGAAATACTGAGGAGTTCTGGAACTTGAATTAATTTTTTAAATCATATTTGAAGAGAAAAATTATATGCTCAGACCGGGACTTGAACCTGGGACCCTTGGTTCTCTAGACCAAGTGCTCTACCACCTGAGCTACCTGAGCAAGTACCAATCTAAGTGCAAATTTTTCTCTATATGCATTGTAATTCCTGCCCACTAAATGCTATGAAGCCTTTGCTTCTATCTTTGCAAATGGCAGCTCCTTTATTAAGAAGACATATTTGGGAATTATACATTATATTATAAATGCCAGCATGGCTTTTTTCGAAGTTTTTATTATTAATTTCATACATCTCAATGATGGATAAATCATATTTGCAGAGAAAAATTATACACTCAGATCAGGACTTGATCACGGGACCCTTGGTTCTCTAGACCAAGTGCTCTACCACCTGAGCTACCTAAGCAAGTACCGATCTAAATGCAAATTTTTCTCTGTATGCATTGAATTTGCATTTAGATTGGTACTTACTCAGGTAGCTCAGATGGTAGAGCACTTGGTCTAGAGAACCAAGGGTCCCGGGTTCAAGTCCCGATCTGAGCGTATAATTTTTCTCTTCAAATATGATTTATCCATCATTGAGATGTATGAAATTAATAATAAAACATCCTGGCATTTATAATGTAATGTATAATTCCCAAATATGTCTTCTTAATAAAGGAGCCGCCATTTGCAAAGATAGAAGCAAAGGCTTCACAGCATTTGGTGGGTGGGAATTACAACACATATAGAGAAAAATTTGCATTTAGATCGGTACTTGCTCAGGTAGCTCAGGTGGTAGAGCACTTGGTCTAGAGAACCAAGGGTCCTGGGTTCAAGTCCTGGTCTGAGCGTATAATTTTTCTCTTCAAATATGATTTATCCATCATTGAGATGTATGAAATTAATAATATTAACTTTTTTAGCCTGAAAGTTGCTTCTAGAATATTACTAACTCCATGGTCTATAGAACCCATAGGTTCAATGCCGTATTAACTAAGGCCTTCTACTGGTCACTATCCTCAGCCAACTAACCCATTTCAAATCCAGTTCCCTGAAATCTATCTGAATATTATCATAAGTAATGCCACGAGTGATTTCCAATTTATCTAGAGGATTTAGAAATGAAGAGTGGCATTTGTTAGGACTATTTAACGAATAAAATTAAGCTTTTTACTCACAAATCATTATTTAAATATAGTTATTTTAAAATATTTATATGTTTAATGTAAACGGCGGTGTTTGAAAACAAATGAGAAATGTTTGGTTATGTTTCATTTGTTCATCACTGCAATTTGATCATACTATTTATTGCCAAATAAGATCACAATATTGTAAGAATGCACCCTAGTGGAGGAAAAATGAAACAAGGAGGAGTTTTCTTTATTTTGGTAATCAATATTTGATAATTATCAAGGTGAAACAAGACTGTGATTAGTTGTAAAACAAAATTCATTGAAACGTGATTGCTCATTGATTCCCATTTGGGACATGAGTTAAATAGTTCTCCTAAATATGCTGAGATCTTCTTAATAGTCTTTTGCCCGTAAGTCACTCAATAAAAATTTTAAAAGCATTTCTACTATCACATATTCGAGCTACATGACTAGCCTATGTTAATATCCTAGACTTAATCATGACAATATCAGGACAATAATGTAAATTAAGAGTCCCCAACAAGGATTCATGTATTCCAAAAAAAATAGTAATTAAATCTGTGGCTTATGGAACCAATAGGTTCCATGCCACACATCCGTTAGGGTCCTCCATTGATCTCTACTCTCAGCCAAGTGAATCTATTTCATATTTCTGATATTAAGTTCCCTGAGATTAATATTGAATGTTATCCTTCCATCTATGCGTATTTCTTTCTAACAGTTTTTTCCCTAAGAGTTTTCCAATAAAAGTTTTGTAAACATTTCTAATGTCTAAAAAATATTTTAATTTTTCTTATTTTATTCTTAAATATAGCATCTTTAATAATCTGATGTCTCCCGCATCATAGCTGAGTGGTTAAGGCAAAAGGCCCTGGTGCCGAGCTATGGGACTTGCACTGGTTCGAGTCTCCATGGGGGAAGAAATTTTCTCAAATTCTATGAGAATTTTGGCCAGTATGGGACCAGTGCCCACCCAGCATCATGAGGAATTTGGGTGGCTAAAATAAGTAGCAGCTTCAGATTGAGAAAACCAGCTACAATGGCTGGGGAACCTGACATGCTGTCCACATATCACCCCTACACTGGCAGGATGATCGTCTACCTCTGAGATTAGTACATGTAGATGTGAGGCCAGCAGCCAGCTGGTAGGCAAAGGTTCTTCTAGTCCTGTTGTGCCATGGAGTTTTAATATCTAATGTCATGTTGCATGTAGGATCTTTGGTGTTGGCCTATCCAGTAGGCTCTTTAGTTTGTCTCATGTTTTATGAAGAAATTAAATTATTTAATTTGTTTAATAATAGAAGAATATGAAAAATGGGGATTAAATTTGAACATGAAAAAAACAAAATATTTATCAATTGGTGAACCAGAACAAAATTTAATTTTGGAGACTGGAGAATCAATATAATCTTGTAGTGAGATCACATATTTAGGAATTAAAATAAATAAAATTGGGAGTTATGAAGAGGAAATAAGAAATAGAAATAAAGGAAAATTTGCAATTGCGTGCCTCAATGGAATATTGTGGGATAAAAATATAAGTAATGAAAATAAAATGAATATATATCATACAATTGTTAAAAGCATCATTACTTATGAAGCAGAACTTTTGCCATTAACAACAAAAACAAATAAGTACCTTTTGGCAACGGAAATGGATTTTATACGAAGGGCCGCAAGAATTTCAAGAAGAGAAAAAATTAGGAACTCAGTTATAAGGGAGAAAATGAAAATTCAAGACACTATTTTAGATTATATCACAACTCAGCAATTAAGATGGTACAGACATGTCCAGCGAATGGAAGGGGATCGACTACCAAAATCTGTTTTGGAATGGAAACCTGAGAGAAGACGAAGCAGAGGAAGACCTAAAACCTCCTGGAGTCAGGGAATATGTTTATATATGAAGGAGAAACATCTTCAACCAGGAGATTGGATGGACCAACAAAACTGGCTATTAGGAATCGGACTATGTCAAAGACATTGATCAACCGATGATCTATCTATTATTTGTTTAATGATACTGTGGAATGGTGATTATCATGATTTATGTTTTTAATAAAACTGTGAAATTATGATTATGTTGACATAGAATCCTGGCAATGAAATTTAATCCAGTATTTCCTTGATAGCGGAAGAAAAACAGGAAATAATTATAGTTAAGTTGGTCACTACCAGGGTTTAAATCTGGGACCTTGTGAATGAAAGTGTTAAAACTACTATCCGAGCCAATTTGCTCTACATTAATATTTTGAGAAGGAATGTTTTAATACTTTTAATTTTCTAATGTTACATATTAAGTCTGGAGAAAATAAAATGCACTCATATTTATTAATATTTTCACAAGATGCTTGTTTTCACATTGTGTACTCATAATAAATCACAACAGATGATTGTGTAAAAACTCCCCAATAACTTTATTTATTTCTATAAACTTTCAGAAACATTTCTCTCACGAATTGCTGTAATAATTAATCTTGTTTTAAAGTTTATCTATTACACCATTTATTTACAGTTTCTAACACTTTCAGCTTCTTCCAGTCACAATCAACTGTATTGCTGTCACTTCACAACTAACTCTTCCTGATCCTAGTGACAGTTTATATAGGCTGGGGAAGAAAATTTCTCGGCTTCCAATCGAGACTTTTCTAGTATGGAAGCTTTGGCATCGAACCTTCCCAACAGGGAGGGAGAAGCTTAGAGAAATATCCAGAATGGAAGATCTGATGCATCTAACATCTGCACAGGTCTTCTGACTTGCAAGTCATGACTCACAAAACTATTTACACTAATGCGTGACCACTATTCTTGCCATCACCCACTAAATTCAAATGCTCACATTATCTTATTTTGAACATTCTTAATGCTACATAAAAATAAAGATTTTTTTTTCCAGATCATTTGCTAATGTAAGTGAACCTCAGAAGGTGATTGTATCTCTGACTGGATCGCCAACTGAGATTATACCAAAGAAGAATACATTTTGCAGTACAAATAGTTTCTATCTTCTTGTTGGTAAGTTATTATTATTTAAATTTTAGGTATCAATCAATCAGTCAATCAGAGTCTTTCAAATCAAGTTTGTTTTTACCTCATACATGTAAGTCCATCATTGATCATTGACTTGGGCTCCAATAATATTTGTTGATAGCATGAGAAAAACTGGTGTTAAAGGCTCAAATCAAACAGTTGGATCCATATTTGGTTCGTCTTCCGGGCTTATAGGCCATGGTCTGGTTGTCTTCTTACTCGACGTTTCGTCTACTGCTGCGGTAGACCTCATCAGGAGATACTGCGTGCTCTCTGTGAACTCCTCAACAGTCGGCTGCAGACTGGCTGGTGGTTGGAAACTGTCTCTCTTTTTATAGCTAAACCCCGGGTGGTGGGGGGGTTTCTGCGCAGACCGAGTTTTTTGCTGTTGTGCCGATTGCAGAAGTCATAGGCTTCGTTGTCGTGTTATGCAGTGTTGAACAAAAAAGAAGAAACCATGAAGATAAACAAAATTTGGATCCCAGCACTGCATAACACGACAACGAAGCCTATGACTTCTGCAATCGGCACAACAGCAAAAAACTCAGTCCGTGCAGAAACCCCCCCACCACCCGGGGTTTAGCTATAAAAAGAGAGACAGTTTCCAACCACCAGCCAGTCTGCAGCTGACTGTTGAGGAGTTCACAGAGAGCACGCAATATCTCCTGATGAGGTCTACCGCAGCAGTAGAAGAAACGTCGAGTAAGAAGACAACCAGACCACGGCCTATAAGCCCGGAAGACGAACCAAATATGGATCAAGACGCCGGCCGTGAAAGCCTACAATTATATACAAACAGTTGGAGTTTGCCAGATGAAGGAAACAAAGTTTTTCAAAACATGCAGCTGAGAGGAGCTCATTTTATGAAGTGAGGTTTGAAGTTTCTGATTCATTGAAATTTATCGGAGAACATTTCTTGAAAACTCATCACATAAATTTTTTGTTTTTCATGAAACCATTGTTTCAAACTTAATCACGTCCATCTTCAGCCACAACTTCCACTGAAGATGGACGTGATTACATTTGAAACTGCGGTTTCGTGAAAAAACACGAAATTTATGAGGTGAGTTTTCAAGAAATGTTCTCAGACGAATTTCAATGATTATACCTCATAATTAAGTTATGTAGGTAGGAAATAACACTATGAGGTGATAAGGAAAGGGGATTGATTTGGAAGTTCATCGGTCAGCCATCAGATGGTGTGGAGGTCAGTTTGCAGGATAGGAGGCCGTTGGACATCAGTTGTGAACGTAATACAGCGTTGAGAATGCCACAAATGAAGTGAAGAAACTCGAGTCTGCTTGGGAGTTAAGAAGTATGAGGTAAGTGAAGAAACAACTAAACAATATACCTCATAATGTTTACTTTCCAACATTAATTTATATAATTTCTGATTCATATTTATGTTTATTAATATTTATCTCATAGACATAGTATGAATTTTTGTGGAATAAAATTTTTTTTTTAATTGATCTATGATGTTTCTTATTAGATTTTGGAATTAACTTAAAAAAAATTAATTTGGTATTTTATAATTATAAAGTCCACCGCTGTGGTCTTGAGGTAGCATGCTGCCTTGTCACGCAGAGGGTCTGGGTTCGATTCCCAGTCGGGATAGGCTCCTGGGTGAGGATTTTTTCGGGGTTTTTCCTCACCTGTAAGACAAATGACAGGAAGCTTAGGGCCCAATGGTCCCCGAAAATCATCCGGCCATCATCATTATCATCCTTCACCGGTGTTGAAAGCATCGGGAGGCTACCACACCTGTAATTCCCTAGTAAAGCTGCAAAGCATAGCATGAAAATGCTATGATTGCAGTGAAAAACCTGCCCTCAGGCAGAATTACTATGGATGGATGGATAATTATAAAAAAGTATTAAAAATGTAATTTTTCAAAATGATTAAGAACTAATGTGAAATATTAAATTCATATTATTAACCTGATTACCTAGAGTTTCCTTTTTGTTTCTTCTTAATATTGAATTTTATCCTGCACTGTGACCAAGCAATAAGACATCCATTGGCAATAAGACATCTAGAAAGCCAAACATCCTGGGTTTAAGTCCCAGTCTGAGCGTGTAATTTTTCTCTTCAAATATGAATAAGACATCCTGATTTGGTGATAGCTTTGAGATCATTCTGTTTTGAATCTAATTAAGAGAAGAAATTTTGTCATGGTATTTTGACCAGAGTATGGGAGTAGACCCATGCACCATTATGAGAAATTTGGATAACTGTAATTAGTGGTTTCATCTCTAAAGCCTGAGAAACCCTACAATGCTGAACACATATAATTTCTATTCTTCCTGGCTGAAGATATGAAACCAGAAGGCAAGCCAAGCCCCTCTAGGTCTACCATGGATTTTTTATATTGAATTTTTCCTTCTAAGTGAATATAATTTATTTGTTACAGGTTCTGGAGTTGACAATTGTCTGGATGTGATAGAGTGGCTTGCTTTACAAGGAGTACAACAAATGGTGATTATTGTTAAAAATGAAGATAAATCAAAGCATGTGCAGCAAAGAATTGAATTTCTTCATTTATACCATAATGTGAAAGTGATTATACTTAAAGGTTTTGTCACAAATTGTAATAATGAGATTTCTCAGCTTATAGAGAAAGCTTCTTCAATGTTTGCAGGATTTTTGGAAGGTATCTTTATTTTACCATTGGTAAGTATAACAATTTTTTATATTACAAAAATATTTTTAATTTGACCCCTCTCTGGTTTAAAAGTTAACGTGTCCTACTGGCATTCTATGTTCAATTTCTGGCTGTGCCAAGAAGTTTTCTTCGTGCTTAGGGTCTGCAATGAAGTCCAGCTTCATGATACAAATGAGTTGCTATTTGAGAAGCAATAAATTTTAGTTATAAAAACTGAAATTAAGGTTGAAGGATTGTGTCAAACTAATTACAAGAATTCCTGTACTGTTATCCAGTTCCAGTGACAGCAATCATTTCAGTTGGCCTTGGCTCCCTGGAGCTATTGTGCAACAGTTTATTTTTAATTAACTTGAATATTATAAGAAATGCAAAAATTTCAGAAAATTTAAAATTGATAGTAAATTTTTTATGAGTAATTGAAAAGTTGGAAACTGGTACTTTCCTGATTTTGAGGGTTTCATATACATTATGCAAACTGTAAAATCATATCTTATTGATTGTCTAGTAACATACAGTTTCTGAACTAGTGAATTAGATATCTGAGATATGATTTGCTTCTCTAAGAGAAGGTCTATTCCTAGACTGTATGTAATGTACTTATTGATTTATTTATAAAGTAGCCAAATTCTATGTGGAGAAGCACATAACAATGCTAACAATACTAATGTAAGATATACAATTATACAAATGTGTATAACTCCTCCATATATTTTAAAACAAATGTCACTGGAAATAATAAATCTAAGATACCCTGCTCCTGAATGGATGCATATTTTTATAGATGGCTCCAGCCTACCAAATGATGGTGGCACTGGTGCTGGTGCAGTATGTCCACTTTTTTCCTTTTATCGTAAACTAAACACAAATTCAACAAACTTTGATGGTGAAATTCTAGCAATTTTCTTAAGTTTACAAAATCTTTTATATCACATCCAAAAATTTACAAAAGTTGTAATTCTATGTGACTCCAAAGCAGCCATTCTCGCTATAACACGAGACACAACACCCAAAAGCATCAAAATTATCGAATGTCACAAAATGATAAAACAGTTATCCCATCTACATAAAGAAGTTGTACTTCAATGGGTTCCGGCCCATTGTGGAGTGACAGGCAATGAAATAGCCGATTTTCTTTTCTAGCCAAGAAGGGTAGTAAAATTGTATCAAACCCAACTTCTACTCCAGTTTCCTTTCACTCTATCAAAAGAATTATCTCAAATAAATACATCAATAAACTTAGAGAAGAATACACCACCAAAACATCTGGAAAGGAATGGGAAAATCTACAAGCTTATGACATTACTACATTACAAAGAAAATCTGCAGTAGCAACATTCAGACTGCTAACGGGACATGACTGCCTGAATAAACACCTACACAGACTTGGCATAAAAGATTCACCTAAATGCCCCTTTTGCAATTTAAATGAAGATATGGAAAGAAACCATCTCCTCCGTTGTCCAGTTTTTGTAGAAGAGACCAGCCTTTCTGCTAAATATTGGAGTGCAAGAGAGCGAATGATTTCATTATCAAGTGCTCGACATTAGATACCAACCAACCAACCAAAAAATGTGTGTGCATATTCTAATGCCATCCATTGCACTTCTTGTGTTTTAGATTCCTCACTGGATGGCATTAATATGATCTATTTTAAATTTAAACATCACTTTGAGATACCACTTTACATAGGTGATGTATTCTTGCATTGTGTAGGGTGAAGTATGTTTATGTTGAACTTTTATAGGAAAAAATCATTATGAGGTTTATGTGTAGTAGTAGTAGTCTAATGCCCATTAGCTTGGATGTGTTCCATTTGCTTTCTTGCTTCCCAATAGAGTCCTGCCAGAGTTCTTGTAGGTGGCATCTTCAGAGCCTCACAGCTAGCAAGATGATCTTTGTTCATGGTAGTGTTATTGTCTTGGCACAGGATACAATTTGGAGAGTTGAAGATTCCAATTTTATGGAGGTGTGCTGCCATGTAGTCATGGTCTGTTAACAGTCTGAATGTTGCTACTGCTTCGTGTATATGTGTTCTATAGCATAAAGTGTGTTGTATGAGGGATGATGATGAAGAGAAGGGAAATGTTGAAACTCATGCCGGCATGTTCAAAAGCATGAAGGGGGCCAACAAGTTTAATGTCCCCATATGCCGGATGAATCGCTATTAATAGTTCCACAAGTCTTCTCAACATATGTGCTGTGAAGGGTTTGCAATTTAATGCAGAAATCTGGTACACAATCTAACAATTGAAAATTGTATACCACCTTTTATTTTTTTAAAAATACAATAGGAAGTAACATTAAGAGGTTTGTTTAATAATTAAAACATTGGTCTGTTCATTCTTATCTCTTAGAGTTGTTTATGTCGAACATATGTTTCAGATGTTTTTATTATTAATTTAACATTTCTCAATGGAAGATAAATTATATTTGAAGAGAAAAATTTTTGCCTAGGCTGAGACTCGAACCTGGGACCTTTGGCTTGCTGGGCCAAATGCTCTACCAACTGAGCTACCGAGGCGAGTTGCAATCTAGACGCAAATTTTTCTCTTATATACATTGTAATTCCCTCTCATTGAGAAATGTTAAATTAATTATAAAAAATCATTAGAAGCCTTACTAGCTTTATAAAGTAATGTTAAATTCCCAATAAATGTCTTCTTAACTAAGACGCCGCCATTTGCAAAGATAGAAACAATGGTTTCAAAAGCATTTGGTGAGAGGGAATTACAACGTACATAAGAGAAAAATTTGCGTCTAGATTGCAACTCGCCTCGATAGCTCAGTTGGTAGAGCATTTGGCCCGGCAAGCCAAAGGTCCCGGGTTCGAGTCTCGGTCTAGGCGAAAATTTTTCTCTTCAAATATAATTTATCTTTCATGAGAAATGTTAAATTAATAATAAAAACATCATTAGAAGCCTTACTAGCTTTATAAAGTAATGTTAAATTCCCAATAAATGTCTTCTTAACTAAGAAGCCGCCATTTGCAAAGATAGAAACAATGGTTTCAAAAGCATTTGGTGAGAGGGAATTACAACGTATATAAGAGAAAAATTTGCATCTAGATCGCAACTCGCCTCGGTAGCTCAGTTGGTAGAGCATTTGGCCCGGCAAGCCAAAGGTCCCGGGTTCGAGTCTCGGTCTAGGCGAAAATTTTTCTCTTCAAATATAATTTATCTTTCATTGAGAAATGTTAAATTAATAATAAAAACATCATTAGAAGCCTTACTAGCTTTATAAAGTGATGTTAAATTCCCAATAAATGTCTTCTTAACTAAGAAGCCGCCATTTGCAAAGATAGAAACAATGGTTTCAAAAGCATTTGGTGAGAGGGAATTACAACGTATATAAGAGAAAAATTTGCATCTAGATCGCAACTCGCCTCGGTAGCTCAGTTGGTAGAGCATTTGGCCCGGCAAGCCAAAGGTCCCGGGTTCGAGTCTCGGTCTAGACGAAAATTTTTCTCTTCAAATATAATTTATCTTTCATTGAGAAATATTAAATTAATAATAAAAACATCATTAGAAGCCTTACTAGCTTTATAAAGTGATGTTAAATTCCCAATAAATGTCTTCTTAACTAAGAAGCCGCCATTTGCAAAGATAGAAACAATGGTTTCAAAAGCATTTGGTGAGAGGGAATTACAACGTATATAAGAGAAAAATTTGCGTCTAGATCGCAACTCGCCTCGGTAGCTCAGTTGGTTAGAGCATTTGGCCCGGCAAACCAAAGGTCCCGGGTTCGAGTCTCGGTCTAGGCGAAAATTTTTCTCTTCAAATATAATATGTTTCAGAGCTTCTTAGCCCCATCGTCAGTGATCACAGCCTGAATTTTCTCATGTTGTTGGCCCAGATTCTTGATTCCTGCTCTCTTTGCCTCTGGTCCAATGAATTTACTAATGAGGTTCCTTTCTGTGGGAATTTCAAAGTTCATAATTCTTTCCTTGTTCTTCTGTATATAGATTTTTTCCCATATGGTGAGTTCATTTTTGTTTTCTAACTGTTTTAATAATTTTGTGTTTACATCTATTTTGTGTTTTTCTGACCAAACATGAGCAGCCACTGCAGATTTTTCTACTGCCCCTTAGTTTACATTCCTTATATGTAAAAAAAAGGGGAAGTAGAAAAATCTGCAGTGGTTGCTCATGTTTGGTCAGAAAAACACAAAATAGATGTAAACTCAAAATTATTAAAACAGAAAACAAAAATGAACTCACCATATGGGAAAAAATCTGTATATAGAAGAACAAGGAAAGAATTATGAACTTTGAAATTCCTGCAGAAAGAAACCTCATTAATAAATTCATTGGACCAGAGGCAAAGAGCACAGGAATCAAGAATCAGGGCCAACAACATGAGAAAATTCAGTCTGTAATCACTGACGATGGGGCTAAGAAGCTCTGAAACATATGTTCGACAAAAGCAACTCTAAGAGGTAAGAATGAACAGACCGAATGTTTTAATTTTTGTATACCACCACTTCTCCTGGCTCCAATATTGGAAATATTACAATAAAATTAATTTTACAATTTAAATTTTGAACCCCACCAGGTATCAAACCTAGGTCTGCTAATCAAGAAATAGGTAAGCTACCACTTGAACCAGTACAGCAGATTATTCTACAAATGTTTATGTTCTGACTATACACCATTGAACCAAGTTAAAAGTAACAAATTTTTGGAGTCTTGTTATCGACTGATCTGACCTTTTAATTTAATATTATTTAATGTCAATAAAATTCACCTCATCTCATATTTTGACTTCTTTTTTTACCAGTTTTGGAGCAATTACTACATCTTCAGTATTTTCATGACCGTTGTTCTGCCATGATGTTGTACAACTTCTTCTTCCATCTATTGGTAGATCGATGAACCTCCAAATCAAATCACATTCCCCGGAATTTCAAAATTTATTCATTTCTCCTTTTCATTTTTTTAATATAGATTTTTCTCTAAACCATGTTTAGGTTTTCCTACTTGTTTTATTAATTTAGGTTTCTTTTTTTCAATTTGATGTTTCTCTTATCGAGTGTTGCAGGTTATGGTATCTCAAGATACATGATAATTATCTATTGTAACTGTGTAAAAATACCTTAGATAGTACTATATACATAAATGCAGCATTAACCATGAATTGATTGAAGATATTTATTTTGTTAAATAATGTGAGTTAGATTTGCACTACTCACCTCATATTTGTGGTTGATTTGTGCATATCTAATTCCTATTATTTAAAATAAACCTCTTAGTGTCACTTCCTTTAAATATTAAATTGTTAAGTTAGTTTGGTTTATCATTCTATCATCGTGGAGAAAAAAATTCCTGATATTTTATAATACATATTGTATGAAAGATACTTCTTCTTCTTCCTTCCAAGTATTAGGCCAAGGCCTGTTATGATCCTATAGAAAATTTTCCCTCCAGCGTTTCGTAGGACGGCCCAGTGATCTTCGTCCTCTTAGTATATAATTATAAACAGCTTTGGGGATTGTATGAAAGATTTTATACATGAATATTTGAATACAAGGTTAAAAAATATAAGAGATACAATTAATTTTAATCACAGAACTTTGTATGTTTTAAAATACCATATTGTTAAACAGAATGTCTTAAATTTTACTTCTCTCTGATATGCTGGTTAAATTGTATATGAAAGTTAACTTTGATTAAATATTTTTTGCTTTCTTTTGATGCAGTTTAAATATGCATAAAATTTAAATGATGGGTTTTCCTCTTTTACTTCTGACCACCAATGATTAGGCCGCTAAATCTGTTCTGAGGCTAAACTGCTCATTTCTTCTTTTATATGGGCATCCTATATATCTTTGTTCTCTTGGTGTATACTCTAATACTCGTGAATATCTTGAAAATAGGATCCTAAGATGTATTCCCTCCATTAATTTCATATTGTTCTGTATTCTACAATACTGGTTTTCCATAATTGTGTACTTATATTTTCATTCCTCTATCACTTCTGTCACCCTATATAGGGATCTCAAAAACAATATTTTGCTGCTTCAAGTGATTGTATGTCACATGCTTGCATTGTCCACATTTCACTGGCAACTTAAATTTTGGTATTATTATTATATTATATAATCTTAATATTATAACTATGTCTTTGCCTGTGTCAAAATTCTTTTTGATGCAGCTGCTCAATTATTTTTATTAATTATTAATACTATTTATTAAACTAGTTATAAAAATTTGTAAATATATAATTTGTTGCAGGAACCTGCAGAACTTGAAAATAATGGCGCTTCAGTTGTAACAAACTTAGATGTTGCAACAAGAGGAATTAAGACACTAAGATATTTTGTATGTCTCTTCATGAGAAATAATTGGAGTGTTTGTGAAAAAAGACATAAAGAAGGGTATCCAGCTCTCTCGGTGTTCTGGACACAGCACACTCATAACAATATCAGCAGAGGACATTACTTAAAAGATTTGACCAGAATTATCACTACTAAAAATAATTCTCCCATTGTGTTAGTGACTGAAGAAAAAAGTGAAGATGAAGAAAAACTTCACATTGGTTTGTAATTTTCTTTTCAAATTTAAATTAATTAATCCAAAGTCTTCTTAAGCAATATAATAAATTTGGGAATTTTTAACATTATGAGGTTTTATTGATAAGAATCAAATGAATCGCGAATTCTTCTTACCTTATACTTCTATATTTTTTTAAGAAACATAGAAATATGAAGTAAGAAGAATTCACGATTAATTTGATTATTATCTTCTTAAGCAGATCAGTCCCACTTTACACTGAAGCTAAATAGGATGTTTCAGAAGTAATGGTCGAGAATACAGGGATGAGAACTAAAAATGAAGAGAAGTAGAAAACATTCCATTAAATACGGGTCTTTATTAAACAGTTACAAGATGTCACTTTTACTGATTGAGGTTCATTGAATGCTAAATACATATTCCAACAAAAGTACTGACAGTTTATCAAATACAAGACAAACTCAACATTTAGGAAACAACCATTTTACAAGCATCAAATAATAAGGTTGGTAATAAATAAGGGTTAGCCGCAGTAGACTAGGTTATGCTCCTTGCCTCTTGTTCCGAGGATTGCAGGTTCAAATCCGGCCGTGGTCAATGGATTTTTTAGGATGGGAAAATTCAAGGAGCAAGATCTCCAGGAGGGACTTTAAGCCATGGGTCTCAAGTCTGAAGATTTTCAGCTCATAAAAGGTCCTTAAGCCTAAATAAAAAGGCCTCTAAGCAAAATTTACCAATCTCAAACATCCTAGTAATAAGAATTAAATAATCATGATTTCTTCTTACCTCATACTTCTATGTTTTTTTTTAAACACAGCACTGCAGTATCAGCGACCATCGTCACCATCCTCAGCTGTTTTCACAAATGTCAATTTTTTCTTTTGCCAGTAATTATCCAAACTGCCATCTGGTGTTCTTTTGAAGGAATTATTTTCTAAACTGCCATCTTGTGTTCTTTTCAAAAGAACTGTCAATTTTTTCTTTTGCCGGTAATTATCCAAACTGCCATCTGGTGTTCTTTTGAAGGAATTATTTTCTAAACTGTCATCTTGTGTTCTTTGGCAGTTTAGAAAATAATTCCTTCAAAGGAACACCAGATGGCAGTTTGGATAATTATGGCAAAAGAAAAAATTGACAGTCGTGAAAACAGATGAGGGTGGTGACAATGGTCGCTGATACTGCAGTGATGTGTTTAAAAAACATAGAAGTATGAGGTAAGAAGAAATCACGATTCATTTAATTCTTATGAATTAAACCTCATAATGTTAAAAATTCCCAAATTTATTATATAAATCCTAGTAATACCTTAATTGCCTGCTAAAGTCTCATTGAGATGGTGTGTTGACCGCATGCCAGTCATGATATCTATGGACAAATATGGTAACTAAATGAATTTGGTCTATTAACTCCTGACAAATGAGAGACTATGGCTCAACACCGAACTATGCCATTATAGATATAATAAATAAGGTGAATCTGGTACATCTTACCTCATAAAATTCAACAGTTTGACGATGATATGGATAGCATATTGAAACATGTCAAATGAAACATAAATATTTATGAAGTAAGATGTACCAGATACACCTTATTTGCTAAGAAGAACCTCATAATATTACTTCCTATTGTAATTTATTAATAATAAGGTTGGTATCTCAACTGTAAAATTTTGTTATCCATATCTTGTTTATTTCTTCAAGTACAGAAACTCACTTTCTCCTCTTTTTGTTAGAATTAGTTCTTAGTATTCATTACCATCACTTACATAACGACCCATGTAGTCTTTGGCCTTCTTCAGAAGTTTGCACCAGTTTTCTCTATTTGAAGCTATAGTACTCCAGTTCTTAATTCCCAATATCCTGGTAATTCAATACACAATCCTCCCAGCTCATTATTGTTCTATAATTTTTTCTTCTTCCTTTGACTTTTCTTTGAACTTTCTTTACAATTCTCATGACACTCATTCTCACTTAATGTCTGGCCCATTCCACTTTTAATTTTTATAAATTTAACAATATCTGATTCATTAAATAATTTTAGGCCTATAGTTTACAGTTATACCTTTATCTCCATAATCCAATTTTCCTAGTATTCGGTATAACTTATTTACTCTTTATTTTTATTGGTTTCATTAGGTTTTATTTTTTCTTGACTATAATTTATTATTGGGTTATTGTAGCTTACACACCTTGCATTGCTGATGTAGAGTCTGAGAGGATTACCATTTCTTTTTAATGAATGGCCTGTATAGGATGTTTTGTATTTACCAATCTTAGTAGCAGTAGCGAGGCGTGAGTTTGGAGAGAAGGGAAGCTTCGTAGTGATGGAAAAAATTGCTTTACCAAAAAATTACATGATTATATATAAAAAAGAGATGTTAGACATAATTCAATTATAATTTTGCTGAAGTCTTTCAACTGCTTAAGATTTATTATGTGAAGAAATGAGAGTTTGTGTCTTTTTTTGGACTTTATGAAAAATATTTAAATCCTCAAAACCTGTCTTGTTCCAAACTTTCTTTTCAGGCGAGAACAAAAGACACGGCAGCAGGACAAATTTTTGAGATTAATGCAACCACATAACCAGGGGATAGTTTGATATGAATTTGGATTGAAATGTGCTGTGAAAATTTTACGGCCTTTATTTTGAGTATTTAATTCAGTGAGAGGCTGTGTAGATCTACCATTTTCTATTAATTTTATTTTGTCTTGAAATGAAAGTGAATTAAATGGGTGTTGTAAAAGTTTTTCAATAGCACACTAACATATTAGAGGTTCATGATGCTGCTGCAACTCCGTTTGAACGTTTGCAGCAGAGCTACTAGAATGAGAGGATTCTTGGAAGCTCTTCACTAGTGAGCTTCTAAATTATTCACTCATGACAAAACGCATAATAAAATAAAAATTACAAGAAATACTTGAAAATTCATTATTTACATTCACACTATTTGTCTAGTGACAAAGTCACAATAAAATATAACATACTATAAACCATACTATACTAAATAAAATGAATCAAACTTCTATTTCAATTTTATGTATTAAATTTGGAATTTTTAACATTATGAGGTTCAAATTCTTATTCTATTTCAATACTAACTGAGGGCAATGACCTTTATTTTTTTTCTGTCAACATAGAATGTAGCAATAAATACGTAGTTAGACCTTGCACATCGAAGTCACCAGGAACGAAAGATGTCATTTGGGAAATCTCCGATAGGTAACACTAGAGTACAGATTTAACATATAAATTATTTACTTATAAATTTATTTAAAATGAATTAAACTTTTTAACATAAGAATTTTATAATTTTAAATGATATTTAAATAGTTTATTTTTGTAAAAATTATAGGGAAGTGCCACATCCAGTGCTTCCATTGACACCTCGCCAGTGTTTAGTAGTTCCACATTTGTCATGTTGTGTACTTGTTTTCAAATGTCCTGTTTAAGTGCCAATTCCTGACTGTTTTTAAATCTAAACTACTGAAATGTATGAAACTTCTAAAAAAAAATCATATGTGAACATATGTTCCTAAATCTAAAGAAAATATTTTGATCAGAGATAACCCTCTTACTTTTGAACCAATTAACATTCAGCTAAATCTAGAAGAACCAGTTACAAAATCTGAAACTCCCACGCCTGTACTAAAAGCTCTAGCATTAGAAGCTGTGAATAAGAGATATCCACCAGAAGAATGGTTACATGTCTACACAGATGGATCTACTATTGATAACAACTCAGGATCAGGAATTACATGTGCATTATTTTCATTTTATCAACCAGCAGGATACCACACAACAAATTTTGATGCAGAAGTAACGGCTATTCATATTTCACTCCAACAATTACTATACAGAATAAATAAATTTCAAAATGCTGTCATACTCTCTGATTCTAAAGCAGCAATATATGCAATAAATTCACACAAAATGAAGTCAATACAAATCAAAGAGTGCTACAAAATGATTCAACAACTCCAAAAACTACAGAAAAGAATTCAATTACAATGGATACTTGCACATTGTGGAATTGCTGGAAATGACACTGCTGATTTTCTTGCCAAAAAAGGCTTCAATTTAATTTAGAATACTACTAAAAGCTTACCTTTCACATCCATAAAAAGAATAGTTAAAAACAATATAAAATCAAACAAAACCAAGACCTATGTAATAAAGCCAAAGACAAAAAATGGAATATTTTAGTAAAGAAGCCAGATATTATTCCAGAAATTCCACGTAAAACTACAGTAGCCAAAATTTAGACTGCTTACAGAACATGACTATTTGGCCAAACATTTATATAAGATAGGAATCTACACGAATCCAAATTGTCCTCTATGCAATAAAGACGAAGAAATGAATGAAGAACACCTACAAACCTGTGAAGTATTACCTGTTGGATCCACCATAGAGAAATATTGGAGAGCAAGAACGCTAATGGCTTCGGTGCCAAGGCCCAGCATTTGAAAACAACAACATATTTCAAGGAAGTAACACAATGATGTTTATTTTAGATATTATGAGTTAGATATGTACTACTCACCTCATATTTGTAGCTTTAAACAAAGTTAGAAAGAATTGACAATGTGCCTAAGGCATCGAAACTTAGGTCTTCAAAAAAAGCTTCAAATACGAGATGAGTAGTACATATCTATATATATATATATTAAATTTGGGAATTTTTAACATTATGAGGTTCAATTAATTATAGATGTATGAGGTAAGAAAAAATCACGATTCATTTAAGTACATATCTAACTAATAATATCTATTTTCTACTGGATAAGAAAAGGAACACAGCAATAAGAAATAAGTTAGGAATGTTTAATTTAATTGAAAGAATACATGAATTGAGAATAAACTGGTATGAACATTTAATAAGAATGTCAGAAAAACAGATGCCCAAAATAATACATTTATTCACACACGGAGGAGGACTCCTTGGCATAAGTAGTTAACCACTCGCCCTCCACCTCTGAATCTCAAGTTTGCACTTCAGTCACTCCATGTGGGGTTCGTGGTAAATGAATTTGGACAAGAGCAGGTTTTTCTTGGGGATTCTTCAGGTTTTCCGTGTCAGAAACTTAATTCCATCACTTTTCCACTCATATGTCATCCATTTTGTCCTATTTAATTTCATCTGCCCCAGTGATGATGTGACAACCTAATTATCACGCAACCCTTATATATCACATATAACCCTTATATATCACAAAACTTCAATAATAAGAGTGTCACCTCATTTCTTGATCTGACATTACACTGGGTACAGGTATAGAGGTTTTTATATACACAGTACAGAATTATGAAGTTATGACTTTTGATGTGAAGGTGAGAACAATTTTTTTTAATTAATTAAATAAAAATAAAACATAGTTTTATTTGATTTTCATATTTATTATATAATTCAGTGACAGCTGTTTCGGTACACTGTATCTTCTTCAGACATGTTAATTTTTTTTTGAAGATAAATAGCAAATGAACCTATATCTTGAAGTGGATGATGATAAGTGACTCTTAGTTTTTTTGCAAACATAAATTTTTATCCAATTTCTTTGTTTCAGATGCAGTTAAATTGGACTCCTTCCTGCCTAATTCCATGGATTCTGTAATAAGTCTTGGAAATGATCTTGAATCTGATTCATCTTGGTTAAAGGAGATTCCTTCACTGAGTGTGGGATATGAAAATGTGAAAGATGTCCCTCCTGCTTTTATCATTCCAGGCCTACAAGGATCACCCGCTGAATATATAAAGCCTTTAGCAAGAAAACTTATGTACCCTATTCTCTGTGCCAGAATTGTGGAGCATAAAAATACAGTGGCAGAAACAGCAGCTGTTCTAGTTAAAGTAAGTTTTTTTTTTGCTCAGCAGAATCAGAACTATTGTGTTGAATTATTTGAAAAATAATATTTAATTACATTTAAAATTATGAGATACACGTAAGTAATATTTGAGTTTAATCCTTGAATTGATGAAACACAGTATCTCATTATTTTGAAAAGAAAAATTATCGCTTGAATTGGGATTTGAACCCAAGATCTCTAAATTTATATGCTAGTGTGCTTCCACTGCACTATTCAGGCATCCTGATGCAAACACTAATTTCTTTTCTTCATTTACTATTCTTTATACTAACAGAGAATAGTATATGAAAAAGAAAAATTATTGTTATTTGTATTCTC
The DNA here is from genome assembly GCA_030220185.1 of Diploptera punctata. NCBI lineage: Eukaryota > Metazoa > Arthropoda > Insecta > Blattodea > Blaberidae > Diploptera > Diploptera punctata. The sequence continues at coordinate 450,342 of JASPKZ010007432.1, read as the reverse complement.
TGTACTACTAAATAATGGTATATGAAGAAGAAAAATTAGCATTTGCATTGGGATGTCTGAATGGTGCAGAGGAAGTACACCAGCTTATAAAGCTAGATGTCTTGGGTTGAAATCCCGATTCAGGTGTTAATTTTTCTTTTCGAAATAATAATTGTCCATCATTGCAAAATGTTAAAAATGTGTTGTAACATCAAAATATTAAGCTTTACTGCAGTAATGGTAATGTAAACTCTCACTAAAAATGACAGATCATCGGTTGATTAATATCTTTGACATCGTCTGATTCTTAATAGCCAATTTTGTCGGTCCATCCAATCTCCTGGTTGTAGATGTTTCTCCTTCATGTATAAATATATTCCCTGACTCCAGAAGGTTTTAGGTCTTCTTTAAGGTAAGAACCTAGAAATGTCTTCTTGAATTTAGAAGCATTAATTTTTCTTTTCAAAATAATAATTGTCCATCATTGCAAATGTTAAAATTTGTATTACATCATCAAAACAATGTCTCATATCAGTTTATTTAAATCTGTTGGGCCATAGAAAAAATATTTAAAGTGGAATTAATGTATCTGTGAACTTCTGACAGTTCAACATTTGAGAATTGTGAGTAGGTGTAAACATATTCAACCTCAACAACATCCAGTCACTGTGTAATCTCCATTTATCCTTTAACCCACAAATTAAAATATTCCCACAGAGTATTTCTTCTTCCTTTCCAGGATTAGGTCAATGTGCATCCTGTTCCCATCTTAAGTCCATCGTTTCCTTGGCCATCCCAAAGATTTTTTTCCATGCGGTTTGTAGGTGCTGATCGTTTTGGGTAATCTTTATTGTCCCTTCTGTCTAAATGTTCTTTCCATCGGTATTTGTACTCTTCTAGTTTATCGAGTATTGAAAATATCTCCAGTTCATTTCTTATTGATTCATTATGTAATCTATCCACGTGTGTACATCCTTTTACAGTTCTTAAAAATTTCATTTCAGTGGCTTGAATGTGTGAGATATATTTTTTTGTAAGTACTCAAGATTCAGATCCATATAAAAGAACAGGAACAGCCATAATTTTATAAAACCTGAACTGAGTTTCTCTTCGAGTCTTTCGGAGGGTTCTTCTTATGGTGCCACACGTCATTTGATATTGGTTTAATTTGCTATGTATATCCCAATCATAGCTATATGTTATATCTGAACCAAGATAGTTAAAGTGTGTTATATGTTTTATTATTTCATTATTGATTACTATTTTTGCTCTAACTGGCACTTTGCCCTGAAAAACCATAATTATAATAGAGGTCGTCCTAATTGAGTATTTATTTGTGTTTTTTCACAAAATATTTTGAAATGTTACAAGTTATTGAAAATACTATCACTTTTTTTTTTAGATTTAGATATTGTTCATTTTAATTAATTGGTGTTAGAACATATTAAATGTGTGGTCATTCAATTTTCTTTATACTTACAAACCATGGTTAGAGGGAGATTGTGAGAAAGAATTTGTTTCAAGAGAAAAGTATAAGTACTATACAACGTGACACTTCACAGTTATTTATTACTTTTTGACAAAAATAGGGTACAGGAAATTCAAAAGAGGCGACTGTTAAAAATGACAAAGGCTAAAACATTTCCTTTCACTAACTAGTAGCCACTTCACTCTATTTGTCTGTCATAAGTTATGCGATAATTAATTTTAATTAATTTCTTAAGATATTAGCAAAAAACAAGTTCGTCAACATGTTTTAAAGCTAGTTATAGTCAATAGAATTCATAGATATGCCCATGTATCCATCATCATCATCATCATCCGTGCAAGTATTAGGCCATGTGGCCTGTTACGGTCTCAAAGAGGAATTTTCCATCCAGTGCTTTTTTGGACGTCCCAGCGATCTTTTGCCTTGGGGGCAGTAGCGAAGTATGGCTTTTGGAATTCTATGAGACGGCATTCGTTGAAGATGGGCTTTCCAGTTCTGGTAGTTTTGTATATGGTGAAGAATGGGTTCTACATCCAACTCTTCCATAATTTCCTCATTTCTTTTATGGTCCCACTTTGTGTAGCCTGCTGTACGGTGCATAAATCGCATCTCATTTGCTGTTATTCGGCTTTCATCTCTTCTTTGTATTGTCCATGCTTCACTACCATATCTTAATACTGGTCTTGGGAGAACCTTATAAAGCCGTAATCTTGTGTTCTTCTGTACTAAAGATGGTTTCATTATACTGTTAATTATCCCCATTGTTTTTTGTAAAATTTGTGATTTTCTTTGATATATCAGCTTCATCTTGAAATGTTAAATTATAACCCAAATAATTAAATTCGTTTACTCGTTCTAAAATTTCATCATCCAAAACAATTTTGCTAGGTATAGAGTATTTCCCACAAAAGGCCATCACTTTAGTTTTCTTTGTATTGATTTCCATATTATACCTTTTTGCAATTATATTAAAATTGTGTATAGAATACTGTAAATCTGTTTCTGTTGGAGCTATTAATACCAAATCATCCTGCAAAAAGCAAAGAGTCTATTTTATGGTTTCTATTAATTTGGATAGAACCCTGTCTGATCTGTCGCCAATCTTGGAGTATTCTATCCATGTATATGATAAAGAGCAAGGGCGAGAGGCCACATCCTTGTCTTACACCCCTATTAATTTCGGTTCATTCTGTTTGTGTGTTATTGACTCGAACTGAAATCAAATTTGTTTTATAGATATTGTATAAATTTAAAATATGCTGTTGTGGTGGATTGTTGTCAGCTAAAATTTCCAACAGTTTATTCCTATTGATTTTGTCGAAGGCTTTTTTGAAGTCCACAAAACCTAAATGTGTTTCTACATTGAACTCCCTGTGTTTTCTATTAATAATTTCATGGAGAAATAACCATCACAGCAGGATCGACCTTTACAAAAGCCATTCTGTTCTTCGCTGAGGAGGCTGTTAAGATGTTTGTATAATTTTTTCATAATTATATTGGCATACGGGACACGCCGTAGCGTAGTGGTTAAGGCACTGAGCTACAAGCCGGAGGGTCGAGGGTTCAAGTCCCGCTGGGGTCAGGATTTTTAAACTGACCCAAACCCTCTGGCGGCACTATGGCCCTGGGGTCGACTCAGCCTCTAACGAAAATGAGTACCAGACGCTTGTTCTGGGGGTAAAGGCGGCCGTCACGCAGGGCTGACAACCCGGCTGACGTAAAGTGCCGATTGTCTAGAAAAAGTGGGAGCCTTAACCTCCTACTACCCCAAGGGCCTCCGGGTCTGTTGTGGGATCACTTTACTTTTTACTTTACTATATTGGCATACATTTTGTATCCAGTATTTAGTAAGCTGATGCCTCTGTAATTTTCACAGTTTTTCATGTCTCCTTTTTTAATATTGGTATTATAATAGATTTTGTCCAACTTACAGGAATGTCTCTCCCTTCCCATAGTTTACTTAAGAATATTAGAAATCTGTCTAAAAACAGAGGATTTGCATTTTTAAATAGTTCAATACTGATTCCATCCTCTCCAGGAGCTTTGTTAATTCTCATTTTCATTAACACATTCAGTACCGTAAACCAGTTAAGGCGTTTAAAGAGACTATCGTGTATGCGGCCGTCGGTCAGTTAACTCGTTTTAGAGTGGGCACGAACAAACTGCATTTATATTCGGCACCTAAATATTGTGTTGGCTTAGTATGTCTTGGAGATCATAAATGGCATGTAAATGTACATTTTCTATTCCCGTTTGACATGTTTAACCTTGGTGAGTCCCCTTTTATTTTTAAAACAAACAACACATGGAATTCGTTCACCCAAACTTGACTCCAGGCTCCAATGCAGTCGTATATGTTTCTCGTTATCGCGCTGTTGTTTGTGCGTGAGTGAAACTATGGCGAAAGAAAATATCTCACTGAAGAAGAATTAGTGAATATTTTGTATAATGATGATTCAGGTGATGAACTGATTCCTGAATTAGAAGATTCACAAAGTGAAAGTGAAGATGAACTTCCACTTCCTGAAATTGATATGCCGATACCATGTGATGTCAATCACCCAAGTTATTTCACCATCTAATCCTACTAGGATATCTCCTTTAGGTATGTACAAAATTTGAATTTTCTAGGACTAATAGTTTGTGAATAATGGTCCATTTTCTGAAGTGCCACGAAAAGGGTAGCTGGGGTATTTAAATGGCTGGCCTGTGTGTTTAAATGCCCTGCTCAGTGTCTGGTACTGAATGTGACACATAATACTTCTTGCCCATGTGTACATATATGGTAAACTGCATTTGGGCATTTAAATGTCTTGTGTATAAGTATGTGAAACCACAGCTGAGCTGCAGAAGGACATTTAGGGTCGAATTTATAAATGCATTAGACCGTAAAAGGCATTCTCTGCTGAGAAAGTTTTATCCTAATACATTTTGCTTACTCAGAAATCTATTCATGCGATAATAATTGTAAGCTACCTGACGAGGTAACTTAAGATCATAGCTCAAGATAGAAACTTAACATGAGAATCCCGAAGGGAACTGATGGTAACCGATGTAGTTTGAAACCTTGCCGCTTTATCCAAGATGTCGGACCTTGAAGACTTCGATCATGTTTTCGGTATACGCGGAGAAGAGGAATTTGTTAGAGTCTACCAAAGAATTCAACTGGAAGAACAGGAGAATCGGCGTAATATTACGCGATGCAGACGTCGTTGTATACGGTATTATTTGCGGGATGCAAGCATAAATGCGTTCCTCTATAGCAGACGAAAATAACGGAATGGTTTTATCGCTGAGAATTCTGGGTAATTCATTGCCAATATTAGGAAAACGTCGACTTTCATGCATGACCGGTAAGTCAGCCATTAATTTGATCTCAGCAATTGCTCATGGTGAGTCAGCTCACCAGTGATTGGAAGTAATTTGAGTAGAGACTAATGTATTTGCATGCAGCCCTTAAAAGCTCAGACTGATGGGTTAATTATGAAAGACTGTATTTTATAATTTTAAATGTAAGTTGATTGATGTTTGATTGTAAATGTTTAATGTTTTCAGAGCATACAAAAGGTAGAATGCACAGGCCCCTACAATATAGTGGGAATATCGTGGGGTGGAGCCATCGCGTTGGAAGTAGCCAGGCTGCTTGAAGCAGAGGGACATAAAATAAGAATTATTCTTGTAGATGCTGCTCCAGAGAGAATGCAAGCTATTGCACAACAGTTGACAAAAGATGGCACTTTTGACACAAACCTTGTTTCAGCTTTACTTAAAATTAAAGTAAGAACTATATTTTATCATAATCATCTTCATTATATTTTGGTGTTTCATTGTTTGACACACTATCCAGGATCTAATCTTCCCAGCTCTTATTTTAGCCTTTCTCTTTGTCTTAATTTTTCCATGCAAAAAGTGTTAAAATTGAGTCCATTATTTCAGGATGAGTTTAATACATGGACAATGTACACACTTACATAAAATACAGGAAGTAACTCCAAAAGGTAAACATTGATACATTTAATTATATTATTTTTAGTCTGGACATCTTACCTCAATATTAATGTTGATTTGTTCTTGAACATGTTTCAAAATAATTCTGTTTTATCGTCAGCTTTCCCAGACTGGTTTTATTTACGTTGCATTATGTTGCACAACCTGGATGTCGATGTCAGCTCCATCCTGTGGTTGGCCAAAGAACCTCCAAACAAGGTCACGCTCCATCGGTATATCAAAATTCATAACTCTGTTTCTGTTCTTATTTATATTCAGAAGAACAGAAACGTAGTTATGAATTTTGATATACCGATGGAGCGTGACCTTGTTTGGAGGTTCTTTGGCCAACCACAGGATGGAGCTGACATCGACATCCAGGTTGTGCAACATAATGCAACATAAATAAAACCAGTCTGGGAAAGCTGACGATAAAACAGAATTGTTTTGAAACATGTTCAAGAACAAATCAACATTAATATTGAGGTAAGATGTCCAGACTAAAAATAATATAATTAAAATAACCTCAAAATATAAGTTCCTAAAATTAAATATTGATACATTTGCTACTTATCATTTAGCATTTACTCATCGGTGCAAATAATTTACCCAGTTGATAGTCGATACATTTGGTTTATAATTCTCTTCACGAATGTAACTCACAGAACCTAACACTACTTCTAATATGAACTTGTCGAACACACAAGTTAACATTCAGTTTATAGCCGGGCCCAAATATAGACTTAGTTCATCTTCCCAAAAATAAGGCACCTCTAGTGTTTTATTAATCATAATATTGTAGAATGCTAATCATATTCAATTTTAGTAACAACATTCCTTACAGCAATCATGAGAGGAAGAGGGAATCAATATTCACACTAAACTTAGGTTTAAGACTATAGAAAAATAGTTAAGCAAATTGATAAAGAAAGGCATATAAGCTTAACTAAAATGAATATAATTAATTTAGGTGCAAAGAATAAATGTGACATTCAGCTGTTTTTAACAAATTAAATACTAACATAATAAACAGAGAAAATATTAACAGTTGTGAACATTGAACAATAATACAAAATCACTCATCCGTACCAAAGTTCCCATGCATTCCACACTTAAACATATTCTTCTTACAGCTTTCCTTACAACAGAACAGTTCCAGGCAAGGGATCGCTTGTTTGATCCCGCACTGAATTGACAGAAAGAAATCTTAACTATGACTGCTTTAGTTTAAGGGCTTCTTGTTGCAGACATCATGCATTGCGGACACAATCTGCACACAAAATATGTGATAGGAGAGATGGAACTAGGAAGGGGTAAACAAGGAGGGGGCAGAGCACAGAATACATAAATTACACAGAGTCTACAAAATTATGTCACAGCAGTGAATTTTCACGTCATCATGGTTCACATTTAAAATATGAATTGGAATTAAATTAATATTGAGAAGCTAAAGCTATTAATATGAAAGAAATAAGTAAATTAATGAATACAAATTATTGTAAATCAATGGTAAAGAGAAAAAAAATTTGCCTGAACCGGGAATCGAATCCCAAACCTTTAGCTTTCTGTGCTAACGCTCTGTCTACTGAGCTAATTCAGGCTTCATTCCCATCCAAGCAGAAATCCTTCCTCAGTGGACAAAGTGTTAGCACAGAAAGCTAAAGGTTTGGGGTTCAATTCCCGGTTCAGGCAAAAATTTTTCTCTTTACCATTGATTTACAATAATTTAATTGTATGAATTGGAAACTTTACATCTCACCCCACAAAATGAGATCTTCTCATATGGATGTGTTTTGGAGACCTTCATCCCTATGTTCAACTAAATTCCGACTATATGAATTGAGACATCAATATCAACTGTTATTTGAGCATGTGGAGGAGAGTAATGAACTTTGAGATCAAATTTTGCTTGCCAGGAACTTCAATATTAATACATTTTGTTTTATATTTGAAGAGAAAATTTTTTGCCTAGACCGAGTTCTTCTGAATGAATATCTTTCCCATATTGTGAGTTTTGAATGTTTTATTAATGCTGTAGTAATTTATTTTCTTCTTCATTATTATTTGCAGATGACTAGATTATTGTTGCAAGATCCTGAATTTCAAAGTGCACTTTATAACTTACAAAATATTACTTGACGATTTTATTATTAATTTAACACTTCTCATTGAAGGATAAATTATATTTGAAGAGAAAAATTTTCGCCTAGACCGGGACTCGAACCCGGGACCCTTGGCTTTCTGGGCCAAGTGCTCTACCAACTGAGCTACCGAGGCGAGTTACGATCTGGACGCAAATTTTTCTCTTATGTACGTTGTAATTCCCTCGCGCCAAATGCTTGAAACCATAGCTTCTATCTTTGCAAATGGCGGCTTCTTAGTTAAGAAGACATTTATTGGGAATTTAACACTACTTTATAGCCAGTAGGGCTTCTATTGACAATTTTATTATTAATTTAACACTTCTCATTGAAGGATAAATTATATTTGAAGAGAAAAATTTTCGCCTAGACCGGGACTCGAACCCGGGACCCTTGGCTTTCCGGGCCAAGTGCTCTACCAACTGAGCTACCGAGACGAGTTACGATCTAGACGCAAATTTTTCTCTTATGTACGTTGTAATTCCCTCGCGCCAAATGCTTGAAACCATAGCTTCTATCTTTGCAAATGGCGGCTTCTTAGTTAAGAAGACATTTATTGGGAATTTAACACTACTTTATAGCCAGTAGGGCTTCTATTGACGATTTTATTATTAATTTAACACTTCTCATTGAAGGATAAATTATATTTGAAGAGAAAAATTTTCGCCTAGACCGGGACTCGAACCCGGGACCCTTGGCTTTCCGGGCCAAGTGCTCTACCAACTGAGCTACCGAGGCGAATTACAACGTACATAAGAGAAAAATTTGCGTCTAGATCGTAACTCGCCTCGGTAGCTCAGTTGGTAGAGCACTTGGCCCGGAAAGCCAAGGGTCCTGGGTTCGAGTCCCGGTCTAGGCGAAAATTTTTCTCTTCAAATATAAAATATTACTTCTTAATTTTATGTAACAATTTCAATACAGGAAATATTTTCAGGCAATAAACCAATCCAGAGCAAAATCTGTGTAAATAATCTTTTAATATAATGTATTGATTCATTCAGTTATCTTAGCTATAACCTTCCCCCCTTTTTCAATGACTTTTAGATTAAAATTTCCAAATTCAGCAAGATCTTGGGCATAATTAATTATGTTTTTAAGCCTTCTGAAGTGCAATAACATACTAGACTGAAGATTTTGAAAAGCCTTTCTTGATCATTTCTTAATATGGAAGCGACACCTGGATTATCAGAAAAGCAGATAATTATATTTCATTTAAACTCCCTCCTCGATCATAGAAGAAATTGAGACATACTCAAAGAATTAATAATGGGTCCAATCATCCGCCACCTATTGATTACATAGATCAATAAAGACAACTAAAAAAAAGTTTCAAGGATGCCTTCTAACCGCTCACCAAAACAGATTTTAACAGATGTCTCAAACATTGTTTTTATTTTATGTTTTTATTATTAATTTAACACTTCTCACTGAAGGATAAATTATATCTGAAGAGAAAAATTATATGCTCAGACTGGGGCTTGAACCCAGGACCTGTAACTTTCTAGGCCAATGCTCAGGTGGCTCAGTGGTAGAGCATTGGTCTGGAAAGTCAAAGGTCCTGAGTTCAAACTCCAGTCTGAGTGTATAATTTTTATCTTCAAAAATAATGTTTTTATTATTAATTTCATACATCTCGATGATGGATAAATCATATTTGAAGAGAAAAATTATACGCTCAGACTGTGACTCGAAAGCCAAAGGTCCTGGGTTCGAGTCCCAGTCTGAGCATATATTTTTCTCTTCAAATATGATATGTCTCAAATGTTGGAAAGACCAAAAAAAGTTAGAGGTCATAACAGATGACTAGGTCTAATATATAATGTTAATTTGAAAATACAATACAAAGTAAAATTGTGAGGTTTAATAAATAAATTTGTTCTGTACCATTCTTACCTCATATAATGGTTTCTGTTAGACATATGTTTCAAGGCTAAGTGCCCCAACTTCAATTTGTACAGACTGTATGTACAAACTGAAGATGGAGTTCACATACCTTGAAAGATACGTCAAACAGAAACAACTATATGAGATAAGAATAGTACAGAACAAATTTATTTATTGTATAATAATTTTTAATTGCTAGATTCTGCATGAAATTCCTGCATTAAGTTGCAAATCTCTTCACCGTACATATATTGGTAGCAATTTGTCTGTCAGATGGGGACATGTCTCAGAAAGGGTTTCACCTTCTTCCTTCTCTTCAACATCATGCCTCTTACAGCACACTTTATACTACACATATAGACACACACTCTACTAATGCTCTTCTATGCACACAATATAAGAATATATCGTCTATATAAAGTGGTCTGTTGAAATAGTGCATAAATTAAAAGTAATACACATTAATGTCATCTATCTGCCGAGCGTGAAACTCCAAGTATGTAAAATGCAGTAGGTGGCATTAGAACACACACATTTCTATATTTTTACTATTTATTTCATACATCTCGATGGATAAATCATATTTAAAGAGAAAAATTATACGCTCAGACTGGGACTCAAACCAAGGACCTTTGGCTTTCTAGACCAATGCTGTACTGACTGAGCTATCTGGGCAAGTTCCAATCTAAATGCAAAATTTTACTCTTATATACGTTGTTAATTCCTGTGCACCAAATGCTATGAAACCTTTGCTTCTGTCTTTTCTCTTCAAATATGATTTATCCATCATTGAGATGTGTAGGAATTAACAACGTATATAAGAGAAAAATTTGAATTTAGATTGGAAGTTGCCAAGATAGCTCAGTCGGTAGAGCATTGATCTAGAAAGCCAAAAAGGTCCTGGGTTGAGTTCCAGTCTGAGTGTATAATTTATCTCTTCAAATATGATTTACACACATTTCTGTTTAGTTTGAGATGCCTAAGTAGCTCAGTGGTTTAGAGACTGGTATGGAAAACCAAAGACCTTGGGTTCAAATCCCAGTTTAGGCATACATTTTTCTCTTCAAATACAATTTGTCATTCAGAGAGAAGTGATAAATTTAAAATAAAAATGAATGCGTGCTAAAATACCTCTAGGATGGTCAAGAAGGTATAATTCTACTATTTATTTCAGATGAAGCTGAACCCATCCAGCGGTTGGTCAGAATTATTGGATGAAGTTTTGAGCAGTATACCACCTCAGTTACATCCTCACTTGAAAACTGCACTTACATCCCTACGAAACTCTCTCACTCTGCTATTGGATTATGAACCTTCAGGAGACCTGTTGAAGGGAGAAGTGAGTCTTATCAGGCCATCAGGAGCAAGTGAAGTAGACAATTGTGGTCTAGATCATGTAAGTTTCACTATATTTTATTATACCATAGTCTGATATTCAACATTTTATGATTTATCTGTCCAAATGTAGTGGCAGTGTTTACTGCACTAACTCAGATGGTAGCAGGCCTACCTTCTGACTAGTGGGTCCAGGTCAGATTCTCGGCAGAGTTTGTAATTTTAATTGTAAAATGTTCAATCTCGTGGCTAGGTAGTGCTGTACAATTTTTATTTAATTGTACAGGTATGTCAAAAATTTGGGAAAACTCTCTTGCATGTAGGACATAAAAAAGTCTTATATTGACATAGGTCTGGAAATGCTTTATTTCCTTTTAGAGCACTTTTTCTACAGCTGATCTCCATACAAGAACACTCAATAACAGAACCGTGGGGAAACAGGAAATCACAGGAAATGTTCAAAATGGCTTCAATTAGCTCCAATGCATCTGTCAACCTGCTGTTGCATGTGGACTCCCTAATGCATTGATGGATGTAGACCTGGAGAATTTTGTATTGTCTGGTAGTCTTCCAGAATATGAGCACAAAGAATCTACATTTTGAATTGGAGTTACATAAACAAGAGATTTCAAATGTCCCCACAAATTTAAATCTATTGGGTTTAAGTCAGGAGAGCAGGGAGGCCAAGGAAGAGCTGGACCAATTCCTGGCCTCCGTGCTCTGCTGACTTAATCCCACTACATTTTTATTTGTGGGGACATTTGAAATCTTATTTATGCAATTCCAGTTCAAGATGTAGAGACTCTTCGTGCTCATATTCTGGAAGGCTGACAGACAATACAAAATTCTCCAGGTCTACATCAGTGCATTTAGGGAGTCCATGTGATGGCTGGTTGACAGTTGCATTGGAGCTAATAGAGGCCATTTTGTACATTTTCTGTGATTTGTTGTTTCCCTACGGTTTTGTTATTGAGTGTTCTTGTATGGGGTTCAGCTGTAGAAAAAGTACTCTAAAAAGGAAATAAAGCATTTCTGGACCTATGTCAATATAAGACTTTTTTTATATCCTACATGCAAGAAATGTTTTCCCAAATTTTTTACATATTTTTTTACACTCTGTATTATGCCAGGAACGGGCAATTATGCCAATTTTCCCTCTAGCTTCCCAGTACAAGCTGACAAAATCCTGTCTTTTTTGGGCCTCTCGGCTCAGCTGTGGGCAGTGGAGCAGATGTTGTTGGTACATTTCCTGATGGAGGTGGTGGGTGAGACAGTCATGACCCGTCATAAGCCTGAACTTGGCGACAGCTTCCTTCTGTCCCTTCAGTTTAACTTCATTTGCGAGTTGTTCTGCTTTTCCCCATCATTTTTCTTTGACTTCTTCTTTCCTTGAGGTGTGACTTTGGATTCAATGAAATATTTTTTTCTGTTACTTTCTTTGCAAGAGTGTCTTGCTATTTCATTGCCAATTATTACAATGTGAGATGCAATCCATTTGAAACCTACTCACTTCTTCTTGTTGTGTAGAAATTTCAATAGTGCTTGGCATTATCTTATGGATTATGATTTTGGAAATTTGTTTTGGGTAATAGCTTGGATGGCAGCCTTCAAATCTACTAGGACTATTGCTTTATTAAATTTGTTTAAATTGTATATAATACTTCTAAGTACAACTTCTATGGCTTTGATTTCTCCATTGAAGGTAGAGGAAACATCCCTCCCATTTTCATCCGACATTATGATGGTTGAATAAAATGGGAGGGACGTTTAAGAAAACATAAACTATGAGGTAAGATATAAAAAATGACTCAATCATTCGTGAATTAAGAACCTCATAATGTATTCAAATGTTGTGAAGCTCTTGATTTGTCATCATCGCTTGTTATTTCTCATATTTATCTATGAAGCAATATGTAATTAAATTTTTTTTTTATATTTGTCACGTAGAATTCAAGTTAAATTAATTTTGTAGTGTTATCTAAAGATTTGTGCAAGTAAATTCACAACCGTTGTTAAGTTGTCCTGAAGAGCTGCCTCTTGCTCCCTCTGTTGGTAGACTGAAGAACCTCGAAATCAAATAATTTTCTCTATGATTTTCAAAGTTCATTAATTTCTCCTTTCTCCTTAAATTTTAATTAAACAAATAATATCTCATAGAGTTAATTCCTAAATAAATAATAGTTTTAAAAAACTAAAACAACACGCTTTATTAGAAAACCGAATTAAAAAATGAAAAATAATTTTAATTTCTAACACTCTTGGGATAAATAATTTTACCATCAAAAGCATGGGGTGCTTTTTATCAATTAATATATTTGATAATAAGCAGATATTGGTAAAAGTAAAGTCTGTAAGAAGAAAATGTAAAAATCATAAAAAGCACTCCACGCTTTTGATGGTAAAATTATTTATCCCAAGCGTGTTGGAAATTAAAATTATTTGTCTTTTTTTTAGTTCGGTTTTTTAATAAAGCGTGTTGTTTTAGTTTTTTAAAACTATTATTTATTTTTTATTTTTTAGTTTTAATATTTTACAGAATAAGATAAAAATGTAAATATCTTTAAATTCGATACTATTGTAGTATGAGCTAAAAGTAATACTCTTCTAAAAAAAAACCTCCCAGCCGGATTTGAACCAGCTACCTATGGATTACTTAAATTATATACCACTAGAGTTCACCGCTCTATCAACTGATCTCTTACAATGATTGACTAAAAAGTCGACAAGTCGGCAACCTATTATAACAGTTTTAATTTTTTTTTATTTTCTGATGATTCTGGCCCGGATTTTAGAAACAAAATATGAAATTATTGTATTGTCACGGGTCCTTTACAAGTATACAAAGCTTCAAGTCATCCAATGTTTCTATGTGGGTGAAAATCGTGTTCAAAGATTCCATTACATAGATACAAAGACACTTTTTTTATTATCTGACGATCCTGGCCAGGATTTTAGAAACAAATATGAAAATATTGTATTGTCACGAGTCCTTTACAAGTATACAACATTTCAAGTCGATCCAATGTTTCTAAGTGGGTGAAAATCGTGTTCAAAAATTTCATTACATAGATATAAAGACACTTTTTTTTTATTTTCTGATGATTCTGGCCAGGATTTTAGAAAATAAATATGAAATTATTGTATTGTCACGGGTCCTATACACATATACAAAGTTTCAAGTCGATCCAATGTTTCTAAGTGGGTGAAAATCGTGTTCAAAATTTCCATTACATAGATACAAAGACTTTTTTTTTATTTTCTGATGATTCTGGCCATGGTTTTAGAAACAAAATACTGTATTGTCATGGGTCTTTTACAAGTATACAAAGTTTCAAGTCGATCCAAGTGGGTGAAAATCGCGTTGAAAGATTCCGTTACATAGATGGATAGATAGATAGATACAGGTCAAGCTAATATAAAGCATGTAAAAAGTAAATTTATATAATTCATTTTTGCAATTATGTTAGAAGAGAATGGATAGAATTTGCAATTCCAACCAACCTAATATTTCATACTGGATTATTGATTGAGTCAGACCTAAATAAACGATTTGAAATACGTAAATTGACAAATATTATCTAAAGATGGTATATGTGTAACCACATTTTTATGAAAAGTGTTGTACAACAAGGAAACGTGTTTTTCATATTTTAAATGTTGGTCTATTATAATACTTATGTATTTGACTTGAATTGATGTTCTAAAGGACAAACATGTGCAATTTTAACTACTACAATTGTGTATAGTGACACTGAGATTGAAATTTGAATTAAATTCAGCTAATACCATGTGATGTTAATGGAAAAGGGATTAATGTAGTTTTTGAGATATTCAAAGAAAATAAATTTGAATCTATCCATTCTTTAATTTGACAATGTTATATATCAACTGGCTAAGTGCCATTTTAAAAAAAAATATATTTTGATATCATCTGTTGCACTGGCTCATGGAGTAAGTGTTCGCACACTTTTAGCACCATATCTTTAAATATAGTCTTATTATTAACCCTTTGTACGCCATGCCCAGCGTGCACCGGTGAAAGTGAGAATACAGCAGTATGCCATGCCCAGCAAGCTCCAGTTTTCAATATTATTATTTACATTTTTTTCCCCCAAAGTTTTTACTTCAGTTTACTGAAACCATTTTTCGTTCTGTGTTTGTACATCTTTTCTTAGCAATACTTTGCACATCCTTTACAGAATAATGTACAGGCTGGTGGTAAAAGAGTTTTCTAAAGGAGGGTGTACATTCATGTTTCAAGGTCTTTTTTTTTTTTTTTTTGGCTTTGGAATGTTGCAGTTTCAGGATTTTCCTTTATTTATTTTATTTTTAGTTGAATAGATGCTTGGCCAAGGGGTAGGTCGTGCAGTGAAACACAGTGTTTCATGTCAAAAATACAATATGCGAGTTTATTGTGTCAGTTTTATCAGAAGATGAAAGTAACAGTAACAGTTTATCAAAAATGATTATTCGTTTGATGAATGTGATAGTACTCCTGTTTCTAAGAGAATATTATTACAATCTAAGCCTGTAAATAGCAAGTGATGTAGACGTGAATCAACAGGATATGAGTGACAGTGGTGAGCGTGTCCTGCCAGACAAAACACTTGGCATAGAACAGCTGTTTGACTGGAAATGATTCGAACCCAGGACCCTAAAAATGTTCAACATTATTTAATATGATAAGTGTTCAGTGATAATGCCATCAAAATTATTCAATAGGATAAATGTTTTAGTGATAGTGATAACAAATTTCAATGAAGACACCGTGCTGAATTTGAACCTGGGATCTTTATAAATGGAAGCAACACCATCTTACCTTCAAATACATGTTTAATAGTGAGTTTCAATTCAATTTAGCATGGCATGTAGATAGTAAATTATACTTTATATAGGTCTGTATTATATAGCATGGCATGGTACTTTACATTTAAAAAAACCTAGCTCCCACAGCCCAGCTGGCAAAAGGGAAATTCGGCGGTAAAAATGTTAAAGAAAATGTAAACAGTATCAGTCTTATCAGAGATTCTGTGTTTTGCAACAACCGGGCATAAAACCAGATCTTCATATATGGTAATCTAAATTTTGCATTATGCAGCTAAGTGCCAAATGTTCCAGCTCTTAGATTGCTGATGCATAACTGTCAAACAAGGTAAATATCTTATAATATCCAGTATTGTTAGTTTGGCACTGCAATAAATAGTGAAGATTAACTTGAACTTTAAATGTTTTTTTCTCTATACTTACATAATGGTGCGTTGCCAGTTGATGTGTAATGCCATCCATTTAATTACATTCTTTAACATCCCACTTATTAGCATTGTAATTGAAAGCCGATCATAAAAGAGCTGATGATTTTTGTTCAGAGACTTCTTATTTCAGGTTTGAAGTTTTTTTATGTGCTGTGGAGCAAGGACACAAGACTTTATTTTCCTTGTGCAAATATTTTGATGTTACTTATAGATTTAATTCGTATCTTGTTTAAAAAACCTATCATAACCCAGTGTTTATTGTGTTGAGATTTATAATACTCAAAATAAATTGTATGGCATTCTGCATCAACGGGCTATGCACCATTATCTAAGTTTTGAGAAAAATATGTTTAAAGTTAAGTCTATCTTCACTATTTATTGTAGTGTCAAACTAACAATACTGGATATTGCAAGTCATTTTACTTGTTTCACAGTTATGTACCAACAATCTAGGAGCGGGAACATTTGGCACTTAGTTTCATGATGCGAAATATAGATTAGCATTTATGAAGATCTAGTTTCATAGCTGTTTGTTGCAAAACACAGAATCTCTGATAGGACTGATGGTGTTTACATTTTTCTTTAATAATAAGGTTATGTTTAAAGATTTGGCACTAAAAGTGTGCATACACTTACTTCAGCAGCCAGTGCAACAGATAGCATCATAATCTCAAATTTTTAAAAAAATGGTGCTTAGCTGGTTGATGCATAACATTGTCCAATTTTAAATGTACACTTCAATGCATAAATTAAATTTTATCATCTGGACAGGTTTCAGAGAGGACCTGTTTCCATTCTCAACCAGATTTTGACTGAAATCATAATGCAAACTACTTTTATAAAAAAAAAATATTGCAGTTATTTTACAAAAAAAAACAAGTTTAAATTTTGGTTTCAGTTCTCCAAACATACAGTGAAAGTCCATGTAGTGGAAGGCGATCATGAAACCATGCTCTGGAATCCTGAAACTGCAAGGATCATCAATGATTTTATCGTATAGTAATCAAAGATTATCGTAAATCATTTAACAAATTGTAAATACATTTTTCAATTTTGGAAATTTGAGATCAAGAAAAATTGTATATTTCCATCGCTTCAATAATTAGAGGTAAGGTGAATATTATTTTTCCTTAATTTCCAGATCCTTTCTTCCTATATCTCAGTTGCAATAAATATAAGTACCAAAATACAGTCAGTATTTGTAAGTTGAAAATAGAATTGGCTATGTTATAATGGAATCCAATAAAAAAGAGTGAGTTCAAAGCTTCAGCATGCAGTGCTGAATAAATAAGATCTCGTGGCTGAAAAATTAAAATTTTGAAAATATAAAAAAATATTCGACAGCCTATTTTTAGAATTTTTGTAAAATTTAATAAAAAATAAATTACTATTTCTTTGTATTTATTTTTCTCTTTGTATTATTATTAGTAATATCATTATAATTTCTTCATCATATTATCATCATTCTTATTTATAGGTACATGAACATGTTAAAATCACTTTACATCTGTCAAGGGGATATCATTCAATGTAAAGACAACTTCCAGACATTATATTTACACCATGATAGAACATCCTTAAATATGTACATATTTTTTAAATTCCATTATCCAACGTACATATAAATGAGCTAGAGTTAAGAGTCCAGGGACCAAGTGACAATGTCATGAAATGCACTTCTAAGTGTAGAAAGATAAGGTTGAATTACTTTTAAAATAGATAATTAGAAAACACAGCTCTAAGTTCAGAAAAGATTTACACACTTCATTTCAAAATACAATAGGAAGTAACATTATGAGGTTTTACCTAATAATAAGTTTTGTCTGTTTAATTCTTACCTCATATCGTTGTTTTTGTTAGACATATGTTTCAAGGCATGTTAGCCTCATCTTCAGTAGTTACAGACTGATTTTTCCCAAGTTGTTGTCCCTGGATCTCGACTTCTGCTCCCTCTTTCTGTGGTCCAAAAAACTTGCTAATTAGGTTCCTCTCCCTGGGAATTTCAAAATTCATAATTCTCTCCTTGTTCTTCTGTATGTAGATTTTTTCCCATATGGTAAGTTTCTTTGTGTTTTCTAACTGTTTTAATAATTTTGTGTTTAAATCTAGAACTCACAAGAGATATAAAAAAGGGGAAATAGAAAAATCTGCAGTAGCTGCTCATGTTTGGTCAGAAAAACACAGAATATATTTAAACACAAGATTATTTAAACAGAAAACACATATGAACTCACCATATGGGAAAAAATCTACATACAGAAGAACAAGGAGAGAATTATAAATTTTGAAATTCCCGGGGAGAGCAAGTTCTTTGGACCAAGAAAGAGGGAGCGGAAGTCGAGATCCAGGGCTGACAACTTGGGAAAAATCAATCTGTAAAACTACTGAAGATGAGGCTAACATGCTTTGAAACATATGTCTAACAGAAAGAACGATATGAGGTAAGAATTAAACAGACAAAACTTATTATTACACACTTCATGTTTGAATATCACTCTGAGACATATTAAAGCTCTTGATTTTACTTAGTATACTGCTATTATATTGTGAGCATGTGGGCGAATGATCAGAGGAATGTGGAGAAATTTCATACACTTTACTGTGAATTTGTATAGGATTCTTGAAACAATCACATACTCACAAATAACATGACAGCTCCTGCTTATTGTCCTTCACCGCTTTCGCTCTCTCATGAAAAAGTATCCAAAAGCACAAAAGTTTCTTACACTAACTACATTTTATCAAAGAAAGTTGATGACATTCACTTTATTTTCTATTAAATTCACTTGTAACAATTATCCATCTAATACAATAATATTCAGTGTTATTTTCAAATGTTTTGTCCATACTAACTAAACCTGGTAATTCCCAATCATATTCTACGTGGCAAATGAAAGTGGAGGGAACACCTATGAGTTATAAGAATAAAAAAGAAATTAGTACATTAATTATTAATGAGTTGGTTATTTTGACTCCTTCATATTTCTTGATTTTTATGCAGACCAGGTTTCGTTGCTTTTGCACGACATTGTCGATGCATTCCAACTGTTGTTTTGTGGTTGTCCATCCTGTAGTTGATTGCTGCTCCCTCTGCTGGCTGACCGATGAACTTCCAAATCAATGATGTTTTTATTATTGATTTAACATTTCTCACTGAAAGATAAATTATATTTGAAGAGAAAAATTTTCGCCTAGACCGAGACTCGAACCCGGGACCCTTGGCTTTCCGGGCCAAGTGCTCTACCAACTGAGCTACTGAGGCGAGTTACGATCTAGACGCAATTTTTTCTCTTATATACGTTGTAATTCAATATCGCCAAATGCTTTTGAAACCATTGCTTCTATCTTTGCAAATGGCGGCTTCTTAGTTAAGAAGACATTTATTGGGAATTTAACATTACTTTATAAAGCTAGTAAGGCTTCTAATGATGTTTTTATTATTGATTTAACATTTCTCACTGAAAGATAAATTATATTTGAAGAGAAAAATTTTCGCCTAGACCGAGACTCGAACCCGGGACCCTTGGCTTTCCGGGCCAAGTGCTCTACCAACTGAGCTACCAAGGCGAGTTACGATCTAGACGCAATTTTTTCTCTTATATACGTTGTAATTCCCTATCGCCAAATGCTTTTGAAACCATTGCTTCTATCTTTGCAAATGGCAGCTTCTTAGTTAAGAAGACATTTATTGGGAATTTAACACTACTTTATAAAGCCAGTAGGGCTTCTATTGATGTTTTTATTATTGATTTAACATTTCTCAATGAAAGATAAATTAAATTTGAAGAGAAAATTTTTTTCGGGTTTGAGTCTCGGTCTAGGCGAAAATTTTTCTCTTCAAATATAATTTATATTTCAGTGAGAAATGTTAAATCAATAATAAAGACATCATTAGAAGCCTTACTAGCTTTATAAAGTAATGTTAAATTCTCAATAAATGTCTTCTTAACTAAGAAGCCGCCATTTGCAAAGATAGAAGCAATGGTTTCAAAAGCATTTGGCGATAGGGAATTACAACGTATATAAGAGAAAAAATTGCGTCTAGATCGTAACTCGCCTCGGTAGCTCAGTTGGTAGAGCACTTGGCCCGGAAAGCCAAGGGTCCCGGGTTCGAGTCTCGGTCTAGGCGAAAATTTTTCTCTTCAAATATAATTTATCTTCCAAATCAATGTTTTTTTTCTTTTTCTCCGGGAATTTCAAAGTTCATGGTTTTCTTCTTACAGATGTAAATTTTCTCCCAAATTGTGAGTTCTTACTTTTTTCTAATTGTTTTAGTAATTTGGCCTTAGTTTCAGTTCTGTGTTTTTCTGACCAAGCATGTGGAGCTATTGCAGACTTTTCTATTTCTCCATTTTTATATTTCTAAGGTGTTCTTTCAATCTTGTATTTAAGTTTCTTTTTGTTTTTCCTATGTATATTTTTTCACCAACTTTACAATTAATTTAATAAATCCCTGATTTGTTTCCGTCTTCAATTTCTTCAATTTTGTTGGTTTTGATTAATTTATTCAGATTGTAATCATTTTTCGGTGCTAATTTAATGTTCCACCCATAGTAATTCTGCCCAAAGGCAGATCCTTCACTGCAATCATAGCATTTTCATGCTATGCTTGCAACTTTACTAGGGAATTGTAGGTGTGGTAGCTTCCTGTTGCTTTCCACATCGGTGAAGGATGATGATGATGATGATGTTGATGGCCATACGATTTCGGGGACCATTTGGGCTTTAAAGTTTTCCTGACATTTGTCTTACAGGCGAGGAAAAACCCCGATAAAAACCTCACCCAGAAAAACTGCCCCAATCGGGAACAGAACCCGGGCCCGCTGCGTGACAAGGCAGCATGCTACCTCGAGACCACAGCGGTGGACAATTTAATGTTAAATTTGCTAATTTTTTTTTAAACTTATTGAATACTAAAGGATCTGACTGAAGAGTAGTTTCATTTATTAATTTTTGTTTCTTGAATTTATTTATTTTCTTATGAATCATATTTTCCTGAAAACTATTCTCTTTTGCTATTTTTATAATGTGTTTTCTCTCTTTATTAAAATTTTCTCTGCTCATGGGAACATTCACAAGTCTGTATGTTAAACTATTCCCTCCATGGTATCTTTACCTTGTCGTGGTGGAGTGGCTTGTGTGCTTAAATGATCCTGAGAGCTATGCCAGCGGTAGCATTGCTGCCGATAGGGTTACCCATGCCGGACTGGTCGAAGGTGATAAGCCAGACGAAATAAGTACCTTGGTCGAAAGAGTGACGATCTTTCACCGTAAAAATACAACCGTCAAGAAATGCGGACATGGGTTCTAATGGGGTAAAATTTTCCGGAGGTCAAATAGTCCCCCATTCAGTTCTCCGGGCGGGGACTACTTCAGGGAACCCATGCCAAAGGCTCAAACACAGGGACATGTTCCTAGGAACATGGAATGTTAGGACTTTATACAATAGCGGGGCACTAGAGATATTAACGCGGGAATTGGATAAATCGCCCTTGGATATAGTCGCTTTACAGGAAGTTAGGTGGCCAGGAGAAGGTAGTCAGGAATCAGGAAGCTTTGCATTATACTATGGGGGTGCAGAAAGACCTGCATTTGGAACGGGTTTTTTAGTCAGAAGGAGGATCCTATCCGCTATCCGAGATATTAAGTTTGTTAGTGATAGGATATCATACATAATTCTAAAGGGTAAACGACATGATTTTATAATTGTAAATGTACATGCCCCCACAGAAGATAAAGATGACAAGATCAAGGATGAGTTCTATGAAGAATTAGAATGCTTATTTGATAGCCTTTCACGATATCATATGAAAATGTGTCTTAGGAGATTTTTAATGCAAAAGTGGGGCGGGAAGATATATTCAAACCAACAATAGGCAAATTCAGTCTTCATGAAGATAGTAACGACAACGGGGTTAGATTAGTCACATTTGCCACATCAAAGAATCTCATTGTTAAGAGCACAACATTTCAGCATAAGGATATTCATAAATACACCTGGACGTCCCCAGATGGAGAAACTCGGAACCAGATAGATCATGTATTAGTGGATAAACGCTGGCACAGTAGCATCATTGATGTTAGATCAGTTAGAGGGACAGACTGCAATTCAGATCATCATCTCGTCAGGGTGAAAATCAGACAACGGCTATCGCTTATGAGAGGAACAAACGCTAAAGATGATTCTGTAAAATATGAATTAAAAAACTTGAAAAATGATGAAATGCGGCAAGAATACCAAATCAATTGCTAATAGATTTGAAGTACTGGAATCTTCAGATGACAATGTGGCAAACGAAGAAGAAACTGATATAAATAAAGAATGGGAGGCTATAAGAGATACTATTAAATTGTCAGCATCAGAAAGCATTGGTTGTTTAAAAAAGAGGCAAAACAAGAAATGGTTTGATGAGGAATGTGCTGACACTGTAAAGAAAAGAAAGCTAGCAAAAATGAAATGGTTACACGAGCCAAATGAGGTAAATTTAGAGCAATTGGGTAGTGTTAGACGGGAAACCACCAAGTTACTAAAGAGTAAAAAGAGGGAATATTTGAGAGAGAAGATTAATGATCTTGAAATTAATGCAAAAAATAGGAACATTAGAGAATTATATCAGGAATTAGTATAGAGAAGAAAGGGTTTCAGGCTAGAACCATAATTCGGAATGAAAATGGGATATGATTGCAGATTCCAAGAGTATATTAAATAGATGGAAAAGTTATTTTAATCAGCTATTAAATGTACATACAGAACAGGACATTGAGGAGGATAAGTTACAGACAGCAGAAATGCTAGTCGCAGAGCCAAGTGCATTAGAGGTTGAAATGGCAATTGAAAATTGAAGATGTATAAAGCATCAGGTTCAGATGAGATCCTAGCAGAACTGATAAAATCAGGGGGAGAAAAATTGATTGACAAGATACGCTGTTTGCTTAGTATGATTTGGGAAAAAGAAGCTCTTCCAGATGAATGGAAGGAATCAATTATCGTACCAATTTATAAGAAAGGAGATAAAACTGATTGCAACAACTATAGGGGCATCTCATTACTTTCAACTTCGTACAAAATTCTAACAAATATATTAGTAAGCAGACTTACTCCCTATATTGATGACATTCTAGGAGATCATCAATGTTCATTTAGAAGAAACAGGTCTACAACAGATCAGATTTTTAGTATAAGACAGATTTTAGAAAAGAAATGGGAATATAATGGTACTGTACATCAACTATATGTAGACTTCCAAAATGCATATGATTCAATTAAGAGGGAGAAGTTATATAGTATCCTGCAGGAGTTCGGAATTCCTAAAAAGTTAGTTAGACTTATACGAATGTGTCTAAATGGCTCAACGAGTAGGGTGCGTGTAGGCAAACAGTTTTCAGACACTTTTGAAATCCAGAATGGGTTGAAGCAAGGAGATGCACTATCTCCTCTACTATTTAATTTTGTACTAGAACATGCCATTAAATCTTTAGAGAATGAAGAAGGCTTACAACTGAATGGTATTAATAAGCTGTTAGTTTATGCTGATGATGTAGTACTACTGGCCGATAGCGAGGAGATACTAAAGGCCAACATGCACACACTATTGAGTAACACTAAGAAATTAGGACTGGAAGTAAATATCAGTAAAACTAAAATATGGTCACACGTAGAAATACATTATATAATGGAAATGGACAGCTAATGACAAATGAGGGAAATTTTGAGGAATTGGCTGAATTCAAATACCTAGGAACAATAATCACAAATAGGAATGAGATGCACAAAGAAATTAAACATAGGCTCAATTCTGGAAATGCATGCTATTATGCATTGCAGAGACTTTTGATGTCCCAACTCCTTTCAAAAATGTTAAGCTGAAAATATATAAAACTATTATTCTACCAGTTATATTATATGTGTGCGAAACATGGACTCTTACTTTAAGGGAGGAAAGGAGATTACGGGTATTTGAGAATAAAGTTCTTAGGAAAATTTTTGGACCAAAGAGAGATGAAGAGACAGGTGAATGGAGAAGACTACATAACAATGAACTACATGGTGTTTATAGGAAGCCAGATATAATAAGAAACAGTTAAGTCCCATAGACTGCGATGGGCAGGACATGTTGCGCATATGGGGAATGAAAGACGTGCATGGAAACTTCTTGTAGGAAAGCCAGAAGGAAAACGCCCAGTTGGTAGACCAAGAATGAGGTGGGAGAACAACATTAACTATGATTTGAGGGAAGTAGATTATAAAGGGGAATGATTGGAAAGCATTAGCTCAGGATAGGGATGTATGGAGAGCTTATGTCTGTGCGGCCATGAACCTATGGGTTCGATAGTGCCAGTGAGTAAGTAAGTAAGTAAGTATGTTAAACTATTAAATACTGCCTGTTTATGTGCAATATGGTTAAGTAAATATCAGTAAAACTAAATATATGGTCACACGTAGAAATTCATTATATAATGGAAATGGACAGCTAATGACAAATGAGGGAAATTTTGAGGAAGTGGCTGAATTCAAATACCTAGGAACAATAATCACAAATAGGAATGAGATACACAAAGAAATTAAACATAGGCTCAATTCTGGAAATGCATGCTATTATGCATTGCAGAGACTTTTGATGTCCCAACTCCTTTCCAAAAACGTCAAACTGAAAATATATAAAACTATTATTCTACTAGTTATATTATATGGATGCGAAACATGGACTCTTACTTTAAGGGAGGAAAGGAGATTACAAGTATTTGAGAATAAAGTACTTAGGAAAATTTTTGGACCAAAGAGGGATGAACAGACAGGTGAATGGAGAAGACTACATAACAATGAACTACATGGTCTTTATAGGAAGCCAGATATAATAAGAACAGTTAAGTCTTGTAGACTGCGATGGACCGGACATGTTGCACGTATGGGGAATGAAAGACTTGCATGGAAGCTTCTTGTAGGAAAACCAGAGGGAAAACGGCCAGTTAGTAGACCAAGAATGAGGTGGGAGAATAACATTAACTATGATTTGAGGGAAGTAGATTATACAGGGAATGATTGGAAAGCATTAGCTCAGGATAGGGATGTATGGAGAGCTTATGTCCGCGTGGCCATGAACCTACGGGTTCGATAGTGCCAGTGAGTAAGTAAGTAAGTATGGTTAAAACCTGTTGCTCTAATATAATTATCAATGTCTGTTTCTTTCCTGTAAATTCTAAATTATATATTCTTTTTTCTTCATTCCTGATCAATTTAAGGTCTAAAAATGACATTTCTTGGTTATTTTCCACTTCCATAGTACATTTAATTGATTTATTATGAATATTCAAAAGTTTAACAGCATCTTCTAATTATTTTTATTTTACTATTGCTATGATATCGTCCACGTATCTATGGTATGTTTTGGTTATCTGACATTCGAAGTTTCCCATAAACATATTAGCCAAAAATGGTGATAATGGGATAATGCACATTCTATTCTTTCATAGTTAAAGTAGATGTCCCAGTCACGCATTGCTGTGGCTAAGGTATACGTTAAAAATTTAAATTAAGTTGCTGTATTTCAGCCAGATTACTTAAAACTATTACTTACAAACAAAATTAATAATATTGAAAATAAAATAAACACTGAACACACTTAAATTATGAAATGATCAATATTTGTAATTCAATTGAAATTCGCGGTTGCAACAAAAAGCACAGCCTTCTGGATCTCTCCTCATTAAATAATAAAGCAATTACCTTACCAAATTACCTTACACCGCCATCTGTTAGAATCGTATGGAACTCACAGATAATTATACAGCCATCTGTTAAAATCGTATGGAACTTAAATAATAAACAATAATTTGCAATAAAAAATTATGCGACTATAAATTTAGTTATAAACTACCCTAAGTCTCAAGTTGGATCAAACTGCACACAGTGTGCAAAATTTTATTAAAATCGGTTCAGTAGTTTAGGATTCCATCGCGGATGAACAGCGTGACACGTAATTTTTATATATTAAGATATGAGAAATAACATTATGAGGTTCTTAATTTCTAAATTAATGAGTCATTTTTTACTTAATGTCATAATGTCGGTTGAAAATGAGAGAGATGTTTTTCTTGAAAACTAGTTCCCGTGTTTAAAGAAACTTAAAATATGAGGTAAGATGTAAAAAATGACTCATTAATTTACGAATCCCATTCTTTGCCTGTAGTATTTTCCTCTGACAGATTTTCTTCAGACAGATAAAGAAACTGGTAAAAAAATTCAAGAAATTTACTCACCATCCTTTAGTATTCAATAAGTTTCAAAAAATTTTCAGCAAATGTAACATTAAATTAGCACCGAAAAATTATTACAGTTTGAATAAATTAATCAAAACCAACAAAAATGAAAATATTGAAGATGGCAACAAATCAGGGATTTATCAAATTGATTGTAAAGATTGTGAAAAAATATACATAGGAAAACAAAAAGGAACAAGATAGAAAGAACACCTTAGAAATGTAAAAAAATGGAGAAATAGAAAAGTCTGCAATAGCTCCACATGCATGGTCAGAAAAACACAGAATTGAAACTAAGGCCAAATTACTAAAACAGTTAGAAAAATCTAAGAAACTCACAATTTGGGAGAAAATTTACATCTGCAATTGAAATTCCTGGAGAAAAAGAAAAAAAAAATTGATTTGGAAGTTCGTCGGTCAGCCAGCAGAGGGAGCAGAAATCAACCTACAGGATGGACAACCGCAAAACAACAGTTAGAATGCATCGCCAATGTCACACAAAAGCGACGAAACCTGCTCTGCATAAAAATCAAGAAATATGAGGTGAGTCAAAATAACTAACTCGTTAATATTTAATTTTAGGAAGTGATATTTTGAGGTTATGTTAATTATATTATTTTCGGTCTGATCATCCTACCTCAATATTAATGTTGATTTGTTCTTGGACATGTTTCAAAACAATTCTGTTTTATCGTCAGTTTGTCCAAACTGGTTTGATTTATGTTGCATTATGTTGCGCACCCTGGATGTCGATGTCAGCTCCATCCTGTGGTTGGCCAAAGAACCTCCAAACAAGGTCATGCTCCGTCGGTATTTAAAAATTCATAACTCTGTTTTCAAATGAATCTTACCTCATACATCTATTTTTTTTAAACACAGCACCGCAGTATCGGAGAAGCATCTTCTCCATCATCAGCTGTTTTCAAGACTGTCAATTTTTTCTTTTACCGGTAATTATCCAAACTGCCATCTGGTGTATTTTTGAAGAACTTTGTAATCAAGCTTGGTTCGTCCGAAATCTCAAAGTTCATGGTTCTAGTATGTTTTTTTTTTAATATATATCTTTTCCCAAACTGTTAATTCCAAAGGTTTAGATAGATGTTTCAAAAGTTTTGTTTCTTTTTCAATTCTATGATTCTCTAATAAACTATGTGCTGCTATAGCTGATTTGTCAATTTCTCCATTTTTTATGTTTCTAAAGTGTTCTTGGTTATGAGTTTCTAAGTTCCTTTTTGTTTTTCCTATATGTACTTTATTGCAATCTTTGAAATTAATTTGATAAATTCCAGATTTTTTTGTTGTCTGAGGTGTTAACTTTATTATTAGTTAACAGAAGATTAACCCAGGCGAATTTTGTTCAACTCGGAAGCTAATGTTATAGTTAATTTTTTATTTAAAATAAAGTTGACACCCCAGACATAATAAAAATCGAGAATTTATCAAATTACTTGCAACATGATTGCAATAAAGTAAATAATATGGAATAACAAAATGGAACTTTAGACACTTATAACAAAGAACACACTTTAAGAAACATAAAAAATGGAGAAATTGAAAAATCAGCTATAGCAGCACATATTTTTATTAGAGAATCATAGAATTGAAAAAGAAACAAAACTTTTGAAACTATCTAACCTCTTGGAATCTAACATTTTGGGAAAAGATATATATTTAAAAAACAACATACTAGATCCACGACGTTCCCGGAGACTTCGGTCGACAAGACCAAGCTTTGAGTAACAAAGTTCATCACTCAAATACTAGCCGACATGGCAATTTTTGATAATTACCCCAAGCTAAAGAAAAACAATTGGCGACAGTCGTGAAAACAGCTGACGATGGAGAAAATGGTTCTCTGATACTGCGGTGCTGTGTTTAAAAAAACATAGATGTATGAGGTAAGATTCATTTGATTCTTATTAAAGAAACCTCATAATGTTAAAATTCCCAAATCTATTATATTAAAAAAAAAGAGAATAACTTTGTTGTTAACTCCAGAGCTTTAGCTACATACATACATCTTTCTCCACATGCTCATAATATAATAGCAGTAGGATATGTACATTTAGAAGTTTTAATGTGTCCTAGAATGATATTTCCAAATTATCAACATTGTTATCCTCTTGTTCTTACAGGAGGTCAGGTCAAAATGTGCCTCTGTACATCTCTGTCTTTCCATGCTTTTCATCTTTTAAATTCTTCCCAATCATATTTCCTGTCTTCTAATTTGTCTTCACTTGGTCAGTCCAGCTTTCCCATGGTGCCTTTGACATTTAGATTAAGCATTCATAGTGGCAATCTTTCCTTTTCCATTCTTTTGAGGAGTCCAAAATATTTTAATCTATTTTTCTCTAGATCAGTTGTTAATTATTCTATTTAATGTCTCCATAATGGATATAACTCCAGTAGAATAATGTTTATGAAGAATGGGTCATTTTGTATATCTTACCTCATAGTACATGTTTTCTTAAACATGGGAACTATAGTTTTCAAGAGGAAACATCCCTCCAATTTTCAACCAACTTATGTTGGTAAGATATACAAAAATGGCTCATTCTTCATGAATAAGAACCTCATAATGTTATTTCCCATATTTAACCATGAAAGAATAATATTTATCGGAATGAAATACATCAGGAACATTGTCCCTAGCATCTCCAAAGTAGATGTGAAAGCCTAGCAAGAAACCTGAATGAGTAATGTGAAGGAGATCCAGCAATGCCATGTTGGATCTATCAAGTCAATGCAGTGGTGAATGACGGAAGTGCTTTCAAAAATAAAATAGTCTCAGAGAAAAGAGTAATAAATGAAGATAGAATGCCAAAGAAAATGGTATACATGACCAGCCTCACCATCTCGTGGCCGGAGCTACTAACTACAGTTCATGAGATCTTAGGTTCAATTTCTACTGACCATAGAAATTTTTCCTTAACTCTCAAAGCCAATCTAATTGGTGCACAGTTCTTAAAGGGATCCTTTAGCTACCATGTTCCGATTAAATTATGAAATTATTTGTATGGTTGTCCATAACCTGGAATTTATTTTAGGTTTAAGGACTCTCCTAGTGCTTCATTATCATATATCAGCCATCATGTAAATGGAGTAACATAACCCCACTTTCCAGGCTCCAACTTCAGAGAAGGATTACAATTCAGTCAATACCAGGAGAGGATGCCAGAAATGTCATAAGACAACCTGTTGGCATTGGACAAAAAGAAGTTCCAAATTTGATCTATAAATTGTGTAGATTTTTTCTGAACATAGCTATGTTTCCTTTTTTTGAAAGTAAATTAAACTCCTCCTTTATGCAATGCTAATGTACAATTGTTCAATTTCTAAGCTGCTTGACACACAACATTTTCAATTCTTGTGCACACCCGGTGAAATTATTTAGGTCTACTACATTCCCATTGGATTATGGAGACCTCCACTCCTCGTCCCTTTAATTTGTTGATATGTGTATCGCCTGGGACTTTCACCGGTGCTTTTCATTATATACATGAATAAATTAATAAATGAATGGAGGAAAACACGAGGATATATACCCATCAATAGGAACCTCAAACTCGATGCTATTCTTTTTGCAGACGATTCAGCTCTTCTGGCACTTTCCAAAAATGATTTGCAACGATCAATTTATAATTTACAAAAAATAGGTGCCAAATTTAATATGGAAATATCAATTAACAAAACTAAAATTATGACATTTCATGGGAAGGACCCCATACAAAGTAAAATCTGTCTCCAGAATAAAATTTTAGAGAGATCTAATCAATTTAAATATCTTGGATATTATCTCTCTATCTGGGATGAAAAGGATATCCCTGAAAAAGTTACTAGTTATAATAAAAGTTTAGGAATTATTAATCAAGTTATGAAACCATCCCTTGTACAAAAAAACACCAGACTACGTTTATATAACACTTTGGCTAGACCAGTGTTGACCTATGGTAGTGAAGCATGGACACTAAAAAAACAACATGAAAGCAGAATAACGGCTTGTGAAATGAGATTCATGGGCAGAACAGCGGGTTACACCAGATGGGATCGGAAAAGGAACACCGATATCTTAAAAGAATTGAAGATTACGCCAATTTTGGAATATACGAGGGCGGATCGGAAAGTAACGCACAATAATTTTTTTCTGCCTTGGTATTGCAGCTAGAATGTTGAAATTTCACAGAGATATAGTTTGAAGTTTTCACTACAGATGGTATTTTTTTCTCAGGTGCACCTCTTGCGAGAGAAGCTTGAACTATGCAACAAAGATGGCGCGCATGCTACAGTCGTCCACCTGTGAGGAACGGAGAAGTGTTGTTCGATTTTTGTGGGCCAAAGAGCATAAACCCAGTGAAATTCACAGGGACATGCGTGGCGTGTATAGCAATGTCTCCAGGTGGTGCACATTCTTCCAAGAGGGACGCGTGAACCTGGTTCTCCAGTAAAGAAAAAAATTCAAAGTGACTCAATCTGCCAGGAAAGTGCTTGTGACAGTGTTCTGGGATATGCATGGTGTTTTATTGGTGGACTTTGCTGAACACGGGACCACTGTGAATGCTGCGGTCTACATTAAAACTTTGGTGAAGTTGCGTCGTGCCATTCGTGACAAACGTCACAATATTAACGTTAAACTTCTTCATGACAATGCTCGCCCCATGTTGCTGCTGTCGTTCGTCAGAAAATCGCCGAATTTGGTTGGGAGGTGCTCCAGCATCCACCATACAGTCCGGATCTTGCACCATCGGACTTTCATCTGTTTGGTCCCATGAAGAAATTCCTGGCCGTCAAACGCTTTGAGACAGATGTGGAAGTGAAATCAGCAGTGCGAAGATGGCTACACTCCAACCAAACGGACTTCTACGAACAGGGCATATTGAAACTGGTAACACGATGGGAAAAATGTGTTGAGAAAGTTGGTGACTATGTCGAAAAGTAGGTAAAAGATGTAAGTTCATTTGTGATTTTTTCCTTTTTTTTACTATTAAACTTTTTTAAAAAAAAATATTGTGCGTTACTTTCCGATCCGCCCTCGTATTAAACAGTACCAACTAAATTGGAAACACCATCTTGAAAGAATGAGTTCAAATCGGATCCCCAAAGCTGTTTATAATTATATACCAAGAGGACGAAGATCACTGGGCCGTCCTATGAAACGCTGGAGGGAAAATTTTCTATAGGATCGTAACAGGCCTTGGCCTAATACTTGGAAGGAAGAAGAAGAAGAAGTGTATCGCATGATAAAATATTTTAAAAATTCAACATTTTTCAGGATGTTTTTATTTTAAATATAACATTTCTCACTGAATGACAAATTATATTTGAAAAAAACATTTTTTATACTTACACTGGAGTTTTCTCTGGTTTTATACACCAATGCTCTTGCCAGCTAAGCTATCTAGGCATCCAATCTAAACAAAAATTTTTCTCTTATTTATACAATTCCTGAGCTTCAAAGGTTATGAACCTGTGTTGAACAAAGGTTCATAGGATTTGGTGCTCAGGAATTGTGTAAATAAGAGAAAAATTCTAGTTGGCAAGAGCATTGGTATATAAAAAACAGATACCTTGGGTTCGAACCTCAATGTAGGTGTAAATTTTTCTCTTCTAATATATTGCAAGATTTTATTTGAAGATGAAAATATATGCCTAAATCTATGCTACCAATTGCTTAGCGGTCAGAGTACTGGTGTACAGAACCAGGTACATCGGGTTCAAATCCTGATTCAGGCATATGTTTTTCTCTTCAAATAAAATTTGTCTTTTGGTAAGAAGTGATAAATTTAATATTTAAGATCAAATATTTCAGGATGCTTGTTCATATAGTGTGTAATTTAGTGGAATAGAAATAAAATAATTATTATGAGGTGAGGTGTTAAATTCTAATTCAATTATTAATAGAAATATGAATTGGAAACTTTACACCTCACCTCATAAAATGGGACCATTTCATCTGGACATATTTAGAGATGATTTTCCCCATTCTCAACTAAATTCCAATATGTAAAGTTTACAATTCGTATTTATTTATTTTTTTTCTGTTGATATTTACCTCATAGTGTCACTTCCCATGAATGCTTTATAACTATAAATTGTATAAAAGTTTTCATAACATTTAGTGATATTCTTTTGTGAGATCTTTGGATTATACCAATAGCCTATTGATATCTATTGTGTGTAGCATCTTTTTGTAGAAATTCATTGATATTAATTTTTAATTATTTATAAATTGAAGGTTGATGGTTAAATGTATTTTGTAACTCAATAAGTTATTTAATAAATTAATTATTTTTAACCCGTCAGCGTGGAGGTACGTGATATGTATGCAGGTTGAATTCTTCAGATGGTGCAGTGTTATGTAATGTGTACGCTAACTGCACACACTGCTTTAAACTGTTATTATGATCTTTGTGTTTACATTAACTACTTCTCATTTACATAACTTTTATGTAGAGACTTCAAAGTTTCTATTAGTGCATATATTAAAAGATGATGGCCCTGAGTAACAACTTAAAATAATTTTATATTGGCATTCATTCTTGCGGCCTCAGACATTTTTCTTATATTTATAACTTGATAAAGGATTTCTTATAAAAAATAAATTTGCCATTTTTTTTGTAGATTAGCTTGTCTATCAAATTGACTCTATTTTCAAATCTCTTCATTTTTAACAATATTCAGTACATATAAAGGCCCAACAAAGTTGTTTTCGATTTACGCTCTAGTACAGTACCTCAACAGTAAATTTCAGATGATATATATATTTTTTTTTTTTTCAATTGACGATACTCTTATGTTATGGAAAGGTAGTTACTGAACTTTTATAGGAATAAATCATTATGAGGTTTAATGTAAGATAAATTCAAATGTTTCATACCTCTCCTCATAATTAATCTTTTAAGTAGATCGCGATTTCGGGTTCATGACAAACCCATCCTCAGTACCATTTTGCCAATAGTTACTATTCACTCAGTATCTAAAAGGTTTTACCTTTTCCCACTACAGGCCTTAGGAGCTCCTTGGGATATTAGGAGGTTAAGGCTCCCATTTTTTCTAGACTATCGGCACTTGATGTAAGCTGGGTTTTTTCTCTCCCTGACGGCCCATAACAAGCATCTGGTACACATTTCAGTTAGAGGCTGAGTCGACCCCGGGGTCACAGTGCTGCCTGAAGGTTTGGTTCAGTTTAAAAATCCTGACTCACCGGGACTCGAACCCTCGATCTTCTGGCTTGTAGCGTGTTGATCTTTCAAATCCACAACTCCCATTAAGTTATTATAGTCACATATCATCAACTGGTTTCACCTTGGAATCCAGAAGAAAGACAGATTGAAATTTAGGGTTGATGAAGGTCTTTTAGCACAACAGGGACCATGTGTAGAAAGAAAATTTTCTGAAGATGCACGACCTAAAATAGTGTTTCCAGAGTGTTAGAAAGACACATTTGGAGAAGACTGCCCCTTCAGGAAAGAAGGTCAACCCATAAAAGCAATGTGTTTGTAATAAACATGAACAAAGTAAACATAAGGGGAAAAATCTACTAATTGGTGCCCAGAGTGTCAAACTGGTTTACGCTTTGAAGATTTATCATAAGTAATGCCACGAGTGATTTCCAAATTATCAATAAATTCATGACTCACGAAGTGAGGAGTGAATTTATCTAGAGAATTTGGAAATCAAGAGTGGCATTTGTTAGGACTATTTAACGAATAAATTAAGCTGTATGCTCACAAATCATTATTTAAGTATAGTTATTTTAAAATATTTATATATTTAATGTAAACGGCGATGTTTGAAAACAAATGAGAAACGATTGGTACGCTTCATTTGCTTCTTTTGTTCGATCACTGCAACCAGATCATAATATTATTTATTGCCAAAAGATCACAATGTTGTAAGAATGCACCCTAGTGGAGAAATTTATAACCAACGTTATAGGTATTAATTAATTTTGGATGTCCTATGATGTAAATATGTCAATTATATTTTTCTGTGTAATTTCCTGGAAAATAATTTGTTTAAGAAAGTGCAAACAGTGGTTTCTTTTTTTTTTGTGGTATAATCAATTGTTGCTAATGTTTTTATATTATCTCTCGTATGTACTACGTGTTGACATTCATGCACTATGTATATATATATATATATAATCTGGTAGCCGTATTTCTTAGAGAGTCAGTCACTACAAAATAATGCTATGACCTATTCAGAATGTTAAAAAGGAGGTGCTTTCTTTATTATGATAAACTTTAGTTGGTAAATTTTAGGTGAAACACGACTGTGATTGGTTGTAAATAAAAAAATCATTGAAATGTGATTGGTCATTGATTCACATTTGGGGCATGAGTTAAATAGTCACACCAAACTAATTTCTGAAGCCCATTGTGTTGTTTTTTTTTGAAGACCCTTCTTTTGTGTAAATATTTAATTGTGTTGTAAAGGAAGTGGCAGTTCTCTGAATTCTTTGAATAAATCCTAGTGCAATTCACTGTGTTATTTATGTAAAAACCTTACAAATAGGGCCTATTTCAACTGTGGCACAACAATCATCAATAAGTGTACATATGCAGAGATATTGTTTATTTTTTATTATTTCACTCACCTCATACTTCATAATTCATAGCAGACCCTGGGTTTCTTCACATCTTTTGTGACATTCTCAATGCTGCGTCACGTTCACAACTGACGTCCAACGGCCTTCTATCCTGCAGACTGACCTCCGCGCCATCTGGTGGCCGACCGAAGAATTTCCAAATCAGTCCTCTCTCCTTATAACCGGGTATTTCAAAATTCATAGTTGTATTTTCATTCTTGCATATGTAAATTTTTTCCCAAATTGTGAGTTCCTTCGGTTTTTCCAATTGTTTAAGTAATTTTGTTTTGGTTTCTATTCTATGTTTTTCTGACCAGGCATGTGCAGCTATTGCAGATTTTTCGGTTTCTCCATTTTTAACATTTCTGAGGTGTTCTTTTAATCTTGTATTTAGATTCCTTTTTGTTTTTCCTATGTATATCTTTTCACAATCTTTACAATTAATTTGATAAATTCCCAATTTTTTGCAGTCTTCAATCTTTTCATTTTTGTTGGTTTTTATTAAATTACCTAAGCTGTAATCATTTTTCGGTGCTAATTTAATGTTGAATTTGTTGAAAATTTTTTTGAAACTTGTCAAATACCAAAGGATGGTATGTGAACTTCTTGAATTTTTTGCCTATATTTTTATCTGTCTGAAGAGTACTTTCATTGATGACTTTTTGTTCTTTGAATTTATTTATTTTCTTGTGTATCATCTTCTTTTGAAAACCATTATCCTTCGCAATTTTTATGATGTGTTCTTTCTCTTTATTGTAATTTTCTTTGCTCATGGGGACATTCACAAGTCTGTGTGTTAAACTATTAAATACTGCCTGTTTGTGCGAAAAATAGTTAAATCCAGTAGCTTTTATATAATTGTCGATGTGAGTTTCTTTTCTGTAGATTCCAAATTCTATTTTCTTTTTTTCTTCATTCCTAATCAATTTAAGGTCTAAAAATGGTATTTCATGATTATTTTCTATTTCCATTGTAAATTTGATTGTTTTATTTTGAATATTTAACAGTTTAATGGCATCTTCTAATTGTTTCTCTTTTACTATTGCTATGATATCATCTACATATCTTCTCCAAAATTTGAACATCAAAGGATGTGCTTTGGTTACATGACATTCAAAGTTTCCCCATAAACATGTCTGCTAAGAATGGTGATAATGGATTTCCCATTGCGAGTCCTGATTTTTGTCTAAAGTATTTTCCTCTAAAGGTGAAGAACATTTGATTTAAGCATAATTTTGTTAGTTTTATGTATTCTTTAACGCTATCATCATCTAATTTGTTTTCTTTCAACCATTTTTCTAAAATTTTCAAAGTTGTGTCAGTCGGGATGTTTGTGAATAATGAAGTAACATCAAATGAGACCAATCTTTCTGAAGGTTCTATTTCTACATTTTCTAATTTCTCAACTAATTGGTAAGAATTTTCTACTGCTAAATTTTCAAATTTTTCCATACCTTTAAATTTATTGTTAAGCCATTTGGATATGTTTTATGTTGGTGAGTTGATATTGTTGATGATAGGTCTCATTTTCTTTCCGTCTTTGCAGAGATGTTATGTGAGAACCATAATAAATGAAATATAATAGTAGTAGAGTAGTAGTAGTCTAATGCCCATTAGCTTGGATGTGTTCCATTTGCTTTCTTGCTTCCCAATAGAGTCCTGACATCTTCAGAGCCTCACAGCTAGCTAGATGATCTTTGTTCATGGTAGTGTTATTGTTGGCACAGGATACAGTTTGGAGAGTTGAAGATTCCAATTTTATGGAGGTGTGCTGCCAGGTAGCCATGGCCTGTTAACAGTCTGAATGTTCCTACTGCTTCGTGTCTTGGTTGTTCAAGTATTAAGTTTTTATTCTGCGAGATAGCTGCCCATGGTTTCTCATTACTTTGTGATTTGAAGTGCTCCATCAGTTCTTTCTGGAAATTTCTTTTAATTATAATTTTTGCAGAATGGTAGGGCAGGGATTGATTTGTTTTCTGTAAAATTTTGGTGCCCTTTTTTTGCTAAAAGATCTGCCATTTCATTTCCATGTACCCTGCAATGAGAGGGGATCAATTGAAGCTGGATAATTTTATTTTGTTTGGTCAATAATCTTATGATCTTTTTTATTTCCAACACTTTTCTGGAGATTGGAGAGTTATATGTTGTTATAGCTTGTAAAGGGAGAAGTTATATAGTATCCTCCTGGAGTTTGGAATTCCTAAAAAGTTAGTTAGACTTATACGAATGTGTCTAAATGGCACAAAGAGTAGGGTGCGTGTAGGCAAACAGTTTTCGGACACTTTTGAAATCCAGAATGGGTTGAAGCAAGGAGATGCACTATCTCCTCTACTATTTAATTTTGTACTAGAGCATGCCATTAA
Organism: Diploptera punctata; assembly: GCA_030220185.1. Lineage (NCBI taxonomy): Eukaryota > Metazoa > Arthropoda > Insecta > Blattodea > Blaberidae > Diploptera > Diploptera punctata. The sequence continues at coordinate 413,068 of JASPKZ010007432.1, read as the reverse complement.
ATCTTTAGAGATTGAAGAAGGCTTAGAACTCAATGGTATTAATAAGCTGTTAGTTTATGCTGATGATGTAGTATTATTGGCCGATAGTGAGGAGATACTAAAGGACAACACGCACACACTATTGAGTAACACTAAGGAATTAGGACTGGAAGTAAATATCAATAAAACTAAATATATGGTCACACGTAGAAATACATTATATAATGGAAATGGACAGCTAATTACAAATGAGGGAAATTTTGAGGAAGTGGCTGAATTCAAATACCTAGGAACAATAATCACAAATAGGAATGAGATGCACAAAGAAATTAAACATAGGCTCAATTCTGGAAATGCGTGCTATTATGCATTGCAGAGACTTTTGATGTCCCAACTCCTTTCAAAAAATGTTAAGCTGAAAATATATAAAACTATTATATTACCAGTTATATTACATGGGTGCGAAACATGGACTCTTACTTTAAGGGAGGAAATGAGATTAAGAGTTTTTGAGAATAAAGTTCTTAGGAAAATTTTTGGACCAAAGAGAGATGAACAGACAGGTGAATGGAGAAGACTACATAACAATGAACTACATGGTCTTTATAGGAAGCCAGATATAATAAGAACAGTTAAGTCTCGTAGATTGCGATGGGCAGGACATGTTGCACGTATGGGTAATGAGAGACTTGCATGGAGGCTTCTTGTTGGAAAGCCAGAGGGAAAACGCCCAGTTGGTAGACCAAGAATGAGGTGGGAGAATAGCATTAACTATGATTTGAGGGAAGTAGATTATACAGGGAATGATTGGAAAGCATTAGCTCAGGATAGGGATGTATGGAGAGCTTATGTCCGCGTGGTCATGAATCTACGGGTTCGATAGTGCCAGTGAGTAAGTAAATAAGTATAGCTTGTAAAGCTGATGTTGAATCACTTAGTACAACTGCTCTCTGAAATGTATTTATTCTGTAGAGGAGTTGTGTTAGTGCTAACTCTATTGGCTGAATTTCTCCATCGAAGTGTGTGTATTTTTTTCCTACTGCAACATAGAAGCTAAACAGTTTTGAGTAAATTCCAGCTCCGTCTTCTATTTCCATTCTGGATCCATCTGTATAGATACGTACCCATTGTGGTTCAGGATATAGGCTGTGAATGGTTTCCAATGTGATTTGTTTTAGTTCATCTGGGGTCATTTCACTTTTTAAAACATGTTTGATTAAATTTGTGTTAAAAGCAATATCTATATCTTCCAGATGTGATACTGGTAAGAGAAGTTTTTCTGGATTTTGATTTGGGTTATACTGTTTTTGTAGTTTGATTGCTTTCTGTATGAAGCCATATTGAGTTTTAAGGTTTCTCTTTCTGTCTTTATAGTTTATCCAGTAGTTATCATGTGGGATTCTTATTAATTTTTCATACTGTATTAAAGCCTGTTTGTGAATCTGATGGGCTATTGGATTATTTTCAGTAAGTATCTGCATTGCAGTTATGGGTGTAGATTTGGCTGCACCTGTTATCAGTCGTAAGGCATTATTCTGGGTTACTTCTTATTTGTTTAGGGTATTATTGTTACAGGTGATCAAGGCTTCACTTCCGTATAGTAATATAGGTTTTATGTATGTCTTGTATGTATTATTTAATACGGACCTACAACATCCCCATTTTGTTCTTGCTAATCTCTTTAAAATGTTGCATCTTTTGTTCACCTTTTCTGTTGTAGCTTTAACATGATATTCCCATTTCATTTTTGTATCAAATTGTATACCTAGATATTTAACATAATCTTGATGTTGTATGTTTTGAACATTGATTTTGATGCAGAGCTCTGATAGTGTATGTGCTAATGAAAATATCTTATAACAGGTTTTGTTAGTATTAATTTTCATGCAGTTATCCCTGCACCACTGTTCCAGTGAGGCAATGGCTTTATTTATTTGTGGGGTTAGTTTATGTAGTAGATATTTAGGTGTGGTTGTCCAAATTGTTAAGTCATCAGCATAGAGTGTACAGTTAATGTTTTCATTTTTACTTAACTCTAATGGTAAGTCATTTATCATAATATTAAATAGTGTTGGGCTAAGTACTGAGCCTTGAGGGAGGCCTATTTTTGTTTGTTTATATTTTGATATTACATTACCATATTTTTTTTGTGCAGAATCTTTGATTAATAAAGCTGTAGATCCATTTTAGCATGTTACCATTAATATTTGGTTTCATGATTCTGTCCATAACTTTTAGTTTCCAAACTGATCCAAAAGCATCTTCAAAGTCCACGAAGACTGCTGCAACTGTTTTATGTACATCTAATTAGTCTTTGATTTCTTGACTTAGTTTTAGGGCTTGTTCTGTTGTGGAGTGGTGTGTTCGAAATCCAGCTTGGGCTGGTGATATTAAATTATTTTTTTCTAAGTACCATGTAGGTCTTGCTTGAACCATTCATTCCATTGTTTTAGACAATGTGCTTGTTAGTGAGATTGAGCGGTAGCTAGATATATTGTCAGCAGGTTTATTTGCTTTCAAAATTGGGGTTATTATAGCTTTTTTTCATGTTGAGGGTACATTTGTGTTCCAGATTTGATTGATAAGATTAAGGCAAATGGTCAGTGCCTTAGGTCCTAAATGTTTAAGAAATTCTGCAAAGATATGATCAGGTCCTGGTTGTTTTTTGTTTTTTAATTTAGTTATAGAGCGCTTCAATTCTTGTATAGTGAAATCAGTGTTGAATATGCTATCCTTGTTTATAATTTTGGTTTGTTGTTTTAGGTTCTGTTTAATTTGTTTTTCTTCTTTTTTGTGTGTCTTAGTTTTACTATTCTTTCTAGCAAATGTTTGGTGAAGGCTTCACTAATTTTATGGTCGTCAGTTAGGGTTTTATTAAATAATTTCAATGGTTTTCTATTTAGCATTCTTCTATTGTTGTTTAGGGTTGATATGTAATTATGTACTTTTGTGCTATTGTTTCTGTAGTCCAGATTTTCATCAAATTTCTGGAAGCATTGTTCTTTTGAAGATAATATTTCTTTTTTCATTTGGGCTGCTTTTTTTTCTCCAAACTTGTACATCTGTTGTTTGCTTTGTTTGTTCAGCTATTTCCTTGCATTATCTCTTTTTTTTAGTTCCATAAGTCTTTTTGTCCAAAATGGTTTATAGTTATATAGTTTTCCTCTAGGGATGTATTTTTTTGCTGTTTTTGAAACTATATCACAGAATTTTTTACAGTTTTTGTCAGGAGCTGTTTCTTTGAAGTTGAATGTTATATTTGGAAGGTCATTTTAAATATTATATTAACAGTTCACCATAAACGAATTGCAAAAACATTTAAATTTCTCAAGATATTGCCATTTAAATGCATTAATGGAATACTCGCAATGAACTGCTGAATTTAAATCCCCGTGAACTCTCCTCCCACAGTAGGGTACGGCTGGTCATGTAACTGCACCTGCTCTGAGGGTTTTTTTAGAAAATTTTTCATAGTTCCATATATGCACCTGGTTAGTTATATAATTTTGTGAATAAAATTGATGGAGCATAGTTTTATGATATTGATAGACTCAAAAGATGTAGTAAAACTGTAGCTTTACAATGGATACCTGGACACAGGAGAATTCTGGGAAATGGATATGTTGATTCACTAGCCAAAAGGATCAGGAATTATACAAACAAGAAATATCCTTGAACTACATAGGAAATATCACTTTGAGGTTTTTTTTCTTCTTCTTCCTTTTATGTGATAGAACTTGGAGTCTGTTACTGTCTCAATCTAATGTTTGAAGGGTCTGCCCAAAGATCTCTTGCCTGGTGGCTGGTAATTTAAAATTTGACATGGTATTCTTGTTCTGCTCATTCTTCTTACATGAGATTTCCAGTTGTTTCTATATTTTTGTACATATTCCATGATTGATTCTGTTTGTAATTCTTTGAGAATCTCAGCATTTCTTTTGTTGTCTGTGAGGTATTTTTTTAAAATTTAAAATAAATTCTTTATCACCTCACCTCATATTTCTGTCTTCCAATTAGACCGGTTTTGAAACCTTATCAGTTTCATCTTCAGTAATTCCACGACAGCCTTAGAAGACAGGATATTAGGTGAGGTGTAAAGAATTTATTTAAAATTTTAAGAAATATCCCATTATAAAGAGATCATCATCATCTGCCTTTCAAGTATTAGGCCCAGTGGCCTGTTATGGTCTCCCACCATCTCCGAAAAGGTCGACCCACAGATCTTCTGCCTCGAGGAATGTAGTGAAGAATTTGTTTTGGTATTCTGTGACGATCCATGCGCTGAATATGGGCTAGCCAATTGTTTCTATATTCTTGGAGGTATTCAGATATAGGTACGATGTTTAACTCTCTGGCTATTGTTGAATTTCTTTGGTGGTCTGCAGTTTGTCGCAGAAATTTCATCTCCGTGGCTATAATATGACGGTCATCCTGAGTTCTGATGGTCCAAGCTTCACTGCCATAACAGATTATGGGTCTAGCGAGAACTTTATAGATTTTCATTCTTGTGTGTCTCTGCATTTTTGATGGTTTAAAAACTTGGTTGATAATTCTTAAAGCTCTATTATAGTTTTGTATTTTAAAGGATATATCACATTCCTCATTATAAGTTAGATTATATCCTAAGTATTTAAATGAATTTACTTGCTCTAATATTGAATTCTGAATACAAATTTTACTTCTTACTGGGAATTTCCCTTGAAAGGCCATAACTTTAGATTTTGTTGTTGATATTTCCATGTTAAATCGTTGGGCTATTATATTAAGATGATGAGTGGAATATTGTAAAGAGATTGAAGTGGTAAAATACACTTCACCTCAGATTTTGCTCTTTTGCTTAAAACAGTCCACCAAAAGACTTTCCAGGTAAGAAAAACAAAATATGCGGTGGTGTGTAAGCCTAGATTACTGATATTACTCTAAATAAATTATCTCATATCATTACTTCCTATCAGTTATTTTGAGAATAAAATATCCAAATACTCAATGAAATAATTAATTTGAATCTTGGCATCATATCTCATAAATTGTTGTATTCTAAAGAACATATTTCAATATGCATTGCATATCCTCATCAGTTCTTTCAGACTGTTGAATTTTTGGTGGCTGATCTTGGATGCCAACTTCTCCTCCATCTTTGTAAAAGTATCTGAAAACTGTTTGCCTACCCACACCCTATTCCTTGTGCCATTTAGACATATTCACATAAGTCCAACTTAATTTTTAAGATATTTTTAATTTCAGCAGGATACTATACAACTTCTCTCTCTTAATTGAATTGTAGCTTTTTTGAAGTCTACATGTACTTAATGTACAGAGCCATCATATTCCCATTTCTATTCTATAATCTGTCTTATACTAAATACCCTATCTATTGTAGGTCCATTTTCTCTAAATACATAATGATGATCACCTATTATGTCATCAATTTAAGGAGTAAGCCTGGATACTAATTTATCTGTTAGAATTTTGCACATCAAAAAGACCTGTATAGGTTTGATCTTAGTCAATCACCTTTATGTCTTTAACTTTTACGGGAATTAATCACTATGAGGTTTAATTTATGATATAATTACATGTTTCCTACCTCTCCTCAAATAAATCTTTTAAGTAGATCGTGATTTTGAGACCATAACGGTGTCATCTTCAGTACAATCTTGGCGACTGATGTTATGTTGATCGGAAGAAACACTTCTTCTTCCCTTTGTTGGTGGAGGAGAAGTGTTTTCTTCCGATTGACATAACATCAGTCGTCAAGATTGTACTGAAGATGACACCGTTATGGTCTCAAAATCGCGATTTACTTAGAAGATTTATATGAGGAGAGATAAGAAACATTTAATTTTATCAACCTTTATGTCTACTTTGTCAACACTCTGAAGAAACACTTGGAATGGTCAGAAGAACTACCAAACATCCAAAGATTTAATATCAACATGAACACTTTATTAAACAACATCTATTGGAAAGTAGTAGAATATCTTTATAGAATCAATACTAGTAAAATTCATATCAAATTCTGTTGAGGTGAAGTCATATGATGAAAGTTAAAAATTAAAATGTACCTGGTCATCGAATGAACACAATTGAAAATACTCTCACGATAATCCACCGAGAAAACATTCCAGCTAGGATAAATATATTTGAAGACCTCAAAATTATAAAGGAAACAAACAACACCTCACTTCTTAATGAGAATGCACCCCAGTCAAACTCATTATACAAGATCGTCAAAAACAAGTCAGTTGCTGCTACAAACAGTTGGAGTATACATCACCATACACAACAATGAGTAGCGGAAGCTTAACCTGCCGAAGATGGAAGATAATTTCTGAAAGTGCTCCAGTTAATTTTATATACAATCTTTACAGAAGACAATGTGTCATCAGAGAAAAATCTGGGAACACATAACAAGGAAGAAAAAAGGAATTTTGAATGTAGTTGAAAGCAATGAATTGTAACAATCAATTCTTTCTATTAATTTGAAAGAGTCTCTTTTTCCCAAATCATACTAAGCAACCAGCGTATCTTGTCCATCAGTTTTCTCCCTTCAGTTTACAAGTTCTGCTAGAATTTCATTTGAACTTGATACTATACAATAATTTCAATCTCTAATGTGCTCAGTTCTGTGAATAATATTAATGTGCTGTTTGTAAATCATCCTCTTCATTTTGCTGTTCTGCATGTATATTTAATAAATGATTCAAGTAATTTTTACAACCTTTTAATATATTCTTGAAATCTGCAACCATATACCCATTTTTATTCCTAAACACATTTTATCTAGCCTGAAACACTTTCCTTTCTATCCTAATTCTGTGATATAATTATTTGGTGTTGCTATTTTTGCATTCATTTTAAAATCATTAATCTTCTATCTCAATCATTCTCTCTTTATATTCTTTAAATACCTAGTGGTTTTCCATCTATTATTAGCCAAATATTGTTAACTTATTATAAATAAATAAAAATTCCTCAAAACTTCCTGCCCCCCCCCATATATCAACTGGTGTTCCAATAGTTTAAATTAAAACAATATTCTCTCTTTTTAATCCAAATTTTGTTTTTATATAAATAAATACTATAAAACCCCAATTAGTGCTATTTTTACAGGCATATAATATTGATGGAGTTGTTGAAATTTTTACTTTCCATTTGGTACAAGAGGGATGATGTTTACTAAATTTTCTGTTGAATTTTTAAACAGACTTTATATCCCTGTTTCAATTTTAAACAATTTTTCAATTATTAAAATTTTATTTATTTCAATTATCAAATAGTCCATTAAAATCCGTCAAAAACATGTATATGGATGAATATTTTCAGTGAAAATACAACCATTATCCAGACGTATGAGTCGTCTATATAGATTAAATATGACTTTCCCTATTTTATACATAACTAGCTAATACCTCACATGCATTGCTACGCCTAAATAAATGAAATATTAAAGGTTAATTAAATTGTGTGGTGTACACTGAGACTAACCAAAAGTGGTGGTTGCTAATCAGTTTTAAATAAGGATTTCAAGTAAACCTCCACTTCTAATTGTAGGATTTCGCTATTTTTTTTTATAATACTACCTCTTACTTATTTTAGGAATTCACACTATGGGATATATTCATTTAGGTAAAATTTTCTGAGGTGAGTGATAAAATTTGACCTAAATAAATACCTACCTCGTTTTATTTAAATAGGATATACCGAGTTTCATTGTGAAACATCGACAATTGTGACCACTAGAGCAATTTGTTTTAGAGGGTCCAATTGTGAATTTAAACCATCAGGGACCCACTCAAACAGACACAAAAAAATTTAATCAAAATCAGTTCAGTCATTTCGGCACTTTTTAATTTTGATTTCCGGTAAACCTTCACTTCTAATCGTAGGATTTTACTCATTTTTGGATCATACCTACCTCGGTTTATTTTAATACGATATACTAAGTTCGTTGTGGACCATCGAAAATGTGACTGCTAGAGCAATTTTTAAATTTTCACTTCAGGTGAACTCCTACACCTAATGGTTTTAGAGGGTCCCATTGTGAATTTAAACCATCCAGGAACCCACTCATATACACACAAAAAATTTAATCAAAATCGGTCCAGTCGTTTGGGCACTTTTTAATTTGAGTTTCTGGTAAACTTCCACTTCTAATTGTAGGATTTTACTCATTTTTCGATAATACCTACCTCGGTTTATTTTAATAGGATATACTGAGTTTTGTTGTGAAATATAAAAAATTGTGACTGCTAGAGCGATTTTTAAATTTTCACTTCAGATGAACTCCACCTAATGATTTTAGAGGGTTCAATTGTGAATATAAACCTTCCAGGACCCACTCAAACACACACAAAAAATGTCATCAAAATCAGCCCAGTCGTTTGGGCACTTTTAATTTGAGTTTCTGGTAAACCTCCACTTCTAATTCTAGGATTTTACTCATTTTTGGATAATACCTACCTTGGTTTATTTTAATAGGATATACTGAGTTTTGTTGTGAAACATAAAAAATTGTTATTTAACATTTTTCACTACTGTTATTTTAACACAGTTCTAATAATGAATCATATTGTAATATTATAATGATATTGTGAAAAGAAAAATTAATGTCTGAACCAGGAATCGAACCATGGACCTCTAGTTCTCCAGACTAGTGTGCAGCCCACTACACCATTCCAGACCTGACATAAACATTAACAATTCTTTCCACATATACAAATCTATAATTCTTGTTTCGTCCGCTGTCAGATAGGTGTCACAACCATCGCCAACAGCCAGCTTCGTTTAGAAGTATCTATATTTGAGAATTTTACACCACCACTTTTATAAGCAGTAAACGATGTTATTTAATATTTCACAATATCATTATAATATTATAATATGATCCATTATTGGGGCTGTGTTAAAATAACAGTATTGAAAAATATTAAATAACATTGTTTACTGCTTATAATAGTGGTGGTGTAAAATTCTCAAATATAGATACGTCTAAACGAATCTGGCTGTTGGCGATGGTTGTGACACCTACGTGACAGCAGACAAAACGAGAATTATAGATTTGTATATGTGGAAAGAATTGTTAAAGTTTATGTCAGGTTTGGAATGGTGTAGTGGGCTGCGCACTAGTCTGGAGAACTAGAGGTCCACAGTTCAATTCCTGGTTCAGACATTAATTTTTCTTTTCACAATATCATTATAATATTTTAAAAAATTGTGACCGCCAGAGCGATTTTTAAATTTTCACTGCAGATGAACTCCACCTAATGATTTTAGAGGGTTCAATTGTGAATCTAAACCTTCCAGGGACCCACTCAAACACACACAAAAATTTTCATCAAAATTGGTCCAGTCTTTTAGGAGGAGTTCAGTAACATACACACGTACAGAAGAATTATATATTTAAAAATGCAAAAAACAAAAATTATGGCATTTCAAGGTGTAGATCCTGCCAGAAGTAAAATTGTACTGGACATATAAATTTTGGAGCAGGTGAATATTATACATATCTAGGATGCAATATCTCATATGAAGAAGAAAAGGATGTAAATGCAAAAATATCTAAATTTTTAAGAATTTTAGGGTTAATAAATTCTATCTTCAAGCCACAGTTAGTCCAAAAGCATTCAAGACTGAAAGTGTATAAAACACTGTCTCTTCCAACTCTTTTGTATGGTAGCAAAGTATGGACGTTGAAACAGAAGGATATACAGAGACTTAGATCTGCTGAAATGAGATATCTTCGGAGGACTGCAGGATACACACTACTAGATCACAAAAAAAATGAAGACATCTTACAAGAATTACACATGGAATCTTTAGAAAACAAAATTTCTGATTATAAGTCAAGATGGATGCAACATGTTCATCGAATGGAAGATCACAGAATACCCAAACAAATGTTAAGATATCAACCTGCAGGAAGAAGAAGACCAGGACATCCATTCAAAAGACTTTTGGATGGTGTTTCTCTTGAGGCCGAAACAGGTAAACAAATGGCCTAAATTCGTGAATGTACTATGATGATGATGATGATGAAAATGCAAAAAAAAACTTTATTTAGTAAAGGTGCATTTTGGTTAACTCTTCTTGTTTAATAATATCAAAGAAATTGCCGATGCAGAGCGATTTAGTGCACTGTCTAGTAATTAAAGATTGTACACCACTACCTATCATAGACAATTAAAATTTTCAATTTTACCGAGTATGGAACCCAGGCCTGCTAATCAGTGAGTAAACATACAGCTAAGACAGAATTGGCATAACAGATTCACCTAAATGCCCTTTTTGCAATTTAAATGAAGATATGGAAAGAAACCATCTCCTCCGTTGTCCAGCTTTTGTAGAAGAGACCAGCCTTTCTGCTAAATATTGGAGTGCAAGAGAGCGAATGATTTCATTATCAAGTGCTCGACATTAGATACCAACCAACCAACCAACATACAGCTAAGAACTGTTGAGAAAGCTAGCATAAGGAATGCATGTCATAATACTAGAATCATAACATTTCTATGGCATGCATCTTAGTACTACATGTCCTGAAAATATTTGTCAGGTTTCTGGACGAATTAAACACAATCTTTATAAACACTGTAATGAAAATGAAACAATTTTAGTAACCACAACACATGGATGAATAAAACACAATCTTTATAAACACTGTAACAAAAATGAAACAATTTTAGTAACCACAACACGTGGATGAATAAAACACAATCTTTATAAACACTGTAACAAAAATGAAACAATTTTAGTAACCACAACACATGGATGAATAAAACACAATCTTTATAAACACTGTAACAAAAATGAAACAATTTTAGTAACCACAACACATGGATGAATAAAACACAATCTTTATAAACACTAACAAAAATGAAACAATTTTAGTAACCTCAACACATAGATTCATAACACGATCATGCAAGAAAAGAGCATAAGGTTTGTGTGAATGATTAATACAGTTCAATGCGTAGAACCACTTGCACCGGGGATTCACAGCGATAATAGCCTCCTCTCATCATGCACCACTTGGCTTCTTGTCAACACCTAGCTGTACCACCACCTGAGATAGTGAGCTGGACCAATTATAAAGTATAACTAGAATGAATTGGAAGTATCCACCTTATCCCTATATAAAAAATTGATAACATGTTTAGTTTGGTAGGTCAGAATATTCTCATAATTTATAAAGGTAGTTGTGTATTTCCATATGCATATTATGAATATTTCAATATTAAATGAATGATGATAAAGAGAAAGATTAAAAGGTGAAACTGATATCCAGTTTTAGAATGGTAGGTCATGATATTACTTAATTTATACTGACTATTTAACTCATGCCACAAATGCTAGTCAATGACCAATCACGTTTCAATGAATGTTGTTTTACAACCAATGACAATCGTGTTTCACCTCGCTCTTTATCAATTTCTCTTTATCAGCTCCTGCTTTTGTAATAAAGAAAGCTCCTCCTTTTAATGTTCTGAACAGGACAGAACATTATTTTCTCCAACAAATACATTGAATATAGCAAATAATGAACAGATTCCTTGATTTTACTGAATTGTTTACTAAAAAAATTAATGAATAACCCGTAATGTTGATTATGATATATAGTTTGATGTGTTTCATTATTTCTCCACTTGGGTACATTCTTACAATATTGCGATCTTATTTGACAATAAATAATATTATCTAGTTGCAGTGAATGAACATAACCTCACATTTCTGATTTGTTTTCAAACATCACCGTTTACATTAAATACATAAATATTTTAAAATAACTATAGTTAAACAATGATTTGTGAGTATACAGCTTAATTTTATTCGTTAAATAGTCCTAACAAATGCCACTCTTGATTTCCAAATTATCTAGATAAATTCACTTCGTGAGTCGTGAATTTATCGATAATTTGGAAATCACTCGTGGCATTACTTATGATTGTTACATAATGATTTTCTTGACTACTCCTGTTATTCCTGGGAGAAACATAGGGTATCAGTAAAGTTATCCATGTGCTTCCAATATTGGCTAATCATTTCACCTATCTCCAGCTTTTCTGCTCTTTTGAGCCTCCTCTTCAATAGTTCTTCTTCATGTTATTCTGAAACAACCTCTGCGTGTGTGTGTCTCTCTCCCTCCCCCTGAGAATTCGAATCAAATGTGTTCCTTTCAAGAGATGAAATTGGTAATTTATTCTTAAGTAGATTTCAACGGAGAAATCATTCCAATTGAAACTACACCTACAAAACATTTTCTACAGGACAAATATCCAACAAAAAGTGGTCATACTAACAGACTCCAAAGCAGCAATTGAATCCATATGCTTTCATTATACAACATCCCCCCAATATGCAAAATATCAGATCAATAATCAAAATCCTTATATTAAGACTACAGTGAATAATATTACAATGGATTACAGCCCATTGGTAATGAAATTGCTGATACGCTTGCCAAAAAGGGAAACAGAATACTCTATAACCATATAAGAAACAAGATCTAGTATCTAAAATCAGAGACGTAAAACATCAGAACGACTTAAAAGCACAACAAATAACAAATGAAAAACTAGAGGGAAATGCACAAAGAAATTAAACATAGGCTCAATTCTGGAAATTCGTGCTATTATGCATTGCAGAGACTCTTGAGTCCCAACTCCTTTCAAAAAACATTAAACTGAAAATATATAAAACTATTATTCTACCAGTTATGTTATATGGGTGCGAAACATGGACTCTTACTTTAAGGGAGGAAAGGAGATTACAAGTATTTGAGAATAAAGTACTTAGGAAAATTTTTGGACCAAAGAGAGATGAACAGATAGGTGAATGGAGAAGACTACATAACAATGAACTACATGGTCTTTATAGGAAGCCAGATATAATAAGAACAGTTAAGTCTCGTAGACTGCGATGGGCAGGACATGTTGCACATATGGGGAATGAAAGACTTGCATGGAAGCTTCTTGTAGGAAAGCCAGAGGGAAAACGCCCAGTTGGTAGACCAAGAATGAGGTGGGAGAATAACATTAACTATGATTTGAGGGAAGTAGATTATACAGGGAATAATTGGAAAGCATTAGCTCAGGATAGGGATGTATGGAGAGCTTATGTCTGCACGGCCATGAACCTACGGGTTCGATAGTGCCAGTGAGTAAGTAAGTAAGTAAGAGGGAAAACTCTATGCAAATATTCACCAACAATCTCACATCCTGACAATGCCAAGAAAGTCTGCTGTGGCCACATTCTGACTGTTCACTGGTCACCATTACCTACTTTGATCATCTCCTCAAGTTGGGAATCGTGAACAATATTCAGTGTTGCATATGCAATGAAGATCAAGTACTCAACCAAGAACATCTTCTGATGTGCAAGGGACAGGAGAAAACAGCTCAACCAAGAAATTATAGGTCTCTATTGTGAAGCAAGAGAAAGAATGGCGCAAGTCAACTAACACTCATCACCATTTGACAACATCAACAATTCTTAATTAGATGTTGAATTGTCTCCATGTTTCACATCCATATAGTTGGATGGATTTAACTATACCTCGCCTCAAATTTTGTTTTCTCACTTGGAAATGTTTCAGCGCATACTTTCCTCATTTTCAGTCAGAAACTGACTGCTGTGTTTAGCATTAGAAATTTTGTATTTTCTCTTCCTCTGGTGGTGGGCAGATGAACCTCACAATTAAATCCTTTTCTCTGGAAACTTAAAAATTCATTATTTTGTGTCTATTCCTTTGAATAATGTTTTGATTTCTAAGAATAATAAATAATAGATTGAGAAACATAACAGAAGTAATAATAAATGAAAATCAAAGTGAATTCAGAAAGGGAAGGTCATGTATAGACAATGTCTTTACACTGAAACAACTCATAGAAAAGAGAAGAGAACATAACTTAGAAACTCACATAGGATTTATAGATTTGGATAAGGCCTTCGATCGAGTAAACAGACAAAAATTATGGGAAATATTACGAATGAAAGGATACCCGCTGTGCCTTGTTGAAACAATAAAGAAATTATATGAAGACACATATAATTATAGATACCGGATTCAAAAGAACAGATACAATCAAAACAAATACTGGATTACGACAAGGATGTAGTTTATCACCCACTTTGTTTAATATATATATATATATATATATATAGACGATATTTTAAATAAATGGAAAGTTTTAGTAAATCCAGGAATAAGAATGGATAATAAATAATCTTCTATTTGCTGACGATGTAATCATAATACAGAAAAATGAAGACGACTTACAGAAATCAATGCATGCATTAAATGAAATATGTAAATTATACGATCTAAAGATTTCTGTAAGGAAAACGAAGACCATGGCTTTTAGAGGAAGAGATCCAGTGAGATCCAAAATTATTTTAGAAAATCAAAGTATAGAACAGGTGTCTAGTTTCAAATATTTGGGCTGTGATGTTGGCTACAATGTGGAAAGAGATATTGACTCCAAAATAAATAAATTTCAGATGGTGTGTGGAACAATGCAGAGAACATTCAAAAATAAAATTAGAAAAGAAACCAAGATAAAAATGTATAATGTTATGGCGGTTCCCACAATATTGTATGGATGTGAAACTTGGGCTCCAGTGAAAAAACAGAAGGATAGAATACAGACGGCGGAGATGAGGTTCCTAAGACAAGTAAAAGGATGTACAAGACTTGATAGAATAAGAAATGAGGATATAAGAGAAGAATTGAAAGTACAGCCTCTATTGGATAAAGTCACGAATTACAGACAGAATGGATTGATCACATGGATGGAATGAGTAAGGAGAGATATCCATTGTTAGCAAGAAATTATCAAGCAAGGGGAAGACGTGATGTTGGAAGACCTAGAAGACGTTGGGCTGATGCATTATGAAGTCGGAACGGGCAATTGCCTAATCCCTGGAGTGATGATGATGATGATGATTTCTAAGAATGTGGCCAGATCCAAATCCATTTTCTCTTCCTTATTTGTTTCTTTGGCTATTTTATGCCCATAATTTTTCTGAGAGATCAATGCTTATTTATTACTACAAGTGCACTAAAAACTGACTTTCTAAGAGGAATAGTCTTAATTTTATTTATTAGAAACTAGTAAATTGTTATTAAATGATGACATGAAAATTCTCAGAATGCTTGTGTAATCAGCAGATGTTACATGAATATATTTCAGCTATAAGAAATGTATTTGTTTCTTTTATTATTTTTTAAAAATTCAAGTGAGTTGTACAATTAGCTGACATGCAAAAATTCATGGTAGCTAGCACAGTATGCTCCACAACATCTTATCCTTTTAAATACACGTCTTACATTGATTTACTTTATTTAATAAACTCACTCACTGGCACTATCAAACCTGAAGGTTCATACCATGCAGACATAAGCTCTCCATACATCCCTATCAAGAACTAGTATTTTCCAATTATTCTCTGCATATTGAGATTATATTTAATTCAACATATTTCAGTCCTGGACACAATTTTATTTTAGAAAGAAAAATTAATGCTCGAACCAGGACTTGAACTCTGGATCACTGACTATAAGCACTAGCATGATAATTGTTACACCATTCAAGCCCCAATACAAATGTCAACAATTCTTTCCTCAATTTTCTATCATTCGAATGCCAATAACCGGCACTATTTTAAGCTTTGCCACCTATAAGTAATGTATAAATTCTCATTAAAAATACTTCTGAATAGAAGTCATCAGAGGACACTATTGGTAGTGCTGGCTATCGGCCTTCGGACAATAGAGGATTGTATAAGGGAAAAGATTTGTTGACATTCGTATTGGGGCTCAAATGGTGTAATAGTTATTATGTTGGTGCATAGTCAGAGAACAGGGTTCTACCTACTGGATGTTTTCCATCTGATTTTTCTACAAGAAGTTTCCATACTCCTCTTTCATTCCCCACTCATACCACGTGTCCTACCCATCATAATCTAATGACATGTAACTTTTCTTATTACATATAGTTTCCTATAAAAATCATATAGTTCACTCTCATGGAGTTTTCTCCATTCACCTCTCTGTTCATCACGCTTTGGCCCAAACATTTTTGTAAGCAGTTTATTCACACATAACATAATATTCTCTTCTCTCTCAAAGTAATTGACCATGTTTTTTTTTTTTGCATCCATATAATATAACTGAAAAAATCACCATTTTATAGGCCACTATTTTAAGTTTACAATTTTTTTAAAGAAATTAGGTTGTCAAGAGTCCTTGTTATGCACAATAACTTGACTTTTCAGAATTGAGCCTATATTTAATCCAATTGAGGATGTCACCCTAACAAGGGCGTATGATTGAATATGATAATCTGAAATAAATGAGGTTTAAAGTTTAGTATACTACTTTGGTCCAAACTTATTCAATTGATATACATTACTCTGACCTACATCATTAATACAGAAATCAATTTTAACTTCAAAGGCTACGGGAGCATCCCCTACAGAAAAGCATGCCTGTCCAAGAGGCATTGAGGTGGCAACCCCACCACTGGACTTACCCAACTATAGGCTGGTAACCTATAATGGGGAAAACTTTAAATACTCGAAAGACTACAAGAACAGAATACACTGGAAAAATACAACATGAAAATATCTGAAAATAAAACCAAATCCATGGCAATCACTGGAAAGGGACTTTCGAGAGTAAAAATAATAATAAATAATAAACCAATAGAACAAGTAACACACTTTAATTATTTAGGTAATAATATATCACAGTTTCATAATCAAAAAGATGTGGAAACAAATTTAGAAAAATATAACATTAAATGGTATAATTAGGAGAAATTTTGGAAAACAAATGAGGAAAGAAATCCAATTGAGATTTCATAATACCATAGCCAAACCTGCTCTACTATACGGAAGTGAATGCTGGACACTTCGAGCAAAAGATAAATCCCGCATTAATAGTTCACAAATGAGATTCCTCCGATCACTAACTGGAGTAACATTAAGGGATAGAATGAAAAGTGATGAGATAAGGATGCAGTGGAATAGTAGGGAAATGGTTGAACATATACAAAATTATCAGATTAAATGGTTCCAACACGTCCAGAGAATGTCAAATTCCCGTTTACCAAAGATGATTTACCACCTCAACCCTAAAGGCAAAAGAGACCTCGGAAGACCCTTCAACCGATGGAAAGATCAGTTTTTGTAGTCGCAGAACGGGCATCATCACCCAATACTGCATTCGGAAGAGGAAGAAGAAGAAGATCAATTTTAACATCATCTAATATATAAAAATGAATGTTTGTTTGTTTGTTGGTTTGCTTGTTCGTATTCTATGCATGGCCATACCGTTGATCCAATTTTGATGGAGTTTTTTGCAAAATGTTTAGCAGATTCCTGGGATGAACATAGGCTATAAGGGAATTGTAATACTCAACCCCTTCACCCCTAAAAATCATCCTTTGTAGCGAAAAACTTGAAATAAAGTCTCTATTTTGATGCTTAAATGGCTTATGCTGCCTAAACCATAACAAATACACCAAATTATTGTACATGAAATTGAATATCTCAAAAAAACAGTAAAAAAAGTCCACGACAGCATATGTTTATCTTTTATGGATAACTCACAATAACCATTTTTTTCTTTCATTGATGCCAAGAAGATCGGGATAAACTGATTCCTGGGCAAGCATAGCAACACATTGGCATTCATTTAGGAGTAGCAGCGCATGCTGGGTATTAGCTAGTAAGATATAAAAATAATAGCCACATCATTTCTTCATATGCAATTTTTAAGGTTGAACATACAGGTTGGATGAAAACTTTATTATTTTACAAAATTTTACATAGCAATAATGATTTAAATGAGGAACATTGTCCAAAGTTTTGAATGCATCCCATTTAGAACGCAAAATATTAACACCTTTTCCTAATTAGAAAAGTCAAAAAGTTAACTTTCTCAATGTTTTGAACTAAATATAAAATACTACAAAAGCCAGTGGTAATATAAAGTTTGAGATTGTTAACAAAATAACTGTATTAAATTAAAAGATTCTTACCTCTCCTCACATTATTCTGTTAAGTAGATCGCGATTTCAGGCCTATAGCAGGCCCATCTTCAGTACACTGTTGTTGACCGGTGTTATGTCGCTCGGAAGAACCACTTCTTCTTCCCTCTGTTGGTGGACCGATGAACCTCTTGATAAGGTCATATATAAAAAAAGGTTAATTTAGTGACGACTCAAGTCTTAATAGGAAACAAGATGGCGGACCTTGACATAACCTCAACCATAGATTTCAATACAAATTTATCAGGATTAAAACAAGACATTAAAAAATTCAATCAGTTAAGGGAAAAAAGAAGAAATAAAATGATGGACATCAAATTTATTAATACTTGTTTGGAATTGGATATTACACCTAAATTTGTTCGTAAAACCGTTAAAAATAACGATGGTTCGAAAGAACAGAAGACGGTTGAGAAGAAAATTTTGAAAATGGAGAAAAACAAACATTTCGAAATTATCAGTAATTTGGACACAAAATTGTTTTTCCTACACTTAAAAATCTCTAAGAATGTTGGCAATGTATTTTGGGACCGATTAGAAGAAAAATTTTTCAACAAACTAAATATTAGCATTAAAAGAAAAGTAATCAAACAAAATAAGAAAATTGAAAATTTAAAATCAAAATCAAGATTAAATAAAGAAAACACCACTAAAACAAGGAAATAAGGTGCAGTAATGTAATCAACATGTCTTCCAAAACTTTCAACCAGAGGGAATTGGGAATTTTAGAAAAAGGACTTAAAACATGTGTAAACTATTCTAACAAAATTGAAGATTATGTAGCGGACGTCGAAGTAATAATAGATGATTTGGAAACAGAAGAAAAATTTTTAATCAGGAATGAATGTGGAAAAATCATAGAAGAAATCAAGGAAATTCCTAGAAACAAAACAGGACTGGGAAACATGAAAATAATCAGAGAAATCAACAACAAAAACACAATTATCACAAAAGCAGACAAAGGCAACCAGCTAGTAATTATGGATAAAGAAGATTATAGAAATAGAATGGACAAAGTTTTGGCATCTACAGAATACGTTGAAGTAAAATCTGACCCACTTCCCAAAAGTATCAAAGACGTAGATAACACTTTGAAGACAATAAACAAAATTCTATCAAAAAAAGAAAAATTCAGGCTGAAGGTTTCAAACCCTAGAAATCCACAAATGCATGGTCTCCCAAAAACACACAAGGGTGGAGACAAAATGAGGCCCATCATCAACAATATAGGGTCTCCTACATACCTAATATCAAAATGGTTATGTAGTGAGTACAAGAAAATGGAAGGATTTGATAACCTCTCAATAGATAATTCATATCAACTTGTACAAAAATTAGAAAACATTCAATTAGAACCTACAGACAGACTAGTGTCATTCGATGTAATTTCATTGTTTCCCAGTGTCCCTAGAGGAACCACCATTGAGATCTTGGAACAATGGCTAAACAAAAACAAATTAGAAAAAGAAAATATAAAGGAGTTTATAATTCTTACTAAATTATGCATTGAACAGATGTTTTTCACCTATAATGGAAAATTTTATAAACAAAATTCTGGGCTTTCTATGGGAAACCCTCTTTCACCCTTTTTGGCCAATTTATACATGGGAAGTTTCGAGCAGAAAATAACAAGAGGACATCCTTTGATCTTCAAATTTTGGACCAGATACGTTGATGACGTAATTGCTATTGTCAAACAGAAACAAATTGAGGATGCTTTGAAGCTTTTGAACATCCAGAGTAGAACGATAAAATTCACCATGGAAACTGAGATTGAAAGACAAATCCCATTTTTGGATCTTAATTTAACACGAAACAAAGAAAACAGGATAGAATTTGGAATATATAGAAAGAATACTCATATAGACAACTATATTAAAGCTTCGGGTTTCAACCATTTTGCTCACAAAGAGGCAGTGTTCAATAGCTTAGCATACAGATTAGTAAATATTCCTATGAGCCCAGAGAAAACTATAAAAGAGAAAAAGAATACATAATTAATGTGGCAACAGATAATGGTTATGATGAAAGCATGGTACACAGGAAAATAAATAAATTCAAAAGACAAAAATTAATTAATGAAAGCACACTGATAAAACAAACAGAAAAAATAAAATTCAAGAAATTCACTTACCATCCATTGAAACACTACAAATTTCAAAAATTTTCAAAAAGTTTAATATAAGATTGGCACCTAAGAATGAATACAGCCTTAATAGGATAATTAAAACCAACAAAAATGAAAAAATTGAAGAAGAAAATAAATCAGGAATTTATCAGATCAAATGTAAAGATTGTGACAAAATTTATATAGGAAAAACGAAAAGAAATTTGAAAACAAGGGTGAAGGAACATCTTAGAAATGTCAAAAATGGAGAATTGGAAAAGTCAGCAGTAGCTGCTCATGCTTGGTACGAAAAACATCGAATTGAATCAAAAGCTAGTCTAATTAAACAAATAGAGACACCTAAGGAACTTACAGTTTGGGAAAAGATCCACATTCAGAAAAACAAAGGAAAACTTATGAACTTCGAAGTTCCCGCAAATTTTGACCTTATCAAGAGGTTCATCGGTCCACCAACAGAGGGAAGAAGAAGTGGTTCTTCCGAGCGACATAACACCGGTCAACAACAGTGTACTGAAGATGGGCCTGCTATAGGCCTGAAATCGCGATCTACTTAACAGAATAATGTGAGGAGAGGTAAGAATCTTTTAATTTAATATTGAATTGAACCTCACGGTGATAATTCCTATAAAAAAAGGTTAAAATAACTGTAACTAAATAAAAAATTATGATTAACCCTTCAGAGCGGGTGGAGTTAAATGGCCGGTAATACTCTGTTGTGGGAGGAAGTTCCGGGTATTTAAACCCAGCCGTTCAGTGCCAGTATTCCAATAACGCATTTAAATGGATTTATCTTGAGTATTGTTTATTTTTTATTTCACTCACCTCATACTTCATAATGAAGTATGAGGTGAGTGAAATAAAAAATAAACAATATTAAAAAACCTCATAGTGTTATTTCCTATCTACATAACTTAATATCTTGAGCAATTTAAATGTTTTTGCAATTCGTTTCTGGTGAACCCTTAATACAATAATTAATTAATTAAATTTGTTACGGTTCTCACGTAACATCTCTGCATGTGCAGACTTATTTATGATTGTTGTGCCACAGTTGAAGTAGGTAATTTGTAACTTTCTCACAGTGAATTGCACTAGGGATTCTTTTAAGACTTCAGAGAACCGTCTCTACCTAAAAAAACAACGAAATATTTACACAAAGAGAAGGGTCTTCAAAAAAAAAACAGAATGAACTTCAAAAATTGGTGTGATAAATCTTTAAAGCGTAAACCGGCTGTTTGACACTCCGGGCACCAATAAGTGTATTTTTTTCCCTTGTGTTTACTTTGTTCATGTTTATTACAAACACATTGCTTCTAGCGTTGACCTTCTTTCTTGTAGGGGGGGGGCAGCCTTCTCGAAATGTGTCTTTCTGACACTTTGGAAACATTATTTTAAGGTCGCGTGCCTTCAAAAAATTGTCTTTCTACACATAAAACATGTTGTGCTAAAAGACCTTCATCAACCCTAAATTTCAATGTCTTTCTTCTGGTTTCCAAGGTGAACCAGTTGATGATATATGACTATAATAGCTTCACCGGAGGTGTGGACTTGAAAGATAAACATGCTACAAGCCAGAAGATCGAGGGTTCGAGTCCCGGTGGATCAGGAAAACCTTCAGGCGGCACTGTGACACCGGGGTTGACTCAGCCTCTAACTGAAGTGAGTACCAGATGCTTGTTATTGACCGTCAGACAGAGATAAGTACCCAGCTTACATCAAGTACCGATAGTCTAGAAAAGTGGGAGCCTTGACCTCCTAATATCCCAAGGAGTGGACCACTTTACCTTTTTAGAAACTGAGTGAATAGTAGACTAACTACCTTTCTATAATGTAAGCGTATCGTCATTTGATATATATATATATATATATATATAAATTTACTGTTGTGGTCCTGTACTATAGCGTAAATTGGAAATAACTTTGTTGGGTCTTTATATATACTGAATTTTGCAACATTATTATTAAAAATGAAGAGATTTGAAAATAGATTCAATTTGATAGAAAAGGTAATCTACAAAAAAAAATCTTTTATCGAGTTATAAATATAAGAAAAATGTCAGAGGCCACAAGAATAAATGCAAATATAAAATTATTTTAACTTGTAACTCAGGGCCGTCATCGATTAATATATGCACTAATATAAACTTTGAAGTCTCTACATAAAATTTATATAAACGGTAAATGGTTAATGTAAACACAAAGATCATAATAACAGTTTAAAGCAGTGCGTGCAGCTAGCGTACACGTCACATCATTCCGCATTTGGTGAAGAATTCAACCTGCGTACATGTCACGTCGCTCCATGCTGACGGGTTAATATATAGCACATGTCCATTACGTCTTCAGTTTCTTCAGCTGGAGATCCTTGTTTTGTCTCTTCAATTAAATCTTCATGCCAGTTCCTCAAGTCTTCATTTAAGAATGGAAACAATTTCCTAATATAATTTCCCTTAGTCTGTTTTAGTGGAATGCACTTCATCTTTGAGTGCATGACAAAATGGGTTCACTTGCTACATACTCTCTTTTCCAAAATATGAATTTGTTGAATATATTACCATAGAATTTAGAAGCAAACATTCCTCCTGAAGGCTCACAAATGATTTGGCAGTATTTCTAAATCTGAAAAGGAGACTGCTTACTAGTTGGTTTTGTCATGAGGTATGGATTCAGTATTTCTGACCATTCTTTCAAAATGGAACTTTCCCATAGAACTGAATAGGGTTGGGTTTTTTTCCAACAAGATGAAATAACTTCACAATATTCTTCATCAGTTTCCACTCTCAAAATGTTGGGTATCTTAATGCTGTATAAGCTAAAATTTCAGTAAAATTGTGAGTAATATTTAATATTAGGAAGTGATATTTTGAGGTTATTTTAATTATATTATTTTTATTAAATTAATATTAAGAAGCTAAAGCTGTTACTATGATTGAAATAAGTATATTAAAGTACACAACTAAATTATTGTAATCAAATGGTAAAGAGAAAAATTTATGCCTGAACCGGGAATTGAACCCCGAACCTTCAGCTTTCCGTGCTGATGCTCTTAACCATTGAGCTAATCCAGGCTTCCTTCCCATCCAAGCATGTCTTCTTCAGGTAGAAGCCATTCATTGTGTATTTGTGAATGATGATTCATAGCATTTGAATGTGGGACCAAGAAAGTAAGGTAAAGGAAGGATTTATGCTTGGATGGGAAGGAAGCCTGGATTAGCTCAATGGTTAAGAGCATTAGCACGGAAAGCTGAAGGTTCGGGGTTCGATTTCCGGTTCAGGCATACATTTTTCTCTTTACCATTTGATTACAATATTATTTTTTAGTCTGATCATCTTACCTCAATATTAATGTTGATTTGTTCTTGAACATGTTTCAAAACAATTCTGTTTTATCGTCAGCTTGTCCAGACTGGTTTTATTTATGTTGAATTATGTTGCACAACCTGGATGTCGATGTCAGCTCCATCCTGTGGTTGGCCAAGGAACCTCCAAACAAGGTCACGCTCCATTGGTATATAAAAATTCATAACTCTGTTTTTGTTCTTCCGAATATAATTTTTTCCCAAATAGTCAGCTCTTTTGTATTTTCTAACTGTTTTAATAATTTAGTGTCTGAATTTATATTATTTTTTTCAGAGCAAACATGAGCAGCAACTGCTGATTTTTCTATTTCCCCATTTTTAATATTTCTTATGTGTTCTTTGGTTCTAATTTTTAGGTTTCTTTTTGTTTTTCTTATATATATCTGTTCACAACCTATGCATTCAATTTGATATATTCCTGACTTTTAAAATTGTGAGTATCTGTGGCCTCTAACCGAAAATATGTGCAACATTTTGACATTGTGCACTTTTGAAAACCAAGAAATATATGTAATAAACTTAAAATTTTTATTCTGACCCCCAGTACCATCTGAAAAGTCATTTCTTTATTAAGTATGAGATGTTTACAGGCTAATTTCTTCCTTTGTTGCCTTCCATAGTTTCAGAATTATTATGGAATCTCAGAGTTCTTAACACAGCTCACCTATATGTGCACAAAGCACAAACTACTGTGTGGACATCTGATCATCTGTATGACTTGCACAATGTGGTAAACTTGTACTCTTTCTACAATTGAGCCACCTAGGCTGTTCGGATGTACACAAAATTTTAATATGTGTTAGATATGTAACTCTAAGAAGGGCGTATACTGCCACAAGTTATTGTTAGGGTGACGTCCTCAATTATATATATAGGCATATAATCCTAGTCTGTTTATTAGATTCTAGAATCAATGTTGGTTATAGATATGACAACAGTGCAGTGTTGCAAGACAACCAGAAAGACTGTAACTGCTGATGTATCCGAATATCATTGGTTTTAATTTTAATCTGACTACTTCAAGTTGAAAGTGTTTTGGGCCACTTACCTTATATAAACATTTCATGGTAATATGAATAATAACAAAGAGAATGTTTGAAAGCTGAAATTGAATCTTTCTATCTTTTCTTGATATTAAAATTTTATTATATTGTCACAGATGACCATGATTTTTCCTTTACATTATTTCAGCATAAATGAACACACAGATGTTGTTTAAAATCTCACTTATCACTTTATTTCTTTTTATAAATTATCAGTAAACTTTTAATCATAATTTTCACTCACAATTTATCTTCTTTCATTGATACTCTCAGTCACAATTATTTCACAGTCACTGATGAACCCATTCACCACAATTTCTCGTACAGTTCACTTTTCACCGTCCAATACAAAACTGACTGGTGTCTTGCCTTCACCTCATTTATATAGGCAGCGAGGAATTTTCTAGACTTAGCTTCGAGATGCTTCAAATCATAGAAGCCTCTGGCCACCAATTTTTCATGAAAGGGAAGGGAGATGTTGGTGGAGATCAATATTCTCGCCTTGTCCACGTAATTTAAACATCGCTATATGACATGTAACAATATTAATCTTATAAACATAATATTGAAAATTAATGTATTCAGGCTTGCTCGCCACTAAGGCTAGGATTTTTATGTGATATTAACATGCAAAATATGTACATATTTATGTAATAATATTATGCAAAATTTGTAAGACTATATAAAATTTCCATAAATATATAATATTAAATACATTAAAATTTAATTTTTGTAAAAATGTTATATTAAACATTAACTTTAAGATAGACCAAGTTTGAAGGAATAGTACTGTTAAATGATTGACATCGTGATAAGAATGGTGTTGTCAAGTTTCTATTATAAAGTGATCCACTTAGGGGTACTGGGAGGCTAAGACTATCATCTTTCTAGACATTCAGCACGAGATATCAACCTTGAGTGATAGCAGCCTTTACCCCTACAACATAGTATGGTATTAATTTTTGTTGAGTCAACCCCAGGGTATGATGCCGCCAGAAGGTTAAGAAGTTTAAAAATCCTGACCCCATGGGTCTCGATACTCGATCTTCCATCTTGTGTGATATTGCCTTAACCAAATATACCACTGCGTGTCCCCTACATCTATCTATCTTCGGGTTTTTACAGCTGCTGCCGTCTTCCCGTGCCAAATCTCTAAAGCCTACGTTCTTGGGCATCTTCAATGCTTAGCCCTCTTGCTTGCATTAATGTCTTCATGTTTTCCTTCCATGTTAACTTCGGTCTCCCTCTCTTCCTCCTTCTGGTCGGATGCCATTGATATAGTTGCTTTGGCCATCGCTCATCTTCCATTCTTAAAACATGTCCTAACCACTTTAATTCCTTCTCCTCAATTCTTTCAATTATGCTTTCTTCTGCTTCCATTATATTTCTAATTTCCTTATTTGTGACATGTTCTAATTTTGACTTTCTGGCACTTCTGCGTAAATAATCCATTTCTAGAGCTATTAGTCTATTCTTGTAATACCTATTGATTGTCCATAGCTCACTTCCATACATTGCAACAGATTCCACCAATGTTTTACCAATGTATTTTTTTGTGTCTTTCCAAATATGCTTATCTCACCATATGGAATTTAACGATAATATTATTTTGCTACTCAATTCAATTCTATGTTTTATATTCTCTTTGCCTATAACTTCAATGTTATCCATAATTATTCCCAAATAATTAGTTTGTTTCACTTGCTTTATTTGGATTCCTTCCTCCAATATTAAATTTTCTCTTTCATTGCTATTTACTGCCAGATATTCTGTTTTCTGTAAATTTACTGTGAGACCGAATGAAAGATTTAATTTGGCACAACAAACATATGTCAATAGAAAGCAAAACCCGCATATACAAAACGATAGATAGGCCAGTTATCGTATATGGGGCAGAAACTAGGGCTGATACAACAAAAACTAAACAAATAATAAGCACATGCAAAATGAAAATCTTAAGAACTATTCAGGAGAAAACATTATTTGATAAAATACACAACACAGAAGTTAGGGACAAATGCCATATTCAAGACATAACCAAATTTATTATAGATAGACGAAAATATTGGAAGGGTCATATAGAAAGAATGGAAGAAAACCGGCTTGCAAAAAGAGCTAAAAAAGAGAGACCAATGGACGGGAGAAGAAGAGGAAGATCAGCTAAGAGATGGATAGACAGTGAATGCACATTCAATATGTCTTCCTCCGAGGAGTGATTTTGGAAATAAGCACGATGGAAATCCTACAAATTAAGTTTAAGAAGAAGACTGTGAGACCCCATGATTCATATGTGTTTTTCAACCTTTTTTATCATGAATTCCATATCAAATTTGTCTTGCGCTAAAACCAGTTGATCATCAGCAAATTGTAATGTCAGCAAAAATCTGTTGCCTATTGGGATACCCATATCTTTGCAGCTTTGTTTCCATTTCATTAATATAAATTCTACATAAATATTAAATAAAATTGGTGATAGACTGCACCCTTGTTTCAATCCCATTGTGGTTTTTATAGGATTAGATATTATATTTCCAATTTTAACATAAGCGGAGTTATCTTTATAAATTTGTTTAATAATTTCTATTAGGTTTCTATCAATATTGTATTTTTCTAATACTTCCCATAATTTGTTCCTCGGAATTGAGTCATAAGCTTTCTCTAAATCTATCATTGTCAAATGGCTTTCTTCTCCAACTTGCAGTCTGTTTTTCAATTAACTGTTGGATTGCAAATATATTGTCAACACATGACCTTCCCGGTCTGAATCCATTTTGATCTTCTCCAATTTTGTCTTTAATATCTTTTTGTAACTTTGTTTTTAATAACTTTGTAAATATTCTATATAATGTGTTATTTATACTTAGTCTTCTGAAGTTTTTTGCGTCTCTTCTATCACCCTTCTTGTATATCGGTACAATGTAGCTTATTTTCCATTCATCAGGAATCTTCTGTATTGCAATGCACTTATTAAACAAGTCCCTCAATCTACCTATTAAATTTTTTGGGCCATATTTAATTAACTCGTTGGGTATGTTTCCTGGCCCTGGTGCCTTTTTATTCTTTAGGGTTTGAATTTCTAATTCTATATCTATTGTATCAAATTCCAGAGCATTCATTTCTATAATTGGATTTTCTATGTCCCGCGCCGTAGCCGAGCGGTTACGGTTGGAAGCCTTGGCGCAGAGCTACGGGACTTGTGCTGGTTCGAGTCTCCATGGGGGAAGAAATTTTCTCATGGTATTTCGGCCAGTATGGGACCGGTGCCCACCCAGCATCGTGAGGCAATTGGGTAGCTACAATAAGTAGCGGCTCCAGGTTGAGGAACCAGCTATAACGGCTGGGGGACTCGACATGCTAACCACATGTCACCCCTACACTGGCTGTTGATCATCTACCTCTGTGATTGACACATGTGGATGTGAAGGGCCAGCAGCCGGCTGGTAAAAGGGCAACTGCTGAAAAGTGGAAAGACCCTCAATCGGAATCGGATTTTCTATTGTTTCCATAAACTCTTTTCTACTTTCTGACAGTAAAGCTTTGTAATGTTTTTCTGCATCAGATTTTACTAACAAATTTATCTTGCTGGATCCTTGGTTGGTTTTCAGTGTTTTTAAAAATCTCCATACTTCTGATGATTGTGATCCTCCTATATAACTTTCTATTTCTTGGCATTTGCTTTTCCATAATTTGTTTTTTTCTTCTATCACTCTCCTTTTAACTTTGGCATTTGTTCTTTTGTATTCTATCCAATTCTCTATTGTTTTATTTGCCAACCATTCTAAGTAGCATTTTTTCTTCTTTTTGGTTAATTCCTCAATATCATCATTTCACCAATCTTGTATATTTTGTTTTTTATTTATTGTAACTAATGCTTCTTTTGCTGCCAAATGTATTATTTCCTTTAATTGATTATATTCTTCTTCTATGTCTTCCTTGTAATCCAAATTCTGAATTTTAACTTTCAGTCTTTCTTTATATAGCTGTTTGATACTATCCTGATTAAACAAATACAACTTAAATTTTTCTTCCTGCTTCAGTTGCATTGTTGATTCCTGTCCCCTACATATTTATGCTGTTTCATTCATAAGCGGAGTGGATCGTTGGGTTTTAAAAGAGATTTTGTAATGTGGAACCGTTTACCCAAGTCTTCAGTGTCTACCAGTATCTGTATTTATCATATATAGAAAATGGAATTCTTCTTTGACCATTTCTCAGCAGCTTTTGCATAGGTTGAAAGAACTGTTTCAATGTATAATCAGGTAACTGAATTTTTAATGTAAAATATTGTCACACAGACTGTTTTAAATTATTTTTCACTTACAAAAAATTATTTTTATTAGACAGAATATGTAGTTTTACATAAAAAATTTAAAATATGTAAAAATATGTAATTATAATCAATTATGTAATGATAAATTTTCATATAGTTTTAGTAAGTTTGTAATTCGTGGACATTTATAAATTTTAGCCAGGTATACGCAAAGGGAAAGAATATGTAATTACATACAAATCCTAGCCTTACTCATTACCCGTAATAGTTAATACAACTAAAGAGAAAATTTCTCATGTCATACATATTATGAAATGAGTAATAAGAACATCAAAAGAAGCCATACTGGCATTATAATGTAATATAAAAAAAAAATTCCCAAATAAATTGTCTTCTTAATAAAGAAGCCACCATATGCAAAGATAGAAACAAAGGTTTCATGGCATTTGGTGCATGGGAATTAACAACGTATATAAGAGAAAAATTTGCATTGAGATTGGAACTCACTCGGATAGCTCAGTTGGTAGAGCATTGGCCCAGAAAGCCAAAGGTCCTGGGTTCGAGTCCCGGTCTGAGCATATGATTTTTCTCTTCAAATTAGAAAAATTTCTGCCTAAACTGGGATATGAACCCAAGATTTCCAGCTTTATGCATGGGTGCATTAAACCATTGTGATAGTTAGGCAATATCTTTAGTTGTATTAACTATTGCACGTGAACAGCAATCCTGAGTACATTAATTTCAATATTATGTTTGTTTTATTATATACAACTTTCCTCATTAGAGGATTGCCTCAAGGACAAAGTGATATAAGAAAATATATATAATGTGTAAGCTGCTCTAAAAAATGATAAAAAAACGAATATAAATATAAGAAGAAAATTTCAACCAGACAATTAATTTTCGAAATTGATGAAATACATTAAAAAATTTCAAATTGTAATTGAAGTATACATACTATAAAGTAGAAATTTTGTAAATATGGTTTCTTAAAATTTAAATTGATTCTCTAATGGCAGCGATGGCAATTTTAGAAAGATACACCCTGTCCAAATCTAAGGAATTCCAAAATTTAACTAAGAATTCTGGTATAGTATCTCTTCCCCGATCATCATTCCTGTGACAGTTATACTATCTAATTGGTATTTATTTTTGTAATAGTCAATTGTTGGCTCAAATATGGCTTTCTTTTCAGAGTCAACTTCCTCAGGTTGGCCATTATGAGTCTCAAAATGGATTGTGGGATCTAATATCATACCAATTTTAGAAGATGGTCTAAATGCAGTAATATCTATTTGTCTGTTACTTCCTTTAGTGGCCACACCATGAACTTCCCCATAAACTGTGTATCCATTATCTCGCAGGGCTTCTGCCATCATATTTTGAATAGTGTGGTGCCGAATGTTTCTCAGTGATTCTCCAAACGGACAAGCCCCAAGGACATCATGTGCAAGTCCATTATAAAGTCTTCTCAGTATAGTGAATAGTATTTTAGTTTAGAGGAGCTTTGCTCTGTGGTTAGGTAGGTCTATTTTGCACAGACAAGTATTTAGCATACCAAGCGGCATTGTCACATTTTATTCATTGGCACTAATATACTATATTGTAATAATACTGCAAAAGACAAAAGTTGCAACAAATAAAATTCATAATAATCCATCTCATAGATTTATAGGACTTAAAAAAATGTAAAGCCTGAAATAAGAGGCTTTTGAGCAGAATTTTATTTCAACACTAATGATCTTAGCTTTAAAAGAGAGTATTTTTAAATTTATTTATAAACAGGTTTACAATGTAGTAAAACATCTTCTTATGCCCAAAGTTTTTTTAAAATTTTTATCTTCTTTCTCCATTCTTCTCTATCTTCCCATTTTTAATAAAACAACATTTCCTAATTTTTTCTGTGTATTTTCTTTCCCGACGGGGGGGGGGGATTTTTATTCAAACAGTGAGTTAATAAAAATAAATTTATTAATATTTAAAATATTTCTTAATTTTTTTCTGTGTATTTTCTTTCCTGACAGGGGGTGAATTTTTATTCAAACAGTGACTTAATAAAAAAATATTTCCTAATTTTTTCTGTGTATTTTCTTTCCTGGCAGGGGGATGAATTTTTATTCAAACAGTGAGTTAATAAAAATAAATTTCTTAATTTTTAAAAAATATTTCTTAATTTTTTTCTGTGTATTTTCTTTCCTGTCAGGGGGTGAATTTTTATTGAAACAGTGACTTAATAAAAAAAAATATTTCTTAACTTAAATATTTCTTAATTTTTTCCTGTGTATTTTCTTTCCTGGCAGGGAGATGCATTTTTATTCAAATAGTGACTTATTAAAAAAATATTTAAAAATTTTTAAAAATATTTGTTAATTTTTTTCTGTGTAATTTTTTTCTTGACAGGGAGTGAATTTTTATTCAAACAGTAACTTAATAAAAAAATATTTCCTATTATTTTTCTGTGTGTTTTCTTTCCCGACAGGGGGGTGAATTTTTATTCAAACAGTGACTTAATAGAAACAAAATTCTTAATTTTTAAAATATTTTTAAATTTTTTTCTGTGTATTTTTTCCCCCAACAGGGAGTGCACTCGCATTCCCTTGCACCCCCCTGCTGGTGCCCATGTTTTCTTATCATTTATTTAGTGTCCAGGTCTCTGCTCCATACATTGTCACATGCCATACATTACCACGCTTCGAACAATCTCTTCTTTAATTCTAGGGAAAATGTTTATTTTTCTGTTAAAAACTTTTTTAACCATAGCTACGAGGGCGGATCGGAAAGTAACGCACAATAATATTTTTTAAAAAGTTTAATAGTAAAAAAAAGGAAAAAAATCACAAATGAACTTACATCTTTTACCTACTTTTCGACATAGTCACCAACTTTCTCAACCATTTTTCCCATCGTGTTACCAGTTTCAATATGCCCTGTTCGTAGAAGTCCATTTGGTTGGAGTATAGCCATCTGCGCACTGCTGATTTCACTTCCACATCTGTCTCAAAGTGTTTGCCGGCCAGGAATTTCTT
This sequence comes from Diploptera punctata, assembly GCA_030220185.1. Taxonomy (NCBI): domain Eukaryota; kingdom Metazoa; phylum Arthropoda; class Insecta; order Blattodea; family Blaberidae; genus Diploptera; species Diploptera punctata. Next base: position 381,210 of record JASPKZ010007432.1, on the reverse strand, counting down.
CATGGGACCAAACAGATGAAAGTCCGATGGTGCAAGATCCGGACTGTATGGTGGATGCTGGAGCACCTCCCAACCAAATTCGGCGATTTTCTGACGAACGACAGCAGCAACATGGGGCGAGCATTGTCATGAAGAAGTTTAACGTTAATGTTGTGACGTTTGTCACGAATGGCACGACGCAACTTCACCAAAGTTTTAATGTAGGCCGCAGCATTCACAGTGGTCCCGTGTTCAGCAAAGTCCACCAATAAAACACCATGCATATCCCAGAACACTGTCACAAGCACTTTCCTGGCAGATTGAGTCACTTTGAATTTTTTCTTTACTGGGGAACCAGCATGTTTCCACTCCATTGATGCCTGCTTTGTTTCGGGCATGTAGTGGTACGCCCACGACTCATCACCTGTGATGATTCCTTCCAGAAAGTCATGTCCTTGTGCGGTGTACCACGTTAAGTGGTCCAAGCTTGCCATCATTCGCTGGCCCTTGTGGTCGTCTGTCAGGTTCTTAGGCACCCAGCGAGCACTAACTTTACGGAATTTCAAATTTTCATGAACAATATCGTACACCACACCATAGAAAATGTTGAACTTCTGCGATAAGGCTCGCAGTTGCACACGCCGATCGTTCAGAATTGCCGCCTCAATGCCCCTGACATTCTGCGGGATTGCTGCTGTTGTCGGCCGGCCGGAGCGTGGCGAATCACTAAGGTTCACACGTCCCTCTTGGAAGAATGTGCACCACCTGGAGACATTGCTACGGTCCATACAATCATCCCCATACACGCCACGCATGTCCCTGTGAATTTCACTGGGTTTATGCCCTTTGGCCCACAAAAATCGAACAACACTTCTCTGTTCCTCACAGGTGGACGACTGTAGCATGCGCGCCATCTTTGTTGCATAGTTCAAGGTTCTCTCGCAAGAGGTGCACCTGAGAAAAAAATACTATCTGTAGTGAAAACTTCAAACTATATCTCTGTGAAATTTCAACATTCTAGCTGCAAAACCAAGGTAGAAAAAAATTATTGTGCGTTACTTTCCGATTCGCCCTCGTATTTTCGACTTCTTGTAACTGCTACTGTTCTGTTTATTGTGGTTCCCAGGTATTTGAAATTGTCTACTTGGTCAAAAGTTTTATCTTAAAGTTGCTGTTTATCTTCTTTGATTTCTTCCTATGTTCATTGATTTTGTCTTCTTTTCATTTCTGCTCATAGTAGTGTGAAAGGATGGAGTTTTGTTAATAATCAGACTACTTTTTCGCATCTTCTTAATTAAGAAAACAATTATATTTTATGATCAAAGATATTTAACTGTTTTTATTTGAATAATGCCATTCAGTACAGTAGACCATATGACAAATATATTTCTTTTGTCTTGAGACACTTTTTTCTTCAATCTTTATATAATTATACAGATTTGCAAATAGCGTTTGTTTGTGCATATAGACCAATTAAACTAAAATTTAAACTCCAATGCATTACAGTCTAAGAGGCTCTAGGCTTATCAGTAGTTTCTAGCCTTATCTGCATGTGTGAATTAAAGAGATGATCATCTAGTCAGTAGCTTATTGGGAAGACATATGGTTAGCATGTTGGATTCCTCAGCAATTATAGTTGGTTTTCTCACACTGGAAATAATACAGAATTTTTTAAGGTACTAGATGGGCACCAGTCATATAGTCCACAAGAAAATTTATTCTCCTTTAGGAATTCAAACCAGTATGCATTGTATAGCTCTGCATCAAAGAATAGTACCTTAGACTGCTTGGCCACAGTGCAGGACATATACCTTAGATTAATTTCTGCTTACAGATTTATCTATATTAACTTTATATTCAAACTCTATTGCAAATAGAGGATGTAAAAGAAGATGAAAAACTCTCATATTTATTGTATTTAATCAATAGGATTTTCTTTGTGATAAAATTGTATTACACAAAGTCAATAAAAACCCAAATCGCCAATTTAAATTGTTTACAAGATTCTCTAATATATTGCTTCGTAAGTTCATTGAATTTTTTAAATTGAAGTTTCTATACCAGCAATGAAATTTTCTATTTCAGAATTTTGATCCAGGAGAGCAAATTTTAAGCCTTTATTTAACAATTGTAATTCTTGTTCATTAAAAGTTTGTAAAGAAATGTTTTCAACAATATTGACACAATTGGAAAATACATTAGACTTACTCATGACTAAGAAGTTGTTTTAATTTAATTTGTTGGAAAGAAATATTTTTCTGAATTTTACTATTTATGGATAAAAACATGTTTCTTTGGTATTCACACCAATCTAAAAATTCCAAATCATTAAGGTCTGAAATTAAAATTTTCCAAAGGTTATAAGATCAAATTTCTAACTTGATTCTTTTGGAATAGAGGTACTGAATTTCTGAATTTAGCCATTTTTGTTTAGTAAATGTATTTATTCTCTCTCTATTTTTACAATTCTTAGATACTTTAACTTGAAAATGGATTAATTTTTACAATTTTAAGAAAATCAATATCCAAACCAATGAAACTAATTTTAGTTCTTATTTTTTCTTCTTCTTCTACTACAAGGTTTAGGCTATGCAGCCTGTTCTGGCGAAGTTAAAAGTGGAGTACATCTTCCACGTGGTCGGCCAACATCTCTTGTTCCTCTGGGATTATACAGGAAGGTTCTTTTTGGTATTCTTTCGTTGTTCATTCTCATTAAGTGTTATGTCCATTTCTTATTATTTTCGTTGATTTTATCTTCAGTTTTATATACATTTAATTCTTCTCGTATAGTTTCATTCCTTATTCTATCCGCTCTTGTGCATCCTTTCACATTACGTAAAAACAGCATTTCCGCAGTCTGTATCCTGCTTTTATCCCTTATTTCATTATCCAATTTTCACTTCCATACAACAACAAAGGAACAGCCATTGTTTTAAATAATTTAAATTTTGTATCTTTCCTTGTTTTCCGACCTAAGGTTCTTTTTATGGTTCCACAAATAGCCTGAAATTTATTTACTTTATTTTCTATATCTTTATTTCTCTATAAGTTATATCACATCCTAAATATTGGAAATGTGATACTTGTTCTATTATTTTGTTATCCAGTACAATTTTGATCTAATTCCATATTTACCAATAAATGCCATTACTTTTTACTTATTTATTGATATTTTACAATTATATCTATTGGCTATTAATTTAAATTTATATGCTAACATTTGGAGCTCATTTTCAGATTCTGCTAAAAGTACAACATCGTCAGCGAATAATAAAGCATTTATTTTATCTTTATTATCAATTAATATTCCTTCATTAGTTAAAACCTTCTTCCATTCTTTTAGGATATCGTCCATATAAATATTAAATAATATAGGTGAGTGTGAACACCGTTGTCGTACTCCCTGGTTTATTTGCAAAATGTCTTATTTTTAGTCAACTGATGGTCAATACAAATATTTGTTCCATAGTACAAGCTCTTAACAGTTTCTATAATCTGAATAGGGAGGCCTTTTTCTTTTAGGATATTCCACAATATTTCCCTGTTTACTCAATCAAATGCTTTATCTAAATCTATAAATAACAAATGTGTTTCTAGGTTTTTTCTTGTCTTTTATTTATTATCTGATTCAGGGCAAATACTCCATCGGTACAGGATCTTCCTTTTCGGAACACGTTTTGTTCTTCTGCTAGTGTTACTTCAGTAATTTGTTGTATTCGGTTTGCTATTATTCTAGCATAGATTTTATATCCACTATTTAGGAGGGTAATGCCTCTGTAATTAGATGGTTGGTTTCTTTCTGCTTTCTTGTAAATTGGTTTTACTATACCTTGCCTCCATGTTGCTGGTATATTATGATTCTCCCAACACATATTAAGAAAATTCAAGAATCTTAATTTAAAAAAATATATCTGTATATTTAATTAATTCTGAATTGATGTCATCTGGTCCACTAGCTTTTCTATCATTTGTTAATTTGAGCGATTCTTCTAGTTCTTCCATTTGTATTTTATCTACTTTCAAATTCTCACATTTTGGTTCTTCTTCGTTTTCATTCTCGTTGTACCACAGGTCTCTGAAATATTCTATCCAATGTTCTTCTGATATTGATGTAGGTATATATGCAGCTTCTTTTTCTGATTTATTTAAATATTTAATTGTTCTATAAGCAGTCCATTGTCGTCCATGTAGATCATTTTCTAGATTAGATACATATCGTTCCCAACTATCTTGGTGGGATTTCCTAACAATTTTCTTTGCTTCCTTCCTTTTGTTATAATATATTTCTTTTGTTTCTTCAGTTTTCTTTTGTAAATATTGTAAATATGCTTTCTTCTTTTCCTCTATAACTGTTTTAATTTTGTCATTCCATATTCTTAATCCTCTCTTCTTACAATTTTTCCTTCTTAATCCTAGAACTTCGTATGCTGCTTTCTTTAGAGCCCAATCGATGTTGCTCCATTTGTCTTCTATATTATTATTTATTTCTTGCTGTAATATATATTGAGATAATCTATTTGCATACAACTTTCTTGTGCTTTCTTCTTGTAATAAATTCACTTTATATGTGTCTTCATTGTAAATTTTTCTTGTTGTTGGTTTCCTCCATCTTTCTAATAATGTTATATTACATGTCAAGAGAAAATGTTCTGTTCCTACATCGAAACCTCTATATACTCTTACATCTGTGACCCAGGATATCAATTTTCTGTTTACCAAGAAATAATCAATAATTGATCTTAATCCTCTAGCCTACCAGGTGTACTTATGTATTTCTTTCTTTCTAAAATAGGTATTAGTAATTCTGTATCCATTAAATATTGTAAATTGTCGAAGTTCTTTTCCACTATCATTTTCTATTGTTTCTCCTTGTGTGCCAATTATATCAGATATAGGATGGCACCCTATTCTTCCATTATAATCACCTCCAATAACTATATAATAATTTTTATTTATTTTATTCACTACTTTTTGAAGTTCTTTATAAAAGTTTTCAATTTTTTATTTTTTCCCTTGTTCTGGTGCATATATATATTATTGTCATATATCCTCTTTGTATTTTAAACCTGACAATAATTATTCTTTCTGATATAAAAGTATAGCTATGTATTTTCTTCCTCCAAATGGGGTTTATCATTATAGCTACTCCAGCTGATGCACGTTGTTGTCTTTCTACACCATGATATACAAGGAGGTTATCTTCTATATCCTGTGTCCCTTTCAACTTTTTCTTTGTTTCTGTTAAGAGCATTATATTTGCCTTTTTTTTTCTTTTTCATTTCATATAAAAACTTCTGTCTGTTTATTATTTAACCCTCTTATATTCCATGTTGCCAATAGTAAATTATTCTTTATCACTGTCCTTTTCCTTGCCTGGTCCATCATCAGTGTTTTCCGTCCGGCTTTCTCCTTCGCTTTTTAGTAATTGAAGATTCATCTGGCCGCCTTACAAGGGCTGCGCAGATATATGTTGGGTGGTGGGATTGCCACCTTACAGCCTCCCAACTTGCTTCAGCTTTGTTTTTAGGGTGCCTTCCCTTAGGTAGATTGCCTTCTCTTCAGCTCTGAGCTCTACCTGCCCATTATAGCCGTCCAATCTGGAACAGACGCTATGCTGATTTTGGTTCACCCCCGGTATTTAATTTCCCCGGTACCCACCTATATTTAGGAGGCATTCCCCTATCCACCACCTGGGGAGGCGCCCGATGGGGGATCAGCAACCCCTCACGGGTAGTTCTTATTTTATGATATAAATTATGATTAGATGTCCTGGAAACCATGTTGAAATCTATACCTTCTTCTTAAAGGTGAATCACATTGATGATTATAATATAACTTTCAGGCATAAATTACTAATCAGATGAAAATGTTGTTATTCATAGATTTTGAAATAGATGAAATCAGAAGTTAAATTCTAGCACAATCCATAGGCACAAAGTAGCAATTTGAAATATAAAATTCCAGCAGATATATACACCTTAAACTTCTAGTAGATAGTGATTAAAAATTAAATGTGTATCAATAGTCAAATATGATCCAGTGACTTGGAATCAAATATTGTATTTAATAAATAGGATCTTCTTTGTGATAAAATTGTATTACATGAAGTCAATAAAAACCAATTTAAATTGGTGATTTGGGTTTTTATTGACTTTGTGTAATTCACACACACACATATATATATATATATATATATATATATATATATATATTATATTTGAAGAAAAAAATGATATGCTCAGACTGGGGCTTGAACCCAGGACCTTTGACTTTCTAGACCAATACCGGTACTCTACTGACTGAGCTACCTGAACAAGTTCCAATCTAAATGCAAATTTTCTCTTATATACACTGTTAATTCCCATGCATCAAATGCTATGAAACCTTTGCTTCTATCTTGCAAATAGCAGCTTCTTTATTAATAAGATATTTATTTGGGAATTTTACATTACATTATAAAGTCAGTATGGCTTCTTTAGATGTTTTTATTATTCAGTTCATACATCTCAGTGATGGATAAATCATGTTTGAAGAGAAAAATTATACGCTCAGACTGGGGCTTGAACACAGGACCTTTGATTTTCTAGGCCAATACTCTACTGACTGAGCTATCTGAGCAAGTGCCAGTCTAACAGCAAATGTTTCTCTTATATACGCTGTTAGTTCCCATGCACCAAATGCTATGAAACCTTTGGTACGCGGGAATTAACAGCGTATATAAGAAAAAAATTGAGTTTAGATGGAACTTGCTCAGGTAGCTCAGTCAGTAGAGTATGGCCTAGAAAGCCACAGGTCCTGAGTTCGATCTCCGCTTGGGACAAGTTTCCTGGGGGGGGGATTTTTTCAGGGTTTTTCCTCACCTTTATGACAAATGTCAGGATACTTTAAGGCCCAAACGGTCCCCGAACATCATATGGTCATCATTATCATCAATATCATATTCACCTTATTTGGATTAAGTTTAAGTTTATGGTCTCTCCTGGTGCATTATTACCCATTGTCATTCCCATCATATTATTGGGGCAGCGTAACCCTGCCTTCCAGGCACCCCAATCTCAGAAGTGGATTACAATACACCAATGCCAGGAGAGAATACCTGAAATGTCAAATGACAAACAGTGGCATTGAACAAAAAAAAATGTTATAAAGATATATATATGGTAGATACACCTAAATGATCAGTAAGCATTAACCAATAAAAGGGGAAAAAAGGGGGAAAACAAACAAAACAAAATAACTTGATAAAGAAATTAAGAAAAAAAAAGGACAACCCTCATGTAAATAGGCAACTAAACTAAAAAACTGGTGAAAATAATTAGGAAATATGACAAAAACATAAAAAGTAGCTTAAAAAACAAACAATAAATTAAACAATATTATCTCAAACAAAATAGAAGGGAGCATGCCATAGCGTAGTGGTTAAGGCACTAAGCTACAAGCCGGAGGGTTGAGGGTTTAAGTCCAGGTGGGGTCAGGATTTTTAAACTGACCCAAACCCTCTGGCGGCACTATGGCCCTGGGGTCGACTCAGCCTCTAATGGAAATGAGTACCAGATGCTTGTTCTGGGGGTAAAGGCGGCCGTCATGCAGGGCTGACAACCTGGCTGACATAAAGTGCCGATTGTCTAGAAAAAGTGCGAGCCTTAACCTCCTACTACCCCAAGGGCCTCCGGGCCTATTGTGGGATCACTTTACTTCACTTTTACAAAATAGAAGACACCAACATATATCAAAATAAAGGAATTTTCAAAGTTAAATGGAATAGTTGTAATAAATTTTATATTGACAGAACAATCAGAAATTTTAATACAAGATTCAATGAGGGAAAATCAAATTTTGTCAAACACATCATAGATACAGATACAGTTGAACACAATTGACAATATACTACTTTCAGTAGTCACAAAGAGTGTAATATCAACAAAATAATCATCCTGGAAGAAATCAAAGATATTGTGACACATTGTTGGGCTACCTTTTAAATTCATGGGTGACAGCAACAATCAAGACTCACCTAATATGGTAGAATAGGATTCATGAACTGTTGACTTGCAAATCGATATGGCCGCTGGGAACTTCTAGTTGTGTCTCTGATTCGCTTTTTGGAAGGGTTACTCTCATGACTATTTTGATGGCGACTGATGTATGCTGGTTGGTCACCACAAGAAGTTTTTGGAAGGGTTGCCAGTTGTATAAGACCATATGGACGCTACCAAGTAGTCAGTGTGAGTCAATCACGAGAGCCAGTCATAGCAGATGAGTGAAAATGTGAGAGACAAGTAGATGAGTAGAGTGAGGCCATTAGCAACTGTGAAGAACTTAGAGAAAAAATAAATTATAAAAGAAGAGACTCAGAGACTCATATAGTAGCAACTTATTTATGTGAACACAATGAAATACCGTATTGTGAGACTATTTAACTCGTACCCCAAATGGGAATCAATCACCAATCACGTTTCAATGAATTTTGTTTTACAACCAATCATAGTCGCATTTCACCTCGATAATTATCGACGTTTGATTACCAAAATAAAGAAAGCTCCTTCTTTTTAATATTCTGAACAGGTCAGAGCATTATTTTGCAGTGATTGACTCTCTAACAAATACGTTGAATATAGCAAATAATGAACAGATTCCTTCGACTTACACATTTGATAATTGTGTGTTTAATCAATTTCTTTTAAATACTGATTTTACTGAGTTGTTTCTGAAAAAAATAATTAATAACCTATAATGTTCATTATAATATACAGTTTTGATGTGTTTAAATTTTTCTCCACTAGGGTGCATTCTCACAATATTGTGATCCTATTTGGAAATAAATAGTATGATCAAATTGCAGTGATGAACAAATGAAACAACCAAACATTTCTCATTTGTTTTCATAACATCACGATTTACATTAAATATATAAATATTAAAAAAAAACTATATTTAAATAATTATTTGTGAGCAAACAGCTTAATTTTATTTGTTAAATAGTCCTAACAAATGCCACTCTTGATTTCCATATCCTCTAGATAAATTGGAAATCACTCGTGCCATTACTTATGATAAATAAAGAAACATAAAAAATGTTGTGTAAATATTTGTGAAGTTAATTTCAAGAAACTCATCCTCCACCTAAATACTCTGCCCATGTGACAATATTAATTTTTCTTTTTTCAATGCCACCACCTTGTCATTTCGACATTCTGGTATTCTCTCCTGGCATGGCATTATTGTAACCTGCTTATGAGGCTGGGGTGCCTGGAAGGCAGAGTTATGCTGCCCCAATGATATATGATGGTAATGATGCACTAGGAGAGGCCTTAATCCTAAACTTAATGATTATATTAATGATGATAATGATGGCCAGATGATGTTCTGAGACCGTTTGGGCCTTAAAGTTTCCTGACATTTGTCTTACAGGTGAGGGAAAATCCATCACCCAGGAAACTTGTCCCGCCCGGGGATCGAACCTGGACTCACTGCTTGACAAGGCAGCATGCTACCTTGAGACCACAGTGGTGGACTTATTAATAATTTATACAAATATAAAAGGCACTGTAACTTAGCAAGTTGGTTCAAACAGTAGCATTTGAGGCTGATGTTTGGTTGGTTCCAACATTGACCTTGTAAGGTGAATGATTCCTGAGTCAACCATTCTAACCAGAGTTTTTCTGTGGATTTCCTTAAGACAAATGCTGCATTTGAATTTCATCCACATACCAATTGATGCTTAATCCTCATTTCATACTATAATTAAAATTAAGCAAACAACTTTTTCAGAAAATACATGACAAAATATACATCCTATACAGGACACAAAAATTTTAGCTGCCATATTATGCTAAATGTCTATAAATTATATTTAAATCTAAAAAAATAAGTTCTATTAGTAGATTTTTCAAAATATCCAGATGTTTGCATGTGGATCAAGGTTTGATAGTTGATAGGGTTGAAAATTTGAATTGTAAAATTTTCAGTCTTGAGGCTAGGAGGATTAGTAATTTCTAATTTTTAATCACATGATTGTGCACCAGATGCCTGGATTAAATTCCAAATCCCTCCACATTTCATATGTTGAGAAGTAATGTGATATTCTTAATATTTTAATTATATAACTTTTTTATACCTTTACTTTACACTGTCGTCCTCAACTACAATAATTCATGTCACAATCTTCGTTACACCATTAAATTTCTAAGCTTTTCGAAGTCTTGGCTTCATCTTCAGGATTCTTCTTGATATTGAAATTATTTATATATTTTACTAGCTAATACCCGGCGTGTGCTGCTATGCCTAAATAAATGAAAATTAATGTGCTTTTATGTTTAGTTGGATAAGTAAAAGGAAAAATAATTATAAATTTATATTTTTAGATACCTTGTGCTGATTGCCCAGGAATCTACTTATCCCGATCTTCTTGACACAAATGAGCTGAAATACAGAAATGAATGTGTTTTCTGTTTAGTTAAATAAGTTGATGGAAAGATTTATATCGTAATTATTTTTAGATACCCCGTGCTGTTTACCCAGTGTTGTCTGGGAATCTACTTATCCCAATCTTCTTGGCATAAATGGGGTGAAAGACGAAAATTAATGTACTTCTTATGATTAGTTGAATAAGTGAAATGAAAAAATAATTATAAATGTATATCGTAATTATTTTAAGATTCCCTGTGCTGATTACCCGTGTTGCCCAGGAATCTACTTATCTTGATCTTCTTGGCATAAATGAGCTAAAAGACGAAAATTAATGTACTTATTATGATTAGTTGAATAAGTAAAATGAAAAATAATTATAAATGTATATCTTAATTATTTTAAGATTCTCCATGCTGATTACCCGACCTTGCCCGGGAATCTACTTATTTTGATCTTCTCGGCATAAATGAGCTAAAGGATAAAATTCATTATTGTGAGTTATCCATAAAAGAATACCCACCATGCTTGCACAGGAATCTACGTACTTGTCTTGATCTTCTTGGCAACATTGAAAGACAAAAATGGTTATTGTGAGTTATCCAAAAGAGATAAACATATGCTGTCGTGGACTTTTTTGTAGAGTTTTTGAGATATTCAATTCTGTATACATCAATTTAGTGTATTTGTTATGGTTTAGGCAGCATAAGCCATTTAAGCATCCAAAGAGCTATGTTTTTCACGTTTCCCACTACAAACGGTATAGGGGTTGTGTATCACAACTCTCTTATAGCCCATGTTCATCCCAGGAATCTCCTGAACATTTTGCAAAAAGCCCCATCACTCTCAGATCAATGGTATGGACGCGCATAAAGTACAAACAAACAAACATTCATTTTTATATATTAGACTAGCGTACCCAGCAGACGTTGTCCTGCCCGAATATTCAATTCTCATGTCATGGGCGGACGATAAAAGTATGTTACTTTTTTACCATAAAATTCAGAAATTAGGACATAATTAGATATTATTAAATAAGTTCGCAAGAAAACCTCTTACAGCCTTCTGTTGTGGCTCAAGAAGTGTGAATGATGACGTCACATAGTCATGAACATTAGAATTGTACCCTCCTTTTCAGATAAGTTAAGAACCGTCATATAACAATTATATCAGAGTGAAAAAAAAAAGATAAATTGATGAGAGTGAGTCAAAACAGTTATTCCCCCCCCCCCCAGCTAGATTTCATTTCTGACCCATACTGGCCGACATTCCATAAGAATTTTTTTTTCCCCGTAGAGACTCGAACCAGCGTAAGTCCCGTAGTTCTGCGCCAAGACTTCTTGCCTTAACCACTTGGCTAAGGCGCGAGACTCTTGTTATTAACGAAAGATAAAAATGGTTATTGTGAGTTATCCGTAAGAGATAAACATATGCTGTCGCAGACTTTTTTGTAGAGCTTTTTGAGATATTTAATTCTGTGTACATTAATTTTGTGTATTTCTAATGGTTTAGGAACCATAAGCCATTTAGGCATCCAAAGAGCTACTTTTTTCACATTTTCCACTATAAAGGGCGATTTTTAAGGGTGTAGGAGTTAAGTATCACAACTCTCTTATAGCCTATGTTCATCCCGGGAATCTCCTGAACATTATGCAAAAAACCCCATCACTATCGGATCAACGGTATGGCCGTGCATAAAGTACGAACAAACAAATATACAAACAAACAAACATTAATTTTTATATATAAGATATAGGGGGCTTTGGTTGCCGGGTGTATTTTCATTTAATAAATTTTTATTCTCTGCTTCTTTGATGATTTCAATTTCTTCCAAAATATTAATCTTTTTTGTTTGCTGTTTTCTTTGTGTATTATTGTCAATGTTCCATCTATTTATTATTATTATTATTATTATTATTATTATTATTATTATTATTATTATTAATGATGTAACGAAGATTGTGACATGAAATATTGTAGTTGAGGACGATGGTGTAAAAAAAGGTACCATAAAAAAGTTTTATAATTAAAATAATTGTAACCTCAACAGTGTGAACGTAAAAAAAAATATTAAAAGTATATATTCTTAATATTAATTCAATTGTTGGATGAAGAAATTAAGTTTGATAACCTCCTTGGTATTTTTCAAGAGGAGGAAGTTTAGTTGCTTTCATTGGGTTTCACCTACTCCCATCCCTTCACCACAACACACAACTCAAAAAATTCACTCACTTTATACTTCACTTTGAACACAATGTATGTACATATTATCTACATAAGGTCTGCTGAAATGGAAGATAAATTTGAAAATATAATGTTTTAATGCTATTTATCTACCTACCTAGTGTGGAATCTATAGGATGAAAAGTACACACATGAATAGCCGTGACATCAGAAATATAAATGATGGTCAAGAATCCTTAAATCTCCGTAAGACTTAAACTAAGATTATTTAATTCAAATGTGAAATAAATTTTATTATATGGCTGTGAAACTTGGAAGACTACAAAACAAATTGGAAAGAAATTGCAAATCTTTGGAAATTGTTGCATGAAAAATATCTGGAGTATATGGTGCCAGAGATTATAACAAATAAAGAACTTCTTCTTTTTCTTCTTCCTTCCAAGTATTAGGCCAAGGCCTGTTATGATCCTATAGAAAATTTACCCTCCAGTGTTTCATAGGACGGCCCAGAGATCTTCATCCTCTTGGTATATAATTATAAACAGCTTTGGGGATCTGATTTGAACTCATTCTTTCTAGATGGTGTTTCCAATTTAGTTGGTACTGTTTAATATATTCCAAAATTGGCATAGTCTTCAATTCTTTTAAGATATCGGTGTTCCTTTTTCGATCCCATCTGGTGTAACCTGCTGTTCTGCGCATGAATCTCATTTCACAAGCCGTTATTCTGCTTTCATGTTGTCTTTTTAGTGTCCATGCTTCACTACCATAGGTCAACACTGATTTAGCCAAAGTGTTATATAAACGTAATCTGGTGTATTTTTGTACAAGGGATGGTTTCATAACTTGATTAATAATTCCCAAACTTTTATTATAACTAATAATTTTTTCAGGGATATCCTTTTCATCCCAGATAGAGAGATAATATCCAAGATATTTAAATTGATTAGATCTCTCTAAAATTTTATTCTGGAGGGGACAGATTTTACTTTGTATGGGGTCCTTCCCATGAAATGCCATAATTTTAGTTTTGTTAATTGATATTTCCATATTAAATTTGGCACCTATTTTCTGTAAATTATAAATTGATCGTTGCAAATCATTTTCGGAAAGTGTCAGAAGAGCTAAATCATCTGCAAAAAGAATAGCATCGAGTTTGAGGTTCCTATTGATAGATATATATCCCTATTGTGTTTTCCTCCATTTGTTTATTATTCTATTCATATATATATATAATGAAAAGCACCAGTGAAAGTCCACATCCCTGTCTTACTCCAGTGTTGATCTTTTTCCAAGAAGATAGTTTGCCATCTTGTTTAACAGAGATTTCATTATCTTTATAGATGATGAAGATATTAGTAATATATTGTTGTGGAACATTATCATCAGCTAAAATTTGTAATAATATATTTCTGTCTACTTTGTCAAAAGCCTTTATGAAGTCAACAAAGATGATATGAGTTTCTATATTGAATTCTTTGTGCTTTTCTAATAGTAGTTTTAGAGTGAAGAATCCATCTGTACAAGATCTACCCTTTCTGAATTTATTCTGCTCTTCTCCACTTATATTTTCAGCCTGACCAGTGGCTATAAGATGGCAGCCCTATCACTGGTCTTGCCATCCTTTGGCCAGCAACCAATCGAAGGGACTATTATTATGCTTTCAAATCTTATACAAGAATTCCCCGAAAGGATCAAATAAAGAACTTTGGAGAAGAATGAATCAGAATTAAATTTGTAAAGAAATTAAATTCAGAAAATGGAAATGGCTTGGTCATGTGTTAAGGAGAGTGAGTGATAACATCACAAAAATGACATTTGATTGGAACCCCCAAGGATTGAGAAAGCGAAGAGGAAAATCTAGGGCAACATGGAGTAACACCATCAGGGATGAAGCTAAACAGGCAGGGATGAGTTGGAATGAAATTAAGACATTGGCAAACAGCAGTTCGTTGGCGAGTTTTATCAAGGCCCTATGCTTCCCAGCAGAGTGACCAGGACTATAGTACTACTACTAAGATTCCCTAAGAACCTTTCAGTGTATGGAATGGAACAGAATTCTACCAACAAATTTTCATAGATTTTTTTAGGGATAATATTGCAATTTCATCATTTTTAGGTATGTTTGTCTAGTATTTTTGATATAGGAGATTCTTCTTCTACTACAATGTTTAGGCTATGCAGCCTGTTCCGGCGAAGTTAAAAGTGGAGTCCATCTTCTACGTGGTCGGCCAACATCTCTTGTTCCTCTGGGATTATACAGGAAGGTTCTTTTTGGTATTCTTTCGTTGTTCATTCTCATTAAGTGTTATGTCCATTTCTTATTATTTTCGTTGATTTTATCTTCAGTTTTATATACATTTAATTCTTCTCGTATAGTTTCATTCCTTATTCTATCCGCTCTTGTGCATCCTTTCACATTACGTAAAAACAGCATTTCTGCAGTCTGTATCCTGCTTTTATCCCTTATTTCATTATCCAATTTTCACTTCCATACAACAACAAAGGAACAGCCATTGTTTTAAATAATTTAAATTTTGTATCTTTCCTTGTTTTCCGACCTAAGGTTCTTTTTATGGTTCCACAAATAGCCTGAAATTTATTTACTTTATTTTCTATATCTTTATTTTCTCTATAAGTTATATCACATCCTAAATATTGGAAATGTGATACTTGTTCTATTATTTTGTTATCCAGTACAATTTTTGATCTAATTCCATATTTACCAATAAATGCCATTACTTTTTACTTATTTATTGATATTTTACAATTATATCTATTGGCTATTAATTTAAATTTATATGCTAACATTTGGAGCTCATTTTCAGATTCTGCTAAAAGTACAACATCGTCAGCGAATAATAAAGCATTTATTTTATCTTTATTATCAATTAATATTCCTTCATTAGTTAAAACCTTCTTCCATTCTTTTAGGATATCGTCCATATAAATATTAAATAATATAGGTGAGTGTGAACACCGTTGTCGTACTCCCTGGTTTATTTGCAAAATGTCTTATTTTTAGTCAACTGATGGTCAATACAAATATTTGTTCCATAGTACAAGCTCTTAACAGTTTCTATAATCTGAATAGGGAGGCCTTTTTCTTTTAGGATATTCCACAATATTTTCTTGATGTTTACTTGATCAAATGCTTTATCTAAGTCTATGAATAACAAATGTGTTTCTAGGTTTTTTTCTTGTCTTTTGTTTATTATCTGTTTCAGGGCAAATACTCCATAGGTACAAGATCTTCCTTTTCGGAACCCGTTTTGTTCTTCTGCTAGTATTACTTCAGTAATTTGTTGTATTCAGTTTGCTATTATTCTAGCATAGATTTTATATCCACTATTTAGGAGGGTAATGCCTCTGTAATTAGATGGTTGGTTTCTTTCTGCTTTCTTGTAAATTGGTTTTACTATACCTTGCCTCCATGTTGCTGGTATATTATGATTCTCCCAACACATATTAAGAAAATTCAAGAATCTTAATTTAAAAAATATATCTGCATATTTAATTAATTCTGAATTGATGTCATCTGGTCCGCTAGCTTTTCTATTATTTGTTAATTTGAGCGATTCTTCCATTTGTATTTTATCTACTTTCAAATTTTCACATTTTGGTTCTTCTTCGTTTTCATTCTCGTTGTACCACAGGTCTCTGAAATATTCTATCCAGTGTTCTTCTGATATTGATGTAGGTATATATATGCAGCTTCTTTTTCTGATTTATTTAAATATTTAATTGTTCTATAAGCAGTCCATTGTCGTCCATGTAGATCATGTTCTAGATTAGTTACATATCGATCCCAACTGTCTTGGTGGGATTTCCTAACAATTTTCTTTGCTTCCTTTCTTTTGTTATAATATATTTCTTTTGTTTCTTCAGTTTTCTTTTGTAAATATTGTAAATATGCTTTCTTCTTTTCTTCTATAACTGTTTTAATTTCGTCATTCCATATTCTTAATCCTCTCTTCTTACAATTTTTCCTTCTTAATCCTAGAAGTTCATTATGCGGCTGTTTCTTAGAGCCCAATCGATGTTGCTCCATTCTTCTTCTATATTATAGCAGCGTAGCTTATTAGTCGCTGTGATATATATTGAGATAATCTATTGGCATACAACTTTCTTATACTTTCTTCTTGTAATAAATTCACTTTATATGTTTCTTCATTGTAAATTTTTCTTGTTGTTGGTTTCCTCCTACTTTCTAATAATTTTATATTACATGTCAAGAGAAAATGATCTGTTCCTACATCGAAACCTCTATATACTCTTACATCTGTGACCCAGGGTATCAATTTTCCGTTTACCAAGAAATAATCAATAATTGATCTTAATCCTCTAGCCGACCAGGTGTACTTATGTTTTTCTTTCTTTTTATAATAGATATTAGTAATTCTGTATCCATTTAATATTGCAAATTGTCGTAGTTCTTTTCCACTATCATTTTCTATTGTTTCCTCTTGTGTACCAATTATATCAGATATAGGATGGCACCCTATTCTTCCATTAAAATTACCTCCAATAACTATATAATCATTTTTATTTATATTATTCACTACTTTTTGAAGTTCTTTATAAAAGTTTTCAATTTTATATTTTCTCCCTTGTTCTGGTGCATATATATCTATTATTGTCATATATCCTCTTTGTATTTTAAACCTGACAATAATTATTCTTTCTGATATAAAAGTATAGCTATGTATTTTCTTCCTCCAAATGGGGTTTATCATTATAGCTACTCCAGCTGATGCAAGTTGTTGTCTTTCTACACCATGATATACAAGGAGGTGATCTTCTATATCCTGTGTCCCTTTCAACTTTTTCTTTGTTTCTGTTAAGAGCATTATATTTGCCTTTTTTTTGTTATTGCGTTTTTTTTTGTTTAATGTTTGGCAAAGAAACCATTAGGTTTTGTGCAGTCGGGTACTTTTCTATAATAGATCAGGAAGTAATACTTAGCAAATTTGAAGATATTCATCATCATCATCAACAACAACAAGGATTAAGCCCAATGGCCTGTTCCAATCTCATTATAGGTCGAATTGGTCCTCTCATCTCTTCAATGGTCTTCCTAACTATCTTCTGCCTTTTGGTTTATAATTATACATTCTTCTTGGTATGCACTGTTCATTCATTCATAATTTGTGCTGAAGGTAAGCATTTTGATAGTATTTTATTCTTTCACAGAGATTAAATATATTAAGTTCTGTTCTTATTTCTTCGTTTTTCATTTTATCAGTCCTTTGGTATCCTGCTATTGCTCTCAACATCTTCATTTCTGCAGCCTCTATTTGTTTTCTATCTGCCTTTGTTACTGTCCAGGTTTCACATTCATAGATAAGAGATGGAACTGCCAATACTTGTAAAATTTTAAAATAGTTTCTTTTCTAGTTTTATTCAATAAAGTATGTTTAATTGTACCACATAGATAATTGAATCATTGTATTTTAGTGTGTTTATCTAAATTTCTGTCAATACCTAAATGACATCCCAAATAATTAAAATTCTGAACTTGGTCTATAATTACATTGTTTATCATTATTTTTGTTCTTATTGCACATTTTTCTCTCAGAGCTAATATTTTTGTTTTAGATGTAGATATTCTTAAATTGTATTTTAGAGAGATATTATTTAAAGTATAAAGGAATTGTAGTAAAGCATTTTCTGATGCTGTCATTATTACTTGATCGTCCGCAAAAAGCAGAGTTGTCAATACACTATTTATATTAATTTGTTCTTGCCATTCATTTATGACATAGTCCAAGTATAAATTAAATAATACTGGTGACAACAGACACCCTTGTCTTACTCCCTGGTTTATTTATATTTTTTGTTTACTAATTTTATCTCCACAGTCTATTTTGAAATTTGTTTCTATATATAAACTCTGAATGGCTCTTATAAGGTGTTGAGTAATTCCTTTCATTTCTAATATATTCCATAATTTATTTCTACTTACACTGTCAAATGCTTTAGTATAATCAACAAAAGCTATATACGTGGGTAAATTAAATTCTTTTCTTTTTTCCAATTTGTTCCTCATGTAATATTGTTTCAGCTATTTTCTTTATTCTATATGATAAAATTTTTGCATATATCTTATTAGCTGAATTTAATAAACTTATTCCTCTATAAAATTCATCGGAGAACATATTGTTTAAACAACTCACCTCATAGGTGAGTTGTTTAAACAATATGTTCTGCGATGAATTTTAATGATTATACCTCATAATGTTTACTTCCCAACATTAATTAAATATAATATTATTCCTCTATAATTTGTACATTCTCTTCTGTTTCCTTTTTTTAAATATCGGAACAGTTATTGCGTCCTTCCATTCATCCAGAACAGAACCCGTTTTCCAGCAAAGGTTTATAAATTCAAGAAACTTAACAATAAATGTAATCGATGCACATTTGAATAATTATATGTTTAGATTATCTGCTCCAGGCGATTTCTTGTTTTTAAAACTTTGCATTGTTAACATTAGCTCTTCAAACCCAATACTATCCACATTTTCTCTTAAGACTATTGTTTGTTCTTCTAAGTTTGTCCATAACGATGTATAATATTGTTCCCATTGTGTAAGAGGTATAGGATTTAACCGTACTGTGTCCTTTTTGTTTTTATTTAAATGTTTAATTACTCTATATGTCCCAATGCTCTCTCTTTATTCTTCTAATTTCTCTTTTAACAATTGCTGATTTTCGTTTATATTCAACATTATTGTCTGTAGATCTGCTCTGTAGAAATGTAAGATATGCTTGTTTCTTGTCCTTTATTTTTTCCGCTATGTCTTCATTCCAAATATCTATTCCCCTTTTTTTATATTTCTTCCTTCTTTTCCCTAGAGTTTCTGATGCTACTTTATGTAAAATATTTTTCAATATTTCCCACATTGAATTTATATTGTTTCCATATATTTGATCATTTATTTCCTCCACATATTTATTCATTCTTGTTTGATATAGGTATTTAACACTATTTTCTCTTAACAGATGTACCTTGTATGTTTCTTTAGAAATTAACTCTCTAGGTTTTAACTTCTTCCATCTTTCTAATAAGTTGAATTTAGACATAAGTAGGTAATGGTCTGATCCTACATCGCTACCTCTATACACTCTCATGTCTTGTATACAAGAAGAAAGTTTTTTGTTTATAAGAATATAGTCATTTATACTTTTTTTCATTTCTCCATGTCCACGTATATTTGTGGATGTCAAGGTGTCTGAAGAATGTGTTTGTAATTTTAAGTTCATTAAACGCTGGAAATTGTAATAAGGATTTTCCATTTTCATTTAATACTTGTTCTCCATTTGATCCTAGTACGTCTTTTATTGGATTGTTTCCTACTCTTCCATTGAAATAGCCTGCTACAACAATATGGTCGTTTTTATTTATGGTATTTAGATGTTCTTGTAATGTATCATAGAACTGTTTTGTTTCTTCTTTTCTTCCATTTTCTGGGCAATATATTCCAATTATTGTCAAAAAAACCTCTGTCTATCTTTACTCTTAAGTTAATAATTCTTTCATTAACCCAATTATAGCTATGAATCCTTTTCTTCCATGTGTTTGTTTTAATAAAATAGCAACTCCTGCTGAAGCTCTTTTGTTTTGATTTACACCACTGTATATAAGTATATAATCTGATAAATCTGTAGAGCCTTTAAGTTTCTTGGATGACTGCAATATCTACATCTCTCTCTTTAAGTTCTTTTTGTAGCTCTAATTCTTTATTACATATTCCTCTTACATCCCAAGTGCAGATTTTTATCCTCTCCACTATCCCTAATCGTTTGTCCTTATTTCTTGCTGTGGTCGTATCCTGAAATCCAATCCGGCCTTTGCTTTGAGATGAATCAGTAGTAATAAATGTCCCCTGACCGCGTTACGAGCGCTGTGCAGGGTAAGGATAATGACAGGGCTGTTGTCTCAGAGCATTTATCCATGCTCCTCTAAGTATTAACCCCATTAGAGAGGGTTGCTGCTTCTGCCTCTTGAGCCATTGTGATGATCGCCTGGTATCACGTCACCTCGTAGACCGTTGCAGACTTCTTGGTCGATGTCAACCTTCTGGCTGACGTCTCCCACGTTGTGGACTATTCTTACTTTCCTCTCACCTCTAACCAATCGGCAAGTTAGCAAAGCTAAACTTCTCTGATTTAGTCGTCTGGTTCATTGAGTACTTGGCACCCCCACCACATCGAGGTGATAGTCCAGGGGGGGGGGAGATATTCTTCAGTAATTTATTTATTTATTTATTTGTATAGAAGACAATTTGAATTGGTATAAATAATTCTTATTTTTACTTATTTTAGGAATTCTCACTATGAGGTATATTCATTAAGGTAGAATATGTTTATCACTCACCTCATATTGTTCTTCTTATTTGATTATAAACTAGTTTCGGAACATAGTTTCTGTTCCATCCTCAGTATCATCACGACCGTTGTTCTGTCGTCTTGAAGAGTTGTCCTTCTCTCCTTCCATTGGCTGACTGAAAAACCTCGAAACCAGGTCATTCTCACCGGGAATTTCAAAGTTCATTAATTTCTTCTTTCCGCTCTTTTGAATGTAGATCTTTTCCCAAACAGTAAGTTCTTTTGGTTTTTCTATTTGTTTTAATAATTTTGCTTCTTTCTCGATAAGATGTTTTTCAGACCATGCATGGGCAGCCACTGCAGATTTTTCTACTTCCCCTTTCTTGACATTCCTGAGATGTTCTTTAACTCTAGTTTTCAAATTTCTTTTAGTTTTTCCTATGTAGAATTTCTCACACTCTTCACATTTAATTTGATAAATCCCTGATTTGTTTTCTTCTTTAATTTTCTCATTCTTATTAGGTCTAATCAGTCTACTGATGCTGTAGTCATTTTTGGGTGCTAACCTTATGTTGAAATCTTTAAAAAAATTTTGAAACTTGTGGTGTTTTAATGGATGATATGTGAATTTTCTAAATTTTACATTATCTTCTTTAACTTTTAGAAGAGTGCTTTGATTAATGTAAAATTTAGAAAATTCACATATCATCCATTAAAACACCACAAGTTTCAAAATTTTTTTAAAGATTTCAACATAAGGTTAGCACCCAAAAATGACTACAGCATCAGTAGACTGATTAGACCTAATAAGAATGAGAAAATTAAAGAAGAAAACAAATCAGGGATTTATCAAATTAAATGTGAAGAGTGTGAGAAATTCTACATAGGAAAAACTAAAAGAAATTTGAAAACTAGAGTTAAAGAACATCTCAGGAATGTCAAGAAAGGGGAAGTAGAAAAATCTGCAGTGGCTGCCCATGCATGGTCTGAAAAACATCTTATCGAGAAAGAAGCAAAATTATTAAAACAAATAGAAAAACCAAAAGAACTTACTGTTTGGGAAAAGATCTACATTCAAAAGAGCGGAAAGAAGAAATTAATGAACTTTGAAATTCCCGGTGAGAATGACCTGGTTTCGAGGTTTTTCAGTCAGCCAATGGAAGGAGAGAAGGACAACTCTTCAAGACGACAGAACAACGGTCGTGATGATACTGAGGATGGAACAGAAACTATGTTCCGAAACTAGTTTATAATCAAATAAGAAGAACAATATGAGGTGAGTGATAAACATATTCTACCTTAATTCTTATTTTATTTAAATCTTTTGCTAAATGCTCATATTCAGTGATAAGTCTAAAATTTATTACTGCAGTGTTACGTGGCATTTAAGGAATACTTTTTTTGGAGCTTTTGAAGTTATTAGATCATTTGGTGACATTCTTTAACTTTGATAGACATCCTTTTATTTAAATTTATTGAATAAATGGTGTTATTAATCTGTTAACATGTAACTGTGCTGAGATGGGTTCTTAAAAATACATTACTCTGTAATAAATCACTAAATATCATCAGAAGTAGGTGATGATTAATTAATTATTAATTTTTCTTTCTAATCTATCAGAACCTATTTTATTACAGTCCAAAGGGTATGCTATACGTTTAACACATCAATAACATATTATTCTGTAATAAGTTGCTAGAGACCATAGATTACTTATATCAAAATACCATTCAACATCCTTGAATTGGCTGTGAAATTTTTCAGTACAGTTCTGTACCACCCGATAAGAACTTTATTTTAACAAAGGTGTTCTCTTAAGACTCTTGTTAAATTGGTTTCCTGGATTAAATGACCATAGTCCAGTTTTGTTGAAATTCAATGTTTCATTTACTACTGCACTAGGTTATCCTCAGGTAATTCTGCATGCTCTCTGTGAACTCCTCAACTGCTGGATGGACATTGGAATCTATGTCATAGGTGGTTCTCGGTTGGTAATATTCTCTAGGTAGTCTATGATGAGTGAGCTATTTTCTGATTGGCTGCCCCTGGCTACAATGGCACAAGTCATAGGCTTAGTCCTTGTCTTTTGTAGAGCTGAAATCCAATTTTTTTATCTTCATAGTTTCCTCTTAATTGTTAAAGCAAATTTTATGTTTGTATATTTCAATATTTCCTCTGTAAAACCTTGTGTGATACCGTAATATAGTGTTTTAGTTAAACCTAAGGTTCTTTGAATTCAGTGACACATTCTTTGTTTTTCACCTAATGTTCTGCTATGGCTGATTTTTCCATTTGTTTCAATCTGTACTTTATCTTATGTTCCTGCAGTCTTGTTCTAACCATTCTTTTGATTGTTCCTATATTTACCTCTCCGCAACTACATGGGATATACTGGCAGTACTTAACACATTGGTAACAGGCTATGGAGATCTCCATATTTAAATGCCCAGCTGGCCACAGAGATTTCTGTTTTTACGTAGGATTTGCTTTTCTGTCTCTTCACTTTTGAAAGAGGCATGAAAAAAATTTTTTTTTTCACTATATAATAAAATTTTAGCTGTCTTTGTACTGCAAGTTGGTAAGGACTGGATTTTCAAGCATTTGCATTTTCTTTGCCAGCATTTATATTTATAGACCTATGTTTATTCATTACCTATAAAGCGATTCCACTACAGGCCTTAGGAGGTTAAGGCTCCCACTTTTTCTAGACAATCAGCACTTGACGTCAGCTGGGTTATCAGCCCTGCGTGACGGCCGCCTTTACCCCCAGAACAAGCGTCTGGTACTCATTTCCGTTTGATGCTGTATCGACCCTAGGGCTATAGTGCTGCCAGAAGGTTTGGGCCAGTTTAAAAATCCTGACCCCACTGGGACTCGAACCTTCTGGCTTATAACACAGTGCCTTAACCACTATGCTACGGCATGCCCCTTATTCATTACCTATATGAATAAAAATATTTTGAGTTTATTAAATATGGTTTTGAATTGCATATAACTAACTAAATAACTCATTGGCAGTATCGAGTCCCAAGGTTTATGGCCACATGGATGTAAGCTCCCCATATATCACAATCTGAGCTAATATTTTCCTATCACTCCCTGTATAATTTATCTCCCTCAAATCGTTTAAAATTAGAAGAAAGTATTTTTCCTTTCTCTGAGTGAATCTGTATCTGGGGCAACATGTATACTAGGACAATTATTATATTGATGTGGAAATAGCCATACAATTTTCTATAAAGAGAGACAAGAGTTTGTGAAAGAATGGGAGTAATAGACAACAATGAAAAGACACAAGAGTGGAAGGGCTAAAATTAAAAAGGAAACCATCTTCAACAGTACAACAAATATATGAAGGATGTAACACGGCTGACCAGTAGATATCATATTAATAATTAAGTTAGACCTGTGTATTCTTACCTCATATGGTTGTTTCTGTTGGACATATGTTTCAAGGCATCCTCAGCTAGTAGTCTAGGGCAAACATGCCTTGAAACATATGTCCAACAGAAACAACCATATGAGGTAAGAATACACAAACCAAACTTAAATTATTAAGTAAAACATCATAATTAATATTTAATTTTAGGAAGTGATATTTTGAGGTTATTTTAATTATATTATTTTCAGTCTGATCATCCTCAATATTAATGTTGTTTTGAAACATGTCCAAGAACAAATCAACATTAATATTGAGGTAAGATGATCAGACTGAAAATAATATAATATAAAACATCATAATGTTACTTCTTATTGTATTTTCAAAGATATCATATTACTCTTTCCTCAGGAAAACTGTGAAATGGAGCAAGTATGTTGTGTTGTGACTTCTAAATTGTGTATTCTTCAATGTTGTTAAGAGTTTATAAATTTCGAAACCCTAAGAGCAAAATGCCGTTCAAAACTTTTTTTTTGCTTGAAACCGCCTCTTAATGGACAGCTGTGAAATTAGGAACACACAATGGGGAAGAGGAAGGCTGTCAAGGAGACATGCAGAAACCATAAATTATTAGCAATTATGACTTGAAATAAAAATTTCCCTTCGAACTCTACTCTGCTTATAGATAACATAACAAGAGGAAGGAATATTTAAATTAATATTGGGAAGTAAACATTATGAGGTTATATCATTAATAGTGAGTGGAGAACATATTTTAATCGACTCACCTCATACATTTTCAAACTTCTTTGATACCGACGGTTTCAGACAATATCATGTCCTTCATCAGTCATGGCGTCCACTGATGAAATTCCGTGATTGTTGATTTCTTTAGTGACATCACCTCTTGTGCTGCCATCTTTCGTTGGGATTATAAACTTTGTAATTAAATTTTTATCCACCAGAATATCGAAATTCATAGATCGATATTTATTCTTCTGAATGAATATCATTTCCCAAATTGTCAATTCCAACGGTTTATCCAACTGTTTTAAAAGTTTTGCTTCTTTTTCAATTTTATGATGTTCTAGTAAACTATGTGCAGCAATTGCTGATTTTTCAATTTCACAATTTTTAACACTTCTAAAATGTTCTTTAGTGCGTGTTTTAGAAATATTAAAACTTGTGAAATTGAAAAATTAGCAATTGCTGCATATAGTTTACTAGAACATCATAAAATTGAAAAAGAAGCGAAACTTTTAAAACAGTTGGATAAACCGTTGGAATTGACAATTTGGGAAATGATATTCATTCAGAAGAATAAATATCGATCTATGAATTTCGATATTCCGGTGGATAAAAATTTAATTACAAAGTTTATAATCCCAACGAAAGATGGCAGCACAAGAGGTGATGTCACTAAAGAAATCAACAATCACGGAATTTCATCAGTGGACGCCATGACTGATGAAGGACATGATATTGTCTGAAACCGTCGGTATCAAAGAAGTTTGAAAATGTATGAGGTGAGTCGATTAAAATATGTTCTCCACTCACTATTAAAGAGGAAGGAAACTCACTCATATATGTTCCTTTACAAAAAAAGAGAATTTTTCGAAAGCTATCAGACTCTCTAGTTCTACTAGAAGGTTTTATGAGTACTTTAAGTAAATAATATTGATATTGAATGTAGATATATAGATTTGGAAACTATATTGTGTTAATGCAGTTTAAAATTTGAAACTCCTTACTAACGTTAGAAGTGTCCGGTCAAGCAGGGATGGTTACTTCGCACAGCTGTGGGTAGGCTATGTGATAATGGTTCATGTTTGTGCTTGGGTGGATGTAATACATTACCAATTTTTTGTGCAGTTTGAAAATTGTCAGTCAATCTGCAGCCGGCAGTTGAGGAGTTCACAGTTTCTCCTGAGGATGTGTACTGCAGTAATAGATGAAATGTTGAGTTTCAACAAAACTAAGATTCAAAACACTGGCCATGAAAGCCTACAATTTTACATTCTCTTAAGATTTTGTGAACAAAATATTTTAAAACCTATGGCACTAAAAAAACTTTATTTATAAAAACATGAACTAGTTTAATATTTAATTTTAGGAAGTTATATTTTGAGGTTATTTTAATTATATTATTTTTGGTCTGGACATCTTACCTCAATATTAATGTTGATTTGTTCTTGGACATGTTTCAAAACAATTCTCTGTTTTATCTTCAGCTTTCCCAGACTGGTTTTATTTATGTTGCATTATGTTGCACCACCTGGATGTCGATGTCAGCTCCATCCTGTGGTTGGCCAAAGAACCTCCAAACAAGGTCACCCTCCATCGGAATATCAAAATTCATAACTCTGTTTCTGTTCTTCTGAATATAAATTTTTTCCCAAATAGTCAGCTCGTTTGTATTTTCTAACTGTTTTAATAATTTAGTGTCTGAATTAATATTATGTTTTTCAGACCAAACATGAGCAGCAACTGCAGATTTTTCAATTTCTCCATTTTTAATATTTCTTATGTGTTCTTTGGTTCTAATTTTTAGGTTTCTTTTTGTTTTCCCTATATATATCTTTTCACAACCCATGCATTCAATTTGATATATTCCTGACTTTTTATTTTTATCAGTTTTTTCATTTTTGTTGGTTTTTATTAGTTTATTTAAACTGTAGTTATTTTTTGGTGCTAATTTAATATTAAACTTCTCAAATATATTTTGAAATTTATTATGTACCCAGGGGTGATATGTGAATTTCCTATATTTTTTCATAGGTGGTTCTTCTTTTTCAAGATTACTTCTGTTTATCATTTTTTGTTTTTTTATACTTTTCTATCCTTTTATGTACCATTTTTTCATCAAACCCATTTTCTCTTGCTACTTTGATTATGTGTTTTTTCTCATGTTTGAAATCTTCTTCGTTTAAGGGTAAGTTTACCAATCTATGAGTTAAACTATTAAATGCTGCTAATTTATGTCCAATTGGATTGAACCCTGTTGATTTTATAAAATTTTCCGTATGAGTTTCTTTCCTATGAATCCTGAATTCAATTTTTCTTTTTTTTTCTTCGTTTCTGACCAATTTAAGATCCAAAAAAGGTATTTGTTTATTGTCTTCTATTTCTTTGGTGAATTTAATGTTTGTACTCTGTAAATTTAATAGTTTTAGGGAATCTTCTACATGTTTTTCTTTAACAATACAAATTATATCATCAACATATCTACTCCAAAATTTAAACATTGTGGGATGTGCTTTAGTGATTTTACATTCAAAATCGCTCATAAATAAATTTGCCAGGAAAGGTGATAATGGGTTTCCCATTGAGAGCCCTGATTTTTGTCTATAGAAACTCCCATTGAATGTAAAAAACATTTGGTCAATGCATAACTAAATTAATTTCAAATAATCTTCTTTGATCTCTCTGTCTATGTTTTTTTTTTCTTAACCAATTGTTCAATATCTCCAAAGTTTTTTGTTTCGGTACATTTGTGAATAGTGAAACTACATCAAACGAAACCAACCTATCTGTGGGTTCAATTTCCACTTTTTCTAATTTGTTAACTAATTCCAATGAATTTTCAATCTGCAGACTTTCAAAATTATTAATTCTTTTAAATTGATTATTCAGCCATTTCGAAATTTTTGTAGGTTGGTGATCCAATATTGTAATTATTGGCCTCATTTTGTTTCCCGGTTTGTGAATTTTTGGAAGTCCATGTATATTAGGGTTTCTTGGGTTGCTTACTTTTAATTGAAATTTTTCTTTCTTGGATAGAATTTTAACATTTTTAAAACAGTTTTCCACTTTTTTTATGGTTTTTGGTAGGGGGTCATTCTTAATTTTTTCATACTCTTTTTCTTTCAAAAGTTCTTCCATTCTATTTTGATAATCTTCTTTGTCCAGAATTATAATTTGGTTACCCTTATCTGATTTTGTATATACAACATTTTTGTTATTTATTTCTTTGAGTGTTTTTAAATTCTCCTTACAAACTGGGTTTTTATTTGTATTCTTTTTTTTATTCAAAATTTCTTCACATTTTTTTCTGATGATTATTTTTTCTTCTGTAACTAACCCTTCTATTGAATTTTCAATGTCCACTATGTATTCTTCTATTCTATTGGAATAATCTATTGCTGTTTTTTAGACCGTTTTCTAACAATTTTGTCTCTTTTAGGTTAAAGGTTGCCTTTGAAAATTTTTAACATAATTTCTGGTGGATTCTGATTTTTTCTTCATTTCTGGTTTTATTCTGATGTTTGATTTTATTTGATGTATTCTTCTTTCCCTTTGATTTAGTTAACAAATTATTTATCTTTGTCTTTTGTTTCTCAATTTTCTTTTTCATGGTTATGTTCAAAAAGTGAAAAATTTATTTTCTAGGTTTTCCCACATGATGTTTCCTAATATTTTAGACAATTTGATATGTAACAAATAAATTTCAATATCCAGATTACTGATCATTTCAAAGTGTTTATTCTTTTCTAGTTTTAGTAATTTGTTCTCCAAAATTTTTTGTTGTTTGCTGTTATTGTTATGCTTAACGGTTTTTCTAATGAACATGGGAACCAATTCTAATTTTAGACATTGGTTGATGAATTTAATGTCTGCTAATCTTTTAAATTTCTTCTCTCTTAATTTTATAAACTTTTTGACTTCATATTTTGTTTCGAAAAAATTGTTATTGAAGTTGAGTATGGAGGACGCCATCTTGTTTTTCGTAATTTATAACACAAACACAATTTCTGGTTTTGTTTCTTCCTTGTAACTTAAGAAGTTGTAATTAATATTTAATTTTAGGAAGTTATATTTTGAGGTTATTTTAATTATATTATTTTTGGTCTGGACATCTTACCTCAATATTAATGTTGATTTGTTCTTGGACATGTTT
The DNA here is from genome assembly GCA_030220185.1 of Diploptera punctata. Lineage (NCBI taxonomy): Eukaryota > Metazoa > Arthropoda > Insecta > Blattodea > Blaberidae > Diploptera > Diploptera punctata. The sequence continues at coordinate 352,032 of JASPKZ010007432.1, read as the reverse complement.
CAAAACAATTCTCTGTTTTATCTTCAGCTTTCCCAGACTGGTTTTATTTATGTTGCATTATGTTGCACCACCTGGATGTCGATGTCAGCTCCATCCTGTGGTTGGCCAAAGAACCTCCAAACAAGGTCACCCTCCATCGGAATATCAAAATTCATAACTCTGTTTCTGTTCTTCTGAATATAAATTTTTTCCCAAATAGTCAGCTCGTTTGTATTTTCTAACTGTTTTAATAATTTAGTGTCTGAATTAATATTATGTTTTTCAGACCAAACATGAGCAGCAACTGCAGATTTTTCAATTTCTCCATTTTTAATATTTCTTATGTGTTCTTTGGTTCTAATTTTTAGGTTTCTTTTTGTTTTCCCTATATATATCTTTTCACAACCCATGCATTCAATTTGATATATTCCTGACTTTTTATTTTTATCAGTTTTTTCATTTTTGTTGGTTTTTATTAGTTTATTTAAACTGTAGTTATTGAATGAAATGAAAAAACTGATAAAAATAAAAAGTCAGGAATATATCAAATTGAATGCATGGGTTGTGAAAAGATATATATAGGGAAAACAAAAAGAAACCTAAAAATTAGAACCAAAGAACACATAAGAAATATTAAAAATGGAGAAATTGAAAAATCTGCAGTTGCTGCTCATGTTTGGTCTGAAAAACATAATATTAATTCAGACACTAAATTATTAAAACAGTTAGAAAATACAAACGAGCTGACTATTTGGGAAAAAATTTATATTCAGAAGAACAGAAACAGAGTTATGAATTTTGATATTCCGATGGAGGGTGACCTTGTTTGGAGGTTCTTTGGCCAACCACAGGATGGAGCTGACATCGACATCCAGGTGGTGCAACATAATGCAACATAAATAAAACCAGTCTGGGAAAGCTGAAGATAAAACAGAGAATTGTTTTGAAACATGTCCAAGAACAAATCAACATTAATATTGAGGTAAGATGTCCAGACCAAAAATAATATAATGAACTAGTTTATAGAAGAATGGTTTCACTAACATTATTTTAATTCTTAAATTTTTAAAAGGAATCACCTTGACATTATCTATTAGCATACAATACTTTCCTGAATGAATTATTGATTAGTGAGCTTCCTAAATTATCTGTCAATATAATGCACTGATTGATGCAAGTTCCGGCGACCTGAAGGTGGCATGACTTAATAAATAAGAAGCTTATTTTAATAAATTTTAGAGTTGGCAAAAACATCTCACCTCGTAATAGTAGAATGCTTATTTAATTGTCTATATCTGAAAATTTTAAAATATCAATTCCGTGTTATATATGTATGAAAGGAATGAAAGGACATGACTGTATGTTAAAGATTTAAATTAGAATTGATTTGCAATTTACTTTCACTTATGAACTTATATTACATGCAGTTTTCATAGTGATTGTGAAAAATCCACCTTACTTGCATTGTAATTTAATAAAATATTTACAGACAATTTATTTATTTAATTTATTTTTATAGATTAATTATTTTACATCAAGATCATATTGTGTGTATTTATTTATTTTAATGATACTATGAAATGACGATTATGTTAAAATGGGACCTGGTAATAAATGTCCAATTCATTCAATGTTTTTATTATTAATTTCATACATCTCAATGAAGGACAAATTATATTTGAAGTTAAAAATATACGCTCAGGCTGGGGTTTGAACCTAGGACCTTTTGCTTCCTATGCCAATGCTCTACTAACTGATCTACCTGAGCACTCCAATCTAAACACAAAATTTTCTCTTATACACTGTTAATTCCTGAGTGCCAAATGTTACGAATCTTTGCTCAATCATGCAAATGGCAGCTTCTTTATAAGAAGACTTTTTTTGGGAATTACATTATAAAGCAGTAGAGCTTCTTTCGATGTTTTTATTATTGATTTAATACATCTCAATGAAGGATAAATTATATTTGAAGAGAAAAATATATCCTCAGCCTGGCCTGGGGGTTGTCCTTCATTGAGATGTATTAAATTAATAATAAAAACATCGAAAGAAGCTCTGCTGGCTTTATAATATAATGTTAAAATTCCCAAAAAAAAAAGTCTTCTTAATAAAGAAGCCACCATTTGCGTAATCGAGCAAAGGTTTGTAGCATTTGGCGACTCGGGAATTAACAGTGTATAAGAGAAAAATTTGCTTTCATATTGGTGTGCTCAGGTAGCTCAGTTGGTAGAGCATTGGCATAGAAATCCAAAGCTCCTAGGTTCAAACCCCAGTCTGAGCATATATTTTTCTCTTCAATTATAATTTTTACAATCTGGTATTTACCTTAATGACTGAGGAAAACCAGAAAAGAAAATCTGTCAGATTGATCACCACTGGGATTTGAAATTGTGAATCTCCCAAATACAAATTGCAAATTCTACTGCTTGAGCCAACTTGCTCAATACAATCAGTCTTGCATACTTCTTCCTTTCTCTTCTTCTTATCCTTTAGTTGTAGGATTTTCATCCTGTTTATTTCCCAAATCTTGCATACTGTATGAAAATATTTCTGTTATTTAGCATATAAAAGATGCATCATTTAAAGAAATAGTTATCGGTGCCAGATGAAGCTAGTGTGGGAACAGAAGTTTTAAAATAGTCTTGACAGTTTAACAGTGATGTCTAACTTTACAACCTGTGACACAACTTTTTAAATTCCTTCATAAACTCCTGTCAAATTTTATTCTTAGGGTTTCATGTTTCAAATTATTTCTCACCATTTACAATGATTTTTACCTGTTTTCTAACAATTATTTGAATACATTTTTTCACGATATTGAACTACATCAAGACATGGCAGCCATATTGATTTTAACAAATATTCTGTGTTCCAAGTGCAGCCAACATAGAGTCTGTACTAATTAACACACACTAAATGAAACCAGCATGCATTCTTTCACTGGTTAGAGTACTTAAATTGCATTAGGTTAGCTTTTAGGTTCGTTGACAACACGAGTTCAAATATCATGTATATGTTGGCTTCATCCTGTGATTCCATAGCGTAAACCACTTTGCATCTGTTGACATGCACATGGTGTATGATTGGAACTTAGAAAAAAAAATTTCGCATCACATGTTGTAGAGTATTTCTGTCTGTTTTGTTTTTAGGACTTCCAGGGCTTAACCTTGAAAGAAAAATTGACTCATCATCTACATAACTAATTGACTCACTGGTACTATAGAACCCGGAGGTTCATGGACATGTGTACATAATTGAATCACACTTTTTAGAAAGGAACTAAGTCAAAATTTGCTACTTTTCAGGAGAGCATTAAAACTTATTTTCATGAACAAATAGTGGAATAAAACATTTATGTTATATATTATATAAACATAACATGGGACTGAATTTAATGATAACAGACTAGTAATGGGAATTTTGTGCTACCATGGTATATATGTTATTTAAAATTTGAGACTTAATTCCTTTCTTCACTGGAAATTGTTTTTGAAAGTATAAAATGGACATACAGAATGAACAAAATTTATTCAATACAGATCTACATGTATTTTGCTTAGATTGACATGTTAGGAACATTAAGATAACATTTTGATTAAAAAAATCAAAATAGACATATTTCTTTAAAAAACTAACACATGTAAAATGACAGACGTTTCTTACAGGATCTGTAGTAGAGTTTGAAAGTATTACTTCTTCATAAAATGCTTTAGTATTTGCATCACTGATGTACTTACTTACTTACTTACTCACTTGCATTATCGAACCCGTAGGTTCATGGCCACATGGACATAAGCTCTCCATACATCCCTATCCTGAGCTAATGTTTTCCAATCATTCCCTGTATAATCTACTTCCCTCAAATCATAGTTAATGTTATTCTCCCACCTCATTCTTGGTCTACCAACTGGGCGTTTTCCCTCTGGCTTTCCTACAAGAAGCTTCCATGCAAGTCTTTCATTACCCATACGTGCAACATGTCCTGCCCATCGCAGTCTATGAGGCTTAACTGTTCTTATTATATCTGGCTTCCTATAAAGACCATGTAGTTCATTGTTATGTAGTCTTCTCCATTCACCTGTCTGTTCATCTCTCTTTGGTCCAAAAATGTTCCTAAGTACTTTATTCTCAAATACTTGTAATCTCCTTTCCTCTCTTAAAGTAAGAGTCCATGTTTCGCACCCATATAGTATAACTGGTAGAATATTAGTTTTATATATTTTCAGTTTAACACTTTTTGAAAGGAGTTGGGACATCAAGAGTCTCTGCAATGCATAATAACACGCATTTCCAGAATTGAGCCTATGTTTAATTTCTTTGTGCATCTCATTCCTATTTGTGATTATTATTCCTAGATATTTGAATTCAGCCACTTCCTCAAAATTTCCCTCATTTGTCATTAGCTGTCCATTTCCATTATATTGTATTTCTACGTGTGACCATATATTTAGTTTTATTGATATTTACTTCCAGTCCTAAGTACTTAGTGTTACTCAATAGTGTGTGCGTATTGTCCTTTAGTATCTCCTCACTATCGGCCAACAATACTACATCATCGGCATAAACTAACAGCTTATTAATACAAGTGAGTTGTGAGCCTTCCTCATTCTCTAAAGATTTGATGGCATGCTCTAGTACAAAATTAAATAGTAGAGGAGATAGTGCATCTCCTTGCTTCAACACATTGTGGATTTCAAAAGTGTCCGAAAACTGTTTGCCTACACGTACCCTACTCTTTTTGCCATTTAGACACATTCGTATAAGTCTAACTAACTTTTTAGGAATTCCAAACTCCAGCAGGATACTATATAACTTCTCCCTAATTGAATCATATGCTTTTTTGAAGTCTACATATAGTTGATGTACAGTACCACTATATTCCCATTTCTTTTCTAAAATCTGTCGTATACTAAAAATCTGATCTGTTGTAGACCTGTTTCTTCTAAATGCACATTGATGATATCCTAGAATGTCATCAATATTGGGAGTAAGTCTGCTTACTAATATATTTGTTAGAATTTTGTATGAAGTGGAAAGTAATGAGATGCCCCTGTAGTTGCAATCAGTTTTATCTCTTTTCTTATAAATTGGTATGATAATTGATTCCTTCCATTCATCTGGAAGAGCTTCTTTTTCCCAAATCATACTAAGCAACCAGCGTATCTTGTCCATCAATTTTACTCCACCTGATTTTATCAGTTCTGCTGTGATCTCATTTGAACCTGATGCTTTATACATCTTCAATTTTTCAATCGCCATTTCAACCTCTAATGCACTTGGTTCTGCAACTAGCATTTCTGCTGTCTGAAAATTATCCTCCTCAATGTCCCGTTCTGTATGTATATTTAATAGCTGATTAAAGTAGCTTTTCCATCTACACTGCTCAAAAAAAATAGGGGATATTGTAGAATAACCTATTAAGATTATGTTTTTTGGAATAGTATTAGATGCAATCACTTTCTATTACTCCAAGATAATGTAAATAAGAGTTTGAAGTTGTTACGTAACCTCGGTACCACACCAGAGGGCAGTGTCTGTACTGTTGATGTGAAAGGGTGGTGTGGGGGTGAATGTTTTGTTGCTGTTTTTAAATCCAGTCCAGTTTTCAGTTAGTGAATGACTTGCCTTAGGGACAGTGATGCCTCGACAACGTGATTTACCTGAACCTATGGCTTGGAGGGCCATAGGAAGGATGGAAGCTGGACAGACACAACAAGAGGTGGCACAAGCCATTGGGGTGTCTCAAAGCGTGATTTCCAGACTTTGGAATCATTTTCAAAGAACATACTGTTCACAGAAGAGCCGGACAAGGTCGACCAAGGGCAACAACAGCAAGGGATGACCATTACCTCTTGTTAACAGCCCGTCGGAATAGACAGCAGAATGCAACTCAACTGCAAAATACACTTCAAACAGCAACAGGACGCAGGGTGTCAACTCAAACTGTCCCTAATCGACTGCATGGAAGTGGTCTCTATGCCCGTAGGCCCATGGTGTGTACCAGGTTAACTCCACAACACCGTAGAGATCGCAGAAACTGGGCGGAGGAACATCGTGGGTGGAGGCATGCTGAATGGAGATCAGTTCTTTTTTCTGATGAGTCGCGATTCAACTTGGAATATGATAGTCGGCGTGTATTCATCTGGAGAGAAAAAGGGACACGAAACAATCCAGCTTTTGTACGTGAAAGATCCCCATATGGTGGCGGTGGATTGATGGTGTGGGCAGGAGTCAGTAGTGGTGGACGTACGGACCTCTACGTCATCCAAGGTGGTACTTTGACTGCGGTAAGGTATAGAGATGAGATTCTCCGACCTTTTGTCATGCCTTATGCTGGTGCCATAGGTGATTCTTTTCTTTTTATGGACGATAATGCACGACGCCACAGAGCTGGCTTGGTGGACGACATGCTGGAAGTGGAGGGTATCGAGCGTATGCAATGGCCAGCTTCCTCCCCGGACTTAAATCCGATTGAGCATGTGTGGGATGCATTAGGCAGGCGCATTGCAGGCAGACCAGCACCTCCCACAACTGTTCCAGAGCTGCACATTGCTCTTATGGAAGAGTGGCCACGTATCCCCCAAGAACTCATTGCTAACCTCATTGCATCAATGCCACACAGGTGTGAGGCAGTGCTGGCCGTTCGAGGAGACCATACACCATACTAAAGAAACATTTTCACCCATGTTAATGTTGCTTTGTTTGTTTGCCATATTCCTAATCAGGATCTCTTTGACATCTGGTGTGGTACAGAGGTTACGTAATGACTTCAAACTCTTGTTTACATTCTTTTGGAGTAATAGAAAGTGATTGCATCTAATACTGTTCCTAAAAACATAGTCTTAATAGGTTATTCTACAATATCCCCTAATTTTTTTGAGCAGTGTATTTAATATACTCTTGGAATCTGCAATCATATCCCCATTTTCATTCCAAATTATGTTTGTTCTAGCCTGAAACCCTTTCTTCTCTATACTAATTCCCTGATATAATTCTCTAATGTTCCTATTTTTTGCATTCATTTCAAGATCATTAATCTTCTCTCTCAAATATTCCCTCTTTTTACTCTTTAGTAACTTGGTGGTTTCCTGTCTTATACTACCCAATTGCTCTAAATTTGACAATTTTATTATTAATTTAACACTTCTCATCGAAGGATAAATTTATATTTGAAGAGAAATAAATGTCTTCTTAACTAAGAAGCCGCCATTTGCAAAGATAGAAGCTATGGTTTCAAGCATTTGGCACGAGGGAATTACAACGTACATAAGAGAAAAATTTGCGTCTAGATCGCGACTCACCTCGGTAACTCAGTTGGTAGAGCACTTGGCCCGGGTTCGAGTCCCGGTCTAGGCGAAAATTTTTCTCTTCAAATATGCTCTAAATTTACCTCATTTGGCTCGTGTAATCATTTAATTTTTGCTACCTTTCTTTTCTTTACAATGTCTACACATTCCTCATCAAACCATTTATTGTTTTGCCTCTTTTTTAAACAACCAATGCTTTCTGATGCTGACAATTTAATAGTATGTCTTATAGCCTCCCATTCTTTATTTATATCAGTTTCTTCTTCGTTTGCCACATTGTCATCTGAAGATTCCAGCACTTCAAATCTATTAGCAATTTTGATTTGGTATTCATGCCGAATTTCATCATTTTTCAAGTTTTTTAATTCAAATTTTACAGAATCATCTTTAGCGTTTGTTCCTCTCATAAGCGATAGCGGTTGTCTGATTTTCACTCTGACCAGATGATGATCTGAATTGCAGTCTGTCCCTCTAACTGATCTAACATCAATGATGCTACTGTGCCAGCATTTATCCACTAATACATGATCTATCTGGTTCCAAGTTTTTCCATCTGGGGACGTTCAGGTGTATTTATGAATATCCTTATGCTGAAATGTTGGCTCTTAACAATGAGATTCTTTGATGTGGCAAATGTGACTAATCTAACCCCGTTGTCATTACTATCTTCATGAAGACTGAATTTACCTATTGTTCGTTTGAATATATCTTCCTGCCCCACTTTTGCATTAAAATCTCCTAAGACAATTTTCATATGATATATTGAAAGGCTATCAAATAAGCATTCTAAGTCTTCATAGAACTCATCCTTGATCTTGTCATCTTTATCTTCTGTGGGGGCATGTACATTTACAAGTATAAAATCATGTCGTTTACCCTTTAGAATTATGTATGATATCCTATCACTAACAGACTTAATATCTTGGATAGCCGATAGGACCTCCTCCTGTCTAAAAAACCCGTTCCAAATGCAGGTCTTTCTGCACCCTGTAGTATAATGCAAAGCTTCCTGATTCCTGACTACCTTCTCCTGGCCATCTAACTTCCTGTAAAGCGACTATATCCAAGGGCAATTTATCTAATTCCCGCGTTAATATCTCTAGTGCCCCACTATTGTATAAAGTCCTAACATTCCATGTTCCTAGGAACATGTCCCTGTGTTTGAGCCTTTGGCATGGGTTCCTTGAAGTAGTCCCCGCCTGGAGAACCGAATGGGGGACTATTTGACCTCCGGAAAATTTTACCCCAGTTGAACCATGTCCGCATTTCTTGATGGTTGTATTTTTACAGCGAAAGATCGTCACTCTTTCGACCAAGGTACTTTTTTCATCTGGCTTATCACCTTCGACCAGTCCGGCATGGGTAACCCTATCAGCAGCAATGCTACCGCCGGCATGGCTCTCAGGATCATTTAAGCACGCAAACCATTCCACCACAACAAGGTAAAGATACCATGGAGGGGATTGTGTGTCAGTTACCATTGTTAATTTTTTTCTTGAAGTTTATATCCTCTTATTATAAACTCAGCAGTCCTACTTTTATAGGATATCATCTTTGCCCTTCAAACAACTGACACTCTGAGCCATTAAGTTTAACATTAAGTACATTGGCCAAAAAATACACTTAACCACTTTGGTTTCTAGATGCCTTAATAATTACCATATTTTTTTATTAAGGATTTTCTCTACATTACAGTAGTTATCCTTCAGTGCAAATGTATTTTGCTCCGCCATAGATTTCTATCCTCAGCATCTTCTTCTTTGAGGTCTCTGCTGACCATGTTTGTTCTCACTTAATTCATCCACTGTTCCCTGGGATTCCCCCTCCTCCTCCTTCTGCCTTCAGCATTCAAATCCAGCTTCATTCTTGGGATTCTCTCATTCTCCACCCTCTTCAGATGTCCATGCCATTTCAATCTTCATTCATCTATTACTTCTATAATATTATATTTAACATTCATTATTTCTCTAATTTTCTGATTCCAAACTTTCTCCTTTCTTGATTTTCTTAATGCCCTTCACCAAAAATCCATCTTTGTAGTCAATAATTTTCTTGCTTGCTGTCTACCTAAAGTCCAGGTCTCTGCACCATACAACATAACACTTTGTACTAATGATTTAAAATATCAATGTCTTGGTTTTATTTATAATATTTTTACTCCATATCACTGAATTTAACATTCCAATTACTTTTCTTCCTTTACTAATTCTTTTCTCAATTTCACTATAACTTTTTCCATCTGATTCTAAAATTGATTCTAAGTATTTGAATTTTTCACCTTTCTTAAATTTCACATTTTTACATAGTTAACAAGTGTAACTAAATTAGTATGGTACAAATTCTTCCCTATAGGGGGAGAGCGCCTAAATCTCTGTAAAGGGAAAACATAGGCTTACAATACAATAAATACATAGTAATATCTCTTCATTCTCTAGTTCTGTCATGAGATATTCGGTTTTCTTAATATTTATATTTAATCCCCATTTCTTGTATTCTTTAATTAATTTCCTTGTCACGTATGATGCATCTTCCATGTCCTCAGTAATCATCACTTGGTTGATCTTCAAATAATAGATGGTGTAACACATATTCTTGATTAAATAATCCATATAGTATTATATGTTGACAAACCTAGATCACCTTCTCAATCCACCAACTGCCACTGGTTTGTTTTATGCATAACTTGAAGAATCTGTCACTAATATTTTCATAATTTACTCTAAATTTAAGCATTAATTTAATGTTCCTTACCATCCATTCTTTTTTAATTTCATTTTGAATTTAATAATTTGATAATTTTGAAATTAATAATTTAACAATAATTTAATAATTAGATAAAATTAAAGTAATAGATAAAATTAATCTTAATTATCTCACCTCATACACTCCGTGTTCTTCAATCACGGGAACGGTTTCAAGATCAGTTGTTCTTATCATCAGCCATCTTTAGAACTGTTGAATTTCTGCCTTCACCTTCATCTTCTAAACTGCCATCTAGTGTTGATTTGATGAACTTTGAGATCAAATCTTGCTCATTGGGAATTTCAAAATTCATCAATCTAAATTTGTTCTTCTGAATGTACATCTTTTCCCAAACTGTCAATTCCAAGGGTTTCGCCAAATGTTTCAACAGTTTAGCTTCTTTATCAATTTTATGATTCTCTAGCAAACTATGAGCTGCATTTTTAATATTTCCAAAGTGTTCTTTTGTGCAAGTGTCCAAATTCCTTTTTGTTTTTCCTATATATACTTTATTGCAGTCTTTGCAACTAATTTGATAAATTCCAGATTTTTTTACTATCTGGGGTATTAACTTCATTATTAGTTATTAATAGATATTGTAACCTGGAAGCTTTCAAAAGAGCTAAAAGGACTTTTAGACAGATATTTATTACGAATGATGTGGTAGCGCGTTCATTGTTTTACTCACCTGATTCTAGCTGAGTGGTTCAGTATATGGAAATCTTATTTACAATGGTAGTCATGGTCTTCATGGATAAATAACCTGATTCTTAATTTAACTATTTTATTACCTAATATAAATTATTACATATATTTCGGTAAAACTAATCCTAACTATTTAACTTTTATAGGAATTAATCATTATGAGGTTTAATTTATGGTGAAATTAAATGTTTCTTACCTCTCCTCATATAAATTTTCTAAGTTGATTGCGATTTCGAGTCTATAACTGCCTCATCGTCAGAACTTTGTTGGCGACTGGTGTTATGTCGATCGGAAGAAACTCTTCTTCTTCCCTCTGTTGGTGGACCGATGAACCTCTGGATCAGGTCAACATTTGCGGGAATTTCGAAGTTCATAAGTTTTCCTTTGTTTTTCTGAATGTGGATCTTTTCCCAAACCGTGAGTTCCTTTTGTTTGTCTATTTGTTTAATTAGACTGGCTTTTGATTCAATTAGTTGTTTTTCAGACCAAGCATGAGCAGCTACTGCTGACTTTTCCACTTCTCCATTTTTGATGTTTCTAAGATGTTCTTTCACCCTTGTCTTCAAATTTCTTTTCGTTTTTCCAATATAAATTTTGTCACAATCCCTGCATTTGATCTGATAAATTCCTGATTTGTTTTCATTTTCAATTCTTTCATTTTTATTAGTTTTAATTATCCTATTAAGGCTGTATTCATTCTTTGGTATTAATCTTATATTAAACTTTTTGAATTTTTTAAAAAATTTATAGTGTTTCGATGGATGGTAAGTGAATTTCTTGAATTATATTTTTTAGTTTCTTTTATAAGTGTGCTTTCATTTATTAATTTTTGTCTTTGAATTTATTTATTTTCTGTGTACCATATTTTCTTCATAACCGTTATCTATTGCAACATTAATTATGTGTTCTTTTTCTTTTTCATAGTTTTCTTTGCTCATAGGTGTATTTACCAATCTATGTGTCAAACTATTGAATACTGCCTCTTTGTGAGCAAAATGGATGAATCCTGAAGCTTTACTATAGTTGTCAATATGTGTATTCTTTCTATAAATTCCAAATTCTATCTTGTTTTCTTCATTTCTTCTTAAAGTGAGATCTGAAAATGGGATTTGTCTTTCATTTTCAGTTTCCATGGTAAATTTTATAGTTCTACTCTGAATGTTCAACAGCTTTAAAGCATCCTCTATTTGCTTGTGATTCACAATAGCAATTACGTCGTCAACATATCTACTCCAAAATTTGAAAATCAAAGTATGTCCACTTGTTATTTTCTGCTCAAAACTTCCCATAAATAAGTTGGCCAAAAAGGGTGATAGAGGATATTTTCTGCTCAAAACTTCCCATAAATAAGTTGGCCAAAAAGGGTGATAGAGGATTTCCCATAGAAAGCCCAGAATTTTGTTTGAAAAATTTTCCATTATATGTAAAAAACATTTGTTCAATGCTCAATTTAGTTAGAATTATAAATTCTTTTATACATTCTTTTTCTAATTTGTTTTTATTTAACCATTTTTCCAAAATTTCAAGAGTAGTTTCTCTAGGGATGCTGGGAAACAATGAAACTACGTCAAACGACACTAATCTGTCTGTTAGTTCTACTTGTGTGTCCTTTAATTTTCCTATTAGTTGAAATGAGTTATCTATTGATAGGTTATCAAATTCTTCCATTTTCTTGTATTCATTGCATAACCATTTTGATATTAGGTATGTAGGTGACCTTATACTGTTGATAATGGGCCTCATTTTATCTCCGCCCTTGTGAATTTTTGGGAGACCATGCATTTGTGGATTTTTAGGATTAGGGACTTTCTATGGGAAATCCTCTATCACCCTTTTTTGGCCAACTTATTTATGGGAAGTTTTGAGCAGAAAATAACAAGTGGACATCCTTTGATTTTCAAATTTTGGAGTAGATATGTTGACGACGTAATTGCTATTGTGAATCACAAGCAAATGGAGGATGCTTTAAAGCTGTTGAATTCAGAGTAGAATTATAAAATTTACTATGGAAACTGAAAATGAAAGACAAATCCCATTTTCAGATCTCACTTTAAGAAGAAATGAAGAAAACAAGATAGAATTTGGAATTTATAGAAAGAATACACATATTGACAACTATAGTAAAGCTTCAGGATTCAACCATTTTGCTCACAAAGAGGCAGTATTCAATAGTTTGGTAAATACACCTATGAGCAAAGAAAACTATGAAAAAGAACACATAATTAATGTTGCAATAGATAACGGTTATGAAGAAAATATGGTACACAAGAAAATAAATAAATTCAAAAGACAAAAATTAATAAATGAAAGCACACTTATAAAAGAAACAGAAAAAATAAAATTCAAGAAATTCACTTACCATCCATCGAAACACTATAAATTTTTTAAAAAATTCAAAAAGTTTAATATAAGATTAGCACCAAAGAATGAATACAGCCTTAATAGGATAATTAAAACTAATAAAAATGAAAGAATTGAAAATGAAAACAAATCAGGAATTTATCAGATCAAATGCAGGGATTGTGACAAAATTTATATTGGAAAAACGAAAAGAAATTTGAAGGCAAGGGTGAAAGAACATCTCAGAAACAACAAAAATGGAGAAGTGGAAAAGTCAGCAGTAGCTGCTCATGCTTGGTCCAAAAAACAATTAATTGAATCAAAAGCCAGTCTAATTAAACAAATAGACAAACAAAAGGAACTCACGGTTTGGAAAAGATCCACATTCAGAAAAACAAAGGAAAACTTATGAACTTCGAAATTCCTGCAAATGTTGACCTGATCCAGAGGTTCATCGGTCCACCAACAAAGGGAAGAAGAAGAGTTTCTTCCGATCGACATAACATCAGTCGCCAACAAAGTTCTGACGATGAGACAGTTATGGTCTCATAATCGCGATCAACTTAGAAAATTTATATGAGGAGAGGTAAGAAACATTTAATTTCACCATAATCCTAACTAACTAATTTAATATATATTGAAAAAATCCTATATTTTGACCTTCTTGGGTTTTAAGAGGGAGAGAGATTGTGTATGAATTTGGTCCGATTTATATTCTAATATTACTCTATAATTCCCATGTTTTGTTGTTAACCCTTCAGAGCGGGTGGAGTTAAATGGCCGGCGATACCCTGTTGCGGGAGGAGAGTGTTCACGGGCATTTAAATCCAGCCGTTCAGTGCCAGTATTCCAATAATGCATTTAAATAGAAATATCTTGAGTAATTTAAACGTTTTTGTAATTTGTTTATGGTGAACTCTTAATATATTTAATTAATTTCATTTATTAAGGTTCTCATGTAACATCTCTGCATGTGTAGACTTATTTATGATTGTTGTGCCACAGTTGAAATAGGTCCTATTTGTAAGTTTCTCACATAAGTAGCACAGTGAATTGCACAAGGAATTCTTTGAAGAATTCAGAGAACCGGCTCTACCTAACAACACAATAAAATATTTACACAAAGTGTTTCAAGTTGGTAAATGCTTGGAAGAATACAGAGTGTATGAGATGAGATAATTAACACTCATTTTATTTATTAACTTGAAAGCCTCATAATGTTATTTCCCATAATAAATGTTATGAAAAATTTAAAATAATTGAGTTAAATATTAATTTTGGAATTAATATTGTTTTAGATATTTTACTTTAAATCAACGTACAGTAAGTGGATCCCTGTATCGTAAAATTATGGCATGTAAAATGGTATTAATGTTGTTCCAGATATTTTACTTTAAATCAACGGACAGTAAGTGGATCCCTGTATCGTAAAATTATGGCATGTAAAATGGTATTAATGTTGTTCCAGATATTTTACTTTAAATTAACATACAGTAAATGGATCCCTGTATTGTAGAATTATGGCATGTAAAATGGCATTAATATTGTTTCAGATATTTTGCTTTAAATCAACATTCAATAAGTGGGTCATTGTGTCATAGAAATATGTCATGTAAAAATAACTTCATGAATAAATATGAGTTGTCTGAGAATTTTCCCGGTTATTTCATCCTAGATTTGAATTGTAATGATATTAACCTGATTTGCTAAGACCGCCGTTAAAAAAAAATAATTAAGTGATAGACCTATACAGTTTTGAATTTAATATTTATGTAATTTGATATTTATGTAAAATTTTTCATGAGGTTTTTTTTTGTGAGAACAATGGTTTGAAATTCAGAGTTCAAGTTCAAGTAATGTATTTGTCTCTATTTTTCCCAGGCTTATATTTAATTTCCATTGTCTTTATTGTTAATTTAAGCTATATCATGAATTACATAATAACTTAACGTCAGTAAAATCAGAGTTAAGGGCAAGTTGTTTATAGTGTTACTTCAGAAGTTAAGTGTTGTAGTGCTAATTTTATATAGAAGAGCATTTCTAAATTTTGTAGAAAGTTATTAATGAAGATTAAGTGATAAGAGATTAAAGAAGATTTGTTATTTCCAGAATTTTAATTAATTTATTCTTTACACAGAGTGAGTTTAATCTTAGAACTTATTTTGATTTTGTATTAAAATGCAAATTCATATTTAACTAGCTAATACTCGGCGCTGCTAAGCCTAAATAAATGAAAATTAATGTGTTTTTATGTTTAGTTGAATAAGTAAAAAGAAAAATAAATACAAATGTATATCGTAATTATTTTTAGATACCCGTGCTGATTAGCAGTGTTGCCCGGGAATCTACTTATCCTGATAAAATACTAAAATTATTGTGCTTTTATGTTTAGTTGATTAAGTGAAAGGAAAAATTTATATCAAAATTATTTTAGGTACCTCATGCTTATTATCCAGCATTGCCCGAGAATCTATTTATCCTGATCTTATTGGCATACATGAGCTGAAAAATTAATGTATTTTTATGTTTTAGTAAAAGAAAAAATTGATATCGTAATTATTTTTGGATTCCCTGTGCTGATTACCTGGTGTTGCCCAGGAATCTATTTATCCCGATCTTTTTTGACATAAATGAGCTGGAAGACGAAAATTAATGTGTTTTTATGTTTAGTTGAATAAGTGGAAGGAAAAATAATTATAAATTTATATTGTAATTATTTTAAGATAGCCCGTGCTGATTACTCAGTGTTACCCAGGGAATCTACTTATCCCAATCTTTTGGCATAAATGAGCTGAAAGACAAAATTCGTTATTGTGAGTTATTCATAAAAGAATATCTTCTGTGTGCTGCTATGCTTGCCTGGAAATCTACTTATCCTGACTCTTCTTGGCATCAATGAAAGGTAAAAATGGTTATTGTGAGTTATCCATAAAAGATAAACATATGATGTTGCAAACTTTTGTAGAATTTTTTTGAGATATTCAATCCTGTGCACATTAATTTTGTGTATTTATTATGGTTTAGACAGAATAAGACATTAAAGCATCCAAAAAGCAACTTTTTTCACTACAAAGGGTGATTTTTAAGGGTGAAGGGGTTGAGTATTACAACTCTCTTAGGCCTAACCTTCCTGGGAAACTCCTGAACATTTTGCAAAATGCCCCATCACAATCGGATGAACGGTATGGCAGCGCATAAAATACGATCAAATATTAATTTTTATATATTAGATTTATAAGATCTGGAAGAATAATTAAGTCTTGTACATTGCAATGGCACAAATATAGAATGAAAGAGGGACATGGAAACACCTTGTAGAAAAACTTGAGGAAAAGTGTCCAATAGGTAGGCCAAGAATGAGGAGAGAGATTAACATTAACTATGATTTGAGGGAGGTAAATTATACAGGGGATGATTGGAAAACATTAGCTCAAGATACAGACGTGTGGAGAGCTTATGTCCATGCAGCCATGAACCTCAGGGTTCAATACTGCCAGTGAGTTAATTTGTTTTGTAATTAATTTAATCAACTTTTATAAGATCCATGATGTGTTCCGTTGAGGTTTATTCAAAATTAATATAAAATTATAGAATATTCACCTGAAAGGTCCGTCTCCTCAACTTAATTATCATTTAACTGTAGCGCTTTCGGGACTTGTCCCATCATCGGCAGGATTCAAAACTGGTGTTTCACTGAAGATCTGGTAGAGGGGGTTGCATGTATTTGGTTCGTTTTCGTTTATCAGGCTGTCGTTGTGAGCTGCTTTCATGATTTCCATCTCTTCGAGTACGTTTATCTTCGCTGGATTATTTTCTCTGTGCATTACTGTTAGGGTGTTTTCAATTTTTAACATGCGATGTCCTTCATGGATGACGTGTTTTGCATAGCTTGATTTACCTTCTGCATGAATGAAGTCTCGAAAATGTTCTTTGAATCTGATGTTAAAACTCCTGTTTGTCCTTCCTATATAAAATTGGTTGCAGTCCTTACATGTCAGTTTATAAACTCCTTTGCTGTTGAAAATGTTATTTTCTTCAATGTTATTGTTTATTATGTTGTTTAATTTGTTATTGGTTCTGTATGCTATTTTTACGTTTTTATCGGCTTTCTTTAGTGCATTGGCTAATTTTGTCGTTTCTTTTCCTGTGTATGTAAGTGTTATCCATGTTTTCTTGTTGTTGTCAGATTCTTTTTCTAGTTTAGTTATGTTGGTTATGTTGTTCTTCCTTTTTTAAAATAACAACATAACCAACATAACTAAACTAGAAAAAGAATCTGACAACAACAAGAAAACATGGATAACACTTACATACACAGGAAAAGAAACGACAAAATTAGCCAATGCACTAAAGAAAGCCGATAAAAACGTAAAAATAGCATACAGAACCAATAACAAATTAAACAACATAATAAACAATAACATTGAAGAAAATAACATTTTCAACAGCAAAGGAGTTTATAAACTGACATGTAAGGACTGCAACCAATTTTATATAGGAAGGACAAACAGGAGTTTTAACATCAGATTCAAAGAACATTTTCGAGACTTCATTCATGCAGAAGGTAAATCAAGCTATGCAAAACACGTCATCCATGAAGGACATCGCATGTTAAAAATTGAAAACACCCTAACAGTAATGCACAGAGAAAATAATCCAGCGAAGATAAACGTACTGGAAATCATGAAAGCAGCTCACAACGACAGCCTGATAAACGAAAACGAACCAAATACATGCAACCCCCTCTACCAGATCTTCAGTGAAACACCAGTTTTGAATCCTGCCGATGATGGGACAAGTCCCGAAAGCGCTACAGTTAAATGATAATTAAGTTGAGGAGACGGACCTTTCAGGTGAATATTCTATAATTTTATATTAATTAATTTAATGGTGAAAATTCTGTAATCTTTAAGTAGATAGGGACCTCCCCTCAGGGGTCCTCATCTAGGGGATATGTGGATGGCGACCACAAGGTGCCCAAGCTGTGCAAAACATTTCTTCCACTTACTTGTGTTTTGCACTCTTTTAACTTTACTATCTAACCTCTCTTGGTTAACACTTGTTTTTTCGACCCCAATGCTATTAGGGCATCCGAGGGCTAGGGAGTCTTTCCTTTCTTCCATTTCTTCTTTCCTTTATTTTCTTTTCTTCTCCAGAAAAGCCTGGCCAGAGGCTATAAGATGGCAGCCCCATCACTGGTCTTGCCTTCCTTTGGCCAGCAACCAATCGAAGGGACTATTATTATGCTTTCAAGTCTTATACGAGAATTTCCCTCAAACGCTGGAGGGAAAATTTTCTATAGGATCGTAACAGGCCTTGGCCTAATACTTGGAAGGAAGAAGAAGAAGAAGGTAGGGACCTGCACTGTCTTATTAAGCCAAAAAGAGTTATCTCAAGATCTTTAAACACTTGGTGAAAGAGCAATTTGTTAAATCTCATTCTCATTTGTTTGTGCAATATTGTTGTATTTGCAGAGTATAAGAGTGACATTGATTCAAAATTACAAAAATATAATAAAATGAATGGGGTAATACAAAGACATTTTGATAAACAGATGAAGACAGAGACAAAACTAAGATTACATAACATCACATCAAAGGCTGCTCTAAAATACGGAAGTGAAATTTGGATTTTAAATAAAAGAAACTCTCATAAACTTCAAGTAAGCCAAATGCGCTTCTTACGATCATTGTTAGGAGTTAATAGACTGGATCACCAAAGGAACACTACTATCAGAGGAAAACTTGGAGTAGCAAGTTTAAATGAAGATATCCAAAGATACCAACAAGAATGGAAAAATCATCTGAGGAGAATGGCAAGAAATAGACTTCCAAAATTGGCATTCCAATATACCCCAACTGGACATAGGGACCAAGGAAGACCAAAACATCGGTGGAAAGATCAAGACCATCTTCGCTAGGTTTACCGTACAGGCCACATGGCCTAAAACGAATTTGTTCATGATGATGATGTTTTATGATAATATATAATATAAGTCGGCCGCGGTGGACTAGTGGTTATGCTCCTTGCCTCTGGTCCCGAGGGTCGCGGGTTCAAACCCGGCTGGGGTCGATGGATTTTTTAGGACGGAAAAATCCAAGGAGCAAGTCCTCCGGGAGGGATTTTAAGCCGTGGGTCCCGAGTCTGAAGATTTTCAGGCTCGTAAAAAATCCTTAAGCCTGAATGAAAAGGCCTCTAAGCAAAATTTACCAAATTTTCCCGTCCTAGTACTACCTTGGTTTCCTAGATGTCAGTATGAGGCGGAACGCTGACCATGGACCACTCAAAAATGACATCTATACGAAAACAAGTGTAACAAAATTAGTATGGTTCAAATTCTTCCCTGTAGGGGGAGAGCGTCTAAATCTCTGTAAAGGGAAAATATAGGCTTACAATACAATATAGTATTATAAATAATACCATTTTAACTATAGGAACAATACTTACATCAGGATATTAAACAGATTAGGAAACAATGGTACTGCTATATTGCTTAGGATTTTAATAACAATTGTATTCATAATTCATGACTTGCTGTACAGATACAATTATTTAGGATAAAATGAAATGTTTCCTACCTCTCTTCATATAAGTAAATTGCGATTTCGAGACCATAACAGTCTTATCTTCAGTACAATCTTGGCGACTATAAAAGTTCAAAACAATTATTTAGTATTTAATTTAAGGAAGTTATATTTTGAGGTTATTTTAATTATATTATTTTTTGTCTGGACATCTTACCTCAATATTAATGTTGATTTGTTCTTGAACATGTTTCAAAACAATTCTGTTTAATTGTCAGCTTTTCCAGACTGGTTTTATTTATGTTGCATTATGTTGTACAACCTGGATGTCGATGTCAGCTCCATCCTGTGGTTGGCCAAAGAACCTCCAAACAAGGTCACATTCCATCGGTATATCAAAATTCATAACTCTGCCTGCAAAAACTCTGCCTGCAGAGTTATGAATTTTGATATACTGATGGATTGTGACCTTGTTTGGAGGTTCTTTGGCCAACCACAGGATGGAGCTGACATCGACATCCAGGGTTGTGCAACATAATGCAACATAAATAAAACCAGTCTGGAAAAGCTGACGATAAAACAGAATTGTTTTGAAACATGTTCAAGAACAAATCAACATTAATATTGAGGTAAGATGTCCAGACAAAAAATAATACAATTATTTAGCTTAGTAAATAAGTAGAGTGACCAGTAAACATTACTATCTACAATGGCATAACCAACCCATGTTGGGCCTTAACCTCTCCTTTCATAGGAGTCATTGGACCAAGTTTATTTAGTTATGCTTATTTCCCTAAGATGTCGTGAATGGTATGCTGTCAACATACCAAACCAATGAGACATCTGGTAGGAAACTAAGATATTACTAGGATGAAGGAAGTTGGTAATTTTTGCTTAGAGGCCTCTTTATTCAGGCTTAAGGATCTTTTATGAGCCTGAAAATCTTCCAACTCGGGACGCACTCTTAAAATCCCTCCTGGAGGACTTGCTCCTTGGTTTCTTCCATCCTAAAAAAATCCATTGACCCCAACTAGGTTTGAACCTGTGACCTGCAGGACCAGAGCCAAGGAACATAACCACTAGCACACTGCAGTCGACTACTAAACATTACTATGATAAGAAAAACTGAAAATTAAAAAAAAAGTAGAGATATGTCCTTTCAGCAGTACATTTTAGAAACTAAAAATGCATTTTTTGGAAAGATAATTTCTCTAATTTATGTTGGTAATTTATATATGGTCAAAGACTTCTTTGTTAGATAAATAAATTTACTGCACTATTGTTATAAATCAAGTAAGATACCGTGACAAAATCATTGATTAGATGAAGGGCAGTGGGCCCTGATTCCTATATGATTAATGCATTTCAAGTTAATAAGTTTACTTTATGTTCCTCAAAATGGAATAAATGCATGGTTATACACTAAAATATTATACATTCATTGGTATAATACACAAATTATTGGTTCTGTATTGATCTCAGTGGACTGGGAGTTAAGTTCCTCCCTCTAGTCCTGAGGGTTGCAGGTTCAAACCCAACTGAGATTGTTGGATTTTTTAGGATGGAAAAATCCAATGGATAAATCCTTCAGGAGGGACTTCGAGTCATGGGTCCCGATTATGAAGACTTTTGAACGTGTGAAAGAACTTGTAGTCTAAATTAGGGCTTCTGAGAAAAATTCTTCTTCTTCTTCCTTCCAAGTATTAGGCCAAGGCCTGTTACGATCCTATAGAAAATTTTCCCTCCAGCGTTTCATAGGACGGCCCAGTGATCTTCGTCCTCTTGGTATATAATTATAAACAGCTTTGGGGATCCGATTTGAACTCATTCTTTCAAGATGGTGTTTCCAATTTAGTTGGTACTGTTTAATATATTCCAAAATTGGCGTAGTCTTCAATTCTTTTAAGATATCGGTGTTCCTTTTCCCGATCCCATCTGGTGTAACCCGCTGTTCTGCGCATGAATCTTATTTCACAAGCCGTTATTCTGCTTTCATGTTTTTTTTAGTGTCCATGCTTCACTACCATAGGTCAACACTGGTTTAGCCAAAGTGTTATATAAACGTAATCTGGTGTTTTTTTGTACAAGGGATGGTTTCATAACTTGATTAATAATTCCTAAACTTTTATTATAACTAGTAACTTTTTCAGGGATATCCTTTTCATCCCAGATAGAGAGATAATATCCAAGATATTTAAATTGATTAGATCTCTCTAAAATTTTATTTTGGAGACAGATTTTACTTTGTATGGGGTCCTTCCCATGAAATGCCATAATTTTAGTTTTGTTAATTGATATTTCCATATTAAATTTAAACCTTCTTATGTTCAAAATTTGTAGGTAGTAAAACTATGAGGTATTAATAATTTAGTAAAGTAAGTAAAAGTGATCCCACAACAGGCCCGGAGGCCCTTGGGGTAGTAGGAGGTTAAGGCTCCCACTTTTTCTAGACAATCGGCACTTTATGTCAGCCGGGTTGTCAGCCCTGCGTGACGGCCGACTTTACCCCCAGAACAAGCGTCTGGAACTCATTTCCGTTAGAGGCTGAGTCGACCCCCAGGTCCATAGTGCCACCAGAGGGTTTGGGTCAGTTTAAAAATCCTGACCCCAATGGGACTTGAACCCTCGACCCTCCGGCTTGTAGCTCAGTGCCTTAACCACTACGCTACGGCATGCCCCCTAATAATTTAGTATTAATAAAAATAACATCTCACCTCATATTTTGTTAAAATATGTAGGTATTATTCTATTTGCATGCATAATTTGCATATATTTTAATTTACTTTGGCCACTGAAAAATTGGGGAGCGTAAATTATGTGAATATTTAAAATTAGAGGTTCTGTTCTGAGTTATCTCAATTATCGTAGGTAAATGTAGTAATTAAGAATACAGTAATTTTGTCATCTCTTATAAATTTATAGCATAACACTATAGGTAATCTTGAATTATACTTACTTACTTACTTACTTACTCACTGGCACTATCGAACCCGTAGGTTCATGGCCGCACGGACATAAGCTCTCCATACATCCCTATCCTGAGCTAATGCTTTCCAATCATTCCCTGTATAATCTACTTCCCTCAAATCATAGTTAATGTTGTTCTCCCACCTCATTCTTGGTCTACCAACTGGGCGTTTTCCTTCTGGCTTTCCTACAAGAAGTTTCCATGCACGTCTTTCATTCCCCATACGCGCAACATATCCTGCCCATCGCAGTCTACGGGACTTAACTGTTCTTATTATATCTGGCTTCCTATAAAGACCATGTAGTTCATTGTTATGTAGTCTTCTCCATTCACCTGTCTGTTCATCTCTCTTTGGTCCAAAAATTTTCCTAAGAACTTTATTCTCAAATACTCGTAATCTCCTTTCCTCCCTTAAAGTAAGAGTCCATGTTTCGCACCCATATAATATAACTGGTAGAATAATAGTTTTATATATTTTCAGCTTAACGTTTTTTGAAAGGAGTTGGGACATCAAAAGTCTCTGCAATGCATAATAGCATGCATTTCCAGAATTGAGCCTATGTTTAATTTCTTTGTGCATCTCATTCCTATTTGTGATTATTGTTCCTAGGTATTTGAATTCAGCCAATTCCTCAAAATTTCCCTCATTTGTCATTAGCTGTCCATTTCCATTATATAATGTATTTCTACGTGTGACCATATATTTAGTTTTACTGATATTTACTTCCAGTCCTAATTTCTTAGTGTTACTCAATAGTGTGTGCGTGTTGGCCTTTAGTATCTCCTCGCTATCGGCCAGTAGTACTACATCATCAGCATAAACTAACAGCTTATTAATACCATTCAGTTGTAAGCCTTCCTCATTCTCTAAAGATTTAATGGCATGCTCTAGTACAAAATTAAATAGTAGAGGAGATAGTGCATCTCCTTGCTTCAACCCATTCTGGATTTCAAAAGTGTCTGAAAACTGTTTGCCTACACGCACCCTACTCGTTGAGCCATTTAGACACATTCGTATAAGTCTAACTAACTTTTTAGGAATTCCGAACTCCAGCAGGATACTATATAACTTCTCCCTCTTAATTGAATCATATGCTTTTTTGAAGTCTACATATAGTTGATGTACAGTACCATTATATTCCCATTTCTTTTCTAAAATCTGTCTTATACTAAAAATCTGATCTGTTGTAGACCTGTTTCTTCTAAATGCACATTGATGATCTCCTAGAATGTCATCAATATAGGGAGTAAGTCTGCTTACTAATATATTTGTTAGAATTTTGTACGAAGTTGAAAGTAATGAGATGCCCCTATAGTTGTTGCAATCAGTTTTATCTCCTTTCTTATAAATTGGTACGATAATTGATTCCTTCCATTCATCTGGAAGAGCTTCTTTTTCCCAAATCATACTAAGCAACCAGCGTATCTTGTCCATCAATTTTTCTCCCCCTGATTTTATCAGTTCTGCTGGGATCTCATCTGAACCTGATGCTTTATACATCTTCAATTTTTCAATTGCCATTTCAACCTCTAATGCACTTGGCTCTGCGACTAGCATTTCTGCTGTCTGTAACTTATCCTCCTCAATGTCCTGTTCTGTATGTACATTTAATAGCTGATTAAAATAACTTTTCCATCTATTTAATATACTCTTGGAATCTGCAATCATATCCCCATTTTCATTCCGAATTATGTTTGTTCTAGCCTGAAACCCTTTCTTCTCTATACTAATTCCCTGATATAATTCTCTAATGTTCCTATTTTTTGCATTCATTTCAAGATCATTATTCTTCTCTCTCAAATATTCCCTCTTTTTACTCTTTAGTAACTTGGTGGTTTCCCGTCTAACACTACCCAATTGCTCTAAATTTACCTCATTTGGCTCGTGTAACCATTTCATTTTTGCTAGCTTTCTTTTCTTTACAATGTCGGCACATTCCTCATCAAACCATTTCTTGTTTTGCCTCTTTTTAAACAACCAATGCTTTCTGATGCTGACAATTTAATAGTATCTCTTATAGCCTCCCATTCTTTATTTATATCAGTTTCTTCTTCGTTTGCCACATTGTCATCTGAAGATTCCAGTACTTCAAATCTATTAGCAATTTTGATTTGGTATTCTTGCCGCATTTCATCATTTTTCAAGTTTTTAAATTCATATTTTACAGAATCATCTTTAGCGTTTGTTCCTCTCATAAGCGATAGCCGTTGTCTGATTTTCACCCTGACCAGATGATGATCTGAATTGCAGTCTGTCCCTCTAACTGATCTAACATCAATGATGCTACTGTGCCAGCGTTTATCCACTAATACATGATCTATCTGGTTCCGAGTTTCTCCATCTGGGGACGTCCAGGTGTAATTATGAATATCCTTATGCTGAAATGTTGTGCTCTTAACAATGAGATTCTTTGATGTGGCAAATGTTACTAATCTAACCCCGTTGTCGTTACTATCTTCATGAAGACTGAATTTGCCTATTGTTGGTTTGAATATATCTTCCCGCCCCACTTTTGCATTAAAATCTCCTAAGACAATTTTCATATGATATCGTGAAAGGCTATCAAATAAGCATTCTAATTCTCCATAGAACTCATCCTTGATCTTGTCATCTTTATCTTCTGTGGGGGCATGTACATTTACAATTATAAAATCATGTCGTTTGCCCTTTAGAATTATGTATGATATCCTATCACTAACAAACTTAATATCTCGGATAGCGGATAGGATCCTCCTTCTGACTAAAAAACCCGTTCCAAATGCAGGTCTTTCTGCACCCCCATAGTATAATGCAAAGCTTCCTGATTCCTGACTACCTTCTCCTGGCCACCTAACTTCCTGTAAAGCGACTATATCCAAGGGCGATTTATCCAATTCCCGCGTTAATATCTCTAGTGCCCCGCTATTGTATAAAGTTCTAACATTCCATGTTCCTAGGAACATGTCCCTGTGTTTGAGCCTTTGGCATGGGTTCCCTGAAGTAGTCCCCGGCCAGAGAACCGAATGGGGGACTATTTGACCTCCGGAAAATTTTACCCCAGTAGAATCCATGTCCGCATTTCTTGACGGTTGTATTTTTACGGTGAAAGATCGTCACTCTTTCGACCAAGGTACTTATTTCGTCTGGCTTATCACCTTCGACCAGTCCGGCATGGGTAACCCTATCGGCAGCAATGCTACCGCTGGCATAGCTCTCAGGATCATTTAAGCACCCAAGCCACTCCACCACAACAAGGTAAAGATACCATGGAGGGAATCTTGAATTATACAAATAATAATCATGCAATAATAAATCTATAAGCAATAATTATTATACAAATGAAACAATACAAATATCGTAAATCATCTATGTTGTAAGAATTAGTAATTTCATGTGAACATATTTGTAGCATGTCATGTATAATTGAAATGCCCTTCTGTCACTTCTTGCATTATTTAGCGTGTCTTTTTGCTTCCTCCAATAACACACATTGGATTCGAGAACTCCAAATTCTCTTTCTGCTGCACAATTACCAAAATGTTCTGCAAAACTTATCACTTTCAATTTATATGTTGTTATGTAATTGTTATTTTTCTTTTCCATCTTGAAATACAGTATAAATGCAAATACACATTAGAAGTGTTGAAAGTCAACTGAAATACCGGTATTTACTTTTCTAAAACTTGGTCAGACTATACCTCTGTAAATGACAAGTGGATGTGAAGCCAGCAGTTGTTTGGTAAGATAAGGGTTTTCTGGGCGTGTCATGCCATGGATTTTAATGATATAATGAAACAATGATTATGATAAAATTGGTCTTGGTAATGCAATTCCAAGTCAGTATTTACCTTGACAATTTAGGAAATAAGAAAAAACTCAGGTTGGTTGACTTGGGACATCTTGAATATAAGTCTCACATGCTTCCATCTAGTCAGTTTGCTGAGTAAAGTAAATATTGAAATAAAAATTTAGGTTGATATAATAAATAATTAAGACATTTAGTCTGTACATTCTTACCTCTTATGGTTGTTCTTGTCGAACATATGTTTCAAGGTTTCTGAGCCCCATTGCCAGCGATTACAGACTCGATTACTGAGTCTGTAATCACTGATGATGGGACTCAGAAGCCTTGAAACATATGTTCGACAAAAACAACCATAAGAGGTAAGAATGAAAGACTCGATTACTGAGTTTGTAATCGCTGACGATAGGACTCAGAAGCCTTGAAACATATGTTCGACAAAAACAACCATAAGAGGTAAGAATGTAGAGACTAAATGTCTCAATTATTAAAAAAAACCTCTTAATGTTATCTCATCGTATTTTTAAAAAATGTTATAATAAAATTAGACATTTTTACATTATGAGGTTTTCTTAATAAGAATCAAATGAATCATGAATTCTTCTTACCTCATACGTTTGTGTTTTTTAACACAGAACTGCAGTATCAGAAAACATATCATGATTTGTTTCCCGATACTGCAGTTCTATATTAAAAAACATAGATGTATGAGGTAAGAAGAATTCACGATTCATTTGATTCTTAAAAATTTAGGTATTGATTAAAATATATATGTAGTCAATATGCCCATTTCACCAATTAATGTTTTAAAATGGTCAACAAGTTTCTACAGCCAAGCTGTCATTCTTAAGACCAGATGACATCTGGTCTTGAGAATGACAGCTTGGCTGTAGAAACTTGTTGACCATTTTAAAACATTAATTGGTGAAATGGGCATATTGACTACATATATATTTTAATATTATATCACCAAGAAGATCACTTGTGTATTAAATAGGTATTGATTGCACACCATAGTATGTTTGATTATGGCATTATGCTATTTTTAAATTATTAAATTAATATTAAATTTTTAAATTAATATATCTACATCAGTTAGGAAAAACTAGGTAAGTCTTCAAAGTAATTTTTTACAGGAGAGCAAAAACTAGTTCAATGACTTACATCAAAGAGTGCATAAATTGAAAATTCAATGCTTAATAACACCATCACTATTCACTTGATGACTTACCCGTTTTTACCGAACGTGCATCGGACCAAAAGCTATCGGGAGAAGTTAATAACTCATTTTCGACCAAAAGTTGACTTACCCGATTTTTCCTAACTGATGTAGATATATATTCTGTTATCAACATGGCACTGAAGTCAACTCAACCTCTAATGAAAATGAGTCCAAAATGCATGTTCTAAGTGAATAGGCGACTAACCAAGCTGACATCTCATGTAGATTTTCTTCAAAGATGAGAATCTTAACCCTTAAATTGGCAGCATATACTGTTGGTTTTGGTAATTAATATCTTTATTAAAATACATTAAATAAATTGATAAAAATGTTGGTAAATTTGCGTCAAATTACGAACCTTACACAGTATGGTTATGTATTAGTAGTTTTCACTGCAGATCAACTCTTTTAAATAAATTGGTGTGAAAAGCTAAGTTTTGCCAGTTCAGTGGTTAACCTGGTAACACCCCAAGGGCCTCTGAATGCCTGTTGTTTAATTACGTTATGTTTACTTTTATATATACAATCTTATTTTTAAAAAGGGTTCTATATATACTTTTTTTTTTAAATTTTGTTGACTATGATCTTTCTTTTATAAAACACCATTTATACAGGGCATTATGAAGAAGATCATAATTTTATAGGGGCATAGTATTTGTCAAAACAAGAAAAAAAAATTCTATGGTATCGTGCCACCAGTGAATATTTGATCAAAAAACAAGTGAAATTTAACACATGTTCCTACTAGAGCCAATTGACAACAAGTTTGCTCACATATAAGTCCATCTACAACTTTTTTTTTGTCTTGTCAAATAGTACCTCATCTATAAATATTGGAATTGTTTAATATCTGAAGGAAGTAACACTATGAGGTTTTTTTTTTTAATTATTATGAGTTAGGGTTTTAGACTCACCTCATATTTCTTATAGACTAGTTTCTTCACTAATTAAAACATTTTGTCTGTTGATACTTACCTCTTAGAGTTGTTTTTGTCGAACATATGTTTCAGAGCTTCTTAGCCCCGTTGTCAGCGATTTCCTATTGTATTTTAAAATAGTTTCTTCACACTTGTTTGATATTGTCAGCTGGGAGGCATTGACAATATCACACAAGTGTGGAGAAACTAGTCTGCAAGAAATATAAAAAAATATGAGGTGAGTCTAAAACCCTATCCCATAATAATTATTGGAATTGTTTTTCAAAGCATTCTATATAATAATTTATGTAGGCTAATTAATACTCTATTCTTTTCTTACAGAAAGGGGAATCTGTAAACAAGCAACATGGTTACATTTGAATCAGATTGTGACATCTCAGATGATGATATTGTGATATCAGGCTTTGGTTGTTGTTTTGCAAAGTCAGATGATTTAGATGAACTTTCTGAAAATTTGTTTAGTATGAAAGATCTTGTGCAGGAAACTGATGATCCTGTGTGGAGGAACAGTAAGTTGTATTTCTATATACTCAATCTAGGATTTAAAGAGAGATCAGGGCTTGCTTGGTTCAGGTTAGGGGCATGGAAATTTTTTAAAATTAGCGACGATCACGATATGCGAATATGTCCAATGTGCGGGAGCTTTGAAGACGAGATACATATATTAGGAAAATGTAACGATTTAGAATATTGGAGGTATCAGTTATTACCGGAAAGATTTCTAAATTCAAATCATGGAAAATTGGCATGCTACGAGTTACTGGTAAACCCAGAAAATTGGATAAACCTGGGTAGATTTCTGGCTAAAACGCAGAAAATAAGAACAACACTTATTCAGGAATAAATAAATATGTTAGCAAATTGCAATGCCATTAATTCTTAATAATTCTACATAACTAAGTTAATGTATAATGTAATTGTTGGTTGGTATCTAATGTCGAGCAATTGATAATGAAATCATTCTCTCTCTTGCACTCCAATATTTAGCAGGAAGGCTGGTCTCTTCTACAAAAGCTGGACAACGGAGGAGATGGTTTCTTTCCATATCTTCATTTAAATTTCAAAAGGGGCATTTAGGTGAATCTGTTATGCCAAGTCTGTGTAGGTTTTTTATTCAGGCAGTCATGTCCCGTTAGCAGTCTGAATGTTGCTACTGCAGATTTTCTTTGTAATGTAGTAATGTCATAAGCTTGTAATGGGAAAATCTACAAGCTTATGTATAATGTAATTGTATTGATATCTAATTGTAATATTATTGTGTTTTCTTTTTTTTTTGTTTTTAAACATCGACTTATTGTAACGGACTGTCAACAGCACGTATGGCTTACTGCCCGTGCGATCCATATTTGTAAATAACATTGTATGTATCTTACTTTTAGTTTAATAAAGTCCTTATGTATGTATGTATGTATATGTATTTCTCTATATATTTTGATAAGCATTTTATTCTTATTGAAAACAGCTCAATAGATTTATTAATAAAGCTTAAGAGCCACATGAGACCATTAAATTTTTTTTCTTAAATTTCCCCTCTTTTTCTCTTAGTGTAAATTCTCATTTAGTTATAATTTTGAGTTTATTTCAGAGGCTCTTTTTTTGGTTTTTGCATGCTGTTTATTATCTTAATGAAATTATTTGAGACTTACAATGGATTGGGATTCTGGTCTGTGTTTTAAGGATGGTTTATCTGTATTATTTTGCTTAAGATTTGCTTTTATATTGGTAACATGAAAGAGGGGTTTTATTCATCGTATAACTTAAATATAATTAAATGAAATCACATTTATAATTTTACAATAACATCTTGGTATTCTAAGTATATCTTGATCCAGATAAGTACTTTAATAAATGGGGGGGGAAGAGTGTTCAGCTTATAATAAATTATTACAGAATTCCAAACCAATCTATTTTAAATACATATATGTTCTCATTAGCAAGATCCATATTGAACCAGAATGTTTATTTTTACTTTAAATTTAAAATTACTAATTTATAAATTGAGTTAGATTTAACAACTCACCTCATAATTGTGGAATTTTTAAGACTAGCTTCAATACATCTCCGTATCATTTTCAATTCCATCTAAATGTTGAATTGGTGATTGGCAATCCTGTAGGTTGCTTCCTGCTCCCTCTGTTGGTTGACTGATGAACTTCCAAATTAAATATTTTTCCCAGGAATTTCAAAATTCATGATTTTCCTTTTATTTTTTTCAATGTGAATTTTCTCCCAAACTGTGAGTTCCTTAGATTTAATTAATAAATATTTTTATGACACCTCATAATTGTAGATTTCTTGAAGACTGTACTTGAAGACTTGATACTCTATGTATCACTATCAATTCCATCTAACTATTCCTTGGATTTATCTAACTGTTTCAATAATTTGGCCTTTTTTTTCTTTGATTCTGTGTTTTTCTGACCATGCATGTGTAGCTATTGCAGATTTATCTATTTTCCCATTTTTAACATTTCTAAGGTGTTCTTTCAGTCTTGTATTCAAGTTCCTATTAAAATTAATATGTTTGAGATATTATTTAATTTGTCCACCCCTGTGGTCTCGAGGTAGCATACTGCCTTGTCATGCAGCAGGCCCAAGTTCAAGTCTTGGTCAGGACACATTTCCTGGATGAGGTTTTTTCTGGATTTTTCCTCACCTGTAAGATAAATGTCTGGAAATTTTAAGGCCTGATTGGTCCCTGAACATCATATGGCCATCATTATCAACATCATTCATATCACCTTAGATAAGTTTAGGATTAAGGACTTTCCTGGTGTACCACTATTATCATCATCATCATCCATCATATCATCGGGGCAGCATAACCTTGTCTTCCAGGTGCCCCAATCTCAGAAGTTGGTTACAATTACGCCAATGCCAGGAGATAACACCAGAAATGTCGAAATGACAACTTGGGTCATTGAATATATATAAAAAAATATATATTTTTTAATTTTACATAGTTATTATTATTAATTTAAACACAGTTATCTTAAATTGAGATGTTTCTCTTTTAAGTTGAACATAATTATTATTATTTTAGAAAAGTTACTATTTAATCAGATGGGAAGTTATTTTGTAATGATATTAGACTTCTTTTCACATGTGCCTATGATGCTAAAGAATTCAAGACCTCTTTACTTATCATGTATTCTCTATTTATATGTCTTTTAATTGTTTTGTCTCATTGTAATGTTGTTGGAAGCTAAACTTTCCCTGTCTCTCTCCATACCATCCAGTAATTTGTGCTACTTTTAGCAACAAGAGTGCCCTTGGCAATATTTCATACATTGAATGTTATTTTCCTAGTTCCAAAAATATTAAATTATTTCTATAACTTTAAACTGGGGCAATATTTCATACATTGAATGTTATTTTCCTAGTTCCAAAAATATTAAATTATTTCTATAACTTTAAACTGGGGCAATATTTCATACATTGAATGTTATTTTCCTAGTTCCAAAAATATTAAATTATTTCTATTACTTTAAACTGGGGCAATATTTCATACATTGAATGTTATTTTCCTAGTTCAAAAAATATTAAATTATTTCTATAACTTTAAACTGGGGCAATATTTCATAAATATTAAATTATTTCTATAACTTTAAACTGGGACAATATTTCATACATTGAATGTTATTTTCCTAGTTCCAAAAATATTAAATTATTTCTGTAACTTTAAACTTGGGCAATATTTCATACATTGAATGTTATTTTCCTAGTTCCAAAAATATTAAATTATTTCTATAACTTTAAACTGCGGCAATATTTCATACATTGAATGTTATTTTCACCAATATTTTGAATATTATTATTTTAATATTAATCTTAAACTGATGATTTTATACCAAATGCTTAATTTATAATGTGGCAATATTTAGAATAATTATTGTAATTTATTACTTTTAACGTGATTCATCATACTCTTTGTAGATAATTCTATATGTCATGCCTCCTAGACTTTACAGGGAAATAACCTGTTAATAGCGGAGTTTAACTAAAGATGACATAATACTTCTCTTGGCCACACAAAAATATGGAGTGCCTCTTTGGATGATAATAAACTCTTTCCCAGGGCCATCTCCAAGGGGGGGAAAAATACCCACATTTAAGACAAACACCATTCATTCATATATTTGTACTACACAAGGTGTTGGTCATACACAAGAAAACTATCAGACACAGTTATTCTATTCATCTTACAAACTTTATAATCATACATAATTATATATAATAACTTTATAATTATATTATACATAAATATAACTTGATTAGATAATCTGTGATATAGTTGGCAAAATTTTAATGGAGTCCACTACTATGATTTTGGGATAGATCACTGCCTCATATGCAGCAGGGCTTGGTTCGATCCTTGGTTGTGACAAGTTTCCTAGGTGATGATTTTCTTATTTGGGATTTTTCCTCACTTGTATGACAAATATCAGGAAACTTTTAGGCCCAAACGGTCATTGAACATCATCTGGCAATCATAATTATCATTACCATATTAGATAGATAGATCATTGGTTGGTCTTTGACATCGTCCGATTCCCAATAGCCAATTTTGTCGGTCCATCCAATCTTCTGGTTGTAGATGTTTCTCCTTCATGTATAAATGTATTCCCTGACTCCAGGAGGTTTTAGGTCTTCCTCTGCTTCGTCTTTCCTCAGGTTTCCCTTCCCCAAAACAGCAGAGGGAGGAGAGCCTCTAATTGCTTTAAATTCTAAGACTTAGAGGAACCGACCTGCACATCTTCCTAGTGTCCAATTCCACCTTCACGTGGTGCAGCTGTGGACAAACAAATGTATAACTTATGTGTTGAACGGATGGGATGG
Source organism: Diploptera punctata (assembly GCA_030220185.1). Lineage (NCBI taxonomy): Eukaryota > Metazoa > Arthropoda > Insecta > Blattodea > Blaberidae > Diploptera > Diploptera punctata. Next base: position 318,686 of record JASPKZ010007432.1, on the reverse strand, counting down.
GCTACTCACCAATTGCACTGGTCAGCATGGTGAGATATTGACCGATATGGTATTACTTCCACTTCTATATCATATCTCTTTTTTATCTTTCCTATCTAGTCTCTCTGGACTGAACACTTGTTGTTTTGCGACCCCGATGATATTAGAGTATTGAGGCCGAGCGGATCATTTCATCTTATCTTTTCTGACAAATTCTTCCTAAAGGTCAGATCATGCTCTTAGCTGTATTGAAAGCAACTGATCTAAGGATGGACACCTGAAAAAAAAAATCCCTGGTTCTTCAGGTTGGGGGTTTATATCATAGGCCAGCTCCCTCCCATCAGAAAAAAATGCAATGCTAAAAATCCTAATCAGGAAGAAATATGAGAGATATATCACAAACTGGGAAGCAATAAATGAAAACATAATTAAAATTAATTTATATCTTTTTGGTATAAGATGCTCTACATTAGGAATATATGGAATTAGTGAGGACGAAAATTATTTAATAAAATATAAATTTTATAGTACATTAAATTCTATTATGGATGAGACAGGGAACCTCAAGAGAAATTATATTAGCTGGCGATTTTAACAGCAGAATCGGCAAAGAGATAGATAATGATGTAGTCGGACCATATGGAGAATTGGAGAAAAATGACAATGGTAGAAGATTGATAGGATTTTGTGAACAATATTCACTTAAAATCCTAAATGGATTTTACCAAAATAGAGATATTCATAAGTATATTTGGCACCAATATACTCTAATCTACAATTGATAATAGATTTTATAATAATTAAGAAACATTCAATTTTAAAGGCCCAGGACGTAAGGGCATACAGAGGATTATCATGCAGAAGTGATCATTATTTATTGAATGCAAAAATAATATTTCCATTCCAAAGTAAAAATGACAGGCTAAATAAAACTAAAAATGAAGAGAACAGTTTTCTATACTACTTGGATAGTTTGGAGAATGAGAGGACATCATATCTGTATAAGAAAAGGTTAGATAATCAGTTACTAATCTCTATGTTTGACAATGCTCAGGAAGATCCAACTATATAGTAAAAAGTATTCATCAGGCGACAAAAGAAGCTTTAGGAGAATCAAATAGAGAAATAAATAAATTCAAATATTTTTAGAATGAGGACTTAGCAAAAGAAATAGCAAACAAAAAAGAAAAATATTTAATGTGGTTGAATACCAAAGATCTGAAAGACAAAATGCAATATAAAGAAGCTCAAGCAAGAGTTAGAAAGAAAATTACGGAAGCTAAAAATCAGAGCTGGGAACAAAATTGTTTAAAAATTCAATCATGTATTGGAGGAAAACAAAGTACTGAATCTTGGAGAAGTTTAAAAAATTTGAGAAATGAAAGAAGTGGACTAACAAATGTACAAACAATACATATAACTGAATGGGAAAATCATTACCATATTTGTTTGTTTAATATGAATATGTGAGCGATTGATGTATTTTGTCTTAATGTTGTGTTGTCTTAGAGCTAAACACTCATTCAGGAAGACTCTCCATAGTCAAAAAAGTATGTATGTGATCCAAAGTTTAAAATTCCTCTCTCAACAGGTTGTAAGGCCCAAGTGGCATGATGCATGTAAAATTACTTACATGGTGAGAGATTAAACTGTGATGGAGAAGAAGAGAAGAAATTTTGTGGGATAAATTTAAATGAAATTGTCTGTACACTGAAAGATAATGAATTGCAATAATAATAATAATAATAATAATAATAATAATAATAATAATAATAATAATAATAATAATAATAATAATAATAATAATAATAATAATCATAAGTAGCCTGACAACCCATTAAGGGTGTTGGCTATCTCATGAAGTTTTTGCCACTCTTCTCCATTTCTGACTCATTGTCCAGTTATATGCTTCAAAGGTTTTTAGGATCTTCTTTCACGTTGTCCTCCCATTTGATATTCAGCTTCCCTCTAATTATGCTACTTCCTGAGTTGTTCAGAATGAATAATTTTATTGGCCTTGAGTCTTTCATTCTAACCAAGTGTCCACTCTATTTTAAAATGATAAAATTTTTATAAACATAGTAATATTTATATTTGAAGAGAAAAATTATACGCTCAGACCGGGACTTGAACCCGGGACCCTTGGTTCTCTAGACCAAGTGCTCTACCAACTGAGCTACCTGAGCAAGTACCGATCTAAACGCAAATCTTTCTCTATATACATTGTAATTCCCATCCACCAAATGCTGTGAAGCCATGCTTCTATCTTGCAAATGGCGGCTCCTTTATTAAGAAGACATATTTGGGAATTATACATTACAGCCAGTACGGCTTTTTCCAAGTTTTTATTATTGATTTCGTACATCTCAATGATGGATAAATCATATTTGAAGAGAAAAATATGTCTTCTTAATAAAGGAGCCGCCATTTGCAAGATAGAAGCATGGCTTCACAGCATTTGGTGGATGGGAATTACAATGTATATAGAGAAAGATTTGCGTTTAGATCAGTACTTGCTCAGGTAGCTCAGTTGGTAGAGCACTTGGTCTAGAGAACCAAGGGTCCCGGGTTCAAGTCCCGGTCTGAGCGTATAATTTTTCTCTTCAAATATGATTTATCCATCATTGAGATGTACGAAATCAATAATAAAAATAGTAATATTTAGTTTTTTTAAATAATTCGTATAACTCTCTGTTTAAATATATTGTCCATTCATTATTCACTTTAACTAGTCCAAATTTGGTTTTAGTATTTTTTCTTAAAAATACTAAGTCTGTTGTCCTGTTTTTTTTTTAGATCCATTGCATAATTATTGGGATACGAAACAATTCATATGTACTTTCGATGCCTCACAGGACCCAAACCATGAATTTAAGGATATGAGTTTCTTCTTTAATAATGACCATCAGTTTGCCATTTCATACATACTAAGTATTGCAATATTTTAAATTTATCACTTCTCAATAAATGTAAATGTTAAATTATATTTGAAGAAAAACATTTAGCTTAAACTGGGATTTGAAACCAAGATCTCTGGTTTTAAAATGTGTATTGTTGTTTTGAAATTGCCCTGTTTTTGTGTATGTGTATATGTATGTCTTACTTTTAAACTGAATTTGTATTTCAGGTAAATTGCATATACCTTTGAGGATTGGTGAAATGAATAACAAAGATAAATTTGATTGTCATTTCTTTGGAATCCATCGGAAACAAAGTAGTTCTCTTGACATTATGACTCGTCTCGTCTTGGAAAGATCATACGAAGCTATTATTGATGCTGGTGAGTTAAAAATATCATATTGAACATACTTAAGCATCATTAATTATACAGTGAGTTTATTGTACAACTTGGCCAGCGGTAGCACGTGCAGGCGAGGTCAGCACTTAATCCCGGCGAATCGCGTATATTCCAGCAAACTCAAATCACATTAACAATTTTTTAGAATAACATTTTTAGAATAAAAAACAAACGTACCTTATCACAGGAGATTTTGGAAATGCTGTCCTTCTGCATCAATACATCTACGGCATCGTCTGAGGAAATTTGTATTCACACGCATTAGTTCAGCTTCCGAAATAGAGTTAATTTCTGTCCTGATATTTTGTTTTAATTCGTCTAATGTGTAAGGGTTAGTTTTGTAAACTTTATTTTTCAAGTTGCCCCATAAATAAAAGTCGCATGCCGTAAGATCAGGAGACCGAGCGGGCCATAACCCCCTACTGATTATTCTATTCTCAAAAATTTCCGCAATAAAATCTAATGACTGATCAGCTGTATTCGCGGTGGCAGAGTCCTGCTGGAAATATCCAGACCGACATTGAGTGTCTGTCAACTGCTCGAAATATGGTACCAGTATATTATTTCTGTATCTTTCGGCATTTATGGTACCATCATAAAAATAGGCCATGCTATTCTGTAACCATTTATGGCGCACCATACTCCGATTTTTTGATCATGCAATGGCATTTCATGAACGAAGTTGGATTTTTCTGTACCATAATATCGGTTGTTCTGTGATGATACGTGACCACGTAAATCAAACCATGCTTCGTCACTGAAAATTATTAATCGTGGATCGATTGTTCCAGCATTAACATTCCTCAAAATCCATTTACAGAAAGTTACCCGACTGACGTGGTTGCAATTTCTGGACAACAGTAACCGTGTATGGTTTTAGCTTTAAAAGTTTTGTAGCTTTCCATGCTGAAGCTTTCTAAATCTCTGTTTCTTGTGCAAGGCGCCCAAGAGATTTTTGAGGTGAGTTTTCTAACCTTTCTCCGATTTCCTCTAGTTTCTGCTCCGTAAGCACACGCCGTTTTACGTTTCTTTTCTTGTCAAGAATTGATCCCGTCTCTCTAAATTTATTGACAAGCAACGAACGGCCTCTCTAATCGGAACACGCACGCCTGGATAATTAGCTTGAAATCTTCTTACAACTTCCCTACAAGATGATGTAATAACATACGAATCGTACATGAATATTCTTTGTTGTAATGTATACGTAGGCATTTTGAAGACGCTGCAATCAAATCTAAACACTTCTTAATTTTATTCACGTGTGAACTGGCCTAGAACACAAGTCATATTGCCGCACGAGTGAAGACAGATATGGGATGTGGGCGTCACAGGGAAATGAGAGGGGAAATGCAGTGAAGGTCACATGGGCCTCGCCTGCATGTGCTACCGCGGGCCAAGTCATACAGTAAACTCACTGTATTAGCAACTTACCTTGAGAGATATTACTCCTGTAATCCAGTCCATTCTACCAAAATAATTTATCTTGAAATCAAGTTTTACAAATGGAACTAACAGATATTAGATAATTAGACCTATGACAGTTTAGCATTGAGAGTTGTGGATATGTGTTGCTATTGAACAAAAGGCTTGTATAACTAATGCTATCTTTCTGAATAAGGCTAATTGCTTGAATAGGCATGGTTTGATGGCAACTGCCTGAGGTTAGTGGAGATGGGGATATTGCCATTTTAATCATCAGCTGTGGTTAGTTCTGTAGTGTTGAGACAATTTGTTTCACTGTATAAGTTCACCTGCTTTTTTATGTCAGTCCTCATTGAAAGGTCAAATTGTTTGGAGTAAATCCACAGTCAGTTTCCAATTGTTACAGATTGCACTTACCCATTGTGTTATATTATGATACAGTAATCCATCATTGCCATTGACTTAATGTAAACCTCAATGACATTACCATGCATTTTTCCCATGAGCCACCTTTATTTTTATACACAATAACTTTCCTACCTTTATAAACATGTTTTAGGTGAGCAGAAAATATGTTAATAGTGAGTGGAGAACATATTTTAATCGACTCACCTCATACAATTTCAAACTTCTTTGATACCGACGGTTTCAGACAAAATCATGTCCTTCTCCAGTCATGGCTTCCACTGATGAAATTCCGTGATTGTTGATTTCTTTAGTGACATCACTTCTAGTGCTGCCATCTTTCTTTGGGATTATAAACTTTGTAATTAAATTTTAATCCACCAGAATAATTTCGATATTCTGGTGGATAAAAATTTAATTACAAAGTTTATAATCCCAACAAAAGATGGCAGCACAAAAAGTGATGTCACTAAAGAAATCAACAATCATGGAATTTCATCAGTGGAAGCCATGACTGAAGAAGGACATGATTTTGTCTGAAACCGTCGGTATCAAAGAAGTTTGAAAATGTATGAGGTGAGTCAATTAAAATATGTTCTCCACTCACTATTAATGATATAACCTCATAATGTTTACTTCCCAATATTAATTTAAATAGAAAATATGTTGCTCATTTCAGCTGATAACAACATTAGAACTATAACTGCTTCTAACATTCCAACACAATTCCAACTAATGTCCTCCACTTCTTGGGAGAGAATGTGCAGCTATAACAATGTTCTAGAGTGTTGTCACAACTTAAATTAGAATTTAATATTTCAAGGAAGTAACACTATGAGTTATATTTAAATTAATATTGGGAAGTAAACATTATGAGGTTATATCATTAATAGTGAGTGGAGAACATATTTTTAATGACTGACCTCATATAATTTCAAATTTCTTTGATACCGGCGGTTTCAGACAATATCTTGTCCCTCTTCAGTCAATATATTGTCTGAAACTGCCGGTATCAAAGAAATTTGAAATTATATGAGGTGAGTCATTAAAAATATGTTCTCCACTCACTATTAATAACACTATGAGGTTTATTTTAGATAATATGAGTCAGATATGCACTATGGTACTCTCCTTATATTTGTAGCTTTTTTGAAGAATCGAGTTTAGATGCCTTAGGCATTATTGTCAATTCTTTCTAGTTATTTAAATTAGAATCCTCATATGTTATATGGAGGACTTTGTATAATTTAATTCAAACATCTAATGCAGATTTGAACTATTATAGGAAATAACACTATGAGGTATAATTTGAAATAAATTCTGTTCACATCACCTTATATCCATCTTCTATGTACACCGGTTCAAAATCTAGGCAGTTTCATCATTAGTAATTTCACAACCAATGTTGTGTCATCCAGGAGCACTGCTTCTTACTCCATCTGTTGGTGGACCAAAGAACTTCCGAATCAAATCAACTTCTCTGGGAATTTCAAAATTCATTAATTTTTCTTTCTTGTTTTTTTGATTGTGGATTTTTTTTTTTTCCAAATCAACAACTTTACCTTAATGCAGAATTTGATTATAAATTGCTAGTGGACCCAGCAGACGTTGTTCTGCCTGAACGTTCAATTCTTGTATCATGGCCGGATGATAAAAATATAAGTTACTCTTTTACCATAAAATGAACTAATTAATAAGTTCACAAGAAACCTCCTCACTGCCATCTATTGTGGCTCAAGAAGTGTGCATGATGTCACATTGTTGTCATGTGGAATATGTCAATAATGCAGATGACTACACATCTGACATAAAAAAAATCCTGTAACCCAATCGCAGTGCCACCTACCAAGTCAAATTGTGAATCTGAACCATCCAGGGACCCATTCAAACACACACACACACACACACAATTTATTTTAAAATACAATAGGAAGCAACATTAAGAGGTTTGTTTAATAATTAAGACATTTTGTCTGTCACGTTTGGTCAGAAAAACACAAAGTAGATGTTAACACAAAATTATTAAAACATTTAGAAAACAAAAATGAACTCACTATATGGGAAAAAAATCTACATACAGAAGAACAAGGAAAGAATTATGAATTTTGAAATTCCTGGAGAAAGGAACCTCATTAGTAAAGTCACTGGACCAGAGGCAGAGAGAGCAGGAATCAAGAATCAGGGCCGACAACTTGAGAAAATTCAGTCTGTAATCGCTGATGATGGGGCTCAGAAGCCTTGAAACATATGTTTGACAAAAACAACCATAAGAGGTAAGAATGTACAGACAAAATGTCTTAATTACACACACAAAATTTAATCAAAATCAGTTGTCGTTTAGGCAGTTCTTAATTTCGGGTTTCAAGTACATCTCCACTTATAATTGTTGGATTTCACTCATTTTTGGATAATACCTACTTCAGTTTATTTTAATAGGATATACTAAGTTTCGTTGTGAAACATTGAAAAATGCGACTGCTAGAGCGATTTTTAAATTTTCATTTCAGGTGAACTCCAACAACTAATGGTTTTAGAGGGTCCAATTGTTTATCTAAACTATCGAGGGACCCAATCAAACACACAAAAAATTTAATCAAAATCGATCCAGTTGTTTAGGAGGAGTTCAATGATAAACACATGTACAGAAGAATTATATATATAATGATATAGCTAACACTACCCCACTAACTAACTAACTCATTGACACTATCGAACCCATAGGTTCATGGCCGCGCGGACATAAGCTCTCCATACATCCCTATCCTGAACCAATGTTTTCCATTCGTCCCCTGTGTAATCTCCTTCCCTCAAATCATAGTTAATGTTATTCTCCCACATCATTCTTGGCCTACCAACTGGGCGTTTTCCCTCTGGTTTCCTACAAGAAGCTTCCATGCATGTCTTTCATTCCCCATTCATGCCACATGTCCTGCCCATCACAGTCTATGGGACTTAAATGTTCTCATTATATCTGTCTTCCTATAAAGACCATGTAGTTCACTGTTATATAATCTTCTCCATTCACTTGTCTGTTCATCTCCCTTTGGTCCAAAAATTTTCCTAAGAACTTTATTCTCGAATACTCATAATCTCCTTTCTTCTCTTAAAATAAGAGTCCATATTTCATATGCATATAATATAACTGGTAGGATAAGTTTTATATAGTTTCAGTTTAACGTTTTTTGAAAAGAGTCTCTGCAATGCATAATAGCACGCATTTCCAGAATTGAGCCTATGTTTAATTTCTTTGTGCATCTCATTCCTGTTTGCAATTACTGTTCCTAGGTGTTTGAATTCAGCCACTTCCTCAATATTTCCCTCATTTGTCATTAGCTGTCCATTTCCATTATATAATATATTTCTGTGTGTGACCATATATTTAGTTTTATTGATATTTACTTCCAGTCCCAATTTCTTAGTGTTACTCAGTAGTGTGTGCGTGTTGGCCTTTAGTATCTCCTTGCTATCGCCCAATAGTACTACATCATCAGCATAAACTAACAGCTTATTAATATCATTGAGTTGTAGGCTTCATCCTCTAAAGATTTGATGGCATGCTCTAGTATAAAATTAAATAGTAGAGGAGATAGTGCATCTCCTTGCTTCAACTCATTGTGGATTTCAAAAGTATCCAAAAACTGTATTCACGTAGACTTTCACGGCCGGAGTTGCTATGATGATCATCATATCCGAAAACTGTTTGCCTATCACTACCCCACTACCAAGATTAAATATTTTGTAATTCAAATGTGTAACTATACCAAGTATTGAATATAGAGCTGTCAGGAAGCAGACATTCTATTATCTGAGCTAGTGCCAGAAGCTAGTTAATAATGTATTTTCAAATTATTTTATGATTTTAAAATATGCATTATAATTATACTTGTTTTAGGTTTCAGCCCCAAAGAGTTACACAAGTCTAATGTCACAGTGATTGTGAGTGCTAGCATCAGTGAATCAGAGCTCACATGGCTTTACAGTGATAGTCATAGTGGTATGGAGTTTTTAGGCCACAGTCGTGCTATGATAAGCAACAGAGTTTCTTTTTGGCTTGGTTTGCATGGTATGTATTTTGTCAGTTTAACAAATAATTTATTAGAGTAAAAATATTAATTGGAAACTTTACACCTCATGAAATATGATCCTCTCACCTGGATATCTTTTGGAAATCATCACCCCAATTCTCAACTAAATTCCAACTGATGTTTTTATTATTAATTTTGTACTGGTACATCTCAATAATGGATACATTTTTGAAAAATAAATTCCAACTGTTTGAAATGAGCTGCTGTTGCCTGCTTTTGTCATATCCCAGGAGGGGGGGTGAACAAACTTCAAGATCAAATCACACACATAGTTATATATAAACTGTTGTCACGGTCATTTTTGGTGTCTACTAGATAGGATCGGTAGAGATATGTAAATTAAAAAAAAAAAGTATTTTCATGAGAACAACCTCATTACTTTAGAATTCTTGAAGTCAAGTTAATTAAATTTAGTAAATAGAAGAACTTGAGCAGAATCCAAGGTACAGAAATGAAATTCTTACGTGGAATGGTACATAAAACAAGGAGAGATAGAATTAGAAATGACACAATCAGGGACACATTAAGTGTAGAAAAATTAACAACAGACATAGAAAAAAATAGACTAAAACTGTTTGGACATTTAAAAAGGTGGAAAAGGAAAGACTACCACAAAGACTGTTAAATCTCAAGATACAAGGAAAATGACCATGAGGCAGATCATGAGAAAGATGGAATAACCAAGTGAAGAAAATTCTACAAGAGAGAGGATACGACTGAGAAGAACTAAGAAGAAGGAAAACATGGGAAGATAGAGATGATTGGAGGCATATTTGGAATCGACCTTCCAAAAGGAGCACACAATAAGATGATGATGAAATACACTGTGTCCACAAATATAGTATCATTCTTTAAACTACTACCACGTCGCTTTGGATAATCATAGTTAAATGAAATTGGTGACAATCAAAAAAGAAACTCAAAAAGTTTTTGCTATACCTCATAGACATTGAATGTGGCTCGCATAAGTGAAGCTGCAGACATCGAGGCGATATTTCCATTCATGCCACACACACTCCAACATATGTGAAGAAATGGACTGGTTGGCAGCAATGGTACAAAGCTGGATTTCTTGCAGGTTTTGAGGCAATGGGGGTACATAGACATGATCCTTTATGGAACCCCATAAAAAGAAGTCACAGACCATCAAGTCAGGTGACCTTGGTGGCCACTTGTAGAAGACATTATCACCATCTCCCGCACGTCCAATCCATATTCCTGGAAGCCAGTCATTCAGATGCTCCCGAACATGCAAATGCCAATGAGATGGTGCTCCATCTTGCTGGAAAAGATATTCATTGCCTTCTTCTTGTTCCAATTGTGGAAATAATGATTCAGTGAGCATATCAAGATAGTTTGCACTGTTGATAGTGGCCTCTAGAAAAAAATGGGCCATAGACTTTACGTTTTGATACAGCACAAAAGACATTCACTTTAGGGGAGTCTCTTTCAACTTCCACAATGGTGTTTGGATTCTCACTCTCCCAAATCCTAACATTATGCATGTTCACTTTTCCACTAACATAGAAAGTTGCTTCATCACTGAAAATGATTTTTTCTGACAGTTCTTCATTATCCTCCATTAGTGCCATGAAATGCTCAGAGAAATCTAATCGCTTTGCATTGTCATCAGATTTCAACTTATGCACTAATTGGAGTTTTTAGGGGTGGAACTTCAGTTGTGTATGTAAGATCTTAGATATGGTGGATTTAGGGATGTTTAACTGTTGACTAGCTCTACGGACAGACTTCTTGGGACTACGCACAAATGACTCCTGCACTTGATACACAATTCCTGCATCAACAGATCGTCTCCCTGAATGGACTTTCCTTCTAATACATATGCAGCCATGATCCACAAAATCATGACCCTTCAAAATTGACTTGAGTGTAGGAGCCTGATGTTAAAACCTTCGCCTAAAAGCATGCTGGACCTGCACTGGACTCTGTGTGGTGTGATATTCCAGAACACACCAACTATGTTCGTGGGGGTTCGTCATAACTCCTTAAAACTTATTTAATAACTTCTTTAATAACAACACAATTTCAAAACCACAGCAAATATTCACATTTAATCTGTCTGCTAAATATCCAACAATGATTATATTATTTTTGGTCTGGACATCTTACCTCAATATTTTTTATTTTAACTGTTTTAAAAATGTTAAAATTCTATCCAAGAAAGAAAAATTTCAATTAAAAGTAAGCAACCCAAGAAACCCTAATATACATGGACTTCCAAAAATTCACAAACCGGGAAACAAAATGAGGCCAATAATTAACAATATTGGATCACCAACCTACAAAATTTCGAAGTGGCTGAATAATCAATTTAAAAGAATTAATAATTTTGAAAGTCTGCAGATTGAAAATTCATTGGAATTAGTTAAGAAATTAGAAAAAGTGGAAATTGAACCCACAGATAGGTTGGTTTCGTTTGATGTAGTTTCACTAAAAAAAAAAAAAAAAAAAAAAAAATATATATATTGAGGTAAGATGTCCAGACCAAAAATAATATAATTAAAATAACCTCAAAATATAACTTCCTAAAATTAAATATCCAACAATGAACCCATATCGACCACAGAAAACAGATTAAATTTAGTTTAGTTTCTGTATTGTTGTCTACTATTCTCCATTGTTGACATTGTTAACATGCACAAAACTTTTTGAGTTTCTCTTTTGGTTGTCACCAATTTAATTTAGATACGATTATCCAAAGCAACGCAGTAGTAGTTGAAAGTATGATACTATATTTGTGGACACATTTTATATGTATTATTCATAAAATAAAACTGTCATGCTTTTAAATCTTTTTTTTTTCAATGCTTTGATAAAATTAAAAATATTTTTAATCCTGGCAATGTTGAATTGGGATGAATTATGTAAATATAATTTTAAAAAGGGAGTGTTAATTAAATAAAACACAAAATAGATACGGTACCAATTGGATAAAATAGGCATTTTTAGGCAATGTAAGAGGGAAAATTTTCTATAGGATCGTAACAGGCCTTGGCCTAATACTTGGAAGGAAGAAGAAGAAGAATATTAAAAAAAGGCAATTTTAGATTAAAAACACAAAATAGGTACCAATGGGTAAAATAGTATTTTTAGGAAACTTAAAATTTAAAAAAAAAAGGCAATTTTAGGTTAAAGATACTAAATAGGTACCAATGGGTAAAATAGGCATTTTTAGGTGCAATTAAACTCTTTCAGGTGATATAAGTTTTCATAAATTTTCATAAACTTGTATTTGCGTCAATTAGCATATAAGAATAATTGAGTGTTGTATGAATAAGAATAAGAATAAATTTTATTTACAAATAAATGTTATATACAGTATTGACACCCGAATGAGCAAGTGCTTATGCTCGGGTGCAGTTCAGTTACATGAATAATACAAATAGAATATATACATTTGAAGTTAGGGGCCAGTTTCATTTTTACATAAATTATGACACATACAAATAAAAAATAATATTGCATTGGGAATAAGACTTATTCTAACAAATGAATTAATGCAATGGAGAATGATATACATAAAATAATATAAACCATATAATGTGATTGATTATAACCAATAACACAGAAAAAGTAACTAGTAATATATTGATTTATAATAATATAAGCAAAAATATATGTTTTATATTTATTATTTTAAAATATTCAAATGATTAATTTTATTCACTTAATTAATTAATTAAAAATAATTAATTTAATTGCTTTTTTAAAACTAGCTGTGTTAGTTTACTTAGTTCTGGATTGGATCTAATTAATTCAATGTATTGCTAAATTCTAATTTCTTAAACTCTTTTATAATTTACTAACATCCATTCACAATTACATTACAGTTTTACAAATACCAATATTTAATTGTGACACTACGAGGTTTACATTAGTACAATTTAAACCTTGTAAAATATGAATTTACTTATTTTTATTTCACTTAGAAATGTTGAATATTAAACATTGTTTCTTTGTTTTAACAGGTTCTAGTTATGCATTAACAACACTGGAAACTGCTGGAATAGAAGGTATCACAATAGCGTATAATAGAATTAAAAGTGGAGAATATGATTCAGCACTTGTAGGATCTGTCAACCTTGTTATGCTGCCACAACTCTCATATCATTTCCAGGAGCTAGGATTTTTATCTCCTGATGGCAAGACAAAATCATTTGATTCACAAGGTAAACATTTATTCTATACTAGCTAATACCCGGCGTGCGCTGCTACGCCTAAATAAATGAAAATTAATGTGCTTTTATGATTAGTTGAATAAGTAAAAGGAAAAATAATTATACATTTATATTTTTTAGATACCCCATGCTGATTACCCGGCGTTGCCCGGGAATCTACTTATTCCGATCTTCTTGACATAAATGAGCTGAAATACGAAAATTAATGTGTTTTATGTTTAGTTAAATAAGTGTGAGGAAAAATTTATATCGTAATTATTTTTAGATACCCCGTGCTGTTTACCCGGTGTTATCCAGGAATCTACTTATCCCGATCTTCTTGGCATAAATGAGCTAAAAGACAAAAATTAGTGTACTTCTTATGATTAGTTGAATAAGTAAAATGAAAAATAATTATAAATGTATACTGTAATTACTTTAAGATTCCCCATGCTGGTTACCCGATGTTGCCCAGGAATCTACTTATCTCGATCTTCTTGGCATAAATGAACTAAAAGACAAGATTCATTATTGTGAGTTATCCGTAAAAGAATACCCGCCATGTGCTGCTATGCTTGGACAGGAATCTATGTAATTGTCTCGATCTTCTTGGCATCAATGAAAGACAAAAATGGTTATTGTGAGTTATCCATAAGAGATAAAAATATGCTGTTGCAGACTTTTTTGTAGAGCTTTTTGAGATATTCAATTCTGTGTACAGTAATTTTGTGTATTTGTTATGGTTTAGACAGCATAAGCCATTTAAGCATCCAAAGAGCTACTTTTTTTCACGTTGTCCACTACAAAGGGTGATTTTTAAGGGTGAAGGAGTTGAGTATCACAACTCTATTATAGACTGTGTTCATCCCGTTAATCTCCTGAACATTTTGCAAAAAGCCCCATCACAATCAGATCAATGGTATGGCCACGCATAAAGTACAAACAAACAAACATTCATTTTTATATATTGGATAATTATGAATTTTTTCAACATTCATTGAATCTTATAAGCACAAGGAAGTTGGTTTTAATAACCATTTACCAAGTATGTAAGGTGTAGGCCATAGTCAAATAGTTTAAGGCATGGTAGAGCCTTGGCGCAAAGCTGCCGGACATGCACTGGTTAGAGTCACTAAGGGTGAAGAAATTTTCTCATAGAATTTCAGCCAGTATGGAAGTGGTACCTACTCAGCAGCATAAGAAATTTAGGCAGCTGCAATAAGTAATGACTCTAGGTTGAGACATACTGACTGACTGACTGACTGACTGGATGTGATTAGCATATATGAGGCCAGCAGCCAGCTGGTAGGCATCTGATTATAGAGGAGATGTAGAAAAACAGAGTCTCAGACAAAAGATAAGGTATATTTAAATTAATATTGGGACATACTGACTATTATTAAAAGGAGAAAATTTTAAGAAAGAATACGAAAATATCCTAAATATAGCCAGATTAAATGGTTTTAATAAGAATATAATATCTAACAAATTAAAGAAATTCAGAAAGATAAAACAACTTAAAGAATGCTCTACCCTACGAATGGTTAGTAACGAAAAGAAGAATTTCAAGAAAATTACTTACCATCCAATAGTACATGGGAAATTAAAAAAATTATTTGACAAATACAACATTACTTTGGCACCAATTAATAAATTTAGTCTGGAAAAACTTTTAAATACCAATAAAAAAATCAACATCCCAGACAGTAAGAAATCTGGAATTTATCATAAGTAATGCCACGAGTGATTTCCAAATTATCGATAAATTCACGACTCACGAAGTGAGGAGTGAATTTATCTAGAGAATTTGGAAATCAAGAGTGGCATTTGTTAGGACTATTTAACGAATAAAATTAAGCTGTTTACTCACAAATCATTATTTAACTATAGTTATTTTAAAATATTTATATATTTAATGTAAACGGCGATGTTTGAAAACAAATGAGAAACGATAGGTACGCTTCTACTGCTTCTTTTGTTTATCACTGCAACCAGATCATACTATTTATTGCCAAAGGAACGCAATATTGTAAGAATGCTCTCTAGTGGAGAAAAAATGAAACACATCAATCTGTATATTAATTCATTTTTGATGTCGTATGATGTAAATATGACAATTATATTTTTCTCGATTATTACCTGGGAAAAAATACATTTAAGAAAGTGCAAACAGTGGTTTCTTTTTTTGGTGGTATAATCAATTGCTACAAATGTTGACATGTAAGCACTATTATATACAATCTGGTAGCCGTATTTGTTATAGGCTCAGTCACTGCAAAATAACGGTCAGACCTGTTCAGAATATTAAAAAGGAGGAGCTTTGTTTAATATATGATAATCCTAACACTGATAAATATTTCGTGAAACACGACTCTGATTGGTTGTAAAACAGAAATCATTGAAACGTGATTGGTCATTGACTCCCATTTGGGGCATGAGTTAAATAGTCAAATTAATTGTAATGATTGTAGCAAAGTATACATAGGAAAAACAAAAAGGAATTTAGAAACACGCACTAAAGAACATTTTAGAAATATTAAAAATTGTGAAATTGAAAAATCAGCAATTGCTGCACATAGTTTACTAGAACATCATAAAATTGAAAAAGAAGCGAAACTTTTAAAACAGTTGGATAAACCGTTGGAATTGACAATTTGGGAAATGATATTCATTCAGAAGAATAAATATCGATCTATGAATTTCGATATTCCGGTGGATAAAAATTTAATTACAAAGTTTATAATCCCAACGAAAGATGGCAGCACAAGAGGTGATGTCACTAAAGAAATCAACAATCACGGAATTTCATCAGTGGATGCCATGACTGATGAAGGACATGATATTGTCTGAAACCGTCGATATCAAAGAAGTTTGAAAATGTATGAGGTGAGTCGATTAAAATATGTTCTCCACTCACTATTAATAAAAGATAAGGTATCTAAATTATCAGTTAATTTTCTCTGTCTCTTATCGTTTGAGTTAGAGAACCCTTGGTCCCAATGTGATCTAACGGCTTCTAAATCAAGAAGACATTTTATGAGAATTTTTACGCAACTATTATAGCTGTAAAGCTTAATGTTTTGTTGTTATAATTTAAATTTAACATTGACAATGATGAACAAATTATTATTTCAAAAGAAAAAATTAATGCCAAGTCCCAGTTCAGGCATTAATTTTTCTTTTTAAATAATTTGTTCATCATTGCGAATATTAAATTTAAGTTATAACATCAGAATATTTCCAAAATTTGCTTTTTACATAATCTATCAAATTGCCAGCAAATAATGAATAGTTCTTATAAAGTTTTATATTTTGAAAATATGATTGATTAGATCTTAATATATTTTATTTTAATTTAAAATTTGTCATTTGTTGAAAAGTGATAAATTTAATATTTAAGGTAGATCTTGATAATAGTTAAGTTTCACCCAACCTTTAATCAAGCATCTAATATTGGGAAGCTAAAGCTATTACTATGATAGAAATAAGTAAATTAATAAACACAATTAAATTATTGTAAATCAATGGTAAAGAGAAAAATTTTTGCCTGAACCGGGAATCGAATCCCGAACCTTTAGCTTTCCGTGCTAATGCTCAGACCACTGAGCTAATCCAGGCTTCTCTTTACCATTGATTTACAATAATTTAATTGTGTTTATTAATTTACTTATTTCTATCATAGTAATAGCTTTAGCTTCCCAATATTAATTTAATAAATAATGCTATAGCTGTGTGGAATCCCTTCATGTCTTCTTCAGGTAGAAGCCATTCATTGTGTATTTGTGAAAGATGATTCATTGCAATTGAATGTGGGGCCAGTAGAGTAAAGGTAAAGGAAGGATTCTTGTTTGGATGGGAATGAAGCCTGGATTAGCTCAGTGGTCTGAGCATTAGCACAGAAAGCTAAAGGTTCGGGGTTCGATTCCTGGTTCAGGCAAACATTTTTCTCTTTACCATTGATTTACAATAATTTAATTGTGTTTATTAATTTACTTATTTCTATCATAGTAATAGCTTTAGCTTCCCAATATTAATTTAATAAAGAATGCTATAGCTGTGTGGAGTCCCTTCATGTCTTCTTCAGGTAGAAGCCATTCATTGTGTATTTGTGAATGATGATTCATTGCAATTGAATGTGGGGCCAGTAGAGTAAAGGTAAAGGAAGGATTCTTGCTTGGATGGGAATGAAGCCTGGATTAGCTCAGTGGTCTGAGCATTAGCACGGAAAGCTAAAGGTTCGGGGTTCGATTCCCGGTTCAGGCAAAAATTTTTCTCTTTACCATTGATTTACAATAATTTAATTGTGTTTATTAATTTACTTATTTATATCATAGTAATAGCTTTAGCTTCTCAATATTAATTTAATTCATTTGAACTTTTTGTCACTTGCAGAAATGAAAATAGGTGATTTTAGTTAATTGGCATGCGCTGATTTCGAATTTGAAGTCCGTTTTTCTCTATCACCTAACAGTTTTTTGCGAGGACGTGTTGAATGTTTTTCATTATATTTTGCATATTATTGCTTATCTGCACTTAGTTTCAATTTTTTTGCAATAATATTGCTAGAACCAATTGATCTATGTAAAACCAAATCATATAAGATCCAAAAAGTTAAAATATTTTTTTCTAAGAAGGATAAATAAGTAATTATGTTACAACGCATGCTTAAATTGTAGCAAAAATGTCACCTTTCAAAATTTCTTCCTGGATGATTTACGCCGATAAGATGGCTCCGAAACATCTGTGATAAGTTGCCAGCAGTAATCAGCAAGCATGTTGGTCACTGATTTCCCTTTATAATGCCTTTCCATTTCTAAAATGTCTTCGTGGAACCTTTCGCCATGTTCATAACTGACGTCACCCAAGTTTGGTGAAGAATCACTATGTTTAACAGGTCACATGGCTGACTGCAAATTTGGATACTGAAGAGAATGCTTATTTTTTTAAAGTGAAACCAGATATGTTGACCATACAGAAATAAGTCAGTGATGTGGTCCGTAGGTTCCCTCCACAACATTGGAATGGCAAATGGCATGCACGAATGCGAACCTTTTAACCACCCTATTAAAATCCTTTGGCTGTTTGTACAGCAAAAATTGGGGGCCCAATATTTATCAGTATCTCCAAATTTACTATAGTTCCCAAAATATAAATTGTACGCCTTTATAACTAGTTCTGCGCTGAGATTTTGTACAATTCTCTCCACATACGTAACAGAATAAATTAGGAGAATTCTTACAGTGGCGAGACATTGCAAAATTATAAAAATACTAAAACTTACGTTTCAAAATATATTATAGTAGATTGTTTTAATTCAATTTCTTTATAACGATACACAATAATGCATATATCGACACTTCACAATCACAATGATGTAATATAAGACGAACTGCACAGAACAAGGTATTACAAGCCATTACTTCACGTATTTGACAGTGGCAATCAGGAAATTTTGTATACATGTGTATTCCTGAGGGTTTAACAATCCCTAAGAGTAATAAAACTGTGCAAAAGAAAAAGAAGGGTGACCAGTTTGAGAGACAATAGCGCCTGCGACTCTCACGGAAACGATCACTTCTGCTGAATGTTGTCGTTGAAATATCTGACTCCAGTTAGGCGATTGGAAAAAACTAATATCATTTTCGTCTTCTAAGAGTCTGAAAATATAGTTATTGATACATTTCGAGCCTGCGAGTAATTCTTTGTTGTTGTGTGTAATTTAAATTCAAACAATTAAAAACTGTTTTTTTTATATCCATACATGAAAAAAACATGTTTTCCCTTACGATATATAAGAGTTATAATTCTGTAACATTAAAATAAATTAACATAAAACATTATGTCTGATGATGGACGTGATTACATTTGAAACCGTGGTTTCGTGAAAAAACATGAAATTTATGAGGCGAGTTGTCAAAAAATGTTATCCAATGAATTTCAATAACATAAAACAGTATAACAAAATGCAATTACATAAGAATATAACAAAGATGAACAGAGTAAAATTAAATTATAGTGTGAATAAATACTACTTACAAAAGATATTAAGTAATTATAACATTTTTCGTTGTTGAGAATAGGATGAAGAGGACTGGTATAAACTTTTTCATTAAAATTCAAATATTATTCAAGTTTGTAATATTCAAATAACAACATTGGACAATTAAATAAAACATGTTTGACTGTTTGAATTTCTTCTCCACATTTACAACTTGCATTTGATGATATTTTAAATGTATGTAAATAGCATATAAGTCTGAGCGTATAATTTTTCATTTAATTAAATGAAAATAAAACTTAGTTTTATATGATTTTCATATTTATTACAATATAAATCTGTAACAACTGTTTCGGTACCTTCTTCAGACATGATTGCAATATAAAACTTTAATAAATATGGATTTTCATCAAGTAAACATCAAATCAATTTATTTAACTTTCACAGGGAAAGAACACTATGAGGTTTAATTTAAGAATTAAATTAATGTTTTATTATATTTAAATTAATATTGGGAAGTAAACATTATGAGGCTATATCATTAATAGTGAGTGGAGAACATATTTTAATCGACTCACCTCATACATTTTCAAACTTCTTTGATACCGATGGTTTCAGACAATATCATGTCCTTCTTTAGTGGACGCCATGACTGAAGAAGGACATGATATTGTCTGAAACCGTCGGTATCAAAGAAGTTTGAAAATGTATGAGGTGAGTCGATTAAAATATGTTCTCCACTCACTATTAATAATGTTTTATTACCTCACCTCATATTCTTTTTCTTCTATACTGCAGTTTCGGAGCTTATCTCCATCGTCAATAGCCTCTGGTTGACCGGTGTCACGTCGTTTCTTGGTGGTTTTCTTCTTACTTCTATCGGTGGACCAATGAACCTCTGGATCAGGTCAAAATTTGCGGGAGTTTCAAAATTCATGAGTTTGTCTTTCTTGTTTTTTTGGATGTGGATTTTTTCCCAGACTGTGAGTTCCTTCAGTTTATCTGTGTATTTGATTAGGCTAGCTTTTGTATCAATTAAATGTTTTTCAGACCAAGCATGGGCTGCTACAGCTGACTTGTCCACTTCACCCTTTTTTTTGCATTTCTAAGGTGTTCCTTCAATCTGGTTTTTAAATTTCTTTTTGTTTTTCCTATATAGATTTTGTTGCAATCCTGACATTTGATCTGATATATTCCTGATTTATATTCTTCTCCAATTTTTTCATTTTTGTTGGTTTTAATTATCTTGTTTAGGCTGTATTCATTCTTTGGGGCCAATCGAATATTAAACTTATTGAAAATTTTCTGGAACTTGTGGTGTTTTAAAGGATGGTAAAAATAATAGAGGAGATCAAAGAAATTCCTATAAACAAAACAGGAAAGGGAAACATGAAAATCATCAAAGAAATAAACAAGAAAAATGTAATTGTCACAAAAGCTGACAAAGGAAATCAAGTAGTAATCATGGACATTGTTGATTATAAAAATAGAATGAACAATCTTTTGGAATCAACTGAATACACAGAAATTAAATCCAACCCACTTCCGAAATGCATCAAAGAGGTGGACAACACCCTAAAGAACGTAAACAAATTCCTAACCAAACAAAAAAAGTTTTACCCAAAGGTTCCCAACCCTAAAAACCGTAATATGCACGGCCTCCCGAAAACACATAAGGAAGGAAACAAAATGAGACCCATTATCAACTGCATAGGGTCTCCTACATACCAAATATCTAGATGGTTATGTAGCGAATACAAGAATATCGGAGGGTTTGAAAACCTTTCATTCGGCAATTCATTGGAATTGATAGAGAATTTCAAGAACACAGAATTAGAACCAACTGACAGGTTAGTTTCTTTTATGTAGTTTCATTGTTTCCCAGTGTCCCAAAAGAAAAATGGTTAACGAATAATAATTTGGAAAAGGAAAAGATAGAAGAATACATCATTTTGACAAAATTGTGCATCGAACAAATGTTCTTCACATACAATTGGAAATACTACAAACAAAATTTTGGACTTTCCATGGGGAACCCCCATCTCCCTTTCTGGCCAATTTATTCATGGGTAGTTTCGAACAGAAAATAACAACGGTGTGCCGGGGGTTTGAATAATAAATCCATGGTCTGCGCCACCGTGTATCGTCTTTTGTTTCCGTTATATATATTAGCGTAGAGTTCATAACAATCAAGGTTATTAATCAAAAGCCTTTGCCTGGGCCCATAAGAAGCAAAGATTGATTCATCTTTCTTTTCCAAACACTTAAACATAAATCAACAATAGATCTTAAAACACTTGAGTAATTTATGATTCTTAATTACACTGGATATATCATTATTATTATTAACCATGAAAGCTAGACGGAAAAAAAGGAAGCTTGTATGATCTCCTAAATCAGTAAGTTTATGTACGGGAATCTATCAAACAGCAGCATGCACATAAATAATTTGAACATGAAACAGGATGTATATAAAAATGATGTTTAATATAAACAAGACGTCTGAAGTATATGAAAAATATAACAAATATAAATATTGATCATTCTTGAATTTAAACAAAAAAAATAAATCATTAACATAAAAAAAAATATATCATACCTCACTCAAACAAGTTCATTCATACAAATAGTCCAAGCCAGGGTGGCTTTCCCTGGTCCTCCGGACCAAAACTCAAACCACGCCACTCGCATGCTCCAGACGACGTAGTCTCAACATAAAGTTCTGATCGAATGATAATGTTCTGAATGTGCGTAGCGTATTTGAGTGTTCCGAGGTGGAAGGGGAGATGCGCAGCACAAACAGCACAACAGGAGAGGTAAAAAGGAGAGTGGGGGTAGATGCATAGAGAAGGGATATTGACATAGTTCACAAATCTTTCTGTTCAAGGAGGATAACGGCACTGCAGTTGCGAACCGAAAATCGCACTTTCGGTTCAAGGGGACACCCATTAATTTTCAAATTTTGGCGCAGATATGTTGACGATATAATAGCCATTGTAAACCATAAACAGATAGAAGATACCTTAAAACTACTGAACCTTCAGAGCAAAACTGTAAAATTCACAATGGAAACTGACAGACAAATTTCATTTTTGGATCTAAACCTAACTAGAAACGAAAAAAACAAAATAGAATTTGGAATATACAGAAAGAACACACATAAAGATAACTACATTAAGGCATCAGGATTCAACCATTTTGCACACAAAGAAGCTGTATTCAACAGTGTAACACACAGATTGGTGAATATATCCCTGAACCGAGAAAAATATGAAGAAGAAAAAGAATACATAATTAAAGTAGCAATAGAAAATGGTTATGAAGAAAACATGGTACACAAGAAAATAAATAAGTTTAAAAGGCAAAAATTAATTAATGAAAGCACACTTAAAAAACAAACAGAAGAGAACATAAGATTAAAAAAATTCACTTACCATCCTTTAAAACACCACAAGTTCCAGAAAATTTTCAATAAGTCTAATATTCGATTAGCCCCAAAGAATGAACACAGCCTAAACAAGATAATTAAAACCAACAAAAATGAAAAAAATTATAGAAGAATATAAATCAGGAATATATCAGATCAAATGTCAGGATTGCGACAAAATCTATATAGGAAAAACAAAAAGAAATTTAAAAACCAGATTGAAGGAACACCTTAGAAATGTAAAAAAAGGGTGAAGTGGACAAGTCAGCTGTAGCAGCCCATGCTTGGTCTGAAAAACATTTAATTGATACAGAAGCTAGCCTAATCAAACACCCAGATAAACTGAAGGAACTCACAGTCTGGGAAAAAATCCACATCCAAAAAAACAAGAAAGACAAACTCATGAATTTTGAAACTCCCGCAAATTTTGACCTGATCCAGAGGTTCATTGGTCCACCGATAGAAGTAAGAAGAAAACCACCAAGAAACGACGTGACATCGGTCGACCAGAGGATACTGACGATGGAGATAAGCTCTGAAACTGCAGTATAGAAGAAAAAGGATATGAGGTGAAGTAATAAAAACATTAATTTAATTCTTACCAAATCAATTGATTATTGTATAATTTTTCTCTTCAAATTATATAAATAAGCCTGAAATTTTCCATGTCTGGTTAGAAATTGAGTTACATGTAAAACTGGGACTATATTTGGACATTTAAGTCTGTCATAGACTACTCTTCTACTAATTTTTACATGTTTAAACCATTTACAGCA
Organism: Diploptera punctata; assembly: GCA_030220185.1. NCBI lineage: Eukaryota > Metazoa > Arthropoda > Insecta > Blattodea > Blaberidae > Diploptera > Diploptera punctata. Next base: position 295,118 of record JASPKZ010007432.1, on the reverse strand, counting down.
ATTAATACTGTCCTGTTAATTGTTTTATATAGCAAATGGTTATGCTCGAAGTGATGGTGTAGCAGTCATGTTTCTTCAGAAAGCAAAAGATGCTAAACGAATATATGCAAAAATAGTTCATTCTGTGGCTGAGTGTTATGGTGACAGAAAGGTTCCATTTATTAGACCAATGAGAGAGTTATACGTAGATCTGCTGCAACGTTTTTATGAAACTTGTGGAGTTGATCCTACTTGTATAGATTTTCTTGAAGCAGATGGTTCTGGTATTAAGGTTAGTACATTTTTTATGATGTGGTTATACAAGCTGGAGTTAATATACATACGCATATTTTAATTGTGAATTCCTTATGGCAAGTAGAGTACAAGGGATGTTCAATTAAGACTGGCACTAATTTTCATATAACAATTTGTTTTAAAAAATTAATCAATCAAACTTTTGTCCCTCCTCAAAATACTTCCCCCCCAATGCTATGCACTTGTCTCACCTTCTTTGCCATTCCTGGAAGACATGCAGGAAGCCATTACTTGACATCTTCTTCAGGGTCACCTCTAAAGCTTTCACTGACTGGGTTTCATTGTCAAACCCTTAAGGTCTTTTTTGGCTGTTGGGTTGAGAAAAAAAGTTGCATGGAGTCAGATCAGGACTGTAAGGCTGATGGGGTACCACAGAGATGCCTTTTTTGTGCTAAGAACTCGGTCACAGCATTAGCAACATCAGGCATGCTCGACGAGACATTACAGAGTCCCCATAACTCTCTTAAGATCATCGTAAGTCGCTATGCGTTTTTCTTCAAATACAAAACATTATTGCATAACACTGCTCTCGGAAATCTGCCATGATGATGTTTAGAGATGATTATGCAACATGTTCACACTTACACGGACCTATCACTGTGAAACTTTCAGTGATTGTCAAAAAGAATATGTTAGTTGCTCTGAGCGTAGACAGATGCTGCAAGTGACAACTTAATAGAGAGAAAAAAATTCAGTGGAAGTCTTAATTGAACATCCCTTATAAAAATATCTTTAGGTAAAAATTACAAGGATTAATAACCTCCCCCCCTATTTCTCTCACATCATTCATTTTCGATCCTTTCACTTTCAGGTAACAAATATTGGTATTCTCAGAAAACAAAATTGTGCAGAAATGAATGAGTGTATTTCTTTATAATGATGGCAAGTATTGATCAAATTTTACACAGTGCATAGGAGACATAAAATGAAATACTTTTTGCTTTAGTATTTTTCAATCAAATACATAATACACATCTTGCAATGTTGCCAAATCTCCTTTCCTAATATTATAAAATAAGTTTAATTGAATCTGTCTATTTTAATATTATTTGTGCTGAAACAGGTCATGAGATCAAACATACCAAAAGAAAAAAAAATTCCATTTCATGTCACTTATCGACTGTGTGAAAATCAGACCAATATTCATCATCATTATAAAACAATGTAGCAATAAATTTCTGTACATTTTTTTTTTTTGAGAACACCATTGACATTTTTTATTGTATTTACCATCCATCCATAGTAATTCTGCCCAAAGGCAGGTCCTTCACTGCAATCATAGCATTTTCATGCTATGCTTGCAGCTTTACTAGGGAATTGTGTAGGTGTGGTAGCTTCCCGTTGCTTTCCACACCGGTGAAGGATGATGATGATAATGATAAGGATGATGATGATGGCCATATGATTTCGGGGACCGTTTGGGCCTTAAAGTTTTCCTGACATTTGTCTTACAGGTGAGGAAAAACCCCAATAAAAACCTCTCCCAGAAAAACTGCCCTGACCGGGGATCGAACCCGGGCCCGCTGCGTGACAAGGCAGCACACTACCTCGAGACCACAGCGGTGGATGTATTTACCATAAGGAATATAAACTCAAAACCTCTGCACTTATAATACTTTCACTTTGTATATTAGTTTTTGTTATCCAAATGAGATCTTAATTGGATTATGCCATTTTATCTTAGTCAGCTGTGGTGGATTAATGGTTATGCTCCTTGCCTCTGGTCCTGAGGGTCGCAGGTTCAAACCTGGCCAGGGTCGATGGGTTTTTTAGGACGGAAAAATTCAAAGAGAAATTTCTCAGGGAGGGACTTTAAGCCATTGATCCTGAGTCTGAAGATTTTCAGGCTCGTAAAAGATCCTTAAGCCTGAATAAAGAGATCTCTAAGCAAAATTTACTGATCTCATTGTCCTAGTAATATCTCGGTTGCCCACTAAATATATCATTGAGTCAATGTTGATCGCAATGCCATTCATGACTTCTATGGGCAAATAAGGTAACTAAATTAACTTAGTCTAATGACTCCAGACAAGGGAGAGGCTATGGCTCAACATTAGCTAATGCCATTATAGATAGTCTCGGTCTAGGCGAAAATTTTTCTCTTCAAATATAATTTATCTTTCATTGAGAAATGTTAAATCAATAATAAAAACATCATTAGAAGCCTTACTAGCTTTATAAAGTAATGTTAAATTCCCAATAAATGTCTTCTTAACTAAGAAGCTGCCATTTGCAAAGATAGAAGCAATGGTTTCAAAAGCATTTGGCAAGAGGCAATTACAACGTATATAAGAGAAAAATTTGCGTCTATATCGTAACTCGCCTCGGTAGCTCAGTCGGTAGAGCATTTGGTCCGGCAAGCCAAAGGTTCCAGGTTCGAGTCTCGGTCTAGACGAAAATTTTTCTCTTCAAATATAGATTTTATCTTGCTTCTCAATAGAATATATATATATATATATATATATAAATACACCAATATATATTTTTAATTTTTTTCTGACTATTTAACTCATACCACAAATGGGAGTCAATTACCAATCACATTTCAATGAATTTTGATTTACAACCAATCACAGCCGTTTTTCACCTCAATTTTATCAATTTAATTTTATCACTCTAAAATCAAACTCCTTCTTTTTAACATTCTGAATAGGTCAGATCATTGTTTTGCAGTGAATGACTCTCTAAGAAATACATTGAATATAACAATTTATATATTAAGATGTAAGAATTCTAGAACATAGAGTTCTAGAATGCATGTGGCTATCAGATTATATATATATATATATATATATATATATATATATATAGCATAAATGTAACCAGATAGTACTTGCGGGATATAAGATAAAACATTTGTAGCAATTGATTATACCACAAAAAAAGAAACTATTGTTTGCACTTTCTTAAACATATTATTTCCCACATATTTACGTTCCAGAGAAATAAAATTGACGTATTTGAAGCTCACGTGCAGCTTGGCAGGTTGATTTTTGTGGGCTAGCGTCGAATGCCTCTACAATTCTCTTCGTTGTTTCTGCATCCATGCTAATGCGAGGCCTTCCAGGAGGTTTGATTTTCTGCATCCTTCCTGTTTCTAGCAGTCCTTTTCTCCACTTCCCCACAGTCGACGGCTGCAATGCTTACATTAAACTCATGTCTTGCCCGTCTTGTGGCCTCACGATCATTAGCATAATTTATTACCCATGCGGCAATTGTAATTTGCTGTTGCATATTGAATGCAATTTTGACTTATGATGTAAGTTCTACATTGTTTTGTTTTATTCCATTGTTGTAATTTGAATAATTGCCTTTCCAATGGTAATTTCATATTTCCTGTAATGGTAATATTTTCATCACACAATGCGATCAAACCTATAGCCATATTTATGATTCACCCCATATGTAATGCCAGTAAATTTATAATTTAATCCAGACATCTGGTGTACATTCTAGACATTATGGGTCGTATGTTAGAACATTACTCTCTACTCAAATTACTTCCAATCACTAGTGAGCTGATTCACCGTGAGCAATTGCTGAGAACGAATTAACGGCCGACTTATCGGTCATGCACGAGCGTCGACGTTTTCGTAATATTGGCAACGAATTACCCAGAATTCTCAGCGATAAAACCACTTCCGTTATTTTCGTCTGCTATAGAGGAATGCATTTATGCTTGCATCCCGCAAATAATACCGTATACAAACACGTCTGCGACACGCAATATTACGCCGATTCTCCTGTTCTTCCAGTTGAATTCTTTGGTAGACTCTATCAAATTCCTCTTCTCCGTGTATACCGAAAACATGATCGAAGTCTTCAAGGTCCGACATCTTGGATAAATGTTGGATAAAGCAGCAAAGTACATCGATTACCATCGGTTCCCGTTCGGTTCCCTTCGGGATTTTAATTTGAGTTGCTCATGTAAGGTACCTCCGCAGGTAGCTTACAAATTTAACCAATTATTATCGCATGAACAGATTTCTGAGTAAGCAAAATCGTATTAGCATACAACTTGCTCAGCAGAGAAGGCATTTTACTGTCTAATGCGTCCAAACATGCGACCCTATATATTATACACCATCTTCCTCTGTTCCTTCTTTCTCCTGGTTTTCCTTCTAGCAATTTTTTATCCCTATTTATCTGGCATTCTAGAAACATGCTCTAATTATCTTAATCATCAAGGTGATTATAACAAAGTCCAAATCTTGATATAAATCAGCAAACTCTTTATTTAAAGTAATCCTCAATGTTTCCCCATCTTTTTTAGATCCAGTACCTGTAATCCATCTTTCTTATTAAGGATTCAAGTTTCATTGTCATAAGTAATGCCACGAGTGATTTCCAAATTATCGATAAATTCACGACTCACGAAGTGAGGAGTGAATTTATCTAGAGAATTTGGAAATCAAGAGTGGCATTTGTTAGGACTATTTAACGAATAAAATAAAGCTGTTTACTCACAAATCATTATTTAACTACAGTTATTTAAAAATATTTTTATATTTAAAGTAAACGGTGATGTTTGAAAACTAATGAGAAACGATAGGTAGCCTACGCTTCTACTGCTTCTTTTGTTTATCACTGCAACCAGATCATACTATTTATTGCCAAAGGAACGCAATATTGTAAGAATGCTCTCTAGTGGAGAAAAAATGAAACACATCAATCTGTATATTAATTCATTTTTGATGTCGTATACATTTAAGAAAGTGCAAACAGTGGTTTCTTTTTTTGGTGGTATAATCAATTGCTACAAATGTTGACATGTAAGCACTATTATATACAATCTGGTAGCCGTATTTGTTATAGGCTCAGTCACTGCAAAATAACGGTCAGACCTGTTCAGAATATTAAAAAGGAGGAGCTTTGCTTAATATATGATAATCCTAACGTTGATAATTATTTCGTGAAACACGTCTCTGATTGGTTGTAATACAGAAATCATTGAAACGTGATTGGTCATTGACTCCCATTTGGGGCATGAGTTAAATAGTCATATTAACTATTGATTTAGTTAACGTTAATGAAATAAAAATAAAACTATTAACATTTTATTTTTATTTAATTGACATAAATATGGATTTTCATCAAGTAAATGCCAAATCAATTGATTTAATTAATGTTTTAGAAATGTTATTCCATCTAGCCCATGTAATATTAAAATTTCTGATCTCATCAAATTCTGAATCCAGATCAGCTGATAAGATGCCAGTGAGTGGTCTCCATTAATTATATTAAATGCAAATAAATATATTTCTTAGGCTGTTGCTAATAGGAAGTATTATAATTGTGTGTCATGGCATTAGAATGGGAAGTGTTACTGCTAATATGTTGTTTTAATACAGTTATGGGATGAAGAGGAACTCAATGCCGTGGATGAAGTCCTGCTAAAAAATCGCAAGACACCATTGCTCATTGGATCTGTAAAGTCAAATCTTGGACATGCATTTGCTGCATCAAACTATTCTTCAGTTGCTAAAGTGATAATAGCAATGCAGTCAGGACAAATACCTCCAAACTTACATTACAAACAACCTCTGCCAACAGTACCTGCTCTTGTTGAAAACAGGCTGAAGGTAATCTTACATGTTTTATATTGGTCTGAATTCTATTATCTAAAACCCATTATAAGATGCCGAGAAAAGTTTAAGAATAACCTCAAATGAAGGGTACAGTGAAAGAACCAGGTAAGTGACTTTTTTGTCGAAATGGAGTTTGAGATGTCATTAGATTCTTTTGGAAAGAACAATCATTTAGAATTACATTTGAAGAGAAAAATTATACACCCAGACTGAGACTCGAACCCAGGATCTTTGACTTTCCGAACCAATACTTTATCGACTGAGCTACCAAGACGAGTTACAATCTATACATAAATATTTTTCTTATATACGTTGTAAATTACCATGCACGAAATACTATGGAACCTTTGTTCCTATCTTTACAAATGGCAGCTTCTTTATTAAGATAATTATTTGGGAATTTTTATTATAAAGCCAGACGGCTTTTTTCGATAACTTTATTATTCATTTCATACATCTCAATGATGGATAAATCATATTTGAAAAATTATACACCTAGACTGAGACATGAATAATAAAATGAATAATAAAATGAATAATAAAAACATCAAAAGAAGCCATCTGGCTTTATAATAAAAATTCCCAAATAAATGTCTTCTTAATAAAGAAGCTGCCATTTACAAAGATAGGAACAAAGGTTTCATAGCATTTGGTGCGCGGGAATTTACAATGTATATAAGAGAAAAATTTGCATTTAGATTGCAACTCACCCCGGTAGCTCAGTCGGTAGAGCATTGGCCCAGAAAGCCAAAGGTCTCTTCAAATATGATTTATTCATCATTGAGATGTATGAAATGAATAATAATAATAATAATAATAATAATAATAATAATAATAATAATAATAATAATAAAATCATTTAGAAGTTTGAAACAGGAAAATATACGTTAGTCATGGGTTTATTGGCCTTCAAAGTTTGGCATTCTTGTAAGATGTATGTCGTTTCTGATCTCTGATAACAAATGATTTTTAAGTTTTATCTTAAGCCGTGTCTCCACCATCGAGCATGCTCTAATTGATGGCTCTTCACCCGAGGTATGGTTCGGCATCGGAGTTATCACTGCAGAAGACTCTTACGCAGCACAGCCATGTCTAGAAGTTCCCACTCCTCTTTATATGCTTTCCAGAGACCGTCTTTTCTTTGAGGACGCCTGTTTCCCAGTGCCCTTTTGAAGAGTCCAAAGACACAAAGTCCATCGGTGATGCATCAGGAGACTTCACTGGGATGTTGCTGAATGGAATAGCATGTATTCCAGTTTCCTGCTCCATTTCTTCAGGAATGCCAAGGTTGAACCCGAAGTGTGACTGGAGGCCTTGTCTTAGTGCACCCAGACTTTGTTTTTGTCTGTACCATAGAGAGCTGGGATTTCAGTCGGGTAAATTGGGGTGGGAACTTCTTCCTGATAGTACTGGGAGTTGATTTTGGCCTTTTTAGCTACTCTACGAGTGGTCAGTTTTTCATTGTAGCAATATCCCTCGATGACCATAAATCCATTGGAGAAACTTTCTCTGCATTCGGCATACCACTTTTGAATTTTTTTTTTCACCCCTTTCTCTATAGTAAATTGCCGGGGGTTTGTTGCAGTCTCCTAGATAAACATATGCTTCATCAAGTGTGACCAAAAATTTCCATTTTTCTCCTGCCAGGTGCTTTTCATAGTTTCCTGCTGTTGGTGCGGCATTCGGCAATGTGACGTGGCAACAATTTATGAACCCTGCTTTTGTGGCGCTTCTCCATGTTTAAATCTTTGTTTATTACGGTGTTTACAGTTTTAAGGGATATTCCCAATCTGTTTGCAATCACCCTTTGTATGGCAGGGTTACCACCAGAGATAAGGACCTTGACCTTTCTGATTACATCTGGGGTGCAGGTAGTAGCAGGTCGTAGATTTGACTGTTTTTTCCTTTTGGAATTAATCCCAAGTGACCCTTTCCCTTTTTTATTAAGCACTGAGCTAATACCACACTTTGACACCACAAAATTATGTTTTTGCAAGCCTCAATAATCGTGGAATAACTATAATTAGCATCAGAAAGGGCAGTCATGTACCCTTCCCAAAACGGGTCTATCTGATTAGGCATTATGAGAGCAACACGCGTGCGAGTGTAACAGAAGCAGCACACTGACTGGTTTTGATCACCTTGGCACACTCCTGTCCTGATGACTCACTCCAACATCACAATCTACTTGGCAAATCGTTATCAGAGATCGGAAACAACCCTCCGTACAACTAAAAGTAGGTTTTCTAACTTATAAGGAAAAAGTACTTACCTAGTTATTTTTCCCTGTACCCTTTGAATGTCTCAAATTGATGTATGCTCTTTGAAACAATATTTCTCAGTAATGAGATGAGACAGAAATATATGTTTTGCAATTTGTGATTTAAAAGGGAATGGAAAACTTAGAAATGCATTGATTTATTTATGAAGAAACATGGCAATGTGTTCATTGTTCAGTGAACTTAAGTCAATATTGTAATCTTATTGGAAAATGTTGTTGAGGTTCAATGATGATGGTGAATTCAATTTTATACAACACAATCAACAAGAATCTGAGATAAGTTTGAATAAGAGTTAGGATTAAACATTCCTGTAATTACAACTGTGGTTACCATGCTTGCTTCTGGTTTTGAGATTCATGGGTTCAAACCTGATCAGGGATTTTTAAGGGTTTAAAAACCTTGAGTATGGTCTACATTTATAAAAGGAAGAAAAACCATGGGTCCTGTTTTCTAGATTTAAGGCACACAATTTTTTACCTATCTACGTATTTGATTGATTGTATATACAAGCAGGAATTTCTCAACCATGCTAATTTAGTTATGCTTATTTCCATACAGATGTCAACGAGTGATATTTTATATAATTTATTAGCATTCACAAATTATATATGTCCTATAGTTTGATACACCCTAATTTTAAGGCCTATTTTCAAGACAAAAAATATGTCTTATACATACAAAAAGACTTAATTATAAGAGAATTTACCATATTATTGAATCTCTTCTTTTAAAGACTAATAATTCTATTTATTCAAGGCAAGAATCCATCTATAAAGGAAAACACTTGTAACATGTTTTAAAATTTGTGATTTTATGATTTTAAAATTTTTATTTGTAATTTTTTTTTATTTTATAGCTTATGACAAAAATTATGATTATTTTTTTTATAGCCACTTTTTCTCTTTTAATTCATTTTAAGAATTTTGAAAAACTGATGTTTGAGCAAAATGTTTAGATATACATGTATCTCATATCTACATAATTTTACATTTTTCTTCTATTTTATATGCATTTTCTCTTGCTAATGAAAATATTTGTGTATTAAATAATTTAAAATGTAATAATATTCATGCAATATGCCCCACCAAATTGATGCTGTTTTATTGTAGGTTGTTACAGAGACTACTCAATGGAATGGAAGATATGTAGCGCTGAATACTATTGGCATGAGTGGAATTTATGGACATCTTTTGTTGAAATCTTTTGAACGTAAAACTCCTAAACAAAAACATGATGATGGAATACCAAGACTTGTGCTCTTCTCTGGACGCACTGAGGAAAGCATGAATGATATATTCAACAAGGTATTTCATACAGTATGTTTACAGTAGATTAATATAATATTATAACAGGCCTTAGCCTAATACTTGGAAGGAAGAAGAAGAAGTAGAGATCCGTGAAATTTGCGGGTCGCAATTATGCGAAATGCTCTAATTTTGTCATTTTCTTGTACCATTTCTTAACTCTACTTCCCATAACCTCAAAAAAAAAAAATTGAATCCCGAAATAATGCCAAATCCTACGATAATGCAAAATAATGCCGAAATTAAAAATTTTCAATGAATTCCGAAGATTTTTTGTTCTATTTGTGAAATTTTCATAGTGCATTTTTAAACACTTTGGATTCCATCTTCTTTTTAACTGCCATATCTGATGGTGCCATATCTGCTTCCTCCATGCAGTCTTGCAAAGAGAAATGGTTGCAACACAGTTCACAACATAGAGGTAATATTTTCTGTCCTTCTCATCATCATCATCACTTCGTGACAGCTATTGGTGCTGTCCAGTGTGCCTTTCCTGGGACTTGTGTTTGTCCCTTATCGGCGAATTCGCGTGTGTATTCTGTATTGGGTTCAGCTGGTATACCCTAGCCTACACGGCGATTTTATGGGGATTTATTTTATTGTTTGAGTAGTGTGAGATTTATATGGATATTGTTGCCAAGGCGAATAGATCTCGCTTGATTGGGGCATCGGAAGCCGTGCGATGCTTTGCATTGAAATCGCCTGCCAGTAGGTACCGGGGCGATATCGATGCAAGTATGCGCATGTCATGTCGAGTGAGGGGCCTAAGTGGAGATTTATATATGGAAGCTATGAATATATTCATGTGTTGTGTGATTGGAAGTATAATGCCAGTGGCTTCTATGAAGTGAAGCCCTGGGACAGAAATGTGTCTGTGGGATATGGATTTTCGGATGCAGATTGCAGTGCCACCAAGGGGGGCATTTAGGCGATCTGTGCGATAAGTGTAGTAATCAGCGAGTCGGAATTTATCCTTTGGTTTCAGATGCGTCTCGCTGATTAAAAGTATGTCTATGTTGTGTGTATGAAGTACAATTTCCAATTCATGGACCTGTGAGGCAATACCATTGGCATTAAATGCCATGACATTAAGAAATTGTCCCTGAGCGTGTCTATACATCGTTAAAACATATCGACCACATTTGGCTGAGGAACATCATTCGTTCCATGGGATTTTTAATAGTACTTAGCATGGGTGTGACGCTTTGTACCAAGCTTTGTAAATTAGGAGTGACCGCTGGTGCCTGAACTGAAGCAATGCGTTCTTGTATGCTGGTTTTCGGGGCTTGATTTTTGCCAGAGTTTACTGCAGCACTGAAGGAGGTTTGGGGGTTGATTTTCTTACTGCTAAAAGTGCGTGCAGTTACTGTCTTATTTTGTTTTGGTTCCCTATTTCTGAGGTAGGCCTGTTGAGCCTCTTCAAATTTAGGGCATTTCCTGAAGGATGCAGGGTGTCCTGATTCTCCGCAATTTGCACATTTGAGTTTGCTAGTGTCGATTCGTGCTTCCTCACGAACTGGGCATTGTTTGTGACTATGTTCCTTGGCGCATATAACGCATCTAGGAGTCAGGTTGCACCCTGCAAAGGTATGGTTAAATCTCTGGCATTTAAAGCATTGCTTCAGGCCAGAGCGTGGTCTATATGGTTCAAATGAGACCACAGTGCAGTAAATTTTTTCCAGGTGATAGATCTCTTTGGATCTTTCATTGTTGGCAAGTTCAACATGTACAATGGGTACTTATATATGGACCCGTCCTCTAGTTTTTTTGTCACTTGCTTGATGCCTTTAACTTCAAAGTCCAATTCTGTTAATTCGGTTTTTATATCCTCTGTATCTACATTCGAGGGCAGCCGTTTGAGCATGACCCTTAGGGGAAGGTCTTTTTTCAATTGGAAGGTGTAGTATTGCCTTCCAATCGAGTCAAAGTACTTTATTACTACACTGTGGTCTTCCTGTGTGCTAGTGTAATATCTTAGACCTTCATGTGTACTAACAACTTTAAGGTCTTTTTTCACTAACATTTTTAGTGCCCTGTAAATTTTGACTAGGTCAGTGTGACCTATGAGTGTTACAGGCGGTGGCCTGGTTTCTTTCTTTGGAATATTATTGTTGATTTTTACACTAGAAGGTCCAGATCTTGGTGGCTCTTCACGTGTGTTATCTGTTGTTGTGGTGTGTGAGGATGGTTTCTCTCTATGTGAGAGGCCATTTTCCTCGTGTGTTTCTGTAGCTGATGATACTTGTGTTACATCCTTACCTGTGGTTGGTTTCTCTTTTTTGTTGTTAGAGCCACCAATATTTGTTTTCTTTGTGTATTTTTTCTCCTCGCTTGGTACAATGTGCATGGAGGGCCCAGAAATTTCCTCATCGCTTGACAATATAGAGAATTTATTGTACAGCTCAAGCGGTGAGGTATGAGCACTGGCTGAAGTTTGCCTTGGCACTTTTGGGTCTTTAGGATAGTCTTTATTTTTACGTTTAATGATTTTTTTGGTTTGGAATTATTGTAATTCAGGGAATTCCTTGTCGACATTTGAGTTGATTTGAATTGCCGTGGGTTTGGAATTTCTTTGATCTTCGTAGGTACATTTTGCGACGTTTTGACATACATTCATTTTGAATTTCTAGATAAGTATCTTTCACTATGTTTTCTACGGTTTCTAGATAATAATCTAGATCTCTAGTTGCAACGTTTAATTCATCAATTTGGTTTCTACATTGATAGGCAAGATCTTCAGCCAGTTGCGAAATAGCAAAATCTGGATAGATGTCTAGGAAGTTCATTATGAGTATTAGAAGACCTCTAATTTCAGTGGCTGTTTTGAGGTATTTTGATTTAGGATGCAAGCCTTTATTGTCTATTAAACATTCAAAATCTCTCAGAACATCTCCCCAGATTTCATCTACTTTCTGACGGCCCTCATCAATATCCATATTTTCCTCATGCAAATTACTCATGCTTGGAATGTTGCTTGCCATTGCAAGACTTAGTTCAGACACTTATATACTATAGGCAAGTACACGACTTACCAGCATGTAATTTCACAGCAATGACACTATCACTCATTTGAATTTGTACGTATACCAGCTAAAATTTAACACCGAATACACGGGAACGGTGTCTTTTTCACTTGGCCCTTTTGGGCCCACACTTTTGGGGCGTAACGGATTTGTAATCACGTAAGCACACTGAACAACACTTTAAATATACTGCCACAAGCACTTCGTCTTCTTTGTTTGCAGCAGCCACTGAAGACCACGTGGTGACCGTTCTCTATGGGGTTCCGCAGCGAAAGTGTCCTTCTCATGCTCAAATATGGTTTCTCCATATATTTTAAGTTCTATGGCCAATATGAATTCCAAGGAATACAAATTATATTAACGTGTAAGATAAGTTTTTTTCCCCCTAAATTTTTGCTGATATAATTATCAATTTTATATCAATCATTATTAAGTAATGGTGTGTTCAAATCTGAAGAAAACATTTCTTTAAATATAGGCAGTAACCTGACAATAATGCAAGCACTGCCAAATTTGAATAAGCCAACAATGGACCATGAGTAATTATTTCATATTGATAAATATTATTATTCTCAATTTAATTAAAGTCCCGCGCCGTAGCCGAGCGGTTAAGGTAGGAAGCCTTGGTGCAGAGCTACGGGACTTGCGCTGGTTCGAGTCTCCATGGGGGAAGAAATTTTCTCATTGTATTTCGGCCAGTATGGGACCGGTGCCCACCCAGCATCGTGAGGCAATTGGGTAGCTACAATAAGTAGCGGCTCCAGGTTGTGGAACCAGCTATAACGGCTGGGGGACTTGACATGCTAACCACATGTCACCCCTACACTGGCTGTTGATCATCTACCTCTGTGATTGACACATGTGGATGTGAAGGGCCAGCAACCGACTGGTAAAAGGGCAACTGCTGAAAAGTGGAAAGACCCTCAATCAGAATCGGAATTTAATTAAAATAGAATTTAACTACATAAACACATTTTTTTTCTATTGGATTACATATCTATAACATATAGATTTTCTGAAGAAGGAATTTTAAATCGTGGTGTGAGACAAGGCTGCCCCCTATCCCCAAACTCTTTGCGATTTATATCAACGAAGTAATATGTTGCTGGAACAAGAAATATAAATTTGGAATAAGAATATCAGAAAATAGAAAATTAAACACCCTATTGTTTGCAGATGACCAAATAATAATACCAAATTCAGAAGATAATCTACAGAAAGGTCTGTATGAACTTAACAAAATTACAGAAGAATATGGATTGAATATATCTACAGAGAAAACAAAAATTATGGCATTTCAAGGTGTAGATCCTGTCAGAAGTAAAATTGTACTGGACAATAAAATTTTGGAGCAGGTGAATAATTTTACATATCTAGGATGCAATATCTCATATGAAGAAGGAAAGAATGTAAATGCAAAAATATCTACATTTTTAAGAATTTTAGGGTTAATAAATTCTATCTTCAAGCCACAGGTTAGTCCCAAAACATTCAAGACTAAAAGTGTATAAAACACTGGCTCTTCCAACTCTTTTGTATGGTAGCAAAGTATGGACGTTGAAACAGAAGGATATCTGCTGAAATGAGATACCTTCGGAGGACTGCAGGATACATACTACTAGACCACAAAAAAATAAAGACATCTAAGAAGAATTACACATGGAACCTTTAGAAAACAAAATTTTTGATTATAAATCAAGATGGATGCAACAAGTTCATCGAATGGAAGATCAGAGGATACCCAAACAAATGTTAAGATATCAACCTTGTTATAACCTATAAACTGGTTATAGCAGTAGCGTAAAAAGGGCGATAAAGAATAATTACTGTGTTATATTTTATTTAACTAAGATTCATTATACTTGAGCAGGAGGCGTAAAGGGAAGCTTTGTCAAGGCTTTGGAATGTAAGTTAGATGCAGGATCGAGTTAACGCAAGGTTGCCAAGCTGACGAAAGTTACCATTATCTTCAGCTCGGAATGTAGACTCCATTAGGATTTCCACATAAACGCACAGCAAAATTACAACTTTATTTAACATATATATTTTGCAACAAAATAATAAACTCCTTTAAAAATACAACACTTAGCCTAAGTAAAAGACTTGAGTAGTTATACAAAAACCTTTAGTTTATGACGCTAATTTAGATCCGTTAAAATACTAACATGAGACAACTCAGGTTAATTTATTGTAAATCTTTACTCATTCAAAACGTTAATAGTTATTTTCAAAGATAGAGAAATATTATCTCACAAGAATTTATGTCAATATAGTCAAATAGTTAAAGAGAATAATATCTCTATTATAAAAGTGATCCCACAACAGGCCCGGAGGCCCTTGGGGTAGTAGGAGGTTAAGGCTCCCACTGTTTCTAGACAATCGGCACTTTATGTCAGCCCTGCGTGATGGCCGCCTTTACCCCACAACAAGCGTCTGGTACTCATTTCCGTTAGACGCTGAGTCGACCCCAGGGCCATAGTGCCACCAGAGGGTTTGGGTCAGTTTTTAAAAATCCTGACCCCAACAGGACTTGAACCCTTGACCCTCCGGCTTGTAGTTCAGTGCCTTAACCACTACGCTACGGCGTGCCATTTTAGAAGTTAATTGTATTCAACAGTTAAAGAGAAATAATATCTCTATTATTTTACAAGTTAATTTTTCAAGCAATATTTTCACCTTGAATTGTATTGGAAATTTGTAATTGTACTCACATAAACTGAGATCAGAATTCATGTCCGTATCAAGTAGTGATTCCTACAAATGCTGCGTCCAGTCTGATTTTCGTCTACAAATCATGAGTATATATTTGATCGTTATGCCCTTCTAATTCGCGGGGAAATCTCGGGTGGAAAGTTAACTTTCCATTTCCATACATGTGGGATTTTCTCATTGTCGCCTTCACTTCCAACCCACTTTCAACTTTCACCTGATGTAGTTCAAAACTTTCATCTATGTCAAAAGTGGAAATTTCTGGTTTTGCTTCCAAAACATGTTGATATTTTGAACTACATCCTGGTGTTGTTGTAACAGATTTCAACAATGAGTCCCGGATAAAATATCATACATTTTTACTCGTTTTTTACTTCCTAACAGCCCTTGTATGAACTTTGATTATCATTTTTTAAGGGTGATTATTTTTCCCTATCTTCTGGTATAATAAACAAGTATATATCATATATGGTTTTATAGTTTTTTTATAATATATTTTTTTATTATCATTGCGATTATGCCCTGTCGTAATATTCCTCCCCCCCCCCCCAAATATGATATTAGGTTTGAAAAACCGAATGTCATCTTTCCTTTTTCTATCTTTTAAAATAAAATTTTAGAATATTTTGGATTCAATATTTCTCGCGAGTAGTGGATGCTCATAAGCTTAGTCATACGTGTCCAACATGCCTACGTCATGCCTTCTCTAGAGGATTGTACTTAAAAGGGATGGATTTGTCCCATCACTCATTATTCGCCGTCAGCATTACCATGGCATTGAGTAAGTCATTTCTTTAAATAATTTGTGCGGATATCAATTCATCATCATCATCCGGTATCATGGCAGCTGCCGCCGTCTTCCGGAAACCAAACGCCATTCCTCTCTATCCATCCATTGATCTTCCTCCATTCCTCTGATATTCATAGCTGCTTATACCCCTTCTATCCAAGTTTTCTTCGGTCTTCCTCTCTTCCTCCTTTCTATTAGGATCCATTCCATAACAATTTTTGGCAATCTTTGCTCTGACATTCGTTTGACATGACTATACCACTGCAGTCTTTTCTTTTCTATGATGTCTATGATGTCCGGCTCCTCTTGTACACCCATAATTTCCCCTATTTCTTTATTTCATATTCTATCCATTCTAGATTTTCCAGCTGATCTTCTTAAAACATCCATTTCTGTACTTAAAATTCTTTTCATTTCCCTGGTAGGAATTTGCCAGACTTCAGCACCATATGTCAATTATTATTTTAAAAGGTATGTTATATAAAATTTAGTTTTTTATGAATCTGAGTTCTTTATTTCCGGGTTCCTGGTGGAGCGTCACAATTACGTAAGAAGGGCTCGTCTCCCTCTAATATAATTGCGACACTTGCATTTGGCCCTATTTTCTCCCCCCTTTTATTTATATTTTTAAAAATCCTCGTTTTGATGCTAGGTTCTATTTTATTTATTTGGGATCATTATGCCCTTCTAATTCATGGGGAAATCTCAGGTGGAAAGTTAACTTTCCATTTCCATACATGTGGGATTTTCTCATTATCTTCACTTCCAACACACTTTCAACTTTCACACCTGATGTAGTTCAAAATTTTCATCTATGTCAAAAGTGGAAATTTCTGGTTTTGCTTCCAAAACATGTTGATATTTTGAACTACATCCTGGTGTTGTTGTAACAGATTTCAACAATGAGTCCCGGATAAAATATCATACATTTTTACTCGTTTTTTACTTCCTAACAGCCCTTGTATGAACTTTGATTATCATTTTTTAAGGGTGATTATTTTTCCCTATCTTCCGGTATAATAAACAAGTATATATCGTATATGGTTTTATAGTTTTTTTATAATATACTTTTTTTATTATCATTGCGATTATGCCCTGTCACAATAAACCTGCAGGAAGAAGAAGACCAGGGCGTCCACTCAAAAGACTTGTGGATGGTGTTTCTCTTGAGGCCAAAACAGGTCAACAAATGGCCTAAATTCATGAATGTACTATGATGATGATGATGATCTATAACATGGATTTTTAACAAAATGTAACAAAACAAATACTGACAGTTTAAACAAAATGGTCACATGCAATTTTAATTCCCCCTCTTTCCCCCTTTAAACTTTGTTTCAATCAACATATACATTCAGTGAATTTGAAATGTATACCTTGATCAGTTTGTGTTTTACTTAAGTCTCAAGTAATTTTCATTATCATTTGTTTTTTTTTTTGTTTTTTAATTTTCTACCTATTGTCATGCCAAAACCAAGTGTGTTAACCACTATTAAGAATGAGAATGCAGAGATACTCACCATGGTTGCTTTTTCTTAAAAGGTAAATTTTGCTTACAAATTAGTGACTACGATTAAAATTGTATGCATTTTATTGTATTAAAATCAATATCAATTGAACAAGCTAAAAGTTGACTTTAAGCTACTGGATATATCATTCTTATTATATTATTTTTAGTCAGGACATCTTACCTCAATATTAATGTTGATTTTTTCTTGAACATGTTTCAAAACAATTCTGTTTTATCGTCAGCTTTCCCAGACTGGTTTTATTTATGTTGTATTATGTTGCACAACCTGGATGTCGATGTCAACTCCATCCTGTGGTTGGCCAAAGAACCTCCAAATAAGGTCACACTCCATCGGTATATCAAAATTCATAACTCTGTTTCTGTTCTTCTGAATATAAATTTTTTCCCAAATAGTCAGCTCTTTTGTATTTTCTAACTGTTTTAATAATTTAGTGTCTGGATTTATATTATGTTTTTCAGACCAAACATGAGCAGCAACTGCAGATTTTTCTATTTCCCCATTTTTAATATTTTTTATGTGTTCTTTGGTTCTAATTTTTAGGTTTCTTTTTGTTTTTCCTATATATATATTTTCACAACCCATGCATTCAATTTGATATATTCCTGACTTTTTATTTTTATCAGTTCTTTTCATTTTTGTTGGTTTTTATTAGTTTATTTAAACTGTAGTTATTTTTGGTGCTAATTTAATATTAAACTTCTCAAATATCTTTTGAAATTTATTATGTACCCAAGGATGATATGTGAATTTCCTATATTTTTTCATAGGTGGTTCTTCTTTTTCAAGAGTACTTCTGTTTATCATTTTTTGTTTGTTATACTTTTCTATCCTTTTATGTACCATTTTTTCATCTGACATCGACATCCAGGTTGTGCAACATAATGCAACATAAATAAAACCAGTCTGGAAAAGCTGATGACAAAACAGAATTGTTTTGAAACATGTCCAAGAATAAATCAACATTAATATTGAGGTAAGATGTTCAGACTAAATATAATATAATTAAAATAACCTCAAAATATAACTTCCTAAAATTAAATATTAACATTGAGGTAACATGTTCAGACTAAAAATAATATAATACAAATTAAATTGTGGAATGCAGGCTTTCATGGCTGGTAATCATAATATTAAAAAATTCCAGGCTATGTGGCTATGGTTTATAACTGGTGTTTCTTCCAGATGTTTCTCCCTCAACTGCGGAGGGCATCTTCAGTGGCAAGTGCTTCTAGGTGGTGTTCTCTTGTCGTAGACAAATTAAAGTAAATGTACATAAGGTGTACAGTGACTTTGATTTTAGTAATGCATTTATTCAGTTGAATTTTCATTATCACAAAAATTTCATACATTATAAAATTAAAAATCATCGAAGAATTATCAGTAATAAATATGCATTATATTATTTTTAGTCTGATGATCTTACCTCAACATTAATATTGAGGTAAGATGATCAGACTAAAAATAATATAATTAAAATAACCTCAAAATATCACTTCCTAAAATTCATCGAAGATATCAGACACTGTTTCAGACTACCGGAAACGCAAGCATACAGAATCGTCATCGAGGAGAGACAGAACAAAGCCGCCCAGATACCGACAGAAATTATGGAAACAGACGCAATGAAAACAGAAACCTGGAAGCAACCGAATTTCGAACTTCGGCACCTGTACACACGTTTCGCAGCCCATGGATTTCATGGGAATATATGCCTGAACAACATGTACCATGAACCCAAGGAGGACTGCATCTGTAAATTATGCAACTATCCATGTCCAAAATATCATCTAGCGAAGTGTAAAAACAGGACTCTGCCTCTAAACAATTTAATTAAAGACTGGTAAAAAGCTAAATTTAATTTGATGTACACATTGTGTTTAATAAATATATTACATAAAATTAAATATTAATAAACATGCATTTTTGCACAGTAGACAATGTTTCAAAGATCCTAAAGATGATTTAAATATTCAAAGATCTCAAAATATATAACTTTGTTGTTAAATCCTGAGCATGAGCTGCATATATACACAATGTTTAAATTATTATTGGCTTAATATCGCCATAGCTGAGTGGTTAAGGAAAGATGTCTTGGCCCAGAGCTCTGGGGCTTGCACTGGTTCGAATCCCCATGGGGGAAGAAATTTTCTCATGGAATTTCAGTCAGTATGGAACGAGTGTCCACCCAGCATCGTGAGGCATTTGGATACCTACAATAAGTAGTGGTTCCAGGTTAAGAAAATCAGCTATCATGGCAGGGGGCCTAACTTGCTGACCACATGTAACCCCTAAACTGGCTGGACGATCGTCTACCTATGTGATTAACACTTGTGGATGTGAGGCCAGCAGCCGGTTGGTAGGCCAGGCCTTCTAGGCCTGTTACGCCTTGGAGTTTAATATTAATTTACTTAATCACCAACATTTTTCCAGGATGGAATATTAACAATATAATATACAGATCATTGGTACAGTAACCCTCAAGTGCATAATGGAATAATGATTATGCTCACCTCTAGTTCAGAGGTTTATGATGGTAAAAATCCTGAGTAATTCTTCCTTCAGAAAGGAAAAGAATATCAAGATTGAAGAAAGAGGTTTCTGGGCAAATTTGACAGTTCTTTCATGCTTAAACTTGAATTGCAATTTTCATGACCCGAGTAATTTAGAAGTGTCAATAAATAGAATACTACAAATTGTTAGTAAAGAAAAGAAGAATTTCAAGAAAATTACTTACCATCCAATAGTACATGGGAAATTAAAAAAAATATTTGACAAATACAACATTACTTTGGCACCAATAAATAAATTTAGTCTGGAAAAACTTCTAAATATTAATAAAAAAATCAACATTCCAGACAGTAAGAAATCTGGAATTTATCAAATTAATTGTAATGATTGTAGCAAAGTATACATAGGAAAACAAAAAGGAATTTGGAAACACGCACTAAAGAACATTTTAGAAATATTAAAAATTGTGAAATTGAAAAATCAGCAATTGCTGCACATAGTTCACTAGAACATCATAAAATTGAAAAAGAAGTGAAACTTTTGAAACAATTGGATAAACCGTTGGAATTGACAATTTGGGAAATGATATTCATTCAGAAGAATAAATATCGATCTATGAATTTCGATATTCCGGTGGATAAAAATTTAATTACAAAGTTTATAATTCCAACGAAAGATGGCAGCACAAGAAGTGATGTCACTAAAGAAATCAACAATCACGGAATTTCATTAGTGGAAGCCATGACTGAAGAAGGACATGATTTTGTCTGAAACCGTCGGTATCAAAGAAGTTTGAAAATGTATGAGGTGAGTCGATTAAAATATGTTCTCCACTCACTATTAATAAATAGAATACTGCCTACTGAAGTCTCTGTGAAACCATAAACTGATTAATTTTTTCCATTTTATGTTGATAGAGAAATATAATGTAAATTGTTTATTTTTTATTTCACTCACCTCATACTTCATAACTCCTTGCATACCCAGGGTTTCGTCACATCATTTGTGACATTCTCAATGCTGTGTCACGTTCACAACTGATGTCCGACTGCCTTCTATCCTGCAGACTGACCTCCGCGCCATCTGATGGCTGACCGACGAACTTCCAAATCAGTCCTCTCTCCATATAACCGGGTATTTCAAAATTCATAGTTGTATTTTCATTCTTGCATATGTAAATTTTTTCCCAAATTGTGAGTTCCTTCGGTTTTTCCAATTGTTTAAGTAATTTTGTTTTGGTTTCTATTCTATGTTTTTCTGACCAGGCATGTGCAGCTATTGCAGATTTTTCGGTTTCCCCATTTTTAACATTTTTGAGGTGTTCCTTTAATCTTGTATTTAGATTTGATAAATTAATTGTAAAGATTGTGAAAAGATATACATAGGAAAAACAAAAAGGAATCTAAATACAAGATTAAAGGAACACCTCAGAAATGTTAAAAATGGGGAAACCGAAAAATCTGCAATAGTTGCACATGCCTGGTCAGAAAAACATAGAATAGAAACCAAAACAAAATTACTTAAACAATTGGAAAAACCGAAGGAACTCACAATTTGGGAAAAAATTTACGTATGCAAGAATGAAAATACAACTATGAATTTTGAAATACCCGGTTATAAGGAGAGAGGACTGATTTGGAAGTTCGTCGGTCAGCCATCAGATGGCGCGGAGGTTAGTCTGCAGGATAGAAGGCAGTCGGACGTCAGTTGTGAACGTGACACAGCATTGAGAATGTCACAAATGATGTGGCGAAACCCTGGGTATGCGAGGAGTTATGAAGTATGAGGTGAGTGAAATAAAAAATAAACAATATTAAAAAACCTCATAGTGTTATTCCTATCTACATAACTTAATAATGTAAATTCTTGTAATTGGTTTCATTGTTTAATACAGACAATAATTAAAAGAAACCTCATAGGGTTATTTCGTACATATATTAAATATAGACAATAAGTATAATTTTCTTGTATTTACAGATGGAGGCAATGCCATTGGATGTGGAGTTTGTTGGTCTCTTACATGATATATATTCTAAAAACTTAAGTAATCACCTTTACCGAGGCTACACTATACTTCCAACAGAAGAGAAGCAATTTCGTGAAATTGAGGTAGGACCTACTTAAAAATTCTTTCATATTAAGCAAGTAAGATTATTACTGATGTTATTAATTTTTTATGCAGATGTAAGTAATGTGTATCATAAAAGTTCAATGCATATCATCCTGCTCATGACATAAACAGTAAAAATGTGCAGTAAAGAAGTATGTGACATTAGAGGTAAAATTTAAGCAGTGCTTATGTGTCTTCAGTATTTTTCTAAATCTGTAAGGGTTCATTTCCTTAAATTTCTTTGTCATCATCATGATCAACCATTGAGCCTTTTGACTTTTCTTCCAATCTTGTTATTAATTTGTCCAGGACATCATTTAAGATACCCTATATATCTCACATATCTTGTTCATTCTTCACTATGTGAAAGATTTTGTTTTGTTTAATCAAACGAGGGCTAGTTTGTTCAATCGTCAAGATTAACTGCAGGGATGATAAATAAATAAGTTTGTTATGTCTTCATCAGGGATGATATTTTCCTTTACAACAGGAAACAGTGCCATATTGATCACTGCATTCATGGCTCAACTCCTGTCAATGTTTGTCCCATAGCTCAGAAGGTCATTCATTACTTTTAGCACAAGTTATATGCATATCAGTTGTGTTTTTGCATGGTTTTATTTGTGTGTTACAGTAAATGCAAAACAACAAATACTATGGTTTGGGAAAACCAGACTTCTTGATTGAAACACCCCTTCATGACAAAAAAAATTGGAGTCTGGTGTGCTTTCAGTGGGACTTTGTTATTGGCCCTATCATTTTTCAGTGTACAATTGTCAATATACAGTATATAAATGAGATCCTGGACCCATTCTTTGATCAATTAACATACACAGAACATTTTTCTGCATAATTTCAACAAGACTCTGCCACTGCCCATACAGTGCATACATCTTTGAAAAAGGATTGTAAGCAAGGATATATTGGCCTTCTCGCAGTTCAGGTTTTATTCCATGCAGTGGACTAGTGGTTATGTTCCTTGCCTCTGGTCCTGAGGATCTTGGGTTCCAGCCTGGTTGGAATCATTGGGTTTTTTGGATGGAAAAGTTCCAAGAAAGTCTTTCAGGAGGGACTTTTAGCCATGGGTTCCGAGTCTGAAGATTTTCAGGCTTGTAAAAGATCCTTAAGCTTAAATAAAGAGGCCTCTAAAGCAAAAATTATTGGTCTTCATCATCCTAGTAATAACTTAGTTAAAATTATAAAGAAATTAAAGAAATTCAAATATAAATTAAAGAAATTCAGACAAAAAAAATTAAAAGAATACACCACCCTGTAACCTGATTCAAAGAAAGGAAAATAATTCAAGAAAATTACTTATCATCCTGGAATACATAACACATTAAAACAAAAATTTAGAAATTCATTATTACATTGGCACCAATAAATAAATTTAGCCTTGGTAATCTATTAATAACCAATAAGAAATTCAACACCCCAGATAGTAAAAAATCTGGAATTTATCAAATTTGTTGCAGAGACTGCAATAAAGTATACATAAGAAAAACAAAAAGGAATTTGGGCACTTGCACAAAGGAACAATTTAGAAATATTAAAAATGGTGTAGTTGAAAAATCACCTATTGCAGCACATAGTTTGTTGGAGAGTCATAAAATTGAAAAGGAGGCCAAACTTCTAAAACATTTGGAAAAACCTTTAGAATTAACAGTTTGGGAGAAGATATATATTCATAAGAACAAATTTAGTTCCATGAATCTCGAAATTCCTGATGAATGGGATGTGATTTCTTAGTTCATCAAATCAACACCAGATGGCAATGTTATAAATGGGGATTCCAACAGAAATCTGGTCGGTTGAAAATAGGAGGGATGTTCCTCTTGAAAACTGCAGTTCTCATGTTTAAGAAAACATAAACTATGAGGTAAGATATAAAAAAATGACTCATTCATTCATGAATAGCTTAGTTGCCTACTGGACGTCTCATTGTGTCGGTATGTTGACTGCATCACATATTCACAGTAGGTATAGATGTGATACTCGGGCATATTTTACATCAGCTACCATAATTATTGCTGTTCCTACTGGAATTTATAACACCTTTAGGGAAATAATCATAACTAGATTACTTGGTCCAGTAACATCTAACAAAGGTGAGGCTAAGGCCCAACATTGGGCTGTTGTGCCATTGTAGGTAGATAGAGGACATTATAGTGTAGTTGGTTAAGTTAATATCTTACAAGCTGGAAGATTAGGGATTTGAGTCCCAATGGGGTCAGGAATTTTAAACTGGCCAAAATGTTCTGTCAACACCAAGACTATGGGTCTAAAGACAGCCATGATGCAGAGCTGATAAGCTGGTTGACGTCTAGTGCTGATTGTCTAGAAAAGGTGAGAACCCTAACCTCCTAACTTCCCACTACCCATGGCCTCCTGAAGCCTATAGTGGGATCACTTTACCATTTTTTTAAATTAAATATAGGATGTATGGAAATAACCTACACATACCGAATTAACTTTAAGCTAATATAGAACTGATATTTGATCAATCAGTAGAGAACATGCACATGTTAAAAGTTTCATAAGAATATGTGAAACATGTGTGGCTGAAAATATATTACTCACAAGAGAACTGTCAATTATTACTTGCTGAAACCTACCTTGAAATTTCTCCCAGAAAAGTGTTGTGATGTACCAAGGCCATGAGCAAAAAATAATTTGCCATTTTTAACTGCAAGGCACAGAAATTGAAGCCAGATTGCAACAATGGCTGCACTATATGGAACAGATGAACTCACTGTGTGAGTAAGAGAGGAGTGGAGTGGGGCAGGATGCAGTGCAGAAGGCAGGTTAGTAAGGGTTATCCAATCTACCAATTTGGAAGTTTATTACTTCCTTATAGTTTAAATGAGAGATTTGGCACTTGATTTTAGTGCCTTGCAGTTAGAAAAACAGATCATTTTTTGGACACAACCTTGGTACATTGCAACGCTTCTCTGGGAGAAATTTCAAGGTAGGTTTTGGCATGCAATGGTTGACAGTTCCCTTGTCAATATATTTGATAAGACTCATTTGATATATTATTTTAAAATAAAACAAAAATTTATGTAATCAAATATTTTAATGGAAATTATATCTTAAATTTAGAAATATTTTATCATAGTACAATTTTTTTTTTACTTTACAAATGCAATATAGACCTAATTATATTATTTTTGGTCTGGACATCTTACCTCAATATTAATGTTGATTTGTTCTTGGACATGTTTCAAAACAATTCTGTTTTATCTTCAGCTTTCCCAGACTGGTTTTATTTATGTTGCATTATGTTGCACCACCTGGATGTCGATGTCAGCTCCATCCTGTGGTTGGCCAAAAAACCTCCAAACAAGGTCACCCTCCATCGGAATATCAAAATTCATAACTCTGTTTCTGTTCTTCTGAATATTAAATTTTTTCCCAAATAGTCAGCTCTTTTGTATTTTCTAACTGTTTTAATAATTTAGTGTTAGAAAATACAAAAGAGCTGACTATTTGGGAAAAAATTTATATTCAGAAGAACAGAAACAGAGTTATGAATTTTGATATTCCGATGGAGGGTGACCTTGTTTGGAGGTTTTTTGGCCAACCACAGGATGGAGCTGACATCGACATCCAGGTGGTGCAACATAATGCAACATAAATAAAACCAGTCTGGGAAAGCTGAAGATAAAACAGAATTGTTTTGAAACATGTCCAAGAACAAAATCAACATTAATATTGAGGTAAGATGTCCAGACCAAAAATAATATAATTAAAATAACCTCAAAATATAACTTCCTAAAATTAAATATCAATATAGACCTACTTAATTTACATCTCTTATTCACTTAACATGGTTACGTGTAGTGACCTTTCCTATTTTTAATTACTTCTTCCAACTATGGAGTATGCTCCTTATGCATCCGTATATGGATGCTAAACATCTTTATGAGAGGAGACAAGACTTTGAGTATTTGAGAATAAAGTGCTTAGGAAAATGTTTGGACCAAAGAGAGATGAACAGACAGGTGAATGGATAGAACTACATAAAATTGAGCTAAATTATCTTTATGAGAAACCTGACATAATAAGAACAGTTCAGTCTCATAGACTGCATTGAGCAGGACATATAGCACGAATGAAGTCTCAAATAGGGGTATGGAAACTTCTTGTTGAAAATCTAGAGAGAAAGTACCCATTAGATAGGCCAAGAATGAGGTGGGAAAATAATATTAACCATGATATGAGATGACAGAAGTAAATTATATAGGGATGATTTGTAAACAATTCAGGATATGGATGTGTGGAAAGCATGTTGCCATGAACCTCCAGGTTCAATAGTGCCAGTGAGTTAGTTTAGTTAGTTATGATTAGCATAAGATAGTGCCTTGCAATTTGGAAAAGAATAAATATACATTTATGTCAATGTCAAAAATTAGGTTGTATAAAAAGTGTATATAATTTTCCTTAATAGATATAATTTTATTATTGTATTTCAGCGCATTGATGTTAGCGAACGTCCTGTCTGGTTTGTATTTTCTGGAATGGGCAGTCAGTGGCCTGGCATGGGTAGAGCATTGCTGGAATTGCCTGTTTTTGCTGCAACTATTGATAAATGCCATGCTATTCTTGAAAAAAAGGGTCTTGATTTAAAACACATCATTACAACTGAGAATAAATCAATATTTGATTCTATTTTACATAGTTTTGTTGGCATTGCAGCTATTCAGGTAGGTTACTTTACTTGAAATTCTAGTTGTCTTATTAATCTTAGAGAAGTGGTAAAATGTATAATACTTCTCTATTAATATCTATGATTTTTTTAATTATTTAAATTTTATATACGAGGTGTGATCAATAAGTTTCCGGAATGGCTTCAAAACAATTATGCCATTGAGGAGTTTTTAATTTTCACCCAGGCTGAACACTCAGAATTTCCTTGTGATGAATTTGAGGGGTCGCGCGACCTTCTCTGACCTTGCAGTATGCTGGTAGAAGCTCTGAAGTGAAGACGTGTTTTGTGCATGCGGCGATTTCTCTGTGTAGTAACAATGCGGGATTACGAGGAACAAAGAACATGCATCAAATTTTGCTTTAAACTTGGTAAAACTGCAACAGAAACATATCAAATGTTAAGAACAGCTTATGGGGAGGAAGCAATGGGCAAATCTCAAGCATTTGAGTGGTTTTCGAAATTTAAAAGGGGCGTGACATCGGTTAAGGATGAAAATCGTCTGGGACGACCAACTTCCAGCAAAACCAATAAAAATATCGATCGAGTGAGGGAAATGGTATTAAATGATAGGCGCATTACAATACGAGAACTGTCTGATGCACTAGCACTCTCGTTTGGAAGTGTTCAAAGCATTTTGAAAGACGATTTGAACATGCGAAGAATTGCTGCGAAGTTCGTGCCCCGCCTCCTTTCAAATGACCAAAAGGAAAGTCGTGTGATTGCCTGCACAGATCTTAAAGAACAGCTTAAAAATGACCCACGGTTCATGGAAAAGGTTATTACTGGTGATGAAACATGGATTTATGGCTACGATCCAGAAACTAAACAACAGTCTTCGCAATGGAAGAGTCCTGCATCTCCACGCCCCAAGAAAGCCAGACGAGTTCGATCGAATGTGAAGTCAATGATGATTGTTTTTTTTTTGACATTAATGGAATTGTGCATAAGGAATTTGTACCACGGGGTCAAACAGTGAATCAAGTGTACTACAAACAAGTGTTGCAAAGATTGAGGGAGAGTGTGCGACGCAAACGGCCAGAGAAATGGAGGACTGGTGACTGGTTCCTGCATCACGACAATGCGCCCGCGCACAAAGCAATTTCTGTCCGCCAGTTTTTGGACAAAAATAGGATGAGTACTGTTCCCCATCCAGCCTATTCTCCAGATCTGGCTCCAGCAGACTTTTTCCTGTTCCCACGGCTAAAAATTCGGCTCCGAGGACATCGTTTTGAGGAAATTGATGTCATCCAGCGCGAATCGCAGAAGGCATTGGACACATTTAAAGAAGACGACTTCCAGAAGTGCTTCCAGCATTGGCAGAAGCGCTGGGACAAGTGTATCAACTCCCAAGGTGACTACTTCGAGGGTGACAGTGCTGAATAGAAACTTTGAAGTGTTGTGTTGTGTTTATGGCCTCATTCCGGAAACTTATTGATCACACCTCGTACAATCTACTTTCTAGCTCCCACAGAATATTTTAGAAAAAAAAGATAAAAAATATATATGGTCTTCAGTAAATAAAAGATCTATGTAAGTGTGTGTGTTTGTGTGTGTGTGTATGTGTATGTGTGTTTTATTTAAGGACCATTCCATTGTTATAGGTGTGACAAAATACAAGTGTCATAGAAATAAGTTTTTTCTATGTTATCATAAATTAAATATGGGAAATAACATTATGAGGTTTTCAATTAATAAAAGTTAATTCAATTAATTGTATCTCACCTCAAACTTCATGTTCTTCAAGCATGGAAACTGCACTAGACCAAAATTCGACAGTCATAATGATGGCTGAAGTTGGGAGGGATTCCTCTTGAAAACTGCAGTTTTTTTTTTGTGCTTGAAGAACACAAAATATGAGGTGAGATATATTTTGTTAATTTTTATTATGTACTAACTAATATCCGGCATGCGCTGCTACTCTTAAATAAATGTTAATGTGTTTTTACCACCAGCTATGCGCTGTTATGCATGCTCGGGAATCTGCTTATCCTAATCTTCTTGGCATTAATGAAAGACAAAAATGGTTATTGTGAGTTATCCGTAAAAGATAAACATATGCTGTCACAGACTTTTTTTGTAGGGTTTTTTGAGATATTCAATTCTGCGTACATTAATTTGGTGTATTTGTTATGGTTTAGGCAGTGTAAGCCATTTAAGCATCAAAATAGGGACTTTATTTCACGTTTTTCACTACAAAGGGTGATTTTTAGGGGTGAAGGGGTTGAATATCATAACTCTCTTATAGCCTATGTCATCCCGGTAATCTCCTGAACATTTTGCAAAAAATCCCATCAAAATTGGATCAATGTTATGGTCGTGCATAGAATACGAACGAACAAACAAGCAAACAAACAAACATTCATTTTTATATATTAGATTACTAGCTGAGGAAACCCACTTTGCTGGGTTTAGCTTTTTAATATCAATGCAAATTGTTTCTATATCTTATATATAAGACGTGCTTTAAAATACTTTTTTTTTATTCTTTTATATTTATTTCTTTTTGGTGTAAACATATATCTTACATACTAAGTAATATCATCAAAATACATTCTTATACACTATGTTTTCAATTTTGCACTTTCCAGTCAGTTAATTTCCAACTCTATACTTTCCAATTTTTATTTCCAATACTTCCCTTTTCAGTTTTACAGTTCTTTATTTTCACACTTCACTATTCAATATCTACTTTTCACTTTTTACTTTTTCTTTTATCTGTATCCTTTTATTTATAAAAGGTCAACTGATGCATACGTGTCATGCTTCATCTTATTAGTGCCAGAAGCCTTCCCCACCATCCACAAATAATGGTTCTAGAACATTTCAGAACATTCTTGATTTTTCTGGTCCAGATCATTCCAGAACATTTGAGAGCATTCTAGTATATTCTCACTCATACATTCAATGACAGGTGTTTGGTAGTCAATGATGGCTGGTCAGTGGTAGGTGTTCGATGTCTTGGTGATCGACTTGCAGACCCACACACACACACATAAACACATACAAAACTTGAAGAGTCCCAAACATTATAGGAGATTAATAGTGAGTGGAGAACATATTTTAATCGACTCACCTCATACATTTTCAAACTTCTTTGATACCGATGGTTTCAGACAATATCATATCCTTCACCAGTCATGGCGTCCACTGATGAAATTCCGTGATTGTTGATTTCTTTAGTGACATCACCTCTTGTGCTGCCATCTTTCGTTGGGATTATAAACTTTGTAATTAAATTTTTATCCACCAGAATATCGAAATTCATAGATCGATATTTATTCTTCTGAATGAATATCATTTCCCAAATTGTCAATTCCAATGGTTTATCCAACTGTTTTAAAAGTTTCGCTTCTTTTTCAATTTTATGATGTTCCAGCAAACTATGTGCAGCAATTGCTGATTTTTCAATTTCACAATTTTTAATATTTCTAAAATGTTCTTTAGTGCATGTTTCTAAATTCCTTTTTGTTTTTCCTATGTATACTTTGCTACAATCATTACAATTAATTTGATAAATTCCAGATTTCTTACTGTCTGGGATGTTGATTTTTTATTGGTATTTAAAAGTTTTTCCAGACTAAATTTATTAATTGGTGCCAAAGTAATGTTGTATTTGTCAAATATTTTTTTAAATTTCCCATGTACTATTGGATGGTAAGTAATTTTCTTGAAATTCCGGTGGATAAAAATTTAATTACAAAGTTTATAATCCCAACGAAAGATGGCAGCACAAGAGGTGATGTCACTAAAGAAATCAACAATCACGGAATTTCATCAGTGGACGCCATGACTGATGAAGGACATGATATTGTCTGAAACCGTCGGTATCAAAGAAGTTTGAAAATGTATGAGGTGAGTCGATTAAAATATGTTCTCCACTCACTATTAATGATATAACCTCATAATGTTTACTTCCCGATATTAATTTAAATATAATTATAGGAGATACCGAACATTTTATATAACATTTTTGTCGAAGTGTATGAAAATGCCTGAGGTTGACCACTTTCAACCACCATACCTCCCATCACTACAGCCACAGCCACCAATATGCAACCACCATAGTACACGATAGGAGACTCATGGCTACTATCATACACAAATACCAGTGGTCTGTGGTAAGTAATTGTGGCTGCAAGGCAACTACATATCTGGAATTACTATTGATTACCCTTAAATGTTGTAGTCTTTCATTTTACCCTTAAATTAGCAATGTATCCTGTAAAATACATTGGTTTAGTTTGTTTAATACATAATTTTAATAAAACAGTAGAAAAACAAATGAGTAAAAATTATTTAAATTTGTGTCAAATTACACAATACATAGTAATAACTTACAGTTGTATATTATTCTGTTTTTTCTTGGTCCCACACATTTAAATAACTTGAATGAGAAATTAATATTTAATCAATTTGGAGTAAGGGTTAAGAATATCTACACCTTAATCATCTCTATTTTTTAAATTTCCTCATAATAATGGCTTTTAGAAAAAAAAATATTTTGTTGCAATGTTTTTTATTTAATTTATCGCTCACACTAAATATTTTATTGTTTGCTTCTTCAGTTGGCGTTGGTGGATGTTCTCACTTCTGTTGGGATTACACCTGATGGAGTAGTTGGCCACTCAGTGGGGGAATTGGGTTGTGCTTATGCTGATGGATGTTTTTCTCTGGAAGAAATGTTGTTATCATCATACTATCGTGGAATAGCATCCATTGAGACAGATCTTATAACAGGATCTATGGCTGCTGTTGGTAAGAAAAACTATTAATAAATTACAATAGGAAGTAACATTATGAGGTTCTTCTTAATAAATAAGGTGAATCTGGAGTCATCTTACTTTATAACTTGGTGTGTTCGATTTGAACGTGTTTCGATATGCCATGCATACCATCATCAGCTTTACCAGACTGTTGAATTTTATGCTGTCGACTCCCACTACATCTTTTGGCTGACTAAAGAACTTATAAATCACATAAAGAAAGGTTACTTTCATGTGAACTATAATATAATATTTATGTTCTCAAAAATGGGGACTGGGGCTGGGCCAAGGTTTGTGGTTTTAAAATGACAATTTTTAAAAATATGGTTGGTTGGTTGGTTGGTATCTAATGTCGAGCACTTGATAATGAAATCATTCGCTCTCTTGCACTCCAATATTTAGCAGAAAGGCTGGTCTCTTCTACAAAAGCTGGACAACGGAGGAGATGGTTTCTTTCCATATCTTCATTTAAATTGCAAAAAGGACATTTAGGTGAATCTGTTATGCCAAGTTTTTAAAAATATTTGTAGCAAGTAACACTATGAGGTTTATTTTAATTATTATGAGTTAGGGTTTTTCGACTCACCTCACATTTTTTTATTCTTGCAGACTATAGTTACATCACATTTATGCGACTTTGTTGATGCATCCTAAGTTATACATTTATGCATTGATAATGTCGCATAAATGTGAAGAAACTATAGTCTGCAAGAAAATAAAAAAAATATGAGGTGAGTCAAAATCCCTAACTCATAATAATTATGATAATTTTTGTTCTTTTAAGATTGGAATAGATGTGTCGATTACAGTATATTGATATATATATATATATATATATACAGGGTGTTGCAAAAAACACCGACAACGGTGAGGTAGTATATTGAGATATGTTGACCATGTCCAGAAATGATGCTTTTTTCACACTATGAGTAGCTAACTTCTCAAGAGTTCCATTAGTTGCATTACGTTTATATAACACTTTGGCTAGACCAGTGTTGACCTATGGTAGTGAAGCATGGACACTAAGAAAACAACATGAAAGCAGAATAACGGCTTGTGAAATGAGATTCATGCGCAGAACAGTGCGTTACACCAGATGGGATCGGAAAAGGAACACCGATATCTTAAAAGAATTGAAGACTACGCCAATTTTGGAATATATTAAACAGTATCAACTAAATTGGAAACACCATCTTGAAAGAATGAGTTCAAATCGGATCCCCAAAGCTGTTTATAATTATATACCAAGAGGACGAAGATCACTGGGCCGTCCTATGAAACGCTGGAGGGACAATATTGCCACAGTCACATCAAGGTTTCAAAATATCCATCTCGCAGCTCATTGCAGAGCATACATCGGCGGTGTAGTGATTGGAGCGCACATTCAAATACGCTTGGCCTCATTTGAATTATTTCTGCAGCAGCGTGGATTCGAGCTATAAGATCCATATGTGTCTCTATTGGAGTCTGATAAACAGACTGTTTCATGTCACCCACAAAAGTAGTCGAGAAGATTAAGATCAGGTGATATTGGATGCCATGGGACTGGTCTACCTCTGCCAATTCATCGACCTGAAAATGTGGTATTTCAAATGTCTCCTCACATTGGCATCAAAGTGAACTGGAGCTCCGTCATGTTGCAACCATATTCCATTGCAAAGCTACATATCACAGGTTCTGTACATGTGAGGTGTTGTCAAGTAACGAATCTTCAAATCCTTCGAACTAACACTAATAAAGTCGGCTGGAAATGATGCATTTTCACACTTATAACTAATTAATTATGTCTCAAGAATAGTGTTAGTTTAGACACTTTATTGATGTTAAAATTAAATTTTTGACATTGAGCAATGCAAGCTTAATATGACATGATAAAAAAAATAAATGCCTGGGCAGGATTTTAATCCAGACCTCTGGATTGGTACTTGGACCATTTTCAGTGGCACACATGTCTAATCGCCGAATGAATGAGGAGATTGATTTCTCCACTGTCACTGGCTGAATTAAACTACACAATACTGTTCTGCATATTCACTGGAGTTGTTATAATATCTTGATAGACAATATCTTTAATAACTCCCCAGGGAGAAAGAGTCAAATAGGGTAAGATCAAGAGATTAAACAGGCCAATAAATTGCCCTCCACGACCACTTTATGTTTCCATTCTATATTTATTAGAATGGTACATTTGATACATTTTTGAACATGTATCGTCATTTGAATGGTGTAATTGGACAGCACACTTGTACAGAGAATGAGATGTCCAGGGTTCAAATCCCGGTTTAAACATTAATTTTCTTTCTTAAATTAGATTCTATCCAGGATTGGAGAATGTTAATTTAAATAAAAACATCGAAAATATGAATCTTTACTGCTAAAAAGTAATGTATAAATTCTCAATAAAAATACTTCTGAATAGAAACCGTCGGTTGGCATAATGGTAGCGATAGCTATTAGCCTTTGGACAAACGAGAATTATATAAGTTGAAAGAAATGTTAATGTTTGTATCGTCGTTTGAATGGTGTAATTGGACAGCAACACCCATACAGAGAACGAGAGGTTCAGACATTAATTTTTCTTTCTTAAATTAGGTATTGGAGTGCTTAATTAATGCATAAAAAAATATGTATATAGTACCATTGAAAAAAACAAAGTTAGTATTCATATCTTGTTAATAAATAATGCTACCCAAATTTTACTAACCATCAGTATTATTTCCCCCTCTAATATGATAACTTTTGATTTTTTTTTTTTTTCATTTTATACTAGCTAATACCCGGCTTGTGCTGCTACGCCTAAATCAATGAAAATTAATGTGCTTTTATGTTTAGCTGAATAAGTAAAAGGAAAAATAATTATAAATTTTTATTTTTTAGATACCCCTTGCTGATTACCCAGCGTTGCCCGGAAATCTACTTATCCTGATCATTCTTGACATAAATGAGCTGAAATACTAACATTAATGTGTTTTATGTTTAGTTAAATAAGTATAAGACTACATTTATATCATAATTATTTTTAGATAATCTTGCTGTTTACCCGGCGTTGTCCGGGAATCTACTCATCCCGATCTTCTTAGCATAAATGAGCTGAAAGACAAAAATTAGTATACTTCTTATGATTAGTTGAATAAGTAAAATGAAAAATAATTATAAATGTATATAGTAATTATTTTAAAATTCCTCATGCTGATTACCCGGTGTTGTGTGGGAATCTACTTATCTCAATCTTTTTGGCATAAATGAGCTAAAAGACAAAATTCATTATTGTGAGTTATTCATAAAAGAATACCCGCCATGTGCTGCTATGCTTGCACAGGGATCTACGTACTTGTCTCGATCTTCTTGGTATCAATGAAAGACAAAAATGGTTATTGTGAGTTATCTGTAAGAGATAAATATATGCTGTCGAGGACTTTTTTGTAGAGCTTTTCGAGATATTCAATTCTGTGTATATTAATTTTGTGTATTTGTTATGGTTTAGGCAGCGTAAGCCATTTAAGGATCCAAAAAGCTACTTTTTTCACGTTTTCCACTACAAAGTGCGATTTTTAAGGATGTAGGAGTTGTGTATCACAACTCTCTTATAGCCTATGTTCATCCCGGGAATCTCCAAAACATTTTGCAAAAAGCCCTATCACAATCAGATCAACAGTATGGCTGCGCATAAAGTACAAACAAACATTCATTTTATATATAAGAAGAAGATGTACATACAAAGTTATTTTAGGTGATCAAGGTAAATGGCACACTCTATATATACACACAGCCATTTAGTTTCTTCCAATGACCCTTAAAGACGAGCAACCCCAGATATTACACAAGAAAATTTAACATACTCTAGAACAGGGGTCACCAATTAGATTTCATGGATATCCATTTTGAAAGAAGTAAATTAAGTCAAGGTCCAGAACCACTATTGATTAAACATACCAAGCTTTTATTAAGTATGGCTAATTAATATTATGAAAAATTATCTAAATTATGTTGTTGTTCTTCTTCTTCCTTCCAAGTATTAGGCCAAGGCCTGTTATGATCCTATAGAAAATTTTCCCGCCAGCGTTTCATAGGACAGCCCAGTGATCTTCGTCCTCTTGGGGTCCTCATCTAGGGGATATGTGGATGGTGACCACAAGGTGCCCAAGCTGAGCAAAACATTTCTTCCACTTACTTGTGTTTTGCACTCTTTTAACTTTACTACCTAACCTCTCTTGGTTAACTCTTGTTTTTTTCGACCCCGACGCTATTAGGGCATCCGAGAGCTAGGGAGTCTTTCCTTTCTTCCATTTCTTTCCTTTATTTTCTTTTCTTCTCCAGAAAAGCCTGACCAGAGGCTATAATATGGCAGTCCTATTACTGGTCTTGCCTTCCTTTGGCCAGCAACCAATCGAAGGGATTATTATTATGCTTTCAAGTCTTATACGAGAATTTCCCGGAAGGATCTAAATTATGTTATGGGTATGAATTGCACAAATTAAACAAAACTACCATGTAATACTAAAAGGATAGCATAGTAATACATAGTTATTAATTCTAATAACTATTATCCTGCTGGATTTCGGAATTCCTAAAACGTTACTTAGACTTATATGAATGTGTCTAAATGGCACAAAGAGTAGAGTTCGTGTAGGAAAACAGTTTTCAGATACTTTTGAAATCCACACTGGGTTGAAGCAAGGAAATGCATTATTTCCTCTACTATTTAATTTTGTACTAGAGCACGCCATCAAATCTTTAGAGGATGAAGAAGGCCTGCAACTCAATGGTATTAATAGGCTGTTAGTTTATGCTGATGATGTAGCCCTATTGGGTGATAGCGAGGAGGCCAACACGCACACACTATTGAGTAACACTAAGAAATTGGGACTGGAAGTAAATATCAATAAAACTAAATATATGGTCACACATAGAAATGCAATATATAATGGAAATGGACAGCTAAAGACAAATGGGGGAAATTTTGAGAAAGTGGCTGAATTCAAATACCTAGGAACAATAATCACAAATAGAATGAGATGCACAAAGAAATTAACATAGGCTCAATTCTGGAAATGCATGCTATTATGCAGTACAGAGACTCTTGACTTCCCAACTCCTTTCAAAAAACGTTAAACTGAAAATATATAAAACTATTATTCTACCAGTTATAATGTTTAAATGCAAAACATGGTCTCTTACTTTACGGGAGGAAAGGACATTACGAGTATTTGAGAATAAAGTACTTAGGAAAATTTTTGGACCAAAGAGAGATGAACAGTCAGGTGAATGGAGAAGACTTACATACCAGTCAACTACATTGTCTTTATAGGAAGCCAGATATAATAAAACAGTTAAGTCTCGTAGACTGTGATGGGCAGGACATGTGGCATGAATGGGAATGAAAGACGTGTATGGAAACTTCTTGTAGGAAAGCCAGAGGGAAAATGCCCTGTTGGTAGACGAAGAATGAGGTAGGAGAATAACATTAAATATGATTTGAGGGAAGTGGATTATACAGGGAATGATTGGAAAACATTAGCTCAGGATAGGGATGTATGGAGAGCTTATGTCTGCGTGGCCATGAATCTGCAGGTTTGATAGTGCCAGTGAGTTAGTTAGTTTATGATAATTTCAGTGTGAATAGTGACATTTTTTTAGATGTAACAATCTATCTGTAGTCTGGATCTAAATTTGTGTAAGCTATTTTCAGCAGGTCACCTAAGTGTTCTTAGTATATCTTGACCTAAAATTGTTCTTAATAAAGTTCATTTTCGAAAATGCTGATTCCCAAGTAGGCCTCTATGTTAAACTGAAAAATGTACATAATTTGAATGCCAAATTTTATAGCTGTGGATATTTATTTGCAGACACATCTCTGCACCAAAATTCTTCATAGGTAATAACTGATGGTGCTGTCTTCAATATGTATTTCTAAGCTGCATCTTCTTGGAACTCAATGACCTCCAGTTGTAGGGGTCCTTTCTTGATGTTGAAAACTGCTTCAGCCTCACTGATCCAATCACCATTGGTTTCCCAAAGAGTAAATATACATTAAAACCTGTACTACATTACTGATTTTTTCTTTAAATCTTTGAATCTGTCCTGGAACTCAGTTAATAAACCAGTTATAATAATAATGAAATTATTGCAGTCTATTTCAGTGTTATTTTGCATCCAAACTTTTAGGTCAATATAAATCAGTCCATTCTGATAAAAACTGTCTATTTTGAGAATCTACTTTTCTTCTTTTAGTTAACATATTTAATGTTATCAAACACCCTCTGTCACAAACCACAAAATACAAACAATTCCTGTAATGAATAACATAAATTAATTAAAAACAAAAGGAAGTTGGTTATGTGCGCCATAGATATGCGTGCTCGATCATATACAGTATTGTCAACAGAGCCAACAATAATACTATCATGATAACTGGCTTTATTCTATGTTTAACCGGTTTAAAAATTTCTAATGATGTTTTTATTATTGATTTAACATTTCTCAATGAAAGATAAATTTTTCTCTTCAAATATTAAAAATTTCTATTCATTCAATATTTAATCAGTCCGGAAACCAAAGCCCCAGCGTGTCCGGACTGCGGTCTGCCTAATTGGTGACCCCTGCTCTAAAACAGTAAGATATTCTTTAATTCTCCTTTATGTCTGCTGCGTTGTCATGAATGGCACCAACAAACTTATACATGCAAAACATATCACACATATAGTATTGGGATGCTAGAAGGAAGATGATGATAATGTGTATACCAATCTAGAAGCATCTACTAGACAAATGTGTTAAGATACAAATCATGAATGGCTTTGTTATCAAGTATGTTAATTGTATATTAAAACTGATATAACTTATCTATTTGCAGGTATGGGACATGAAGAGCTAGGAAAAAGGCTGCCTCCAGAAATAGATATGGCATGCTACAATAGTGATTCCAGTACAACTCTTTCTGGACCTACAGAACCAGTGACAGTATTTGTAGAACAGTTGAAATCTGAGGGTATTTTTGCCCGTGTGGTGAATGTCTCTAATATTGCTTATCACAGTCGCTACATAAAGCCTGCAGCTCCTAGGCTATTAAAGGCAATGAAAAAGGTTCATATAGTTTATTCATTCATTTATTTATAAACATGCAGTTAGCATGGATAACTGAACTAATTATGTTATTTGAAGAGAAAAATATATTATATTTGAAGAGAAAAATTTTCGCCTTATGTACAACGTACATAAGAGAAAAATTTGCGTCTAGATCGTAACTCGCCTCGGTAGCTCAGTTGGTAGAGCACTTGGCCCGGAAAGCCAAGGGTCCCGGGTTCGAGTCCCGGTCTAGGCGAAAATTTTTCTCTTCAAATATAATTTATCCTTCAATGAGAAGTGTTAAATTAATAATAAAATCGTCAGAAAAATATATGCCTGAATCAGGTTTTGAACATAATGTCTCTGGTTCTGTACACCAGCGCTCTGACCACTGAGCTACCAGGCTCCTAATTCTAATGCATATTAATTCTCTCCATTATATGAATTCCAGCACACCAAGGCTATGAGCTTTTCTTTCTGTGTGCTGTCTGTGGTTTCTTTGACAAGAAGACTTTAATGGGAATTAATTTTCTCTTCAAATAAAATTTATCTTTTAGTGAGAAGTGATAAATTCAATATATAAGATTGAAAATAAGCTTCACTGGCTATAAATGTTGTTAATTCCCAATAAAGTCTTCTTGTCAAAGAAGCTGCAGACAGCGTGTATAAAGAAAAGTTCATCCATAGGCTCAGCATGCGGAAATTCATATAAAGGAGAGAATTAATATGCGTTTGAATCGGGACTTGTAGCTCAGTAGTCAGAGTGCTGATGTACAGAACCAGGGACATTGGGTTCAAATCCCTATTGAGGCATATATTTTTCTCTTCAAATAAAATTTGTCTTTCGATGAGAAGTGATAAATTTAATATGTTTTTTATAAATAAATAATTTAATCCATGGCATATAGTCCAAAAATCCAAGGCTGAATGAATTGATTGATGTTATTTTTTTTATTATTAATTTAGCATTTCTCAATGAAAGATAAATTATATTTGAAGAGAAAAATTTTCACCTAGACCGAGACTCGAACCCGGGACCTTTGGCTTGCAGGGCCAAATGCTTTACCAACTGAGCTACTGAGGCGAGTTACGATCTAGATGCAAATTTTTCTCTTATATACGTTGTAATTCCCTCTCACCAAATGCTTTTGAAACCATTGTTTCTATCTTTGCAAATGGCGGCTTCTTAGTTAAGAAGACATTTATTGGGAATTTAACATTACTTTATAAAGCTAGTAAGGCTTCTAATGATGTTTTTATTATTAATTTAACATTTCTCAATGAAAGATAAATTGTAGCTCAGTTGGTAGAGCATTTGGCCCGGCAAGCCAAAGGTCCCGGGTTCGAGTCTCGGTCTAGGCGAAAATTTTTCTCTTCAAATATAATTTATCTTTCATTGAGAAATGTTAAATTAATAATAAAAACATCATTAGAAGCCTTACTAGCTTTATAAAGTAATGTTAAATTCCCAATAAATGTCCTCTTAACTAAGAAGCCGCCATTTGCAAAGATAGAAGCAATGGTTTCAAAAGCATTTGGTGAGAGGGAATTACAACGTATATAAGAGAAAAATTTGTGTCTAGATTGTAACTCACCTCGATAGCTCAGTTGGTAGAGCATTTGGCCCGGCAAGCCAAAGGTCCGGGGTTCGAGTCTCGGTCTAGGCGAAAATTTTTCTCTTCAAATATAATTTATCTTTCATTGAGAAATGTTAAATTAATAATAAAAACATCATTAGAAGTCTTACTAGCTTTATAAAGTAATGTTAAATTCCCAATAAATGTCCTCTTAACTAAGAAGCCGCCATTTGCAAAGATAGAAACAATGGTTTCAAAAGCATTTGGTGAGAGGGAATTACAACATATATAAGAGAAAAATTTGCGTCTAGATTGTAACTCGCCTCGGTAGCTCAGTTGGTAGAGCATTTGGCCCGGCAAGCCAAAGGTCCCAGGTTCGAGTCTCGGTCTAGGCGAAAATTTTTCTCTTCAAATATAATTTATCTTTGTTTGATGTTACTTGCAAGTTGAAAACACTACAGAGTCATGTGATTAGCTAAAAATAATGTCAAATGTAAAACTCATAATAATTCTCAAATGTAATTTCAGTCTTATTTACTGTTCCTCACTTTCAAGTAGATACATTGTTAAGAGAGTGAATTAGAAGTATATAATTCAGTTCATATTAAATTTTCTCACCTGGGAATGTTTTGGAGACCATTGTTCCCATTCGCATCTAGATTTCAACTGTTTAGATTCTGAATAGATTCAGTGATCAAGTATTGTAATAGCGATGTCATATGCATATATGCATGTATGTTTTTGGGTTTTAGATGAATCAATTAAATTGAATTGGTTATTTACACCTCACCTCATATTTTGCTTTCTCATCTGGGACATTTTCTTTATTTTCAGTTATAAATATCAATTGAGATGACCAATGAAAATTACATTAATTTACTTATTTCTATCATAGTAATAGCTTTAGCTTCGAAATATTAATTTCATAATAATGCTATAGCTGTGTGGAGTCCCTTCATGTCTTCTTAATGTAGAAGCCATTCATTATGTATTTGTGAACGATGATTCATTGCATTTGAATGTGGGACCAAGAAAGTAAGGTAAAGGAAGTATTTATGCTTGGATGGGAATGAAGCCTGAATTAGCTCAGTGGTTAGAACATTAGAATGGAAAGTTAAAGGTTCGGGGTTCGATTCCCGGTTCAAGCAAACATTTTTTCTCTTCACCGTTGATTACAATAATTTAATTGTGATCATTTAAGTAATCAATATGAAAATATGAAAATCATATAAAACTTTAAGTTTAATTTTATTAACATAAAAATATTAAAATTCATCGGAGAACATTTTTTGAAAACTCACCTCATAAATTTCATGCTTTTCATGAAACCATGGTTTTGGATGAAGTCTCATCCATCTTCAGTCTATGCCGCACATAGTTTATTAGAACATCATAAAATTGGAAGAGAAGCAAAACTTTTAAAACAATTGGATAAACCTTTGGAGTTGACAGTTTGGGAAAAGATATACATTCAGAAAAATAAATATAGGTTGATGAATTTTGATATTCCTAACAAACAAAATTTGAGTTTGAAGTTTATAAATTCAACCTAGATGGCAGCACAGAAGATGATGACATTAGAAGGTTTGACAGCAGAAGTATTTCATCCGTCGGAATTTTGACTGAAGATGGATAAGACTTCATTCAAAACCATGGTTTCGTGAAAAGCATGAAATTTATGAGGTGAGTTTTCACAAAGTTTTCTCCAATGAATTTAAAAAATAAAATTATTTGAATATTAAAGAAATGTAACATTCTAAATGTTACAGTTGATTCCAAACCCCAAGCCAAGATCTTCTAAATGGATTTGCAGTTCAGTACCTGAAGAAAGATGGAACACTTCTTTAGCCCAATATTGTTCAGCTGAATACCTAACAAATAATCTTCTGAGTCCAGTATTATTTCAAGAGGCTAGCAAACATATTCCACACAATGCTATTGTGATAGAAATAGCACCTCATGGACTTCTCCAAGCAATTCTGCGTCGTTCTCTTAGTCCTGAATGTACAAATATTGCTCTGACACAGCGAGGCAATCCACAAGGACTTAAGTTCTTATTGGCTGCCATTGGCAAGTATGTCTATATAAAATATACTATATAATTGATACATATTCAGGTTAATTCCTCTTTGATCAATGATTTATAAATTTCTATATATATATATTTGAGGGCTGTTTAATAAAGAATTATAAATTTTTTTATAGCCATAATTTAACATAGAAATTTGGTTTCACATTATTTGTTAACTTGTGCATCATATACACATTGTACAAGCTTCAAGGTCATTCTCCTAATTCCGTCTGGGAGTGGTGTGTAAGTTGAGACACTTCCTTATTGCCTATGGCTACAATGGAGGTGACATACAATGAACTTATATTGCTTTGAAATTAAGCTTTTTTCTAAATAAATCTTCTTCCTGAGAGCAAAGAACAATACTCTGTTTGAAAATCTTCATCATCACCAACCTCCAAATAAAGAAAAATTTAATATATGTCTTCTTCTTCTTCCTCTTCCTTTCAAGTATTAGGCCAAGGCCTGTTACGATCCTATAGAAAATTTACAATAAAATAAAAATCAATGTAAAGTATATCTGTCACCCTCCTTGTAGTCGGGATTTAGTCCCATGTGACTTTTTCTGTTCCCTAATCTGAAGATACACCTTCATAGGAGGTGTTTTCATCTACAGAAGGAGTAGTGGAGGGTGCAGAGGCAGTTTTAAAAAAAACCTGTCAAAAATTGATTTCAAGCCTATCTTTCCAGACTGGCAGAAATGATAGGACAGTGCACTGCATTGCAAGAGGACTTCTTTGAGAGGAACCATAAAACTTCTGAGGTATATTAAATTAATGTTGGGAAGTAAACATTATGAGGTATAATCATTAAAATTCATTGAAGAACATTTTGTTTAAACAACTCACCTCATAGGATTCATGCTTCCATGATACCGCGGTTTCGAACACAGTCATGTTCATCCTCAGCCATAACTCCGACTGACGAAATTCTTCGGCCGTCAACTGTTCTATTGTCTCCATCTTCAGTGCTACCATCTATGGTTGAATTTATGAACTTCAAAATCAAAGTAATTTCGTTAGGGATATCGAAATTCATTGATCTATCTTTATTTTTCTGAATCTATATTTTCTCCCAAACTGTCAATTCCAAAGGCTTCTCTACTTGTTTTAAAAGTTTAGCTTCTCTTCCAATTTTATGATGTTCTAATAAACTATGTGCAGCAATTGCAGATGTTTCAATTTCACAATTTTTAATATTTCTGAAATGTTCTTTTGTCCGAATTTGTAAATTCCTTTTTGTTTTTCCTATATAAACTTTATTGCAATCTTCACAACTTATTTGATAAATTCCAGATTTCTTACTGTCTGGGACATTGACTTTTTTATTGGTACTTAGAAGATTACCCAGACTAAATTTATTTATTGGTGCCAAAGGAATGTTGTATTTGTCAAAATTTTTTAAAAATTTTCTATGCATTTCAGAATGGTAAGTATTTTTTTTTCTTTTCTTTGCAATTTTGTAGAGTAGTATATTCAGTAAGTCTTTTTTTTTGTTAGAATTTCTTCAACTTATTTATAATTAATTCTTTATCAAAACCATTTAATCTAACAGTGTTTAAGATATGTTTATACTCTTTGCATTTGGCAATAGGGAATTACAACGTATATAAGAGAAAAATTTGCATCTAGATTGTAACTCGCCTCGGTAGCTCAATTGGTAGAGCACTTGGCCCGGAAAGCCAAGGGTCCCGGGTTCGAGTCCCAGTCTAGGCGAAAATTTTTCTCTTCAAATATAATTTATACTCTTTGTTGAAATGTTCTTCATTTAATGGTACATTTATCAATCTATAAATTAAGCTATTGAATATTGCATGCTTATAAGCAATGTGATTGAAGCCTGATTATTTAATGTAATTATTTGTATATATCAAATTCAATTTTCAGTCTTTGATCATTCCTAATTAAACATAAATCCAAAAATGGAATTTTATTTTCTTTTTCTAATTCAACGGTAAACTTTACTGATTCATCCTGAAGGTTCAATAATTTAAGAGCATCCTCAATATATTTGGAATTTATTATTGCAAAAATATCATCGAATTATCTGAACCAAGTCTTAAACATCCATGGGTATTGACGATTTTTATTATTAATTTAACACTTCTCATAGAAGGATAAATTACATTTGAAGAGAAAAATTTTCGCCTAGACCGGGACTCGAACCTGGGACCCTTGGCTTTCCGGGCCAAGTGCTCTACCAACTGAGCTACCGAGGCGAGTTACGATCTAGACGCAAATTTTTCTCTTATGTACGTTGTAATTCCCTCGCGCCAAATGCTTGAAACCATAGCTTCTATCTTTGCAAATGGCGGCTTCTTAGTTAAGAAGACATTTATTGGGAATTTAACACTACTTTATAGCCAGTAGGGCTTCTATTGACGATTTTTATTATTAATTTAACACTTCTCATAGAAGGATAAATTATATTTGAAGAGAAAAATTTTCGCCTAGACCGGG
Source organism: Diploptera punctata (assembly GCA_030220185.1). Taxonomy (NCBI): domain Eukaryota; kingdom Metazoa; phylum Arthropoda; class Insecta; order Blattodea; family Blaberidae; genus Diploptera; species Diploptera punctata. Next base: position 250,332 of record JASPKZ010007432.1, on the reverse strand, counting down.
ACTCGAACTTGGGACCCTTGGCTTTCCGGGCCAAGTGCTCTACCAACTGAGCTACCGAGGCGAGTTACGATCTAGACGCAAATTTTTCTCTTATGTACGTTGTAATTCCCTCGCGCCAAATGCTTGAAACCATAGCTTCTATCTTTGCAAATGGCGGCTTCTTAGTTAAGAAGACATTTATTGGGAATTTAACACTACTTTATAGCCAGTAGGGCTTCTATTGACGATTTTTATTATTAATTTAACACTTCTCATAGAAGTAGCTCAGTTGGTAGAGCACTTGGCCCAGAAAGCCAAGGGTCCCGGGTTCGAGTCCCGGTCTAGGCGAAAATTTTTCTCTTCAAATATAATTTATCCTTCATTGAGAAATGTTAAATTAATAATAAAAAAAAACATCATTAGAGGCCTTACTGGCTTTTAAAGTAATGTTAAATTTCCAATAAATGTCTTCTTAACTAAGAAGCCGCCATTTGCAAAGATAGAAACAATGGTTTCAAAAGCATTTGGCGATAGGGAATTACAACGTATATAAGAGAAAAATTTGCGTCTAGATCGTAACTCGCCTCGGTAGCTCAGTTGGTAGAGCACTTGGCCCGGAAAGCCAAGGGTCCCGGGTTCGAGTCCCGGTCTAGGCGAAAATTTTTCTCTTCAAATTTAATTTATCTTTCATTGAGAAATGTTAAATTAATTATAAAAAAAAAAACATCATTAGAGGCCTTACTGGCTTTTAAAGTAATGTTAAATTTCCAATAAATGTCTTCTTAACTAAGAAGCCGCCATTTGCAAAGATAGAAACAATGGTTTCAAAAGCATTTGGCGATAGGGAATTACAACGTATATAAGAGAAAAATTTGCGTCTAGATCGTAACTCGCCTCGGTAGCTCAGTTGGTAGAGCACTTGGCCCGGAAAGCCAAGGGTCCCGGGTTCGAGTCCCGGTCTAGGCAAAAATTTTTCTCTTCAAATTTAATTTATCTTTCATTGAGAAATGTTAAATTAATAATAAAAAAAAACATCATTAGAGGCCTTACTGGCTTTTAAAGTAATGTTAAATTTCCAATAAATGTCTTCTTAACTAAGAAGCCGCCATTTGCAAAGATAGAAACAATGGTTTCAAAAGCATTTGGCGCGAGGGAATTACAACGTACCATAAGAGAAAAATTTGCATCTAGATCGTAACTCGCCTCGGTAGCTCAGTTGGTAGAGCACTTGGCCCGGAAAGCCAAGGGTCCCGGGTTCGAGTCCCGGTCTAGGCGAAAATTTTTCTCTTCAAATATAATTTATCCTTCTATGAGAAGTGTTAAATTAATAATAAAAAAAACGTCAATAGAAGCCCTACTGGCTATAAAGTAGTGTTAAATTCCAATAAATGTCTTCTTAACTAAGAAGCCGCCATTTGCAAAGATAGAAGCTATGGTTTCAAGCATTTGGCGCGAGGGAATTACAACGTACATAAGAGAAAAATTTGCATCTAGATCGTAACTCGCCTCGGTAGCTCAGTTGGTAGAGCACTTGGCCCGGAAAGCCAAGGGTCCCGGGTTCGAGTCCCGGTCTAGGCGAAAATTTTTCTCTTCAAATATAATTTATCCTTCTATGAGAAGTGTTAAATTAATAATAAAAATCGTCAATAGAAGCCCTACTGGCTATAAAGTAGTGTTAAATTCCCAATAAATGTCTTCTTTACTAAGAAGCCGCCATTTGCAAAGATAGAAGCTATGGTTTCAAGCATTTGGCGCGAGGGAATTACAACGTACATAAGAGAAAAATTTGCGTCTAGATCGTAACTCGCCTCGGTAGCTCAGTTGGTAGAGCACTTGGCCCGGAAAGCCAAGGGTCCCGGGTTCGAGTCCCGGTCTAGGCGAAAATTTTTCTCTTCAAATATAATCCATGGGTATGCTTCAGTGATTTGACACTCCAAATAACCATGAGTATAAACATATCTTAAACACTGTTAGATTAAATGGTTTTGATAAAGAATTAATAATAAATAAATTGAAGAAATTCAAACAAAAAAAAAGACTTAATGAATATACTACTTTACAAAATTGCAAAGAAAAGAAAGAAAAATACTTACCATCCTGAAATGCATAGAAAATTAACATTTTTTTTTGACAAATACATTTCTTTGGCACCAATAAATAAATTTAGTCTGGGTAATCTTCTAAGTACCAATAAAAAAGTCAATGTCCAAGACAGTAAGAAATCTGGAATTTATCAAATAAGTTGTGAAGATTGCAATAAAGTTTATATAGGAAAAACAAAAAGGAATTTACAAATTCGGACAAAAGAACATTTCAGAAATATTAAAAATTGTGAAATTGAAAAATCTGCAATTGCTGCATATAGTTTATTAGAACATCATAAAATTGGAAGAGAAGCTAAACTTTAAAAAAAAATGGAGAAACCTTTGGAATTGACAGTTTGGGAGAAAATATAGATTCAGAAAAATAAAGATAGATCAATGAATTTTGGTATCCCTAACGAAATTACTTTGATTTCGAAGTTCATAAATTCAACCATAGATGGCAGCACTGAAGATGGCGACAATAGAACAGTTGATGGCCAAAGAATTTCGTCAGTCGGAGTTATGGCTGAGGATGAACACGACTGTGTTCGAAACTGCGGTATCATGGAAGCATGAATCCTATGAGGTGAGTTATATAAACAAAATGTTCTCCGATGAATCTTCTGAGGTATGTTGCCATAAAAAAAAGATCATTCATTATTGAACAGCCCTCATAAGATTAAAACTTTTATGAAGCCAGTATATAATTTTTAATGCTGTTATTACCAAATAATATAACAAATTTTCGTCTATGGTTCATACATAATACAACCCTGCATACTATACTAGAGTGAATTGAATACGTGTTACATTTTTGTTACAGGATATATATGAATGGACCAGTGCCTCAGATATCTAACTTGTACCCACCTATAGAATATCCTGTTAGCAGGGGAACACCTTCGCTCTCTCCATTTGTTAAATGGGATCACACAGATAGCTGGCATATATTGGAAGATGTCGTTACTGTAAGTAATTTTATTTCCTGAGGACATCATTTTATTAAAAACTAGCTAATGCCCAGCGTGTGCTGCTACACCTAAATAAATGTAATGTGTTTTTTCATTTAACCCTTAGGGGTCCTCATCTAGGGGATATGTGTGACCACAAGGTGCCCAAGCTGAGCAAAATATTTCTTCCACTTACTTGTGTTTTGCACTCTTTTAACTTTACTATCTAACCTCTCTTGGTTAACTCTTGTTTTTTTTTACCCCGACGCTATTAGGGCATCCGAGGGCTAGGGAGTCTTTCCTTTCTTCCATTTCTTCTTTCCTTTATTTTCTTTTCTTCTCCAGAAAAGCCTGACCAGAGGCTATAAGATGGCTAAGATGGCAGCCCCATCACTGGTCTTACCTTCCTTTGGCCAGCAACCAATCGAAGGGACTATTATTATGCTTTCAAGTCTTATACAAGAATTTCCCGGAAGGATCAAACTATTTACGCTGGAGGGAAAATTTTCTATAGGATCGTAACAGGCCTTGGCCTAATACTTGGAAGGAAGAAGAAGAAGAAGAAGAAGTTTTTTCATTTAGTTGAATAAGTAAAAGGAAAAACAAATTTATATTGTTATTATTTTTAGATACCCCGTGCTGAATACCTGGCATTACCCGGGAATCTACACATACCGATGTATTTGGTATAAATGAGCTGAAAGACAAAATTCGTTATTTTGAGTTATCCATAAAAGAATACCCGCCATATGCTGCTATGCTTGCACAGGAATCTACGTACCATACTTGTCTCGATCTTCTTGACAACAATAAAAGACAAAAACATACGCTGTCACAGACTTTTTTGTAGAGCGTTTTGAGGTATTCAAAACTGTGTACAATAATTTTGTGTATTTGTTATGGTTTAGGCAGTGTAAGCCATTTGAGCTTACAAAAAGCGACATTTTTCCACGTTTTTTCACTACAGAAGGTGATTTTTAAGGGTGAAGGGCTTGAGCATTAAAATTATCTTATAACCTATAACGTTCCCGGGAAAACCCTGAATATTTTGCAAAAAGCCCCATGACAATCGGATGAAAGTTAATGGCAGCACATGCTTGCCCAGTAATCTACTTATCCCGATCTCCTTGGCATCAATGAAAGATAAAAATGGCTATTGTGTGTTATCTATAAAAGATAAACATATGCTGTCGTGGACTTTTTTGTAGAGTTTTTTTAGATATTCAATTCTGTGTACATTAATTTGTAGTTTAAGCAGCATAAGCCATTTAAGGGTAAAAAAAGGGACTTTTTCATATTTTTCACTACAAAGGGTGTTTTTTATGGGTGCAGGAGTTGAGTATCTCAACTCTCTTATAGCCTATGTTCATCCCGGGAATCTCCTGAACATTTTTCAAAAAACCCCATCACAATCGGATCAGTGGTATGGCCACACATAAAGTATGAACAAACCAACAAACAAACATTCATTTTTATGTATTGGATACAATGACAGTAAATAAATAGTTACTATTAATGTAATTCTTCTAATAATTGGTGTTCAATAATAAAATAAAACTGTTAGTATTTTTTAACTTATTTCTGTTAGTCAAAAAAGTTTTTCTGTGAATATTGATGATTACAGTACTAATATTATTTTATGTTCCAAGGTACAATACTGCATGTCCATAGATACAATATTGTCTTGAACCTGTGGGCAAAAACATAACATTATTTTATGAACAGTTAAAAAAAAAATTGCATTAGCTTTATACTTTTTAAATTATAATGTATGATTTTCTATACAAATTTACTTCCCATAACAACTTTTGAGTGAGCAATAGTAAAAATAAAAGGAGTTCCCAGAGGTATCCCTATTACTTACTTACTTACTTACTTTACTTACTCACTGGCACTATCAAACCCGTAGGTTCATGGCCGCATGGACATAAGCTCTCCATACATCGCTATCCTGAGCTCATGCTTTCCAATCATTCCCTGTATAATCTACTTCCCTCAAATCATAGTTAATGTTGTTCTCCCACCTCATTCTTGGTCTACCAACTGGGCGTTTTCCTTCTGGCTTTCCTACAAGAAGTTTCCATGCACGTCTTTCATTCCCCATACGCGCAACATGTCCTGCCCATCGCAATCTACGAGACTTAACTGTTCTTATTATATCTGGCTTCCTATAAAGACCAAATAGTTCATTGTTATGTATAGTCTTCTCCATTCACCTGTCTGTTCAACTCTCTTTGGTCCAAAAATTTTCCTAAGTACTTTATTCTCAAATACTCGTAATCTCCTTTCATCTCTTAAAGTAAGAGTCCATGTTTTGCACCCATATAATATAACTGGTAGAATAATTTTTTTTTTTCAAATACCCCAGGTTTGTCTTCCAACATTCCTGGTTTCTCTCCTGGCATGGCGTACTTGTAACCCACTTCTGAGTTTGGGCCACCTGGAAGGCGGGGTTACGTTACCCCGATGATATGATGGGTGATGATGATGATAATGGTGCGCCAGGAGAGTCCCTAATCTTAAGCTTAACTTAAGATGAATATGAATGTTGATGATTGCGATGACCATATGATTTCGGGGACCGTTTGGGCCTTGAAGTTTTCCTGACATTTGTCTTACAGGTGAGGAAAAACTCAGATAAAAACCTTACCCAGAAAAACTGTCCAGACTGGGGATCGAACCCAGGCCCGCTGCATGACAAGGCAGCACGCTACCCCAGGACCACAGCGGTGGACCTGGTAGAATAATAGTTTTATATATTTTCAGTTTAATGTTTTTTGAAAGGAGTTGGGACTCAATAGTCTCTGCAATGCATAATAGCATGCATTTCCAGAATTGAGCCTATGTTTAATTTCTTTGTGCATGTCATTCCTATTTGTGATTATTATTCCTAGGTATTTGAAATCAGCCACTTCCTCAAAATTTCCCTCATTTGTCATTAGTTATCCATTTTCATTATATAATAAATTTCTATTGTGTGACCATATATTTAGTTTTATTGATATTTACTGGAATGGCATTTGGTTTCCGGAAGACGGCAGCAGCTGCCATGATACATGATGATGATGATGATATTTACTTCCAGTCCTAATTTCTTAGTGTTACTAAATAGTGTGGGCGTGGTGTTCTTTAGGGTCGTATCTATGAACGCATTTGACCGTAAAAGTGTTCTCTGCTCAGAAAGTTGCATCCAAAGACTTTTTGCGTACTCAAAAGTATGTTCATGCGATAATAATTGTCGAAATTCCAAAGCTACCTGGCGAGGTGACTTTGCAGAGAACGAATCGTGAGCAAACCGATGGGAACTGATGCACTTTGAAACCTTGCTGCTTTATCCAAGATGTCAGACCTTGAAGACTTCGATCATGTTTTCGGTATACGCGGAGAAGAGGAATTTGATAGAGTCTACCAAAGAATTCAACAGGAAGAACAGGAGAATCGGCGTAATATCGCGCGATGCAGACGTCGTCGTATACGGTTTTATAAGCGTAAATGTGTTCCTCTAGCAGACGAAAATGACAGAAGTGGTTTTATTGCTGAGAATTCTGGGTAATTTCTTGCCAATATTACGAAAAAAATTACTTTCATGCATGACCAGTCAGCACGCTAATTCGAACTTTGCATGTGCTCACGGAAAACTCGACTCACTAGAAATTTCCCAGAATTCTCAGCAATAAAACCACTTCCATTGTTTTTGTCTGCTAGAGGAACGCATTTACGCTTGCGTCCCACAAATAAAACCGTATATGACGAGTTCTGCATCGCGTGATATTACGTCGATTCTCCTGTTCTTCCAGTTGAATTCTTTGGTAGACTCTATCAAATTCCTCTTCTCCGCGTATACCGAAAACATGATCGAAGTCTTCAAGGTCCATCATCTTGGATAAAGCAGCAAGATAAGCAGGAAGGTTTCAAAGTATATCGGTTCCCATCGGGTTGCTCACGATTCATTCGCTGCTAAGTCACCTCGCCAGGTAGCTTAGGAATTTCGACAATTATTATCACATGAACTGACTTTTGAGTACGCAAAAACAACTTTGGATGCAACTTTCTCAGCAGAGAATGACTTTTACGGTCTAATACAGTCATAGATACGACCCTAAATAGTAGAGGAGATAATGCATCTTCTTGCTTCAACCCATTCTGGATTTCAAAAGTGTCCGAAAACTGTTTGCCTACATGCACCCTACTCTTTGTGCCATTTAGACACATTTGTATAAGTCTAATTAACTTTTTAGAAATTCCGAACTCCAGCAGGATACTATATAACTTCTCCCTCTTAATTAAGTTGTATGCTTTTTGAAGTCTACGTATAGTTGATGTACAGTACCATTATATTCCCATTTCTTTTCTAAAATCTGTCTTATAGTAAAAATCTGATCAGTTGTAGACCTGTTTCTTCTAAATCCACATTGATGATCTCCTAGAATATCATCAATATATGGAGTAAGTCTACTTACTAATATATTTGTTAGAATTTTGTATGAAGTTGAAAGTAATGAGATGCCCCTGTAGTTGTTGCAATCAGTTTTATCTCCTTTCTTATAAATTGGTACGATAATTGATTCTTTCCATTCATCTGGAAGAGCATCTTTTTTCCAATCATACTAAGCAACCAGCGTATCTTGTCCATCAATTTTTCTCCCCCTGATTTTATCAGCTGTGCTGGGACCTCATCTGAACCTGATGCTTTATACATCTTCAATTTTTCTATCGCCATTTCAACCTCTAATGCACTTGGTTCTGCGACTAGCATTTCTGCTGTCTGTAAATTATCCTCCTCAATGTCCTGTTCTGTATGTACATTTTAATAGCTGATTAAAGTAAATTTTCCATCTATTTAATATACTCCTGGAATCTGCAATCATATCCCCATTTTCATTCCGAATTATATTTGTTCTAGCCTGCCCTTTCTTCTCTATCCTAATTCCCTGATATAATTCTCTAATGTTCCTATTTTTGTATTCATTTCAAGATCATTAATCTTCTCTCTTAAATATTCCCTCTTTTTACTCCTTAGTAACCTGGTGGTTTCCCATCTAATACTACCCAATTGCTGTAAATTTACCTGATTTCATTTTTATTAGCTTTCTTTTCTTTATAATGTTGGCACATTCCTCATCAAACCATTTCTTATTTTGCCTCTTTTTTAAATAACCAATGCTTTCTGATGCTGACAATTTAATAGTATCTCTTTTAACCTCCCATTCTTTATTTATATCAGTTTCTTCTTCGTTTGCCACATTGTCATCTAAAGATTCCAGTACTTCAAATCTATTAGCAATTTTGATTTGGTATTCTTGCTGCATTTCATCATTTTTCAAGTTTTTCAATTCAAATCTTTCAGAATCATCTTTAGCGTTTGTTCCTCTCATAAGTGATAGCTGTTGTCTGATTTTCACCCTGACCAGATGATGATCCGAATTGCAGTCTGTCCCTCTAACTGATTTAACATCAATGATGCTACTGGGCCAGCGTTTATCCACTAATACATGATCTATCTGGTTCCGAGTTTCTCCATCTGGGGACGTCCAAGTGTATTTATGTACATCCTTATGCTGAAATGTTGTGCTCTTAACAATGAGATTCTTTGATGTGGCAAAGGTGACTAATCTAACCCCATTGTGGTTACTATCTTCATGAAGACTGAATTTGCCTATTGTTGGTTTGAATATATCTTCCCACCCCACTTTTGCATTAAAATATCCTAAGACAATTTTCATATGATATCGTGAAAGGCTATCAAATAAGCATTCTAATTCTTCATAGAACTCATCCTTGATCTTGTCATCTTTATCTTCTGTGGGAGCATGCACATTTACGATTATACAATCATGTCGTTTACAGAGGTATCCCTATTATTAATTAATATTAGAGTGTGAGTGGCTGTGGTTAGGTACAGGATGATTTTCTTGAAATTAACTTCAATATTTACACACAATTCTAAAATTTTCTCTATTTATTTCACAATTCTGCCTTATATATAAACAAATACTTTTCTATGTTTTTATTATTCATTTCATACATCTCAATGATGGATAAATCATATTTGAAGAGAAAAATTATATGCTCAGACTGGGGCTTGAACCTAGGACATTTGGCTTTCTAGGCCAATATTCTACCGACTGAGCTACCTGAGCAAGTCCCAATCTAAACGCAAATTTTTCTCTCTCTATATATATATATATGATTTATATATATATATATATGATTTATCTATCATTGAGATGTATGAAATGAATAATAAAAACATTGAAAGAAGCCATACTGGCTTTATAATGTAATGTAAAATTCCCAAATAAATGTCTTATTCATAAAGAAGCCACCATTTGCAAAGACAGAAGCAATGGTTTCATAGCATTTGGTGCACAGGCATTAACAGCGTATGTAAGAGAAAAAAAAACTTTTTTTTGCGAAAAAGGTCTATTAAAACACTGTTATTTAAAAATATATTTCATTATGCTCTTTGGCAGGTTCACTTAGAACATCTTCTCATCAGTGTTCTTCAGGCCACTTCATTGGTTCACTATTTGGACACAACTGGCCAGTCAGACCCTTGCTTCTCTTTAGGAATAGGGTAGGAATAATCTGGATGCTAATCTTAGATTTCTCTGAATTAGAAGCCTCAAGTATCAAGATTATTCTAGAACCAATGTATCTGGAAAATGAGTTCTGCAGGTAACACATCAAGAAAGGTTGTTTGCTGGCTTCGCATGACCAGAATCTAACACCTATTGGCTTATGAGGAGACCTGTAAATGCTGGCTGAATTGAAAGGCAGTAATTTATGCAACGGATCAACAATGCGTCATATTGATCCCTCCTCAGAGCTGATTGTCCCAAGCAGATCCAGTCTATAAGTGGGGCCATTCGTTCCAGATGAACCACTATTATCTTCCCTCTAGGCTGATATTGAATCATGATCCTCTTCACCACTTGATATGGGTCACTCCAGGAATGGTACAGCTTTGGTGATCTTCCTCTCCTCTGTGTTGGGTGGTACAGCCATACCAAGTCACCATCGTTGAATCAGCAGAGTTGGTTAGCCAGTCATAGCACACCTTCATCCTGTCACTGGCTGGTTTGAAGTGCTTTCTAGCATGCTGTTGAACTTCTCTCAATTAGTTGGTTAACTTCCATAAGTAGTTCGGTTGCCGACTGGCCAGCATCTGATGGAGTACCAAACTGTAGGTTACATGGTAATTGTAACTTTCTTGAAGACTATCTTTGCTAGAGTAATTTTCATGGTCTCATGAGTAGGTACATGGGAGGCCAGGAGTAACAGTGGAATTGGAATGCATGGTAGCTTAGTGGATAGAGAGAGCATTAATGTACAGAACCAGCGACATTTACTCGTAGTTCAAATCCTGATTCAGGCATATATTTTTCTCTTCAAATAAAAAAATTTGTCATTCGGTGAAAAGTCTTCTTTTTCTTCTTTTTCTTCTTCTTCATCCAACCAAGTCTTGGCCCTATAGGCCTATTACGATCTCACTGATGAATTTTGTATTCAGCGTTTCCTTAGACGGTCCAGAGATCTCTTTCCTATTTGACAATAAAGAAACATGGCTTTGGGAACTCTTTCTGAACTCATTCGTCACAAATGATTCATCCAGTTGTTCTGGTATTTCTTCTTCTTCTTCTTCTTCTTCCTTCCAAGTATTAGGCCAAGGCCTGTTACAATCCTATAGAAAATTTTCCCTCCAGCGTTTCATAGGACGGCCCAGTGATCTTCGTCCTGGTATTTATGAATGTATTTAATGAATGGTTCTAAACTTAGTTCTTTCAAGACATCATCATTGTGTTTATGATCCCATTTGGTATATCCTGCTGTATATCTCATGAATCTCATTTCACTAGAAGTTATCCTGCTCTCTTCTCTTTTCCTCAAAGTCTGCCATAGCAAAATGCAGGCCTTGCTAAGATTTTGTATAACCATACTCTTAGTATTTCTCTGGAATAGCGAAAGTTTCATTACTAATTTATTATTCCCGTGGTTTTATTAAAATGAATAATTGCATTTGCTATGTCTACTTCATCCAAATATATTAATATATATCCAAGGTAGGTAAATTAATTTACTCTTTCCAGTATTTTGAATTTATACAAATTTTCAGTCAGAAGTAATAAATTTAATATTTAAGATGGCCATAAATGTGGTGTGATTTTCATTAAAGTCTTCTTGTTAAAGAAGCCACTAGAAACTTAGTGGAATGAAAAGTTCATACCTCAGCACATGCAAATTCATATATTAAAGAAGAGAAATAACATGCATTTGAATCAGAATGCCTGGTAGCTTAGTGGGGTGGAGCACTGGTGTACTAAACGAGATATCGGGTTCAAATCCTGATTCAGGCATATATTTTTCTCTTCAAATAAAATTTATCAACCAGTAAGAACCAGTTATATGGATGCAAAACATGGATGGACTCTTATTTTAAGGGAAAGGAGAGTATTTGAAAAGAAAGTTCTTAGGAAAATTTTTGGACCAAAGAGAGATGAACAGGTGGGTGAATGGAGAAGTCTTCATAACAGTGAACTACATGGTCTTTATAGGAAGCCAGATATAATAAGAACAGTTAAGTCTCATAGACTGTGATGGACAGGACATGTAGCACAAATGGGGAATGAAAGACATGCATGGAAACTTCTTGTAGGAAAACCAGAGGGAAAACACCCAGTTGGTAGACCAAGAAAGTGGTGGGAGAATAACATTAACTATGATTGAGGGAAGTAGATTATACAAGGAATGATTGGAAAACATTAGCTCAGGATAGGGATGTATGGAGAGCTCATGTCCACCTATGGGTTAGTTAGTTAGTGAGAAGTAATAAATTTAATATTTAAGATCAAAATGAATCAGATTTTACACTTCACTTCATATTTTATATCTTTTCCAGGATAGTTTCAAGGAACTTTTCTCAATATCAGCTGACATTTAAGCCTGATTAAATATACTTAATTAATTATATTTCTATTATTAATTTAATAAGTCTTGCATCCATTTTGCTGATAATGATATTTGATATTCCACATTTTAAAAGCTTATGTAGCCATTTCAGAACCTATTTTAAAGTCTATTTATTATAAAACACAAGGGCCTAACTGCAATAATAATAACATAATATAAAAACAATAAGGGATAGACACATATACATGTGTATTATATCAGGAAAATCAGGAAATAAGGAAAAATGATCCACACGGAAAAACATATTAGTTCATACGCATATAATATAAAAAAGAACGCTAGTAAAAAGGCATATCTCTATATCCTGGATCTCTATATCCTGGATCAAAACCATGTCAAAAGATTCCAGAATTGTTTGGTCAAGAAAGATGACCACATTAGATAAAGTGAAAGTAGAACAAGCTTTCCATTGTGACATAGATGAAGACGTTAAAACTAGTTCATGATCTTTCCACACCCAAATTTCCCCAATTAGAAACTTAAAATTATCATATAAATATTCGCAATTTTTTTACCGAAGGAAGAAGGGCGGCGGAGAGAACGGCAGCGGGACCGATTGCGGTCCCCTGAACGGGTCCTGCGGGACGGTGGCGTCTACATTGGTAATATGCACCATTTAACATTTCTTGGTCATTTTAAGACTTAGAATCAAATATGGGACCAAATGGTCCTAGTAACTTAGAATAGCTAACAAAGTTGAATATTTTAAAATGATTGTCTCTCTCTTTCTGAATTTTAACACTTTAATATTTTGAATATTTTGATGTTTGACAATGTGGCGATTTCAGCTGTTTTAAATAACTTGTTTTATATGTTATTGTTCCAATATCTCTTTATGTTTGACTTTATTTTAATAAATTATGTTAATTTTCGTTTACTGTGTTTTAACATGTTTAATTGTAGAACTCTTCCTCCAAAACCAAGGCCAACCGCTCGGGCCAAAGACCACTTAAGCAATAGGGAACTTAACGCTATCAATACGCAGGGGCTAACCGACGCCTCGCGTAACACTATTATATGTTAATTATAAGACAGGATATGAGGTGAGATGATGGATTTATTTTAAATTTTAAAATATACCTCAAAGTGATATTTCTTATATAATTCAACCCATTTTACGTGTCTAAATCTACATCTTTCAGAGCCTGAAAATCTGAGCTCTAATAAATGTTCAAATGTTACAGGATGATAGTAAGTCTTGTGAAACTGATGTAGCTGTGAGTTTAAATCATGCTGAAGATCGAATATATGAAGGATATGTTATAAATGGACACACATGCTATCCTACATTTGCATTTTTGGTAAGTCTATTTAATGTAAAATTCAAGACATTTCTTTACTTATTTGCATTTAACAAATTTTAGCCAGATACCTAGTTTTACAATATTTATATTTAATTTTAGGAAGTTATATTTTGAGGTTATTTTAATTATATTATTTTTAGTCTGGAAAAGCTGACAATAAAACAGAATTGTTTTGAAACATGTTCAAGAACAAATCAACATTAATATTGAGGTAAGATGTTCAGACTAAAAATAATATAATTACAATATGTATTTTGAATAATGGTGAGATTTCATTACAGTGGAATGATAATTATCTAATAAAATTGAGATCAGAAATATTTTGAATATTTGATTATTCATTTAACCAAACATAAAGATGAAAAATGCATAAAATATATTATAGATGATTCTGTACTTTTTTTTTTTCCATTGATACCAAGTTATCTTATGATCTTTTTGGCATTCTCTCCTGGCATTAATGGAATTTTAACCTATTTATGAAGGTTTGGTGCCTGAAAGATTATAAAAGATAACAAAGCACTAGGAGAGTTCATAAACATAACCTAAATTCTGGACCATGGGCAGCCACAGGAATAATTATCTTTAAGGAAAAATTACTGTGGTCTGAATAGGAATCAAACCCAGTACTTCATGAACTGTAGTCAGAAGCTCTGATCACAATACCATGATGTTTGTCACTTCTGTATGGTTAAAATACATATAAATAGACCTACACGAAAAGAACATGTTTACCGACATCATAAAGACAAAGAAAGATACTATGTACCATTAGTATATTTTCATTAAAATACCGCAAAGATAGCAGGGATTTTCTGCAAACAACATTCTAAATGAGAAATTTGTTCCATAAGGTACAGTCTTTGGTCTCACAAAGGAACTGTCAACCATTACATGCTGAAACCTACCTTGAAATTTCTCCCAGGGAAGTGTTATGATGTACCAACACTGTGTCCAAAATTATCTACCATTTTTAACTGCAAAGCACAGAAATCAAATTCAGAATCCAGCAATGTCAACCCACTATATAGAGAGGATGGACTCCCTGCATGAGTAAGAGTGGAGTGAAGTAAGGCAGGACATGATGCAGATGGCAGGCAGTAAGGGTTATCCAATCTACCAATTCAGGTGTTGTTATAGTTTAAATGAGATATTTTGCACTGAATTTTAGTGCCTTATAGTTATAAATGACAGATAATTTTTTGGACAAGGCCTTTGCACTTTACAACGTTTCTCTGGAAGACATTTTAAGGTAGATTTTGGCATGGTTGACAGTTCCCTTGTAAGAGAAGAGAAATGAAGCAAAAGAAATTTGAGAGGGGCTTTGTAAGATAAAGGAAGTTTTACACTCATGATAGTCGTTATTCCTTTTATTTTCAATCTTTCTTACTCCATTTAGGGTTAAATATGCATCACACTTTCATCATTATCTTCATCATCAACTATTCAGGCCTTAGAAGAACTGTTAAAGTCCACAAAAATTTTCAGTCCGTATTTTCATTAGATGTCCAGTTGATCTACCTCTAGGTTGGTAATGCTGGATTGCCCTAGAGATACATTTTAAGTTTCTTTAGTATGTCTTCATTTCTTTTATGATCCCACTTAGTATAGCCAGCAGTTCGGTGCATGGGTCTTATTTCGCTAGCAGTGATTCAACTTGCGCCACATTTCCTTGGTATCATACTTCACTTGTTTAGCATATGACTTGTTTTGCTAAGATTTTTTTATAGATGGGTGCAGCTATCTTGTTGAACTGGAGATGATCTCATGATTCCATTTATAATACAAACATTTGAAAACAAAATTTAAATTAAAAATTATTCAAACAGAAAAAATAAGAGTTTGGGTGCTTAATGTTTGGATAATCAACATTCCACTGTATTTAGAATAGTATTACTATATATCTAGTCAATTAAAAAACATCCTATCAGAATCTGTACTTTTGTGTTCAGATTTAAAAATAATAATACGAAGAGTACAGGGAAAGAACCAGGTAAATAACATTTTGAATATTAATGAAAATCTCTTCAGATTAGAAACGGGCCATGACTGTCTGGATGACCACCTTCATAGAATGGGAATTGACCTAGAACTGTGGGATGCTCCTTGTGTGGAGAAAATGTTCTCCTAAAATATGGACTAAGATACCGCCAAATTCTTTAAGTTTCAAGTCCATAACTATTACTACTCCAGTATAAAAAGGAACACTTGCTATGCTGTAGGCGACTAAACCCTGAGAAAAAGGACAGGAAAGACATTGCAGGACTTTATTGGGAATCAAGAGGACTAATGGTGTAATCAAAGTCCAGCCATTTAAAAACAACATGTTAATGTTTTGATGAAATGGAGTTTGAGATATCAGATTCTCCATGGAAATCACTATCATTTAGAAGCCATGTGGAACAGTAAAACATACAAACCTGAAAACTTAAAATAAAATCTTTACCACCTCACCTCATATCCTGACTTTTAATTAGGCCGGTTTCGAGACGTTCATGGTTTCATCACTAGTGATTCTATGACTGCTGTTCTGTCATCTAGGAGCACTGCTTCTTACTCTGTCTGTTGGTGGACCAATGAATCTCCAATCAAATCAACTTCCTCAGGATTTTCAAAATTCGTTAATTTTCCTTTCCTACATAGTTCAAGTAAAAGATATAGTCATGGGTTTATTTACCTCCAAATTTTGGCATACATATAAGGAAATATGGATATTAATAGTGAGTGGAGAACATATTTTTATCGACTTACCTCATATGATTTCAAATTTCTTTGATACCGACGGTTTCAGACAATATCATGTCCTTCTTCAGTCATGCCTTCCAGACATGATATTATCTGAAACCGTCGGTATCAAAGAAATTTGAAATCATATGAGGTGAGTCGATAAAAATATGTTCTCCACTCACTCTTAATGATATAACCTCATAATGTTTACTTCCCAACATTAATTTAAATATAAATATGGATATTTTTTAACTACAAGTACATTTTCTAGATTTCAAGGAAAAAGTGACTTACCTGGTTGTTTTCCCTATATCCTTCATATTAAAATGCTAAACTTATTTTTGTTGTTTTGCGTTCTTTCTTATTAAGGGTTTTTTTTTTGTATGAAATCTCCATTTCATATCTCTTTTTCCATGTTATCCATCTAGTGTAATCCTATCTTTCCAACATCCTTTTTATTTATTTTCGTTTATGCTGATTTTAGAATTGATCATTAAAATAAAAAAAAATTGATTATATTTAATCAGTCTCTTTTATTTTTTGACTTCTACATCCTTAAAATTGTTAAAAATATGTACTTAAGATTTTATATGCAGCTAGACTAGCAAATTGGCCTCCTGAGTAATACTTTCAGTTCGAAAAGTCACTTTCACTTACATACAAAATATTTTTATTTATAAACAGGTTTACAATGTAATAAAACATCTTCCTATACCCAAAACTTTTTAAATTTAAATTTTCTTTCTCCATTCTTCTCTATCTTCCCATTCCAATTCTTCCAGACCTAGCTACCTCATACCTCTCCTTATATCATCTATCCATTAAAATGTAGGTCGACCTCTCTTTCCTTTCCCAAGTGGAATCCATTCCAAAGCTTTTCTGGGTAATCTAGTCTCTGGCATTCTAAGTATATGACCATACCTTGTTGCCTGTATCTCACAAAATCTAATATTGAATTTTGGTACAAAATATTATTTAATCAAATTTTATTGTTATAACATTTTTCATTCTGTTAATTGATAAATGAATCTTTCCTCATGATTAAACAAATACACTATCAAGTCTATTTATATAAATGAAATGGATAGTTTTACTTCTCACCTAAAAAAAAAATCTGGGATTTTCACTAGTCTGGTTTCAGAAGCATCCCTTCTATCGTCTGAAGAGTTTAGCTGATGATAGATGGTTTTGATATGCCTTTTGAAACCAATTCAGTGAAAATCAGATGTTTTAAAGAGGTGAGATGTAAAAATATCCAATTTATAAAGTGATAATTTACCTCATAGTGTCACTTCTCATAGTAATTTTATTAAAATAGTATCAACTATTTGAAATTTAAATTCTGTATTTGTATCGAGAATTGAATGTAAAAAATTGTGATATTCATCACTGCCTTTAGTGTTTAATTAGGAATAACCATCATTAATATTCTTCCAAAATCAGATTTGAAGTTATTTAATTAAATAAAAATAAAACTTAGAGTTTTATGTGATTTTCATATTTATTAAAATATAAATTAGTTACAGCTGTTTCGGTACTTTGTACCTTGTTCAGACATGATAACAAATTAATATCTGAAGAAGGTACAAAGTACCGAAACAGCTGTAACTAATTTATATTTTAATAAATATGAAAATTACATAAAACTGTAAGTTTTATTTTTATTTAATTAAATAAGATGGATTCTCATCAAGTAAACGCCAATTCAATTGATTACATTTAAAGTTTATTTTTTATTTTAGATTTTGAAATATTTTAATTAGATTACTGTATAAAAATGAAATATTGAATTATTTTATTTTAGACACATGAATTACCAATAAATTCACATTTATATACTTTGTTGACTTTCACAGCAATGTCATGATTCTTAGACTCATATTCCAGGCAGAATGGCTATGATTCAGTTTTGATAAAACTTGACAATTTACTTACTGTTGTGTTTGACATATTAGGGCAAACACAGTCTCCTGAGATAGTCTACCATAGCAGTAGATTAAAAATTTAGTTTTATCAAAACTGGAGTGTGGCCATTAAGCCCAGAAATTTCAAGAATTAAATATGTATTTTTCCATATGCAGAAACTAGCATGGAAAACATTGGCAAAGTTAAAAGATGTAGAGTACACCACACTGCCTGTCGTATTTGAAGATGTTAGGATTCATCATACAATTGATATATCAAGGAATGGTATGTATTAAAATATTTCATTTCTTTGGTGATATTTAAATTAATATTGGGAAGTAAACATTATGAGGTTATATCATTAATAGTGAGTGGAGAACATATTTTAATCGACTCACCTCATACATTTTCAAACTTCTTTGATACCGACGGTTTCAGACAATATCATGTACTTCATCAGTCATGGCGTCCACTGATGAAGGACATGATATTGTCTGAAACCGTCGGTATCAAAGAAGTTTGAAAATGTATAAGGTGAGTCGATTAAAATATGTTCTCCACTCACTATTAATTCTTTGGTGATATTAAAATAAAAAGTATATGTGTACCGGTATGTATTTCAATTCCTTCTATTGCACTTTTTATGTTTGGGTTTCATGTTAAGCAAGTAGAGGGTTAATGTGATCTATTTTAAATTTATTTACCACTCTGGCAGACCATTTTACGTAGATGATGTTTACTTGTAATGTGTGCAGAGATGGGTTTGTGATTAGTGTATGTTTAAGAGTTTGTGTATAATGTAAGTTTATTGTAGAGAGATGATGATGATGGTGAAACCTGGAGCTACCAAATGGCTGCTCCTGCTGAAAACCAATAAGGTGTCTCCAAGATTAACATCCCATTCAGTGGATGGACTGCTCTCAACAGTATTTTATACCTTCTCAGTATATTTACTGTGGAGGGTTTTGAAATTTAATCCAGGCATCTGGTAAAATGTGTAAAACATTTAATTTGATAATCTCTCATAAAAACATTAAGTCCAACTCATTCTATTCACATCTTTAAATGACCTGTCATGCCATAATTGGAGCATTATGCTAGTCCACATTGGGGGTCAACAGAAAGGATTATTTCCCTGCCGAGACCCAGACTGTGTCTCTCCTGGCTTACAGTATGATTCTGATGAAGCATCAAATAAAACACATATTAGTCTATAAACTAAGATTTATTAAAATTAAGAGTACAGGATGAAACAATATAACAGTAAAATCTCTTTGATGTTTGATCAATGTTACATGAGTTAGGAGAGAGTATGAGGCTTGTTACGAGGGTCTAGAACAACAAAGCAACATGTTACGTACAGGTTGTGCAAATAACCAGATCAAAACAATAATATTTATGTAAATTACGGGGAAAGAGAGTTACTAGATAGATAACGGCTCTCTATACTTACATTGTATTACAATTAGGGTGATGATAACGATGATGGTAGACTTCATGGCTTCCTATGGCTTCCTCCTAAGGTTCCTTCTCTTGGGTCATCTACTGGTTCCCTTGGGGGTTTCTCTTTCTTCTTCTGTTGGCTGGATACTGGCTTCCTCCGGATCCTCCTCTCGGGGTTGAACTGTTGTTGTCTAAGTGTGAAGCTGGCCCTCCGTACTACCGACTCTTGTCGTCTCTGATCTCGACTCTTCTGTCTTGTCTCTTTGTTGTGATCTGTGGTGCTTATGTTTTATACTAAATTATTAGGTCGCTGGTTAGAGGGGTGTTCTTCCATGTTCATCACGCAAGGTGATCAAACTTGGTCATTGTATCTGCAATCGTTTGGTAATGAGTCTTCTTGTGTAACTCTTACACAGCAATTAAGTCGCAAGCTAGCAAAACTACATAATATCTTGTGTTTTTGCATCATGTCATCATACAGGGTGTTAATAAAGTTTCTATATCTGAATAAATCTCTTTTAAGGTGCTTTTAAAGCGTTTTTAGCGAGTGTAAAGTATTACAGTTGGAGAGCACAACAGACCTTTGTATATTTAATGTGGAGGGTTATGAAATTTAATCCAGGCATCTGGTGGACAATGTAGCAATTAAAATTTGACACACCACCCCTCCTAGTCCCAAGATTAAAAGTTTAACAACTAAAATTTTCAACTCTCTCAGGTATTGAACCTGAACCCGATAGTAAAGAAGGAGGCATGCTAGCACCTGAGCTAGCATGGTGAGGTATATTTAAAAAAAATATAATTCTTCCTTTTTTGAGTCAAGAAATCGAAAGGTATAACTTTTAGGAAGGCCAAACACACATAAGATTTTAATATTAAAATAGATTTGAGGAGATAATTCTTTTTAGATAAGTTTTAATAGTATGGATTCGTTGGGCTAATGTTAGGATGTAGTTTGCTTTTTGCTTGCTTTAAAACCATATATATATATTCATATATATATATATATATATATATGTGTGTGTGTGTGTGTGTGTGTGTGTGTGTGTGTGTGTGTGGTCTCGAGGTAGCGTGCTGTCTTGTCACACAATGGGTCTGGGTTTGATTCCCGGTTGGGACAGGCTCTTGGGTGAGGTTTTTCTCGGGGTTTTTCCTCACCTGTAAGATAAATGTCAGGAAGCTTAGGGCCCAACGGTCCCCAAAAATCATCCGGCCATCATCATCATCATCATCATCTTTCACCGGTGTGGAAAGCGACGAGAAGCTACCACATCTATAATTCCCTAATAAAGCTGCAAAGTGTAGCATCAAAATGCTATGATTGCAGTGAAAGACCTGCCCTCAGGCAGAATTACTATGGATGGATGGATATATATAATATATATGTAATGTTAGCACTGGTGTATTTAAACCAGAGGTCTTGGATTCAAATCCCAGTTCAGACAAATTTTTCTTTTCAAAATTAATTATTTATTACATTCAATTTAATTAATTACCCGCTTGAAAACAGAGGTATAACCTCTTCCCAAGTTGCCCACACATTGAAATAAGAACATCTATCATGTAAGAATGTCCAGTTCCATGGGTTTGAACTGTAGCAACAGTGAGCTTTTGCCTTTGACTGCCTGACTGCCAGTGTTCGTTTCCTGTCATTTCATGATTAAAGTGACTTTGGTCACAGTTCCACACATTCTTTGTTGATATGCAGTTTTCTTGAATGGTCTGATTAACGTCTCTTACAAATTTATTTGCATTTTCAATAGTTTGAGTTTCGTTTTCAATACCCTTGACAGTGACAAATTTAGTAATTTTTCCTGAAGAAATATTGTTTTCTTTTTTGAAATTTGAAAATGAATATATTTGAAGCTTTAAATTCATTCAAACCCAATTCCTTCACTCAAAAAAGAGCCCACGATTGTAAATGCCAATAGTGCACTGTTAATCCTGATCTCGAGAATCTCAAAACTTATTAAGGAACTAGTCTTTAATTTGGGCGATTTTGTAGGGGTCCCTGTGTTTTAATTGTGAAGCTAGATAAGTTGTTTTATTTTCTATATAATTCAAAACTGTTTTTACATTTTGGTTATTAATTAATGATGGGCATTATTTTGTTATTTGTGAAGGACTTCGGGCCAGATTTCCCTGACATCCTATATTCATAAATGTTTTCCAAAGTTTCTTCAGAATAGACAGACAGTACATTAGGACGTTTAGGTTTTATAACAGGAGGCGGCTCAAAGGTACTTGAATTGTCATGTTCCTCACTGGATTCGTTTGTCAATTTCAAAGTCTTCAGAACATCCAGCCCGTGTGAGCTTCTGATTGCAAGTGGCATAGTCTTCGAAATCTAATGTATTTTCACTAACGTCCTCTAACCCATTCAATATTTTTGTTCTATAATTTCTGCCAGAAAATACGCAAACTGGTCATCCTCCAATTGAGGTTCTTCGTGTTTTTCAAATGTTTCCTGAACTATAGATTCTAACGTAGTTAAGACGTAAAATGGATTTATTATGCCCATTTCAGTCTTTTGATTAAATATTTATTGACTGACAAGACTATTACCTGTAAATGTACACATTTACGTGTAAATATACTGTTATGTCCTAAAAAAAGTATTAATTTACACCATAAATATGCTGATTAGTAAATAATAAAATAAATATTCTATTGTACTTTCAATTTATTGAGTTTTTTATGTTTAAATAGAAACAGTTTGTATATACTGTACAAATACTCCACTGCAGGAGTGAAAAAACATTCAAACTCCGGTGCGCTCCTCTTCAAGTAACCGTGCCGCTCCATTGCAATATTTATTACATTAGTTTTATCTCTCTCTCCGTGTCCCTTTTTGTTCTTCCCTCGTTCACCGCACTATCATTTTGTATTTTTATTTGTTTATTTTATTTTTTCCGAATGTTTTACTTATGTATTCCGTCATGTACCAATGCCAAGCCTTTATTTATTTTTTCTTGTTTCTTATTTCCTATTAAATATTATGCATACTATTGAATTTGCAGTGAAATGACTAATGTCACGATGTTCAGAATCCTTTATTCAATATATCCTCCAAGTTTTGTTACAATCCAACTGGTCCAACATAAGTACTTTCCTTGTTAGGAGTCTTGTTTTTTAAGGAAAATGCACAGATTTACATTAGCATAGGTGTTAAATTACATTTTTTATATAAAGTTTATATTTTATATTGATTTCATAAAATGCTATGATTTTTATATTGATTTGCTTGTTGAGTGATATTATTCCTTAAATTATAATTTAGTAAAAAAAATACAAATGTGTAAAATATTTGATTTGCTAATCTCTCATAAAAACAATAAGTCTAACCCATTCTATTCACTCTTTAAATTACCTTTGCTCTATTTCAATAAACAAATTAGGCCTTGTGATTTTCTTTATCTTCAGAAAATTAATAAATGATCATGTGTGAGGGAATAACAAAGGGATTGAGAGGTAAACACATTCTTCTATTAGCTGTAAATATTAACAAAAGACATACTGACGATTTTTATTATTAATTTAACACTTCTCATAGAAGGATAAATTATATTTGAAGAGAAAAATTTTCGCCTAGACCGGGACTCGAACCCGGGACCCTTGGCTTTCCGGGCCAAGTGCTCTACCAACTGAGCTACCGAGGCGAGTTACGGTCTAGACGCAAATTTTTCTCTTATGTATGTTGTAATTCCCTCGCGCCAAGCGCGAGGGAATTACAACATACATAAGAGAAAAATTTGCGTCTAGACCGTAACTCGCCTCGGTAGCTCAGTTGGTAGAGCACTTGGCCCGGAAAGCCAAGGGTCCCGGGTTCGAGTCCCGGTCTAGGCGAAAATTTTTCTCTTCAAATATAAAAGACATACTGCTAAACTTCATGGCACAACAGGTTTAGAAGGCCCTTGGCTACAGCCAGCTGCTAGTTTCACATCCACGTGTGTTAATCACAGAGGTGGATAATCATGTAGCCTGTATAGGAGTGATACATGATCAATATGTTGGGTCCCACAGCCATTATAGCTGGTTTTCTCAACCTGGAGCCACTACTTATTGTAGCTACCCAATTCTTCACGATGATGGTTGGGCACTGGTTCCATACTGCTGAAATTGCATTATAAAAATTTCTTCCCCCATGGAGACACAAAACAACACAAGTTCTGTAGCTCTGTACCAAGACACCACACCTTAAATCGCTTGGCTATGGCATGGGAAACATACTGTCAAAAGGCGTACAAAATTTTGCAAATATATTAAATTAAATTTAGTGAATGTTTTATTTTAGGAAGTTGTATTTTGAGGTTTTTAATCAAGTTTTTTTTTTTTTAATCTGGAATCATCTTACTTCAATTTAATGTTGATTTGTTCTTGAAGATGTTTCGATATATCATCATCAGCTTTGGCCGGACTGATATCGATATCCAGAGTTCACAAAATAAAAGTCATCAGTCTGGCCAAAGCTGAGGATGATATAGAAGATATATTGAAATATGTTCGAGAACAAATCAACATTAAATTGTGGTAAGATGATTCCAAATTTAAAAAAAAAAAACCTTGATTAATTTAGTGAATTAAAATAGATGCAGGTGGAACTGGACTTCTAATCCAAATGAGTTAATATAAAATCTATACAAATAATGTTAAAGACATAGTTTGAATTTATAAGGAGTAAGAAATTTTCTTGAAAGGAACATTCAAGTGTAATAATTAACAAGCAAAATTAATTAAAATTTTAGGCTTTCACAACCGGTATCTTGATTCTTATTTAGTTGGTCTTCCAGGTTAAATGGCCATAGTCCAGTTTTGTTGAAATTCGACATTTCATATACTACTGTGGGGTCAGGCGATTCTGCATGCTCTCTACAACTCCTCAACTGTCTGCTGCAGAGTGACTGGATGCTGGAAATGTATTCCTTATTTATAGGTGGCTCCCATGTGATGGTGTTCTTGAGGTGATCTGTTACGTGTGAGTTGTTTTCTGATTGGCTGCCCCTGGCCCTAATGGCAGAAGTCATAGGTTTGGTCCTAGTATTTTGCAGAGCAAGAATCCAAATTTTATTGATTTTCATAGTTTCTTCTAGAAAGAAAAAAGAAGACCAACTAAATAAGAATATAGCAAAATTAATATAATACACTAGACTCTTTCTAATCTGTCCTCAATAGTTCAGCCTTTTAAAAATTTGGCCTATAGTAATTTTTTTTAAGCCCATGTTTTCTCTTAACACAGATTTAGGCACTCTCCCCCTATAGGGAAGAATTTAAACCATGCTAATTTTGTTACACTTGTTTTCGTTTAGATGTCATTTTGAGTGATTCGTGGTCAGCGTTCTGCCTCATACTGACATCTAAGAAACCAAGGTAGTACTAGGATGGGAAAATTCGGTAAATGTTGCTTAGAGGCCTTTTCATTCAGGCTTATGAGCCTGAAAATCTTCAGACTCGGGACCCATGGCTTTAAGTCCCTCCTGGAGGACTTGCTCCTTGGATTTTTCCGTCCATTGACCCCAGCCGGGTTTGAACCCGCAACCCTCGGGACCAGAGGCAAGGAGCATAACCACTAGTCCATCGCGGCCGACGCCTATAGTAACGCGATATTAAATGAGGAGAAATGAGTTTCATTGCTGTTATGATCTATGTGTGTTGTAGCCAGTAACTAGTTTCCAACAAAGCACAAACAATTTTATTTGAAATTTACAACTTTAATAGAAATAATATATTTATTTAAGCTTTCAAGGCAGGAGTTAGTATAATGATCAGTGGAATTCTTCTGGGTTGTTGTTGGCAGTGGTCATGATTTTTAAAACTCATACAGACAGGTATCTACAAAAAACCTCTAATTGCCACCCAAAACAGAAACTTGATATTACCAAATCCTTGGCAGCACCTGAGACATTACAATAACAATAGTTATAAGGAACAAGAAAAAACTTCAACTTTGGGATTCCTATCATACATATAGAATATAACTGATCATATTGGTAAACTGTTGAGAAAAGAAAACATAAAAATGGTATAAGGCCTACCAGAAAAATTAAGAACTTCCTCAGACCAGTGAAAGACAAATTACACCCTCATGAATCACCAGGTATATACAGAATAATTATTATGTGCAGTTGCAGTCAAGTTTACGTAGTTACTACCAAATGCAGCATTGCCGCCAGGTTAAAAAACATCAAAGATGTAGCTGTCTAAAGCAAGTGGAGAAGTCGGCAGTAGCAGAACATTCAGTGCTTGATGGTCATATTAGACAACACAACAACATGACATATATCCATTTGTACACATTATTTTACTTGTTTACAATGGGAAACCTCAAGATATTCAAACATGAAAATAGTTTTAACAGAAAGGAGGAATCACTAAAAGTAAACAATGTATGGATACCAGCTGTAAAAACCACTAGATGTAAACCCCAGCAGCAATAACAGGGGAAACAGCAGCAGCGTCCTAGACCATCAGAGAGCAACCATGTTGGTTCATTGGAAGACCCTACTGCTGACTAATCAGGAGTCAGATATAATTTACTGTGCAGAGAACACATCATTGGAAAGAGCATAAATAAGGCAGGCAGTCATCAGAAGAACCAGTCTCAAAGCAAACTTGAAGATGCCAGACACAGTCTTTGGCGAAATGTCGGGGAATTGTAAGCTTCAGGTCACAGCCAAACAAGCCTGTAAGAATTCCACTGATCATTATGTAATAAAATATTTTAGAGTACACTTTAAGAGAGGAGTAAAGAGTACAAGAATTTGAGAGTAAAGTGCTTAAATTAACCCACTGACACTATCGAATCTGTAGGTTCATGGCCACATAGACATAAGATATCCATACATCCCAATCCTGAGCTAATGTTTTCCAATCATCTCCTGTATAATCTATTTCCCTCAAATCATGTTGTTATTCTCCCACCTCATTCTTGTCGTACCAAGTGGGTGCTTTATCTCTGGTTTTCATCAAGAAGAGTCTATGCCCCTCTTTCATTTCCCATTCTTGCCATATGCCCTGTCCATCGCAGGCTATGAGACTTAACTATTATTATTATATCTGGTTCCCTATAAATATCATATAGCTTATATTTAAAGAGAAAAATTATACGCTCAGACCGGGACTTGAACCCGGGACCCTTGGTTTTCTAGTCCAAGTGCTCTACCATTTGAGCTACCTGAGCAAGTACCGATCTAAACGCAAATCTTTCTCTATATACGTTGAAATTCCCACCCCAAATGCTTTGAAGCCTTTGCTTCTATCTTTGCAAATGGCGGCTCCTATATTAAGAAGACATATTTGGGAAAATAATAAAAACATCGAAAATAGCCGTACTGGCATTTATAATGTAATGTATAATTCCCAAATATGTCTTCTTAATATAGGAGCCGCCATTTGCAAAGATAGAAGCAAAGGCTTCAAAGCATTTGGGGCGGGAATTTCAACGTATATAGAGAAAGATTTGCGTTTAGATCGGTACTTGCTCAGGTAGCTCAAATGGTAGAGCACTTGGACTAGAAAACCAAGGGTCCCGGGTTCAAGTCCCGGTCTGAGCGTATAATTTTTCTCTTTAAATATGATTTATCCATCATTGAGATGTATGAAATTAATAATAAAAACATCGATCATATAGCTTACTGATATATAGTTTTGAGAATAAAATGCTCAGGAAAATTTTTGGACAAGGAGAGACAAATAGCAGACTGAGATGGCTGGGTATACAGCAAAAATGGGTAATGAAAGAGGGCATGGAAACTTTTTGTAGAAAAATCAGAGGAAAGCATCCAGTAGGTAGGCCAAGAATGAGGTGGAAGAATAACAATAACCATTATTTTATACGGGAATAATTGAAAAATATGTGCTCAGGATAGGGATGTGTGGAGAGCTTATGTCTACATCACGATGAATCTTTGAGTTTGATAGTATTAGTGAGTTAGCTAGTTACAATACAGTATCATGGTCTAATGTTACGTTAAATCTGAAGCAGAAACTAGATATTTTAGGTGAATTTAGCCAAGGTTCTTTGCAGAAAGTTATTGCTGCAGAGTAAAATTTATACAGGAATTTCAAATATATAGAAATTGCCTGGGTAGCACAATTGGTTAATGCGCCAACATGTAAAGCTGGAGATTGGCAAATCCTGATTCAGATACTTTTTCTCTTTAGTTGTATTAACTATTGCATGTGAACAGCTTGTTCTGAGTAAATTAATTTCAATGTTATGTAAAATAAATGGCTGGATTAGTAGGAGTAAAGTGTATTTTTTTTTGGTGTACTATGTGTATCATCTTACATGTATAGTAATAATAAATGATATTGATTTGATTGCAGGTCCAATAAACTTAAATGTGATGGTTCAGCGAGGCAGTGGACAGTTTGAGATATTACGTAAAGAGAAGATAAT
Organism: Diploptera punctata; assembly: GCA_030220185.1. Taxonomy (NCBI): domain Eukaryota; kingdom Metazoa; phylum Arthropoda; class Insecta; order Blattodea; family Blaberidae; genus Diploptera; species Diploptera punctata. The sequence continues at coordinate 222,572 of JASPKZ010007432.1, read as the reverse complement.
TGTGACAGGAAAAATAACAGAATCTGAAGATATTAAAAAGGAATTTGTAAAGGAGTTAATAATACCAGAGGGATTAAATAATTTTGTTGTGAATGAAGATGAAATTTATAAAGAATTGGAACATAGAGGCTATCAGTATAAAGGAATTTTCAGAGCTATTAAAGAGGCAAACCTCTGCAGTAATGGTAATTATTCTTGAATTTACTTACTGTAGGATCAAGTTTTCTTGAGGTCAGAATTATAGGCTGCAGAAAGTGAAGAGATGTAGAAACCTCTGTATTTTAAGTTATTGCAGTTTTTTCCATCATTGGAAAATTAAATTTAAGCCTTCAACTTATATATTAAGTCTCCTAGATGGATTTATATAATAAAAATTACTTTAACATATTTAAGTGTAGAGATTTTATGTAATTTTATGCAAGGAAAAAAAAACAATTTAATGTTCTTACAAAAATATATAACAAGAGATAAACAAATCAAAGGAGAGTCTTAAATATTATGTATATGGGGTTTTCATCAATACATTTACTTTTAGATAAATTATATTTGAAGAGAAAAATTTTTGCCTAGACCGAGACTCGAACCCGGGACCCTTGGCTTTCTGGGCCAAGGGTCCCGGGTTCGAGTCTCGGCCTAGGCAAACATTTTTCTCTTCAAATATAATTTATCTTTCAGTGAGAAATGTTAAATCAATAATAAAAACAACATTTACTTTTATTTGAGAGAATGATCTTACCAGTGACAACAGTAAATTAAGGAATGATTAATTGGAATTGTTTTATTTTCAATATTGTATTAGGTAGTTCAAGGAAACTCAGCTATATTTCACGTGATATAATGAACCATACATATGCAGGGTATAAATGAATTATACAGCACAAATTTAACTGCTTACAGAGGGATATTATATAAGTAATTTGAAATAAGGAACCAATGGTGTAAGAGGGAAAATGGGCTAGTTATAGGGAATCAAAGTAATTGACAATTAATACAGATAAATTAATAGGAGAGCAAAGTATGAGAGAAAATTATACTTGAATAACTTCAAATCTTGGTAATAATTCCGAGATCCTGATTGCTAATAATTCATCAACAATGTTTATTCAAATTCCTTAAAATTTTGAACTTAGCAGATGATTGTATGTCACTGCACTGGTTAAAGTAGCATCAGAACAATGAGAGCCTTAGCTCTGAGTTAAACTTGCAGAATCTGTGTAGTTAATGTGTGGCTTAATGGTTAAAGCGATGAATTTGAGTTCAAACACTGATAGTTCAAATCACGGCAGGCTACTTTTTTTCTTCCCTTCTTCTTCTTTTTTTTTCCTTTTCCTGCGTATGTACTGTGGTATATTGACACTGAAATTTGTTCAGTATAGGCATGTGCAAAATACCTATTCCCATATTGGTTATTACATTAACATATGATTAGAAGTCACTTCTGTATCGGTCGCATTACATGAAAGCATTATGGAGTTATGCTGAACTTTCAACACTTTTAAAATTCATATTAAAGCACCGTTAAGGTTATGTAATAAGATATTAAATATAAAATTGATATCTGGTAAATCAGTCGTCCTCAACTAAATTATTAAACTTCATTAAGTAGTTCCAATATGGAGGTCTTTCATAAACAATGTTTCATCTTCTGGTTACTGACCTACCAGGTACCAATTTTATATTTAATATCTTATACTGAACTTACCAAAATACATCTGATTTATGGTGAAGCACAAGGTAGTGGTGCAAGAGCTGCTTCCATGTATGCGGAGCGGTATCCAAATAGACGCCATCCTCACTGAACAACTTTAGAGTCTGTTGATAGGCATTTGCCGGAGCAAGGGTAAACAGTGTAGATGCCAATGAAAGACGTATGTGCCACACTGCAGAGTTCGAAGAAAATATTCTTTATAGGGTGGAAGATAATCCTTCTAATAGTACTCTTGCTGTTCCACATGTAATGGGCATGAATCATCAAAGTGTATGGGAAGTCCTGCTCGAAGACTAGCTCTATCCCTTTCATCTGCAAAAGGTACAAGCCTTACAGCCAGTGGACTTCGCTCAATGGGTACAATTTTATAATTGTGCTTTGTTGCAGCCACCGCACTTCTTTTCCTCGGTGTTATTCATTGAAGAGGCAATATTTAATATGGATGGGGTGGTTCTAAACTGAAAGAACAGTAATGTGTGGGATTATGAAAATCCGCATGCCATCTTTGAGAAGGGACACCAGCAGAGGTTTTCGGTGAACGTATGGGTGTACGTAATTTCTGACCAAATCATTGGCCCCTACCTTCTTCCCCAGAGATTAAATTGTCTCATTTATAAGACATTTTTAGAGCACATCCTACCTAGATTGCTAGAAGAAGTTCCTCTTCACATCAGGCTACTCCCCATTTCTGCCGGAATGTGCAAAATCATTTGGATGAAGTATATCCTGGCCATTGGATATAGGAAGAGGTAGTTCATCTGTAGTGTGGCCACCTCGCTCTCCAGATCTCTGTCCACTTGATTATTGTTGTGGGGACACCTGAAAACATTGATGTATGCGACCCTTGTTGATACAGATGAACTGTTAGTTGCACGCATAATCGCAGCATGTGATGTAATCCGCAAGAACCTGGTATCTTGAATGGGGTATGCTGATGTCATCTGTGTTGTGAGAATGAACAATTTCTTCTAATGAGTCTGCAGGTAATTTTCTTTTTTCCTGGTATTGCTTTTTATTTTCCAATAACATTATGTATATCATGTGTACATACACTGTACTTCTTCATGTCATTACTCTTGTGATCACAGCACTATCATTATCTAAGTACATAAGTACTGTACAGTACAATTACACATTTTATTTGTGAAACCTATTATGTGTATTATTATTACAACCTTTCAAACAATTATTGTCTGTACAATAGTTTTGTAACTCATGTACTGCGCCGACATTCCAATACCATATTCTGTAAAATAATGAATAAACAATTAAACCAGAAGTAAATCTATGTACATAACTAATTTAAATAAGTGTACACATACTGTAGTTTCGAACGTGATGCATCAATCTTACATTTGCATCGGTAGTAACACTTCTATAACCACTGAGCTAAAGGCACATACTTGTTGCAAGTTACAGTCTCTGTATCATATTATTTCCATTTTAATTTGAAGTAATCAGGGCATGCCACCATTTTACAAATTGAATCATAACTTGGACATTTTTTATTAGTAGACCATTAGTTCATTATATCAATATGCTTATATAATACCCCCATATATGTAGTTAAATTTGTGCGGTTACACCCTGTATATTTGCTGCAGAAAATTATTTTTGTGTGTATATATAGATTAAAATAAATAAAAATGGAAGTTATGAAGAAAAAATAAGAAATTGAAATAATAAAGGAAAATTTGCAATTGTTTGCCTCAATGGAATATTGTGGGATAAAAATGTAAGTAATAAAAATAAAATTAGTATATATCATACAATTGTTCCCTCCATGGTATCTTTACCTTGTCGTGGTGGAGTCGCTTGCGTGCTTAAATGATCACAGAACTATGGTAGCAGTAACATTGCTGCCCATAGGATTACTCATGCCGGACTGGTCAAAGGTGATAAGCCAGACGAAAAAAGTACCTTGGTCAAAAGAGTGACGAACTTTCACCGTAAAAATACAACCGTCAAGAAATGCGGACATGGGTTCATCCACAATGGGTTGAAGCAAGGAGATGCATTATCTCCTCTTCTATTTAATTTTGTACTAGAGCATGCCATCAAATCTTTAGAGGATGAAGAAGGCCTACAACTCAATGGTATTAATAAGCTGTTGGTTTATGCTGATGATATAGATACTAAAGGCCAACATGCACACATTACTGAGTAACACTAAGAAATTGGGACTGGAAGTAAATATCAGTAAAACTAAATATATGGACACACATAAAAACATTATATAATGGATATGGACAACTAATGACAAATGAGGGGAATTTTGAGGAAGTGGCTGAATTCAAATACCTAGGAACAATAATCACAAATAGGAACGAGATGCACAAGCAAAGTAAACATAGGCTCACTTCTGGAAATGCGTGCTATTATGCATTACATAGACTCTTGACTTCCCAACTCCTTTTAAAAAATGTTAAACTGAAAATATATAAAACTATTATTCTACCAGTTATATTTTATGGATGTGAAACATGGACTCTTACTTTAAGGGATGAAAGAAGATTACGAGTATTTGAGAATAAAGTTCTTAGGACAATTTTTGGACCAAAGAGAGATGAACAGACAGGTGAATGGAGAAGACTGCATAACAGTGAATTACATGGTCTTTAAAGTAAGCCAAATATAATGAGAACAGTTAAGTCTCATAGATTGTGATGGGCAGGACATGTAGCATGAATGGGGAATGAAAGGCATGCATGGAAGCTTCTTGTAGGAAAACCAGAGAGAAAACGCCCAGTTGATAGACCATGAATGAGGTGGGAGAATAACATTAACTATGATTTGAGGGAAGTAGATTATACAGGGGATGATTGGAAAACATTGGCTGAGGATAGGGATATATGGAGGGCTTATGTCTATGCGGCCATGAACCTACGGGTTCAATAGTGCCAGTGAGTTAGTTAGTTAGTTTAGTTAGTTCATACAGTTGTTAAAAGCATCATTACTTATCGAGCAGAACTTTGGCCATTAACAACAAAAAACAATAAGTATCTTTTGGCAACGGAAATTCATTTTATACGAAGGGCAGCAAAAATTTCAAGAAGAGAAAAAATTTGGAACTCAGTTATAAGGGAGAAAATGAAGATTGAAGACACTATTTTAGATTATATTAAAACTCAGCAATTAAGATGGTACTGACATGTCCAGCGAATGGAAGAGGATCAGCTACCAGAATGTGTTTTGGAATGGAAACCTGAGGGAGGACGAGGCAGAGGAAAACCTAAAATCTCATGGAGTCAGGGAATATATTTATACATGAAAGAGAAACATCTACAACCAGGAGACTGGATGGACTGACAAAATTAGCTATTAGGAAAAAACATTAATCAACCGATGATATATATATATAAGAACATTTTTGGATCAAAATTCTCCCACTTCAATTTTAGCCTACCAACTGGATGTTTTCCCTCAGGTTTACCTACAAGAAGTTTCTATGTATTCTTACTGCCACACCATCGACTGACTCTTTTCATGTAAATGTCACCATGAGACAGAAACCCCTTAAATTACTGTTATAGGTTATGGGGTTCTGTTTCGCATGAAGAGAGAAATTAAATCACACATTAGTGGCAATCTCAAAGTTGTCAATACTTGTGAAGCTTTGAGTTATTATGCATCCTCGGTGGAAGACTTCCTTAAATTGAAGCAGCATTACACTTCACTAAAAAAAAAGGAGTATTATACATATCAACTTAAGAAAGAACTGCCACTAAGGGTGGTCTTTAAAAGACTCCCTTCGGGCACTCTGATTGAAGAGATTAGAGAGGAAATACTTTCTCTAGAATTTCCTCTTAAATCTGTCAAACAAATTTGTAAGACAGAAAAAATTTGGCCAAACCCCTTCTAATTTTTCTATTATAGCTGGAGAACACTATTCCAGCTTGGGAAATTTACAACCCAAAAAAAAACTCTTGAATACTGTTGTAGCAATTGGTGGCCTACAGCCAAGATCTGGGCTTAAACAGTGTTTTAGGCCAGTCCTTTAACTGCACCTTTTCTGGGTGTAACCAGGCACCACATTGTGTTATCTGTACTGAGGCCCATGGTCACAAAGATTATCCTATAAATGCCTCAGGCTTAGAGATACCAAAATTTGCTAAAGTGTGCTAATTTCGGGGGGTCTGGACACGACATCCTTTCGTGGCTGTCCTGCTTTCAAGGAGGCACTTGAAAATTTTAGCAAGGCAATCAAACCTGTCCCAACATCTCCTGAACCCAAATCTCGAACCTTTACTTTGGAAAGTAAATACCTCTGTCTCCTTCACTGAGGCCCTAAAATCTGATACCTCTTCAAATATTACAAATGTGAACAACGCTGTTCAAATACGTACATGAAACCTAGGTGATCATGCAGAGAGAATGCTCCAAAATATTCAGCCCTTGTTGGCTGAATTATCTAATCACATGGAGTGTTTTCTCTTCATGAACCGACTCATTATAATCTATGCTTTGGATAGGTTAATAACAGTAAGATGACCTACACACTTAAATTGGTGAGATTCACTCACCTAGAATAGCAAGGCTCATTCTGCACTGTTTGGCTTTCGGACTCTCAGCAGTGTAGTTTCTGACATCCTTTTCTAGTGTGACAATGTCCACTTTTTATTACCTAATATTGACCATCAGGCAACCATTGCCGCCAAGGATTAAAGATCCACAACCCCATCTTGATAGCCATGAAGGAATAGCTGCCAAGAAAGCCCCATGGGCTTCAGAATGCAGCATACTGGATCTATGTCATGCATTTTGGCCATATATCTTGCCCATTACAGACTGAAATTTAATTATATGTACTACATGAGGTTCCCCATAAAGATGTTGAAACTCTTTATGATGTGGTTTCCTCCATTTACCTGTCTATTTCTCTTTGGTCAATGAATTTCCTAAGCACTTTATTCTCAAACACAAATAAACTTATATTATTTTTTGTCTGGACATCTTACCTCAATATTAATGTTGATTTGTTCTTGAACATGTTTCAAAACAATTCTGTTTTATCGTCAGCTTTTCCAGACTGACGATAAAACAGAATTATTTTGAAACATGATCAAGAACAAATCAACATTAATATTGAGGTAAGATGTCCAGACAAAAAATAATATAATTAAAATAACCTCAAAATATAACTTCCTTAAATTAAATATAAATAAACTTTCTTTTTCTCTTAAAGTAAGAGACCATGATTTGCATCCATATAGTATATTGAATGCACATCCAGTACACCTTCCTCTGAGGAGTGATTTTGGAAATAAACAGGATGAAAATCCTACAAATTATGATTAAGAAGAAGAAGATAGTATATCTGGAAGAATAGTTTTAGTTTAACATTTTTTAGAGAAATTGGGTTGACAAGAGTCTCTGAAATGCATAATGCATGTTTCCAGAGTTAAAAACCTATGTTTTTAGTTTCTTTCTGCACCTCATTCCTGTTTTTAATTATTGTTTGTAGATTGAAGGATTAATAAAAAGTTAATCAAAATTAATTATACATTTTGTTACATTATAATAGTGTTGTATTAAGAATTAGAGATGAAGATGAAATGCTTTGAAGATGTGCATTTTTTTTCAGGTTCTGTTGCTACAATAGAATGGGGAAACAACTGGGTAGCACTTGGCGAATCACTTATACAGTTGCTAATGCTACAAGCTGCTGAGAATGACCAAAGTGCACATGTTCCCTCAGCTATTCAGAAGATAGTAATTAATCCATTTGAGCTTTCTGCAGAAACCAAAGGTGTCCTTTACCAAATAATTTGTATCATCACAAAGTTAGGAAGCAATAATGAAATATATTCACCTTTCAACTAAAGCATAGAGTAGATGTAAATGAAGCCTATGTGATCTTGGAGATTTTGATTGCCTCTAGAACTCATTACAAGTTGTAACAATCAAGAATTGAATTAGTACTATATATATTTTTTTTAAAAAGAAAAATTAATGCTTGAACGGGAATCGAGCCCTGGACCTCCAATTCTCTATGTCAGCATGCAGTCCATTACACCATTCAAGACCCAATACAAACACTAATATTTTTTTCCACATATACAAATCTCTTATGTCTGAAGGTAGATAGCTTGAGCTATTAACTATGCTTTCAGACAACTTCTATTCAAAGTATTTTTAACAGGATTTAACATTATTTTGATGTTAACATCAAAATATTAAGCTTTACTGGTTAAAAGTAATATGAAATTTTGTTAAAAAAGCTTTGAATAGAGTCATCTGATGGCATTATTAACTATCTGGCTATCTGTCTTCAGACGTAAGAGATATGTATGGAAAGAAAATTTAGTTAAGTTATGTAGATAGGAAATAACACTATGAGGTTTTTTAATATTGTTTATTTTTTATTTCACTCACCTCATACTTCATAACTCCTCGCAAACCCAGGGTTTCGTCACATCATTTGTGACATTCTCAATGCTGTGTCAGCCATCAGATGGAGTGGAGATCAGTCTGCAGTATAGAAGGCCGTTGGACGTCAGTTGTGAACATGACACAGCATTGAGAATGTCACAAATGATGTGACGAAACCCTGGGTTTGTGAGGAGTTATGAAGTATGAGGTGAGTGAAATAAAAAATAAACAATAGAAAATTTAGTGTTTGTATCAGGTCTTGAATGGTGTAGTGAACTGCACATTGACATACAGAGTCAGAGGTCCAGGTTCAATTTCCGGTTCAAAGTGTTAATTTTTCTTCTCAAAAAATAAATTTGTACAGGACTGGAACATGTTAAATTAAATATAACATAAAAATAGTAATATACACCTCACCTCATATTTTTTTCTCTCATATGGAATATACTTCAGAGGACATCTGCATCATTTTCACCCAAAAACTGTCTCAGTTGAAAATGGTCAAGATATGTTTCAGGTGAAAGAGAGCAAAATGAGGTAAGATGTAAAAACCCACTACAGGCCTTGGGTGGTCATTGGAGTAGTGGGGGGTTAAGGCTCCCATTTTTCTAGACAATTGGCATGAGATGCCACCTGGGTTGTCAGTCCTGCCTAAAGACCGCTTTTATCCCCAGAATATATTATCTCAACTTAAAAAGGAATGAAGAAAATAAGATAGAATTTGGAATTTACAGAAAAAAGACACATATAGATAACTACATAAAAGCTTTAGGTTTCAATCACATAGCTCACAAAGAAGCAGTTTTCAATAGTTTGACACATAGATTAGTGAACATACCAATGAACAAAGAAAATTATGAAAAAGAAAAAGAACACATAATCAACGTAGCCACGAAAAATGGTTTTGCTATAAAAATGATACTCAAAAAAATAAACAAGTTCAAAAGACAAAAATTTATTAATCAAAGCACTCTTCTAAAAGTAAAAGAAGATAATGTAAAATTTAGAAAATTCACATATCATCCATTAAAACACCACAAGTTTCAAAAAATTTTTAAAGATTTCAACATAAGGTTAGCACCCAAAAATGACTACAGCATCAGCAGACTGATTAGACCTAATAAGAATGAGAAAATTAAAGAAGAAAACAAATCAGGGATTTATCAAATTAAATGTGAAGAATGTGAGAAATTCTACATAGGAAAAACTAAAAGAATTTTGAAAACTAGAGTTAAAGAACATCTCAGGAATGTCAAGAAAGGGGAAGTAGAAAAATCTGCAGTGGCTGCCCATGCATGGTCTGAAAAACATCTTATCGAGAAAGAAGCAAAATTATTAAAACAAATAGAAAAACCAAAAGAACTTACTGTTTGGGAAAAGATCTACATTCAAAAGAGCGAAAAGAAGAAATTAATGAACTTCGAAATTCCCGGTGAGAATGACCTGGTTTCGAGGTTTTTCAGTCAGCCAATGGAAGGAGAGAAGGACAACTCTTCAAGACGACAGAACAACGGTCGTGATGTTACTGAGGATGGAACAGAAACTATGTTCCGAAACTAGTCTATAATCAAATAAGAAGAACAATATGAGGTGAGTGATAAACATATTCTACCTTAATATTATCAGGTATTTATTTCCGTTAGAGTCTGGGTAGACTCTAGGGTCATGATGCCGGCAGAAAGTGAGGTCAGTTTAAAAATCCTGACCCCACCGGGACTCAAACCCTTGAGATTCTGGCTTGTAACGTTGCCTTAAACAATTACACTATGGTGTACTGTTGAGATAAGATGTATATTTATTTATTTATCCAATGACAGAGATTGATGGTATTTTGTCTTCTTTCTGGTTTCCCATACAGACTTGTTAGATGTTTAGCACATTGTACGTTATGTTTTAGCACTAGGCAATGAAGGAGATTTTATTTTAAGAGAAAAGTATATCAGGATTTGAACCCAGAGATATTGTGTTCAAATCCCAATTCAGGCATATATTTTTTCTCTTTAAATAAAATTCGTCTTTCAGTAAGAAGTGATAAATTTAATATCCATCCATAGTAATTCTGCCTGAGGGCAGGTCTTTCACTGCAATCATAGCATTTTCATGCTATGTTTTGCAGCTTTACTAGGGAATTAAAAGTGTGGTAGCTTCCTGTTGCTTCCCACACCGGTGAAGGATAATGATGATAATGATAAGGATGATGATGATGGCTGGATGATTTTCAGGGACCGTTGGGCCCCTAAGCTTCCTGACATTTGTCTTACAGGTGAGGAAAAACTCTGAAATAAACCTCACCCAGGAGCCTGTCCCGACCAGGAATCGAACCTGGGCCCACTGCGTGTCAAGGCAGCACGCTACCTCGAGACCACAGCAGTGAACAAATTTAATATTTAAGATCGGAAATAAAGGAATTGTTTGACTGTCCATAATATCATCTGGATTGTTGCAGAGTAGACATTTATTTATATTAAATTAATGTTGGGAAGTAAACATTATGAAGTGTAGTCATTGAAATTCATCGGAGAAATTTTTTAACAATTCACCTCATAGATTTCATGTTTTTCATGATAATGCAGTTTCAAATGTAATCACGTTCATCCTCAGCCATAACTCCGACTGATGAAATTCTTCGGCCGTCAACTCTTCTATTGTCACCATCTTCAGCACTGTCATCTATGGTTGAATTTATGAACTTCAAAATCAAATTTAGTTCATTAGGAATATCAAGATTCATTGATCTATATTTATTTTTCTGAATGTATATCTTCTCCCAAACTGTCAATTCTAAAGGTTTATCCACTTGTTTTAAAAGTTTAGTTTCTCTTCCAATTTTATGATGTTCTAATAAACTATGTGCAGCAATTGCAGATTTTTCAATTTCACAATTTTTTAATATTTCTAAAATGTTCTTTTTTTACGAGTTTCCAAATTCCTTTTAGTTTTTTCTATATAAACTTTATTGCAATCTTTACAGCTTATTTGATACATTCCAGATTTTTTATTGTCTGGGACATTGACTTTTTAATTTTTTTATATTAAAATAAAATGTCCCAGACAGTACGAAATATGGAATTTATCAAATAAGTTGTTAAGATTGCAACAAAGTTTATATAGAAAAAATTAAAAGGAATTTGGAAACTCGTACCAAAGAACATTTTAGAAATATTAAAAACAGTGAAATTGAAAATGTGCAATTGCTGCATATAGTGTATTAGAACATCATATGCGACAGGATGTAGGGTCAGTCCTAGGTTGTTTGGATAATAAAGGATTTGGTGGGCACCGGATTTATAAAGGACTTCCTCGGTTCATTGAGGAATTTGGGTACTCATTTTGCTCAGGTTTAAACGTTGGTAGGAATGAGGTTCTTATTCAGGGATTCCACGAGGACTTTGTCGGGCAGAATTAATTGTGTCGAATACATTTTGTTTAACGTAATTTATTGTATATTGCAACACATGTGAAATGGTTATCACTGTACACTGGTATAAATGTATTCCTTTGCACTGATCTCATAATCAGCGATGGCATTTATCGTGGGTTTACCACATTAATAATTATCCAATGGCGTTCTAGCTCACCAATTTATATATCAATTTATGAAGTTTAAATACTCAGTTGATTCCCTATGATCGATTAATCTCTTATGTGGTTACTAACAGTTGAGAGAATTGCTGCGTCTTATTTAAGCTTACTCGTAGATACTCTAAATTATTCTTGTGATTAATAAAAATGTTTAAGTCCCGATACTTGAGATATTTTGGTGAAAATCCTAAGTCCTTAAATTCAAGTTACCGCTGGTGACCATGCTGCCAGTGTTTGATGAAGGCCCAAACGCAAGCACAAGTGTCTGAGGTTCGTCTCCCCCGTTCATTATGTAAATTAGGTTTTCCCACTATATCGACCTTGTGGACCTGAGATCACCGCTTAGGTGCATGTAACAAATAACATGATTGGTTAATGTATCCTTGTAGTATAATGTGGGAAGGTGTTACAATTTTGTTATTGGTGATTTTGTTGTCGGAGGTTGGGCCCTATCCGTGCTGGCTTCATATACAGTTGGATCATAAGTTTTGTTACTTAAGCCACTGGGTTTTTCCAGGTCATTCCACTTACACTGCTAGTAGGCCCTAAACGCTAGTTTTCTCCCTTTCCACACTTTTTACTAGCGTTGTTTGTCCCGAGTTGAAATCCCCACTCATAAATTCTGTTATTGTATTCTGGCTGTCTGTGTAACATAGTTAAGCTCTTGCCTCATAAATGATTGCCAGTTAAACCCAGAGAATAAAGGATTTTACTAAGATTCAAAGTCTTTGTAAGCGTCAGTCGCTCTGGTATCTTCACAAAGAAAGGGTTGCCTTACCTGAGTTCTCTCTACCTTGTTAATGACTAGTCATTAGTTCCCATTAATGCTAATTTCGTCGGATCATTTTATTTGCCATTTATCATTTCATAATCATATTCTACTCGCTTTTCTGATTAATTTAAGTATACTCATGACCTTAAGTCTGACAACTGCTTTTCCCAATGGCCTTTCTGATTGTTTATAGTTTTAATTGCCTGGTATTGGGATTTATTAATTTATTCAATTACTCTATGCAAAGGAGGCTGAGTGAATGACTGGGTACACATAAAACTTTTGAAACAAGTGGATAAATCTTTAGAATTGACAGTTTGGGAGAAGATATACATTCAGAAAAATAAATATAGATCAATGAATTTTGTTATTCCTAACTAACTCACTGGCACTATCGAGCCCGTAGGTTCATGGCCGCATGGACATAAGCTGTCCATGTATCCCTATTCTGAGCTAAAGTTTTCCAATCATTCCTGTATATTCTACCACCCTCAAATCATAGTTAATGTTATTCTCCCGTCTCATTCTTGGTCTACCAAATGGGCGTTTTCCCTCTGGTTTTCCAACAAGAAGCCTCCATGCACATTTTGATATTCCTAACAAACTAAATTTGATTTTGAAGTTCATAAATTCGACCATAGATGGCAGCGCTAAAGATGGTGACAATAGAAGAGTTGATGGCCGAAAAATTTGATCAGTCAGAGTTATGGCTGAGGATGAACGAGATTACATTTGAAATCACAGTTTAATGAAAAACATGAAATCTATGAGTTGAGTTGTCAAAAAATGTTCTCCGATGAATTTAAAAGACATTTATTTATTTCATATATACTGATCCTGTGTAAATGGTGGCCTAAGCAGTCATATCTTGTCATCAGTCTTAATTTGGTTACTACTTCTTTTTAGGTGTTACGTTTGATTTCTGAGGTAAGGTGTATATTATCAATTAAATCTCTTCAGAAATTACCTCTTAGGGTCATATCTATGAACACATTAGACCGTAAAAGTCGTTCTCTGTTGAGAAAGTTGCAGCCAAATACGTTTTTGCGTACTCAAAAATCTGTTCATGCGATAATAATTGTCGAAATTCCTAAGCTACCTGGCGAGGTGACTTTGCACAGAACAAATCATGAGCAACCCGATGGGAACCGATGGTAACCGATGTAGTTTGAAACCTTGCTGCGTACCTTGCTGCTTTATCCAAGATGTTGGACCTTGAAGACTTCTATCATGTTTTCGGTATATGCGGAGAAGAGGAATTTGATAGAGTCTACCAAAGAATTCAACAGGAAGAACAGGAGAATCGACGTAATATCACACGATGCAGACGTCGTCGTATATGGTATTATTTGCAGGATGCAAGCATAAATGCATTCCTCTAGCAGACGAAAATAACGGAAGTGGTTTTATTGGTGAGAATTCTGGATAATTTCTTGCCAATATTACGAAAACGACGACTTTCATGCATGCAGTTAGTGGGTCGCTAATTCGATCTTTGCACTTGCTCACGGAAAGTCAGCATACCGGTGATTGGAAGTAATTTGAGTAGAGACTAATGTATTTGCATGCAGCTCTTAGTGTTACTTCCTATCAATTTTGAGTCTACAGTTATAATGATTTTGAGAGCGAATGAAAAGCTCTGAATTAACATAGTTTCAATTACATCTACTCTATTCTTTGGTTGAAAGTATATATAGTTTTACTACAGATGACTTGTTAGAATTTAGATTATTACTATAAGATTTTGAGAGTGCAGGTAAAGAATGAGCTAAGTTGAAGGAATAAATCACTATGAGGTTTAATTTAAGACAAATTAAAATGTTTCATACCTCTCCTCATAAACAATCTTCTAAGTAGATTGCAATCCCATCCTCAGTACCATTTTGCCGACTGATGTTATGTCGATCGGAAGAACCACTTCTTCTTCCCTCTGTTGGTGGACTGATAAACCTCTGGATCAGATCAGAATCCACGGGAATTTTGAAGTTCATAAGTTTTTCTTTCTTGTTTTTCTGAATGTAGATTTTTTCCCAAACTGTGAGTTCCTTTTGTTTTTCTATATGTTTAACCCGTCAGCGTGGAGCGACGTGACGTGTACGCAAGTTGAATTCTTCACCCAATGCGGAACGACGTGACATGTACGCTAGTTACACGCACTGCTTTAAACTGTAATTATGACCTTTGTGTTTACATTAACTATTTACCGTGTATACAAATTTTATGTAGAGACTTCAAAGTTTCTATTAGTGCATATATTAACTGATTACGGCCCTGAGTAACAATTAAAAATAATTTTATATTTGCATTTATTCTTGCGGCCTCTGACATTTTTCTTAAATTTATAACTTGATAAAGGATTTCTTATAAAACTAAATTCGCCTTTTTTTGTAGATTAGCTTGTCTATCAAATTGAATCTATTTTCAAATCTCTTCATTTTTAATAATAATGTCGCAAAATTCAGTATAAATAAAGGCCCAACAAAGTTATTTCCGATTTACGCTACAGTACAGGACCACAACAGTAAATTTCAGATATATATATTTCAAATGACGATATCCTTACATTATGGAAAGGTAGTTAGTCTACAATTCAGTCAGTATCTAAAAGGAAAGTGGTCCACTACAGACCTTAGAAGGTTCTTGGGATATTAGGAGGTTAAGGCTCCCACTTTTCTAAAGTATCGGTACTTGATGTAAGCCGAGTACTTATTTCTGTCTGACGGCCCATAACAAGCATCTGGTACTCATTTCAGTTAGAGGCTGAGTCAACCCGGGTTCACAGTGCCGCCTGAAGGTTTGATTCAGTTTAAAAATCCTGATCCACCGGGACTCAAACCCTCGATCTTCCGGCTTGTAACATGTTAATCTTTTAAGTCCACACCTCCGGTGAAACTATTATAGTCATATTTCATCAAATGGTTTCAGTTTGGAAACCAGAAGAAAGGCATTGAAATTTAGGGTTGATGAAGTTCTTTTAGTACAACAGGTCTGATGTGTAGAAAGACCATTTTTTGAAGGCACACGACCTAAAATAATGTTTCAAAAGTGTTAGAAAGATACATTTGGAGAAGGCTGCCCCCCCTACAAGAAAGAAGGTCAGCGCATAGAAGCAATGTGTTTGTAATAAACATGAACAAAGTAAACACAAGGGGAAAAAATACACTTATTGTTGCCCGAGTGTCAAACAGCTGGTTTATATTTTGAAGATTTATCACACCAATTTTTGAAGTTCATTTTTTTTAAGACCCTTCTCTTTGTGTAAATATTTCGTTTTGTTGTTAGGTAAAGCCGGTTCTCTGAATTCTTCAAAGAATCCCTAGTGCAATACACTGTGTCACTTATGTGAGAAATTTACAAAAAGGACCTATTTCAACTGTGGCACAACAACCATAAATAAGTCTGCAAAAAATGCAGAGATGTTATGTGAGAACCGTAACAAATTTAATTAATTAAATATTATATTAAGGGTTCACCATAAAGGAATTGCAAAAACATTTAAATTACTGAAGATATATCAATTTAAATGCGTTATTGGAATACTGGCACTGAACGGCTGAGTTAAAATACCGGTGAACTTCCTCCCACATCAGAGTATTCCCGGCCATTTAAATCCATCCACTCTGAAGGGTTAATTTAACTAGCTTTTGATTCAATTAGATGTTTTTCTGACCAATCATGAGCAGCTATTGCTGACTTTTCCACTTAACCATTTTTGACATTTCTAAGATGTTCTTTTACCCTTGATTTCAAATTTCTTTTTGTTTTTCCTATATAAACTTTGTCACAATCCCAGCATTAGATCTGATAAATTCCTGATTTGTTTTCTTCTTCAATTTTTTCATTTTTATTGGTTTTAATTATTCTATTTATATTAAACTTTTTGAAATTTTTTTGAATTAAACACAACAATAGAAAAATACAGAACAAACTGAAAAGAACACTTGGCAAGGATGACTGAGAATAGAATACCAAAAGCAGCATACAGCTATTCACCACGAAGAAGAAGTTTGGGAAGTCCAAAGAAATGATGGAAAGAGCAGCAATTTGGAGCCGGAACAGGCTAATAAAATAAGCCTAAACTGTGAAGAAGAAGAAGAAGAAAATGTTTTGACTGATCTGATCCGGAGTTTTATCGGTCCACTAGCAGAGGGAAGAAGAAGTGGTTCTTCCAATTAACATAACATCAGTCTGCAAAATGGTACTGAGGATGGGTTTTGTCATGAATCCGAAATCGCTATCTACTTAGAAGATTGTTTATGAGGAGAGGTATGAAACATTTTAATTTATCTTAATGAGCTAAGTCCATTTTAATAACTTTACAGGACAATAATTTTTGTATACTAATGATTTATCTGTTTATCTTTCTCATGGGCCAGTATGGGTCAAAATTTGGGACGGACAAATTTTGGAGACATTAAATTTATCAAACTGCTTATTTTTTTCTTGCTACATTGTTTGGCTGAAAATTAGTATTAGTACTAATAATACAAACCTGTATCTATTTGTATATTCATATGTGACAAGATATTGTCTGAAACTGCCAGTATCAAAGAATTTTGAAATTATATGAGGTGAGTCATTAAAAATATGTTCTCCACTCACTATTAGGGATGCACTATATTAACACATTGGTGACGGGCCACGGAAATCTCCGTGTTTAAATGGCCAGCGCTAGACGACGGGCCACGGAGATTTCCGTGTTTACGTTTTCTATGGTTTTCCAGCCTCTTCGCTTTTGAAGGAGCGTGCAATTTTGTTTTTTCTCATTGTGAAATAAACTATAGTTGTTTTTGTAACCTCTCTTCTCTTTTATGAAATTGCCAACTTTACAGAAAGAGTTGTTTACAATTTTAAGACAGATGGCTGGTGAAATATGGAATTTTAGTGCCGATAGTTAGGCGATTACGGGATACGTATGTAACATGTAAATATATTATATTATTTTTGGTTTGTACATCTTACCTCAATATTAATGTTGATTTGTTCTTGGACATGTTTCAAAACAATTCTGTTTTATCGTCAGCTTTCCCAGACTGGTTTTATTTATGTTGCATTATGTTGCACCACCTGGATGTCGATGTCAGCTCCATCCTGTGGTTGGCCAAAGAACCTCCAAACAAGGTCACCCTCCATCGGAATATCAAAATTCATAACTCTGTTTCTGTTCTTCTGAATATAAATTTTTTCCCAAATAGTCAGCTCTTTTGTATTTTCTAACTGTTTTAATAATTTAGTGTCTGAATTTATATTATGTTTTTCAGACCAAACATGAGCAGCAACTGCAGATTTTTCAATTTCTCCATTTTTAATATTTCTTATGTGTTCTTTGGTTCTAATTTTTAGGTTTCTTTTTGTTTTCCCTATATATATCTTTTCACAACCCATGCATTCAATTTGATATATTCCTGACTTTTTAATATCAAATTGAATGCATGGGTTGTGAAAAGATATATATAGGGAAAACAAAAAGAAACCTAAAAATTAGAACCAAAGAACACATAAGAAATATTAAAAATGGAGAAATTGAAAAATCTGCAGTTGCTGCTCATGTTTGGTCTGAAAAACATAATATAAATTCAGACACTAAATTATTAAAACAGTTAGAAAATACAAAAGAGCTGACTATTTGGGAAAAAATTTATATTCAGAAGAACAGAAACAGAGTTATGAATTTTGATATTCCGATGGAGGGTGACCTTGTTTGGAGGTTCTTTGGCCAACCACAGGATGGAGCTGACATCGACATCCAGGTGGTGCAACATAAATAAAACCAGTCTGGGAAAGCTGATGATAAAACAGAATTGTTTTGAAACATGTCCAAGAACAAATCAACATTAATATTGAGGTAAGATGTCCAGACCAAAAATAATATAATTAAAATAACCTCAAAATATAACTTCCTAAAATTAAATATTATGTAAATATATGTTGCAGAGGGGAAAAATTAGAAGAAACACTATTTTGCGTTCTGGAGCCGAATTTATATCTGTGGCATCATGTGTACCAGGATAATTATTATAAGTGTGGCTACAGCTAAACATTTGCTCGAAAGAAAGACGCGAGTTTCTGAAGCAATAAAGATTAACAGAGGGCTTCCAAAATCATTTGTGGAAGCAGGAAATAAACTCAAACCAGGAGAATGTGTGTTTTGAAGTAAGGGGGGTCTTTTGCTACAAACATCGAAAGATAAAAGAGACTTAAGAATGGTTAGCACATTGCATCAGGGCACCACTAGAGTGGGAGGGGTAAAGTTGTAAAAATGCCCTATTGAATACTTCAAAATAACAGTATGTGAAGGGTGGAGACAAGGTGCTGACCAGTACCTTCATATTACTCCATCCGTAGAAAAACAGTGAAATGAAGCAAGAAAGTTGTATTGTCCGCTTGTGAATTGTGCACTCTTTAATGCTTTTTGGGTCTATAAATTTCAAAAATCTAACAACAATATGTCAAACAGAAGTTTTGTGCTTGAAACAGCCTCTTGTTTGGCAGTCCCGTGAAATTAGGACCAGATGACCGGGGAAAGGAGGGAATAATAGAGAGAGGTGCAAAGGACACCATGTCAATAAACCCACCAAGAAGGCTGAGAGCATCTAGAAACATAAATTAACCCAACTGTGTCTGAAAAAAAAACCTTCCAAACCTTGCCACGTTTTTATTGAACACAAGAAAATAAACTCGCTACATATGCTCTTTTTTTGCCCTGGTGGTCCATTTACATAAAGGGAAATGTTTATAACGCTATCAAACCCTCAATTTCTACTAGAAGGTCTGATGAGAACACTAATAAAGATTTACTTATGCAATATTGTTATTGACTGTAAATATATTGATGTAAAAATCACACTGTGCTAGCGCGGTTTAAAATTTAAAAGTCCACGCTACTGACAGAAATGTCCGGTCCAGCAGCGGTGGATGGAACGCACAGCAGTCGGTCACCAATGTGTTAAGAAATGAATTGGAAATATGCACTTCACCTCATATTTTGCTTTATGCCTGGAAATGTTTCACTAATGTGAGGTTCCTGATAGAAAATAACAATATGAAGTCATTTATTTAGGTAAACTTGTATCACTGACCTTATATTCTTCTTCTTCTTCTTCTTCTTCTTCTTAGACTAGTTTCAAATCCTTAATCAGAGGAACGGTTGTCAAAATACTAATGATAGAACCGATTAAGGATTTGAAAGTAGTCTAAGAAGATGAATATGAGGTAAGTGATAAAAGTTTACCTATATAAATAATACCTCATAGTGTGAATTCCTAAAAAAAAAGTAATGAAGTAATTTATTAAGATACTGAATCAGAAATATATAACTCACTTCATGTTTTGTGTCCCGCGCCGTAGCCGAGTGGTTAAGGCAGGAAGCCTTGGTGCAGACCTATGGGACTTGTGCTGGTTCGAGTCTCCATGGAGGAAGAAATTTTCTCATGGTATTTCGGCCAGTATGGGACTAGTGCCCACCCAGCATCATGAGGCATTTGGGTAGCTATAATAAGTAGCGGCTCCAGGTTGAGAAAACCAGCTATAACGGCTGGGGACTCGACATGCTGACCTCATGTCACCCCTACACTGGCTGGATGATCATCTACCTCTGTGACTGACACATGTGGATGTGAGGTCAGCAGCTGGCTGGTAGGCCAAGGGTCTTCTAGGCCTGTCGTGCCAGGAGTTTTTTTTTTTCATATTTTGTTTTCTTCTTTGTATATATTTTGATGAATATGTGATGTGATATATTTCTGATTCAGTAGTGTACCTTAATAAATTACTCATATCAATATTAATAACTTGAAACATATACAGCTATTCAGTGGTGTGCGGTGGTCAGAGCAATTATCCAGCTGTATGACGAAAATATGACTTATAGTATATAAAAACTTACTGTCTTGTATTTTATTTTGTTAGATCCGGTAAATCTGGAATTGGCCTACTTTGTTGTTCTAAGGTCATTTTTCTCATTGAAAGGTCTGCACGAAAATTATCTACTATGTAAATTATATAAATTATAGTCACTTACATTCATTTTTACTAAATTGACAAATCACATTATCAGTAGCACTTTAAAACACATTAATAAAGCATTTGAACGAACTCAGTGCCGATATTAAATTCAACTGTTGCTTTCCACAAATTATATATATATATATATATATATATATACACATTCGTAATAATTCAGTTGTTATTCAGATATATAATATAAATAAAGCTTCTTAGATTAACAGGTTGCTATAGATGTATTCATTATTAATTTAACACTTCTCACTGAAGGATAAATTAAATTTGAAGAGACAAATTTTTGCCCAGACTGAGACTCGAACTCGGGACCTTTGGTTTTCCGTATCAAATGCTTTACCAACTGAGCTACCGGGGCGAGTTCCAATCTAGACACAAATCTTTCTCTTATATATGTTGTAATTCCCACACACGAAATGCTTGAAGCTTTGGCTTCTATCTATGTAAATGACAGCTTCTTAGTTAAGTATACATTTATTGGGAATTTAAACGCTACTTTTAAAAGGCAGTAGGGCTTCTATTGATGTTTTCATTTATTAATTTAACACTTCTTATTGAAGGATAAATTAAATTTGATTTAAATTAAGGTTGCTATAACGTACCGCATAATTTTATTATTTTTTTATTTTTTTGTATTTTGCAAAAATATAACTAACATAAATTAAATATTATAAATTTAAAAATGTTACTTCTAAAAGAAAATCTATTATTGAGGAATTGGTGCTTTCCAAATCAGCCAATCATGAATATTTCATGAATTGATAAGTCGAAGGGTCATTCGACCTTGTGTATACTTAGAGTTGTAACGTTTCTGGTTTCAGCTAGCTGGTGTTCAATAAAAAATCAATGGAATAAGACACGACCTTCGTCTAGTGGGTTATCGCTGGTCTAGTGTGGATTATCGCTGGACTTAGCAGGTAGATTCATTTAATGGGTTATCGCTAATTCATCTGTAGCGAAATAGCTGGTGTTGGTGGTGATAACATAGAGGAAACATTCTATGAATTCCTCTATGGAGATAATGTGAATATGTAGAATACGGTGGGAATTTTGTTGTGTAATTGATTTGAATGAAATTTGGCAAATATGTATTTTATTTTAATCCGAAATTATTACTATACTAATTACCCCAGCAGTGCTGGGGTCGATATACACCACTGCAGTTATTTGATGTCGATTCAGTCTTCAGAATAATTTAAACTTATAGCTTTCTCATGGAAGGTTGTATTATTTCTAAGGAAACTAAAACTCAATGTTTTTATTATTCATTTCATACATCTCAATGATGGATAAAACTAAAACTCATTTTGGAATTTCTTCTTCTTCTTCTTCACTTCCTGGTTTAGGCAAGAGTTGCCTGTTCCGTCTTCACTAATAGATCTAAGACCATCTCTTCTGAGGACGTCTCTTCTTCCTCTTGGAAAATAATGGAAGATTTTATTTGGTAATCTTTGGTTAAGTCCGTCCGAGTTTCCATTGTGAAGAATACAAGTAATATGTTTTCCTCTGATCGCGGTACCAACGCTATGCAGAGTAGACCATTGGTGGGGCTGCCACCTCAAAGCTTTAGGTCCAGCTTCTGGATGTACTAACCCTAGAGGGTTGCCACTTCCGCCAGATCCGCCGTGATGAAGGACTCCTTCTGCGCCGAATCTGCCGTTGAGGTGTTCACCATAACCCTGGCTAGGGGCCCTTACAGAGTACTATCAGTCGGAGCCAACCGAACCCTGGTTTTTTTACGAGGTTGTTACTCTTCCCCCTCCTCCTTTCTCATCCGGGCTTGGGACCGGCCATGGCGGAGTTTCTGTCTTATAATTAAATAATTAAAATTTAAACAACCTTAATCCTAGTAGTCCTCTTGACTCTGTTCAATAAGAGTTGACTATGTTCAGACATCAAAATTATGTCTTTTCCTTTCTCTTTATCGTCATCATTCCCACATCACACACAAAAACACTTAAACATCTTTGCTGTGTACACAATACAAGTACATCTGATCTCTGTAAAGTGGTCTGCCAAAATGGTGCATCAATTGAAAATAGACCATATTAATGCCACCTATGTGCTTAGTACAGAATCCAAAGTACAAAAATGCATTTGGTGGCATTGGAACAACACACACATTGTGTTACTTGTGTATAAAAACCAAAGCTAATTATTATAAAACTAATACTTAATTTGTAATATTTATAGTTTTAGAAGCTGTTTATCATCAATCTACAGAAGTGGTACACTGCGGAGGGATAGAGATGAAAAGAATGAAATCAGTTCCTTTGAAATTTCCTTATGGAAGTGAAGCTAAATATAAATTGGATACATTGGAGATTGTTAAACATAGGAATCCAGAGCTTGAGGTTAGAGAGTTTTTATTATCAGTAGTATAATTTTGTTAATGTAATATAAACTCTGTGGTGTGACATGCTTAGAAACCTCTTGGCCTATCAACCAACAGTTTGCCTTACATCCACATGTGTCACTCACAGAAGTGGATGATTTATTGAGGTACTAGAGGAGTGATATGTGATCAGTAGGGCTTGGAAGTTGAGGACCTATAAAATACCTTAAAACACCTAAAGATTTCCTACAAAAGACCTAAAAAACTGGAAAAGGGACATAAAAAGTGTTGCAGTTATTAACAGTGGTTAAAGACAACCTCACTGCCTTCACTCTCTGCTCGAGGTAATTGTTACAAAGTGGTAACTTCTTAGAAAATTTGAAATCGAAATACAATAGTTCAGGTGATCAGTAGGTTGGTGGTATAAAATAATGTGATATTTTATGAGGGTTCAATTGTTTCTTGTGGAACAAAAATTTTTGGAATGTGAAAAGTCTTTAGAAAGTAAAACTAGATAGTGTTTTTAAAGACTTTGGAATTTTGACTAGACTCTGCAGATTCTTGAATTATACAATGGTATAAATGTAGTCAAAACAAGATAAAGTTGCCAAAAAAAAGCCGGTGAGATCTAAAAAAAGGACAAATAAACCAAAAAAAATGTTGAAAAAGGACAAATAAAACCCACCATTTTCTGGCTTACAATGACTCAAAAGTATTTATATTATGTTGGGCCTTGTCTTCAGATATAAAATAAAGAAAGGACATTTCCTCAACTTCTGAGCCCTAGTGATCAGTATGTTGGATCCCCAGATATTACAACTGGTTTTCTCATGATGCTCAGTGGACACCAGTCCCATGCACCAGTCAAAATTCCACGAGAAAATTTTTTCTTCCATGGAAAAAACCAGTCTTATGAGGGAATGCAACCATTGCATGCTGAAACCTACCTTGAAATTTCTCCCAGAGAAGCATTGTGATGTACCAAACTGTGTCAACTGGCTGTATATATCTATTATTATGTATTTATATGTTTATGCCCAGTATACAGTTCACTGATTTTAATTTATAATGAATTTAGAAATTATGAAACAATTTGTGTTAATGTAAATGTAACCTTGCATTTGATAATTTAAAAAAAGCCATGAAATTGTACCAGTCACTTTTCAAGATCCACTTTTTGAATATAGGATACCTTGAATATGAGTCTGAAATCCAACTATCTGACTATCTTGTTTGGTGATTATATTATGTTGCAATGGTACTTTTAAAATAAGTACCAGTGTATTTATTTAATATTTGAAGAAAGTAACACTATGAGGTTCCTTTTAACACATTCAGTACCAGGCACTGAGCAGGGCATTTAAACCCACAGGCCAGCCATTTAAATACCCCAGCTACCCTTTTCGCGGCACTTCAGAAAATGGAGCATTATTCACAAACTATTAGTCCTAGAAAATTCAAATTTTGTACATACCTAAAGGAGATATCCTAGTAGGATTTGATGGTGAGATAACTTGGGTGATTGACATCACATAGTATCGACGTATCAATTTCAGGAAGTGGAAGTTCATCTTCACTTTCACTTTGTGAATCTTCTAATTCACGAATCAGTTCGTCACCTGAATCATAATTATACAAAATATTCACTAATTCTTCTTCAGTGAGACATATTTCTTTCGCCATGGTTTCACTCACGCACAAAGAACAGCACAATAACGAGAAACAAGTACGACTGCATTGGAGACTGGAGACAAGTTTGAGTGAACGAATTCCATGTGTTGTTTGTTTAAAAAATAAAAGGGGATTCATCAAGGTTAAACGTGTCAAACGGGAATAGAAAATGTACATTTACATGCCATCTATGATCTCCAAGACATACTAAGCCAACACAATATTTAGGTGCCGAATATAAACGCAGTTTGTTTGCGCCCGCTCTAAAACGAGTTAACTGACCGACCGCCACATACACGATAGTCTCCTTAACGCCTTAACTGGTTTACGGTACTGAATGTGAGAATTATGAGTTAGGGATTTTGACTCACCTCATATTTTTTATTTTCTTGCAGACTGTAGTTTCTTCACATTTATGTGACATTGTCTATGCTTCCTAACTGTTGAATTTGTGGTTGTCGATCATCAAGTGCAAATTCAACAGTTAGGAAGCATAGACAATGTCACATAAATGTGAAGAAACTATAGTCTGCAAGAAAATCAAAAATATGAGGTGAGTCAAAATTCCTAACTCATAATATCCAGTATATTTATCAAACAAATTGAGTGTACAATTTTATTACTCATCTCATATACTTCTTCTTCTTAAACTAGTTTCAGAACCTTCTTTGGTTTCATCGTCAGTATTTTCGCGACTGTTGTTTTGTCATCGTGAAGAGCCACCTCTTGCTCCCTCTGGTATTCTCAGGGAACAAGAGGTGGCTCTTCAGGACAACAAAACAATGGTCGTGAAAATACGATCATGGAACCAAAGAAGGTTTTGAAACTAGTTTAAAAAGAAGATGAATTTGAGACGAATAAAAAAAATTGTACCTAAATAAATAATACCTCATCATGTTAATTCCTTAAAAAAGTACATTGAGTGTGTTATTTACACCTCAGTTTATATCTTGCTCTCTCACCTAGGACATATTTCTCAGCCAAAAAATGACTGTTGAGATATCAATTAGAAGTTTTATGTATCCTCTCTGGTGTTGTGTAGATGAACCTTATGATCAATTTCTTCTCCCGGGTATTTAAAAATCCATTACCGGTATCTTGTATTTTTTCTAGTTGTAGAACTTTTCCCAAACTTTAAGTTCTGTAGAACTTCGTATCCTCTTTCTTGTAAACTTTTCTTCACTTGGTTAATCCATCTTTCTCATGGTTTACCTTGTGGTCATTTTCCTCGTATCTTGAGATTTAACAGTCTTTGTGGTAGTCTTTCCTTTTCCATTCTTTTAAATATCCAAACCATTTTAGTCTTTTTTTCTATGTCTGTTCCTAATTTTTCTAATTTCATATCTCCCTGATTTTGTCGTTCCTTATTCTATCTCTCCTTGTTTTATGTACCATTCCATGTAAGAATTTCATTTATGTAGCTTGGATTCTGCTCAATTCCTTCTTTGACATGTTTCTGTTTATATTATTTTTGGTCTGGACATCTTACCTCAATATTAATGTTGATTTGTTCTTGGACATGTTTCAAAACAATTCTCTGTTTTATCTTCAGCTTTCCCAGTTCATATTTTACATTTCTAAAGTGCTATTTCATTCTGGTATTTAGATTTACTTTGGGTATTCCTATGCAGATTTATTTCATTTCTCACTTTTATTTGGTAAATTCCTGATTTTAGGTGAGAATTAAGGAAATGTCCATCAAAATAGGTCCTAAATGAGAGAGGAAGATATGAGGTGAAGTGTAAATAATTGATTGAATTTCTTTGTTAAAGTATGTCATAGTGTTACTTCCTATCAATTTTGTGATTAAAAGTTTTTATTTAAATGAATCACTCACACTGAAGGACAAATTAATATTTGAAGAGAAACATTTTCACCAAAATTGGGATTTTACTAGCTATAATAGTACTGTTAAAATCCCATTAAAATCTTCTTGAATAAGAAGCAGCAACATGGCATTGTAGAACGAAGGTTCATAGCCTCAAGCGTGCAGAATTGTAAAAGAGAGGAAAATTTCTATTTAAAGTGTGATACTCAGGTAGCGTAATGGTCTAATGCACTGGTATATAAAGCCAGGTAACTTGGGTTCAAATCCCAGTTTGGACAAAACTTTTTTCTTCAAATATTAATTTGTCCTATAGTGTGAGTGATAAAAATTTAAATAAAAGCAACACAATATAAGCTTTACTAGTTATAATATTAGTGTTAAATTCCCATTAAATGTCTTCTTGTAGAACCAAGTTTTATGGCCTTGGACATGGAGTATTTTATAAGAGAGAGAAAAATTTCTGTTTAAAGTGTGATGCCCAGAGAGCATAGAGGTCTAATGTACTGGACCAGAGACTTGGGTTCAAATCCCAGTTTGGGCAAACATGTTTCTTATATTTGAAGAGAAAACTATATGCTCGGTTTGAACCCAGGACCTTTCGCTTTCTATGTGAATGCTCTACCAACTGAGCTACCTGAGTACTCCAATCTAACTGCAAATTTTTCTCTTATACACTGTTAATTCCCTAGTGCCAAATGCTATGAACTGTTGCTCAATCATGCAAATGGCAGGTATTAACAGTGTATAAGAGAAACATTTGCATTTAGATTGGAGTGCTTAGGTAGCTCAGTCGGTAGAGCATTTGCATAGAAAGCGAAAGGTCCTGGGTTCAAACCTCAGTATTTTTCTCTTCAAATATAATTTATCCTTCATTGAGATGTATGAAATGAATAATGAAAACATTTAAAAAATTCTCTTCAAATATTAACAGGCATATTTATTTATAATTAATTAACAAATAAATTGGAAAGTATTAGTATTTAAATATAACATAAAAATTGATTTTCTTTTGAATGTTTTGTTTTCTCAGACAGTAGAGCAGTTTATAGACATTTGTGTACAATTAGTTCTGGAGAATTGTTACCAGATAACAGATGCTCATGATATGGTGATTGTGGAGTTAGACAGTATTCACAATTCTCATCATTTGAAACATAATTTAAAGGATATTCTTCCCAAATACTTACAGGTAACATTATTTTACTGAAATTTTGAAGGTTGTAGCAAGTTGACAACTGTTTCATATTAAAATGTAAATTTGTACTGTGGCCACTTCTGTTCCATATTGCCAATTTGATAATTATTAGTTAAAATTATGACCTCAGTGTTTGGTAGATTGTTAGTTATTATTTATTTTCTATTTAAATTAATTGTGATTGCTAATAATCGATTATATGAAAGAAAAATGTGAAAATTGAATTTTGATGAAAATGACAAATAGAGAAAGAAGCCTTAGATATGTGGCTTTGGAGAAGAATAGAATGATTAGCTGTACAGAGAGGAAAACAAATTTTACTTCCTAAATACATTAAACATACAAGTGTTTAATGAACTAGAAGATTATATCATTATTTTATATCACACAGAAACAATGATAGAAAATTATTTTTTGTTGGTCTTATATTACATCACTACAGTTTTTTTTAAACAATTTCTGAAGATACAATTTTAAAAAATATGTGTCTAGAAATGTATCGGTGCTTTACTTTATATTAAATTAATGTTGGGAAGTAAACATTATGGGGTATAATCATTAGAATTCATCGGAGAACATTTTGTTTAAACAACTCACCTCATAGGATTCATGCTTCCATGATACCATGGTTTCTAACATAGTCATGTTCATCCTCAGCCATAACTCCGACTGACGAAATTCTTTGGCCGTCAACTGTTCTATTGTCGCCATCTTCAGTGCTGCCATCTATGGTTGAATTTATGAACTTCGAAATTACTTCAATTTCGAAGTTCATAAATTCAACCATAGATGGCAGCACTGAAGATGGCGACAATAGAACAGTTGACAGCCAAAGAATTTCGTCAGTCAGAGTTATGGCTGAGGATGAACATGACTGTGTTTGAAACCGCGGTATCATGGAAGCATGAATCCTATGAGGTGAGTTGTTTAAACAAAATGTTCTCCGATGAATTTTAAGCTTTATTTTATACTTATTGGCTTTATGGCCCTTTGAGTCTACCCATAGCCTCTCCTTTGTTAGGAGTTTCTAGACCAGCTAATTTAGTTACACCTATTTCCTTACAGATGACATGAGTTTCTTGTGGTCAACATACTGACCCAAAGAGACATCTAGTAGGCAACTAAGGTATTACTTTGACTATATAACTCATGCCCCAAATAGTAGTCAATGGCCAATCACGTTTCAATGAAATTTGTTTTACGACCAATGACAGTCATGTTTCACCTTGCTCTTTATCAATTTCTCTTTATCAGCTCCTGCTTTTGTGATAAAGAAAGCTCCTCCTTTTTAATATTCTGAACAGGTCAGAACATTATTTTTCTCCAACGAATACATTGAATATAGCAAATAATGAACAGATTCCATGATTTTACTGAGTTGTTTACTAAAAAAAATATATGAATAACCTATAATGTTGATTATAATATACAGTTTGATGCATCATTATTTCTCTACTAGGGTGCATTCTTACAATATTGCAATCCTATTTGGCAATAAATAATATGATCAAATTGCAGTGAATATACATAACCTCACATTTCTGATTTGTTTTCAAACATCACCGTTTGCATTAAATATATAAATATTTTAAAAACTGATAACTATATTTAAATAATGATTTTTTAGTAAACAGCTTAATTTTATTCGTTAAACAGTCCTAACAAATGCCACTTTTGATTTCCAAATACTCTAGGTACATTCACAAGTCACTTCTTGACTCGTAAATTTATTGATGATTTGTAAATCACTTGAACAGCACCACCCTACAGTGTACAGTGCCGTTACCATTATGGTATATTGGTTCATAAATATAAGTGCTATTACTATCCTTTGCCCGGGCCCATAAGAGGCAAAGATTGATTCATCTTTCCTATGCTGTTTGTTTAACATATATTAACTATTACCATGAAATCTTAAATACTCTATAGTAATTTATAAGTAAATGTGTAGCTCTGAATAGTATTTCAATCATGAAAGCTAGAAGGAAAAGGAGAGCTCATTTGACTTGAGAAAACTTTAGTATAGGAATTAACATGAAGCTGCAATATCATAACAAGTTAAACAATAATTAAACATTATTGTAATGTGATGTGAGAATGTTGAAGTGCTGGAGAAATGGTCACACACTTGCCAGGGATTATACTAGCAATGGGCTACCCATAATTTTCTAGCATCATGTTATAATAATGACTCTATAGTACATATATATATATATATATATATATATATATATAGATTTTAATTATGAATTCCTTGTCTCAGTCTAGGCGAAAATTTTTCTCTTCAAATATAATTTATCTTTCAGTGAGAAATGTTAAATCAATAATAAAAACATCATTAGAAGCCTTACTAGCTTTATAAAGTAATGTTAAATTCCCAATAAATGTCTTCTTAACTAAGAAGCCGCCATTTGCAAAGATAGAAGCAATGGTTTCAAAAGCATTTGGCGATAGGGAATTACAACGTATATAAGAGAAAAATTTGCATCTAGATCGTAACTCGCCTCGGTAGCTCAGTTGGTAGAGCACTTGGCCCGGAAAGCCAAGGGTCCCGGGTTCGAGTCTCGGTCTAGGCGAAAATTTTTCTCTTCAAATATAAACAATTTTTCTCTTCAAATATAATTTATCTTTCAGTGAGAAATGTTAAATCAATAATAAAAACATCATTAGAAGCCTTACTAGCTTTATAAAGTAATGTTAAATTCTCAATAAATGTCTTCTTAACTAAGAAGCCGCCATTTGCAAAGATAGAAGCAATGGTTTCAAAAGCATTTGGCGATAGGGAATTACAATGTATATAAGAGAAAAATTTGCATCTAGATCATAACTCGCCTCGGTAGCTCAGTTGGTAGAGCACTTGGCCCGGAAAGCCAAGGGTCCCGGGTTCGAGTCTCGGTCTAGGCAAAAATTTTTCTCTTCAAATATAATTTATCTTTCAGTGAGAAATGTTAAATCAATAATAAAAACATAATTAAACATTCTTTTACTAAAATATAAGTTTAATATTTAAATTATTAGTTGGATCTTTGAAATACAAATTAATTGAACATAAATTACCTTTTTGACCATAGCATGAATTTAAAGAAAAATATGAATACATAAATAATATTAACAATATAAATGATTTATATCTCGGTCATCAATAGATTCCAATCTTATGGAATTACAAAACAAAATAATAATGATAACAATAATTACTCATACATACATGCATACACTTCATAGTTCAGCCGAGGGTTAGGGTCCACACCCCGGATGCCCTACCCTGGCTTACAGGACCGACCCAAAACAAAACAACTCAGCTCCACTTGAGCTATGCGATCTGATCCAGACAATAATAAAGATGATGATGACACTGATTGTAACTTGCTTCACTTATTTAAGGATTTCTAGGAAGAGGGGAAGTTGCGCAACTATATACAGCGCAGAGGGAAAGGATGGGGAGGTAAGTAGGAGAAAAGACAAAGAAGATGGATATTGGCACTGTTCTAGAATCTCACTGTAGAGGAAAGATAAGATGACATAGATGTTAAGTACCGAAAATGTACTTTAGGTACACACTCGTGACGTTACTTATGATAATGAAGTTCTGTAAGTTTTGCTTAGAGGCCTCTTTATTCTTCTTTTACAAGCCTGAAAATATTTAGATTAAGGACCCAGGTTTAAAGCCCTTCCTGTAGGACTTGTTCCTTGGATTTTTTCATCCTAAAAAATCCATTGACTACAGCCAGATTTGAATCTGCAACCCACGAGACTAGAGGGAAGGAACATAACCACCAGACCATCGTGGCTGACTTTTACTTTATAATAATGGCAAATATTGTCTGATTTTCACACAGTACATTGGAGATGTGAAATGGAACAACTTTTTCCTTTGGTATTTTTTGACCTCATGATCTGTTTTAGTATAAATTAAATTAAAAGAGCCAGAATGAAATAAAAATGTTTATTAATATCAATGCAAGGAGAATTGACAACATTGCAATGTGCTTACTATGTATTTTGTTTAAAAATACTAAAGGAACAAGTTGTCAATTTTATGTCTCCTATGTGTTCATACCATGTGAAAATGAGACCTATACTTATGATCATTATAAAATAATATTCTAATTAATTTCTGCACAATTTTTTTTTTTCTGAGAAGACTCTCCATTTGTGACAAAAAGACTACAAGAAATTTATACTATATTTGCCACAAGGAATTCATAATTAATATATATATATATATATATATATATATATATATATGTACTATAGAGTCATCATTATAACACGATGCGAGAAAATTATGGATAGCCCATTGCTAGTGTAATCCCTGGCAAGTGTGTGACCATTTCTCCAGCACTTCAACATTCTCACATCACATTACAATAATGTTTCTGTATTTCCACTCTGTATGCATGTACATAATAACAAGGAAAATATATAAATAAAAATAATAGGATTACACATTTTTCTCATCTTGATTTTTGTATATTCTAGGAGAACTTGAAAACAATTCCTATTAGTGACAGTCACCAACTGAGTACAGAAGAGAGATCTAACTGTGGTCTGATAGTGGTGAGAAATAGCAGTGCTCTTAAAGAGGCCCAGAGTCTCATACAACAGGCATTCCTGCTGGCTATTTCAGCTGACACTGCTATGTGGGCTGTTGGTTCTAGCCTTGTTACAGTGGCTGAGTATTATTCAGGAGCTTTCAAATATTCTCTCCTCAGAAATGTGAGTTAGCATACCACCATTCAATAATAAATTATTAAGAGATTGAATTGGAAGTATATAGGGGAAACTTATGATACTTGACCCAAGGTTTATTTCTCATTGCAGAGGTATTTTGAATGCATAGTGTTTCTACCACTGTTTGCCCTTGATACACCCTCCAATTTCCTTAGAAAGAAATTAAATTGTTTACTGAGATTAGTGAAAGAAAGGATATTGTTATTAGTAAATTTTGAGTGATTGAATTTTCATCAGTCTACTACATTTATTTACTTTGAAGTAAGAAACTTTGTATAAGTACTTAAACAATACCCCATAGTGTTAATTCCTAAAAAAGTAAGAAACTTTGTATTATTTCTTGTTATTAGTGATATATCTGGCCTTGTTTTCACACAAAATCACTAAAAATTGCACGCCACCTTGCCCTGAGATTAAAAATTTTACAGTTAAATTAAATTAATTTTATATTGAAAATTTTCAACCCCACCTAGTATAGAACCAGGGTATTCTAGTCAGCATGCTTCCTTCCTGACCGGTGGATACATTGATAAGTTGTAAAATCAATTCTAAGTAGAATTGCAGCTGTTTTAAAGACTGGTAGTTGTACACCATATTAACCCATTCACTTCAGGTTTAAACTTTCAATGCATTTCCTCAGAAACCACATTTAAGTCACCATAAATTATATTGTCTATTTTCACATATTGAAAACGAATGAAAGATAACAGTACTTGAGAACACAATAAGGGTGAAGGCCAAAACACATTCCTCTACTATTCATAAATGTTAACAATAGATTACCCTGTCAAGGGATGTACAAAATATTGCAAAATATATAACAGCAGAGTTCAGCGAGTATTGAATTGAAGGCCATTTAACAGCCAATGAATGTACATCATCTTCTGAGGTGAATGAGTTAATGCAGATTTAGAAGGTGTTTCCATTTTTTGTCTACCTCTAAACTTTATTCATTAGATGAAAGGAGTTTAGATGTCTGTCACATCATCAGAGGTAGTCATATTGTCTTTTTTTGGGGGAATAAAAATTTGAGAAATTTTCTTTTGGTATAAAAATGATCCTTCTTTCACATCAGGGGGATAAAGAATGAAGAATAATTTCTTCTAAAAGGTACAATTTTTTTTATGTGTTGTATAACTGTATTATAATAACTTTAATTGATTCTCTATATTTAATATTTATCTTTTTAAGCAGGCTTATCAACCAAGTGTGCACACAACACAAGTGTTACATGTAAGTGGAGAGATATCTTCATGGTTGGATCAGGTGAAGAAGAGTGGGTTGAGTGAAAGATTGTATGTTGTATCCAAAGTGAATTCATATGGCCCATTAACAATGTTTGTGAGGCAGCTGAGGTCAGATCCTGAACTTATTCATGTCAGGTTTGTAGTTAAAGCTTTTACATAGACCACACGAATGCTTTGGAGTAAAAATAAGAATTGAATATCACTATGAGGTTAATTTAAGATTTAAAATAAAAGTTCTATGCCCTTCACCTCATATCCAGTATTCTAATTAAACTGGTTTCAAAATCTAGACAGTTTCATCATCAGTAATTTCACGATCGATATTCTGTTGTTCAGGAGAAGTACTTGTAACTCCGTGACTGAATATGAGGTGAGGTGTAAAAGAAAATCTTATGAATAAAAATGTTATAACTGAATAAGAAAAATAAATTCTTA
The DNA here is from genome assembly GCA_030220185.1 of Diploptera punctata. Classification (NCBI taxonomy): domain Eukaryota; kingdom Metazoa; phylum Arthropoda; class Insecta; order Blattodea; family Blaberidae; genus Diploptera; species Diploptera punctata. Next base: position 188,677 of record JASPKZ010007432.1, on the reverse strand, counting down.
GAATATTTATAGTGAGTAGAAGTTTGAGTCTCGAAAACATAAAATACGAGGGCGGGTCGGAAAGTAACGCACAATAATTTTTTTCTGCCTTGGTATTGCAGCTAGAATGTTGAAATTTCAGTATAGTTTGAAGTTTTCACTACAGATGGTATTTTTTTCTCAGGTGCACCTCTTGCGAGAGAAGCTTGAACTATGCAACAAAGATGGCGCGCATGCTACAGTCGTCCACCTGTGAGGAACAGAGAAGTGTTGTTTGATTTTTGTGGGCCAAAGGGCATAAACCCAGTGAAATTCACAGGGACATGCGTGGCGTGTATGGGGATGATTGTATGGACCGTAGCAATGTCTCCAGGTGGTGCACATTCTTCCAAGAGGGACGCGTGAACCTTAGTGATTCGCCACGCTCTGGCCGGCCGACAACAGCAGCAATCCCGCAGAATGTCAGAGGCATTGAGGCGGCAATTCTGAACAACCGGCGTGTGCAACTGCGAGCCTTATCGCAGAAGTTCAACATTTCCTATGGTGCGGTGTATGATATTGTTCATGAAAATTTGAAATTCCGTAAAGTTAGTGCTCGCTGGGTGCCTAAGAACCTGACAGACGACCACAAGGGCCAGCGAATGATGGCAAGCTTGGACCACTTAACGCGGTAGTACACTGCCACAAGGACATGACTTTCTGGAAGGAATCGTCACAGGTGATGAGTCATGGGCGTACCACTACGCGCCCGAAACAAAGCAGGCATCAATGGAGTGGAAACATGCTGGTTCCCCAGTAAAGAAAAAAATTCAAAGTGACTCAATCTGCCAGGAAAGTGCTTGTGACAGTGTTCTGGGATATGCATGGTGTTTTATTGGTGGACTTTGCTGAACACGGGACCACTGTGAATGCTGCGGCCTACATTAAAACTTTGGTGAAGTTGCGTCGTGCCATTCGTGACAAACGTCACAACATTAACATTAAACTTCTTCATGACAATGCTCACCCCCATGTTGCTGCTGTCGTTCGTCAGAAAATCGCCGAATTTGGTTGGGAGGTGCTCCAGCATCCACCATACAGTCCGGATCTTGCACCATCGGACTTTCATCTGTTTGGTCCCATGAAGAAATTCCTGGCCGGCAAACGCTTTGAGACAGATGTGGAAGTGAAATCAGCAGTGTGCAGATGGCTACACTCCAACCAAACGGACTTCTACGAACAGGGCATATTGAAACTGGTAACACGATGGGAAAAATGTGTTGAGAAAGTTGGTGACTATGTCGAAAAGTAGGTAAAAGATGTAAGTTCATTTGTGATTTTTTTCCTTTTTTTTACTATTAAACTTTTTAAAAAAAAATTATTTTGCGTTACTTTCCGATCCGCCCTCGTATCTTATGTTGAACATATTATCAAATAAAAACCCAATCATGAAACTATATATAAAAACATTTAAAAGTTGTCTATGCATTTCAAAAGCTAAGCTGTCATTATGAAAGCTGAGTATTGAATGAATTAAAAACAAGGTAAAACTGAATAAAAACAAAAACATACAAATCAAAGTTACATCACATCACATGATTTACATTAATAAATTACTTATTAATATCAAGGAAAATCTTCTTTTTCTTAACTAAGGAGAAGAGAATACTAACGAGAATAGGGCCCTTGACATTGTTAATTATTTTTTCTTTATTTTTGTATACCTCCAAACTTTCAAGAACGTCAAGGAATTAAAAATCATTGACTGATCTAACCAGTCTAAGATTACTCACATCAATAACATGACCATTGTTAGAAATATTTCAACTGTTGAAGTTTGACTGAAGATGAAGGTAAAATTACCTTTGATACCGGTATTGTGAAAACACAGAACTTTATGAGGTAAGATGTAAAAACATTTTCTCCAATTCATTTATAAATTGTCAATTCTGTTTAACCAGAAATGAGCTATATGCTCCTTGAACCTAATTAAAATATATCTTCTTGTTTGCCCAACATGTCACAGATCTGACAATCAATCTCAGGCCACTCTGTAAGCAGTTAAAATTATGTGATTTAATTTCTTTACACTCTGTACATCTCAAACAAATCAATCTAGAAATTATTATTATGTTTTTAAGTATAAATGTTCAGTTACAGCATTTTATAAAAAAAAAAAAGGCTTTGTTTCATTTAAGTTTAACCGATTCATATAACTTTTAAGTAGAAACAGGATTCATCCAACTTCTGAGAGAACTCAAGAGTAACTTAATTTGTTAAGTGAGAATGGAAAACCATTGGATAAGAAGGGAATCAGAGATTGACAAATATTTACTGCTATGAAATTTATCTATGTTGGGATGAATATTTAATTCTAATAAAAATCTTTTTATATAGATGTGTGTTCCTGTATGACAAAAATGCACCAGCATTCTCGATTCACAAGGAATTATATGAAAAACAACTGAGATGTGATCTTGTAACAAATATTTATTATAATGGCAGTTGGTCAGGCTTACACACTCTTCCACTGAAATGTATAAATTTAAAGGAAGAAGTCTCCATTGATTCTCTTTTGATGTCCCTTTGCAGGTATGTAACGATTTTAATTAATATTTCAATGTAAGTAACATTATGAGGTTCATTTTAATAAAATTTAGTTGTCAGTAACATCTTACCTTACATGTTACTAACTCAATTAAATTTTATTTTATGTAACAAGTTTCTATTTTATTTATTCATTTAGTGTCATATTCAAATATATCTTTATCAGTGGATCTTGTCTCTTGTTTTGACGCATATAATACTACTGGAAGAATCACTGTTTTATATATTTTCTGTTTTGCCCTTTTTTTAGCGAAAAAATCAGATAGTAAGAGTCCCTGTAATGACCAAGATAATAAAAGTAAGATAGAGCCCATGAAAAATGTATTTAAATTATAATTTACCTAAATAAAATTCTAAAAAAATAATTAAATTATTAATTAACCTTCGGCCGCGGTGGACTAGTGGTTATGCTCCTTGCCTCTGGTCCCGAGGGTCGCGGGTTCAAACCCGGCCGGGGTCGATGGATTTTTTTAGGACGGAAAAATCCAAGGAGCAAGTCCTCCGGGAGGGACTTTAAGCCGTGGGTCCTGAGTCTGAAGATTTTCAGGCTCGTAAAAAATCCTTAAGCCCGAATGAAAAGGTCTCTAAGCAAAATTTACCGAATTTTCCCGTCCTAGTACTACCTTGGTTTCCTAGATGTCAGCATGAGGCGGAACGCTGACCATGTACCACTCAAAATGACATCTATACGAAAACAAATGTAACTAAATTAGTATGGTTCAAATTCTTCCCTGTAGGGGGAGAGTGCCTAAATCTCTGTAAAGGGAAAATATAGGCTTACAATACAAATTAATTAACCAGGAACTTCAAGTGGCTGGGAATTGAACCCAAGAGCATTGTGTGAGAGGCAGTATATTACTTATACATATCTGAAAGTGTAAAGTTTATATTTTAAAATAAGTCCACCGCTGTGGTCTCAAGGTAGCGTGCTGCCTTGTCACGCAGCGGGCCCGGGTTTGATCCCCGGTCGGGACAGTTTTTCTGGGTGAGGTTTTTATCGGGGTTTTTCCTCACCTGTAAGACAAATGTCAGGGAAACTTTTAGGCCCAAACGGTCCCCGAAATCATATGGCCATCGCAATCATCATCATTCATAGCCATCTTAGGTTAAGCTTAGGATTAGTGACTCTCCTGGTGCACCATTATCATCACCCATTATATCATTGGGGCAACGTAATCCCGCCTTCCAGGCGCCCCAACCTTAGAAGTGGGTTACAAGTATGCCATGCCAGGAGAGAAACTAGGAATGTCGAAAGGCAAACCTGGGGCATTTAAAAATATATATATATATATTTTAAAATAAATCAATTGCAGATTGGAGTTAATAATTGATTAACTGTTTCATTTTAATACCAAGTTAGATTACAAGTTAATTTGAATTTAAAGAATGCTAAATATATGTAGATTTTTATGCGGTGATTAATTAAATCTTAATGATTTATTTTAGAAAGTTATATTTTGAGGTTTTTTTAATCAAGTTTTTTTAATCTGGAATCATCTTACCTCAATTTAAATCAACATTAAATTGAGGTAAGATGATTCTAGATTAAAAAAAACTTGATTAATTAAATCTTACTTAGTTTAACATATTTAAAGCTTATTATGCACTGAAAAATCTTAATATCTTGCTTCGCATCCATTACTTAGATGACAGCTTGTTTTATTATTTGCAAACTCCCAATAAATTCTTTTTCCTCTTGAGGAATATCCTCTCATTCCTCCATTAGAGCATTCTCAAATTACTGTAGTGGATTTGTTAAGACAATATTGGTACACAAAAATTCACAATAGTTCATTCTTATATAAAACATGGGAAGTGACTCAGTGAGGTAAATATCAATAGAATATTAAATTAGTTCATTGTCTGATATATACAGGGTATTGAAAAAAAACACCGACAATGGAGGTGAGGTAGTATATTGCGATATGTTGATGATTTTTTAATAAGGTACCAATGTCCGAAAATGTTTCATTTTACACTATGAGTAGCTAACTTCTCAAGAGTTCTGTTAGTTAGATTTCAAGATTCAGTACTTGACAATACTGTCATAGTAAAATCAAGTTTTCAAAATATCCACCTCTCATCTCATTGCAGAGCATACATCGGTGGTGTAGTGATTGGCACACATGTTCAAATATGCCTGCCCTCATTTGAATTATTTCTGCAGCAGCATGGATTCGGGCTAGAAGATCGATTTGTGACTCTACTGGCGTCTGATAAACAGACTGTTTCATGTCGCGCCACAAAAGTAGTCGAAAGGGTTAAGATCAAGTGATCTCGGAGGCCATGGGACTGGTCCCTCTCGGCCAATCCATTGACCTGGATACATGGTATCCAGATTCTTCTCACATTGGCATCGAAATGAGCTGAAGCTCCGTGATATTGCAGCTACAACGGCACTTCAAGTAGTGTCGGTAAAATTTCCATTACAAATATGTGGTATTGAGCTCATTTTATGTGCGTGTTGACCCTATGTCAAGTAATAAGTCTTCAAATTCTTCAAAGTAACACTGATCTTGAGACATAATTAACTATTCATAGTGTGAAAACACATAATTTCCGGACACTGGTACCTTATTAAAAGATGTTCAACATATCTCAATACGATGTTTTTATTATTAATTTAACATTTCTCAATGAAAGATAAATTATATTTGAAGAGAAAAATTTTCGCCTAGACCGAGACTCGAACCCGGGACCTTTGGCTTGCCGGGCCAAATGCTCTACCAACTGAGCTACCGAGGCGAGTTGCAATCTAGAAGCAAATTTTTCTCTTATATACGTCTAGATCGCAACTCGCCTCAGTAGCTCAGTTGGTAGAGCATTTGGCCCGGCAAGCCAAAGGTCCCGGGTTCGAGTCTCGGTCTAGGTGAAAATTTTTCTCTTCAAATATAATTTATCTTTCATTGAGAAATGTTAAATTAATAATAAAAACATCATTAGAAGCCTTACTAGCTTTATAAAGTAATGTTAAATTCCCAATAAATGTCTTCTTAAAAATCATCGGAGAACATATTGTTTAAATAACTCACCTCATAGGATTCATGCTTCCATGATATCGCGATTTCAAACATAATCATGTTCATCGTCAGCCATAACTCCGACTGTTGAAATTCTTCGGCCGTCAACTATTCTATTGTCGCCATCTTCAGTGCTGCTATCTATGGTTGAATTTATGAACTTCGAAATCAATGTAATTTCGTTAGGGATATCAAAATTCATTGATCTATTTTTGTTTTTCTGAATGTATATTTTTTCCCAAACTGTCAATTCCAAAGGTTTCTCTACTTGTTTTAAAATAGTTTAGCTTCTCTTCCAATTTTATGATGTTCTAATAAACTATGTGCAGCAATTGCAGATTTTTCAATTTCACAATTTTTAATATTTCTGAAATGTTCTTTTGTCCGAATTTCCAAATTCCTTTTTGTTTTTCCTATATAAACTTTATTGCAATCTTCACAGTTTATTTGATAAATTCCAGATTTCTTACTGTCTGGAACTTTGACTTTTTTATTGGTACTTAGAAGATTACCCAGACTAAATTTATTTATTGGTGCCAAAAAAATGTTGTATTTGTCAAAAATTTTTTGAAATTTCCTATGCATTTCAGGATGGTAAGTAATTTTCTTGTATTTTTTCTTTTCTTTGCAATTTTGTAAAGTAGTATATTCATTAAGTCTTTTATTGTGTTTGAATTTCTTCAACTTATTTATAATTAATTCTTTATCAAAACCATTTAATCTAGCAGTGTTTAAGATATGTTTAAACTCTTTATTGAAATTTTCTTCGTTTAATGGTACATTTGTCAATCTGTAAATTAAGCTATTGAATATTGCATGCTTATGAGCAATGTGATTGAAGCCTGATTATGATTATACCTCATAATGTTTACTTCCCAACATTAATTAAATATAAATGTCTTCTTAACTAAGAAGCCGCCATTTGCAAAGATAGAAGCAATGGTTTCAAAAGCATTTGGTGAGAGGGAATTACAACGTATATAAGAGAAAAATTTGCATCTAGATCGCAACTTGCCTTGGTAGCTCAGTTGGTAGAGCATTTGGCCCGGCAAGCCAAAGGTCCCGGGTTCGAGTCTCGGTCTAGGCGAAAATTTTTCTCTTCAAATATAATATCTCAATATACTACCTTACCTCCGTTGTCGGTGTTTTTTTTAAATACCCTGTATATATATATTAATGAACTCTATTACTGTTTTCTATCCTAACTTTAAATATTAGTCAAATCCAACTTATTCAGTAATTGGTGCTGCAAAGTGGGGCAACTTTGGACAGGAGTGTAACATTGGATGATTAATCAGCTTGAAACCATAATCTACATTAGCTGAGATTCAGTTTATAGTGATTGTCTATACCTGCACAGAAAGAAAGTTCTTACAGGGTTCAAAAGAAAATCAAAAAGAGGTGAACTCAATAAAATAGACAAATATCCAAAGTTACTTCCATGTCCACAGTTTACCCCTTTTTAAGGTGATTTAATTTAAGATTTGATAGTGTGTAAATTAAACTGAAATTTTAAGATATTAAAAAAAATAATTCTGATTTGTTTACAGCATTGGAGATATAAGAATTCAATACTTTGGACTTAATTCTAGAAGGATTGACTTTGTAGAAGAAATAGATGAGGTAGTTTCTATTTTCGATCTTACATATTAAATTTATCACTTCTCACTGAAAGAGAAATTTTATTTGAAGCGAAAAATATATGCCTGAATTGGGATTTGAGAGACATTGGTTCAAATCCTGATTCAGACTTTTTTTTTTTTTAGTTTCTGTTTATTTGTATATTTTTTATGAAGTAGAACCTTTATTTTTGACATATAATAAGCCAAAAATAAAACTGTTAAGTGTTTTAACATTCTATTTATTTGATTAAATATTATTGTAGTTCTGGTTATTTACAGTTACTTTATAGATTTTTACAATTTTACACTCATTTATGTCACTTTTGTCTTTCTCTAAATAGACTGTAGTCTCATATCATTGCTTTAAAATCTTATAAATCACCATGTACTGTATTATTCACAAAACAGAGGCAACTTTCACCAACACACAAATAAATCATGGCAATTAATAGTGAGTGGAGAACATATTTTTAACGACTCACCTCATATAATTTCAAATTTCTTTGATACCAGCGGTTTCAGACAATATCTTGTCCCTCTTCAGTCATGGCTTCCACTGATGAAATTCTCTGTTGTTGATTTCTCTAAGGACATCACCTCTTGTGCTGCCATCTTTGGTTGGGATTATAAACTTTGTAATTAAATTTTTATCCACTGGAATAACACCATCTAGAAAGAATGAGTTCAAATCGAATCCCCGAAGCTGTTTATAATTATATACCAAGAGGACGAAGATCACTGGGCTGTCCTATGAAACGCTGGAGGGAAAATTTTCTATAGGATCGTAATAGGCCTTGGCCTAATACTTGGAAGGAAGAAGAAGAAGAAAGATTCACTGGAATAGCGAAGTTCATAGATCGATATTTATTCTTCTGAATGAATATCTTCTCCCAAATTGTCAATTCCAACAGTATATCCAAATGTTTCAAAAGTTTCGCCTCTTTTTCAATTTTATGATGTTCTAGCAAACTATGTGCAGCAATTGCTGATTTTTCAATTTCACAATTTTTAATATTTCTAAAATGTTCTTTAGTGGGTGTTTCAAAATTCCTTTTTGTTTTTCCTATGTATACTTTGCTACTATCATTACAATTTATTTGATAAATTCCAGATTTCTTACTGTCTGGGATGTTGATTTTTTTATTGGTACTTAGAAGTTTTTCCAGACTAAATTTATTTATTGTTGTCAAAGTAATGTTGTGTTTGTCAAATATTTTTTGAAATTTCCTATGTACTACTGGATGGTAAGTAATTTTCTTCAATTTCTTCTTTTTTTTACTAACAGTTTGTAGGGTAGAGCATTCTTTATGTTGTTTTACCTTTTTGAATTTCTTTAATTTCTTTGATATTATACTCTAATTCAATAAGAGTATAATATCAAAGAAATTCAAAAAGGTAAAACAACTTAAAGAATGCTCTACCCTACAAACTGTTAGTAAAGAAAAGAAGAAATTCAAGAAAATTACTTACCATCCAGTAGTACATAGGAAATTTAAAAAAATATTTGACAAACACAACATTACTTTGGCACCAATAAATAAATTTAGTCTGGAAAAACTTCTAAGTACCAATAAAAAAATCAACATCCCAGACAGTAAGAAATCTGGAATTTATCAAATAAATTGTAATGAATGTAGCAAAGTATACATAGGAAAAACAAAAAGGAATTTGGAAACACGCACTAAAGAACATTTTAGAAATATTAAAAATTGTGAAATTGAAAAATCAGCAATTGCTGCACACAGTTTGCTAGAACATCATAAAATTGAAAAAAAGGCAAAACTTTTGAAACATTTGGATAAACCGTTGGAATTGACAATTTGGGAGAAGATATTCATTCAGAAGAATAAATATTGATCTATGAACTTTGATATTCCAGTGGATAAAAATTTAATTACAAAGTTTGTAATCCCAACCAAAGATGGCAGCACAAGAGGTGATGTCCTTAGAGAAATCAACAACCAGAGAATTTCATCAGTGGAAGCCATGACTGAAGACGGACAAGATATTGTCTGAAACTGCCGGTATCAAAGAAATTTGAAATTATATGGGGTGAGTCATTAAAAATATGTTCTCCACTCACTATTAATGATGTAACCTCATAATATTGTTTATTTTTTATCATTTCACTCACCTCATACTTCATAAAGTATGAGGTGAGTGAAATGATAAAAAATAAACAATATTAAAGAACCTCATAGTGTTATTTCCTATCTACATAACTTAATAACCTCATAATGTTTACTTTCCAATATTAATTTAAATAAAACCATGGCAAATTTAATTACAACATTTTTATCAAGTAAACAAACAAAGGTACACAATAGAAATTATAATTATGAGAAAATAGAAATAATAAATTCTTATCATCATTGCGTTGATCCCAAGGTCATAGTGCTACTAGTAGGTTTAAGCCAGTTTAATACTTCTGCCTCCATCATGAATCAATCTAAAAAACTTAACCAACCTGCTAGAACATTTTCAATATATATATATGTATTATGCCATCAGTTTTATAAAATTGTTCACCAGAAGAGAAAAAGTAAGCCTATGATTTACACTCTTAAAAATACTTATATTTTAAGCAGGAATATGCATTTAAATATTATTTAAATGATACTGGCAGCAGCAAATTTTATTTGAGCAAATATTATCTTCAATGATAACAAGTTAAGATTTGATTGACGATTTTATTATTAATTTAACACTTCTCATTGAAGGATAAATTATATTTGAAGAGAAAAATTACAACGTACATAAGAGAAAAATTTGCGTCTAGATCGTAACTCGCCTCGGTAGCTCAGTTGGTAGAGCACTTGGCCCGGAAAGCCAAGGGTCCCGGGTTCGAGTCCCGGTCTAGGCGAAAATTTTTCTCTTCAAATATAAGATTTGATTATTTGATTTTTGTTCTGTTTAATTAAATGCGGATATTTAAGAAAACTTGGCCAGATAGTAGGTCCTGCTGAAGCCTGATTTATATTAATTGTGATTTATGTATCTAGAAATTCCATTTTCAAAGGATTAATAAAAATTTGTTATGAAAAAATTGTATTGTGAGTAAAACTGGGTTTTTTTTTTGGAATTAGTTTTATGTGGTAATTGATACTTTTGCGATAAAGTAATTTTATTTGGAAAAAAAATTCACTGCCTCTGACTTTTTTAAATATCAATATATATCATATTTGAAGAGAAAAGTTATACGCTCAGACTGGGACTTGAACCCAGGAGGCTTTCTAGACCAATGCTCTACTGACTGAGCTATCAAAACATCAGTAAATATATGTTTTTTTTAAATAGTTGTTCCTTAATACAAAAGTTTCTTATCAATCGAACAATTTGTTACATAATGTAGCAATACAATTTGCATTAACTTTTTTCTTCCAATATTTCTATCCTGTGCATCTTTTTCTGATAGACCAACATTTAACATAAAATATTAAACCCTTTGTTCCACCAACTATTCTTTGGTCTACTACATTGCCTCTTTCCATTCAGTTATCAATTATGTATTCATAGTTAAATATGGGAAATAACATTACGAGGTTCTTAATTCAATGAATGAATGAGCAGCTGAAAAGACTCCTCTTAAAAACTGCAGTTCCCGTGTTTAAAGAAACATAAAGTATGAGGTAAGATAAGAAGCGACTCATTCATTCATTGTATCAATTATGTATTCATTTAAGGATCCTTTCCCTTTCCACTCTATTTACATATCCATATCATTGTAGTCTTTTTGGTCCACTGCTGTGGTCTCGAAGTAGCATGCTACCTTGTCACACAGCAGGTCCTGGTTCAATTCCTGGTCGGGACAGGCTCCTGGGTGAGCTTTTTTCGGGGTTTTTTTATCACCCATAAGACAAATGTCAGGAAGCTTAGGGCCCAATGATCCCTGAAAATCATCTGGCCATCATCATCGTCCTTATCATTATCTTTCTTCATGGGTGTGGAAGGCAACAGGAAGCTACCACTCTTATAATTCCCTAGTAAAGCTGCAAAGCATAGCATGAACATTTTATGATTGCAGTGAAAGACCTTCCCTCGGGCAGAATTAATATGGATGGATGGATATAGTCTTTTTGTTTCCGCTATTGCATTTATGTGTTTTTCCACTTTTATTATTATAATTATTTCCTTATTCTTTCTATTCTCAATTTTCTGCTTCTTAAGAAATCAATTTCAGTAATTTTTTTTATTTATATACAGAATTTTAATGTTTACACATCTTTCTGTGCCTAAAGTTTTATTTTTCTTCTCCACTCATCTCTGTCCATCCACTCCATGTCCTCCAGTCCCCTTGTTCTCATTCCAGTTCTTATTTCTTGTATTCACGAGTTTTGAGGTCTTCCTCTCCTTCTTCTTCCAGGTGAATACCATTCCAATGTTTCCCTGGGTAACCTTTCTTCTTGCATTCATTGTATGTGCCCCTACCAATTTAATTGCGTATATCTTATATAATCTACTACTGAATACTATTGAATATCTAATATTCAATGTTTTTATTATTAATTTCATACATCTCAGTGATGGATAAATCATGTTTAAAGAGAAAAATTATACGCTCAGACCGGGACTTGTCCCGGGTTCAAGTCCCGGTCTGAGCGTATAATTTTTCTCTTTAAACATGATTTATCCATCACTGAGATGTATGAAATTAATAATAAAAACATCGAAAATAGCCGTACTGGCATTTATAATGTAATGTATAATTCCCAAATATGTCTTCTTAATATAGGAGCCGCCATTTGCAAAGATAGAAGCAAAGGCTTCAAAGCATTTGGGGTGGGAATTTCCACGTATATAGAGAGGGATTTGCGTTTAGATCGGTACTTGCTCAGGTAGCTCAAATGGTAGAGCACTTGGACTAGAAAACCAAGGGTCCCGGGTTCAAGTCCCGGTCTGAGCGTATAATTTTTCTCTTTAAACATGATCTAATATTCAGTTTTTCTCATATGACAGTATTTCTTATTTTTTCTAATTTTGAACATCTTGCTGCTCTCCTCAAGAAATCCATTTCCATCTGCATAAGTTTTTGTTGAATTTCCAAACTTCAGCTGCATATGTGACAGTGGTTCTCACTATTGAATTATATATATTGTAACTTATTTTTTCTGGTTATATGTCTGTTCCGTAAGACTCCATTCATCATTGCTGTTATTGCTCTACCTTTATTTATTATGTTCTTAATATCACTTTCTTGTTTATCCTCTTTATCTACTTTTACTCCCACTTCTTCACATCCTCTAATATACCCCTTTTGATCTTCTAATATTAAATTTTCGGTTTTGGCTCCACATCACATATAAAATGTTTTTTTCTAAATTTATTTTCAAACCCCAGTTATTGTATTCGTTCAATAATTTTCTGGACAAAACTCCATGTCCTCATATTCTTGAGCAATTATAATCTGGTCATCTGCAAATAACAATGTATATTTAGGTAGAATATTTTTATCACTCACCTAAATGAATATATCTCATAGTGTGAATTCCTAAAATAAGTAACAGTGTATATATTCTATCTGTTGATCCATGTATTTCATAATTTTCAGTAATTCTCAGTTTATTATTATATTGATTGATTGAAATGATGGACTGAATGTAATCAGTATATGTATTGTCTTAATTTTAATAGGTTGATAAACAAATTGGTTTGATTGAGTTTTCTGGAAAAAGTTCTGATGGAAAGAGATATATGGGTGTAGCTTGCAAATCTGAAGATTCAGCTGAGAACTTCAGTAAAGTTAAACATCTTACATGGGAAATACCAAGCTGTTGGAGCTTAGAAGAAGCAGCTACTGTGCCTCTAGCATATGCCACTGTAAGTTTATTATTCTGTCAATTAATTAAAAATATAATTTATGTACATACCGTATATCTCGGCAGATAAGGCAACCTTCAGATAAGACGAGGTATAGATTTTTGTCAAAGTTTTATAGTTTTAGCATATATCTGTTCTATAAGATGACCCACAAACTATCAACGGCCTATGAATTTAGTTTAGATCAGCGATCATTACTAGCTTACTGTAAAGCATATACAAAATTACCGTATTCGTAATTTTTCAAATTAAATTTTATGTTATATATTGTTAATATTTTAACCCCTCATTATGATAAATAAGTACATTTTATTTTCATTCAACCGGCAACACTGCTACACTTTCGATAAGTTGTACTAGCACGAGGGATGAGACCTGTCACATGGAAGGCGGTACAGGGGAAAGGAGATTGTTATGATAAGGAAGGAAGACTTGCCGCGTGAGAAATTTCTTGTTACGCTACTATCAAACACAAAGATATGTTATCTGCATGTTTAAATGTTATACAGTGCCCTTTGCATCATGCATAGTAATAATAACACTATATTAATTATTAAGAGAAACAATGCAATATAAGCAATAATGTCCATGTTTATTTACTACACAAAACAGACTGCAAAAGAATTGAATAACAGGATGTTTTCAGGACTGGTTTGATAGTAGCTGTAACTAATGGGGATTCACTAAATCTCTAACAGTTCTCCCCCACATGTCAACTGATCGGTTTGTCACCACGCATCATTACGTCAGTTGCAATCAGTGGTTGCATTGTTATTTGTGTGTCGTGTGTTCAAGTAATTGTTATTATTTTATCCTAAGTGTAAACATCAGAAAATTGATAAAGAGTCTCTCTGAGTAGACCATTCAAAGATCACATGCGTGAACAATGGAATAACTGAATGATGAGTGGTGAAAAATCGTATTCGAGAAGTGGAGCTATGCGGGCTGTGTCACTTGATGTGTTGTGTGATTTCGTAATCAAATCATGGGAAAAAGTGAAAGTGGAAACAGTGATCAAATCCTTCAAAAAGTGTGGGATTCCTAATGCTATGGATGGCACTGAGGACAATTTGTTATGGGATACTGATGATAAGCGGAAATCGACTCGCTAGATACAGAATGGGACCCATATGGCGAGCTCTTCTCAACAATGAAGAGAGGATGTACTTAAGGAGTTATTTGCCGATGATGATGATGAATGTGATGATTTTACAGGATTTTAAATACATTGGTGAGTTATTTTTTCATTTTATAATGGTTTTAATGTATATAAATTTCAATCTATTTTTTTTGTATCTGTCCTATAAGACAACCCTGGATTTTGGGGGCTTTTTTTTATGGTTCAACTATCGTCTTATCTGCCAAGATGTATGGTAAATAAATAATACCATATAGTGTTAATTCCTAAAAAAAGTAATAAAAATAATATATTAATAATAATCATTATTATTTATTTAAACCCATAGAGTCAAGGCCATTTAACCAGTAAAAAAAAATTATTCATAGTTAAATATGAGAAATATTATGAGGTTCTTAATTCGTAAAGTAATGAGTCATTTTTTACATCTTACCTCATATTTCATGTTTTCTTTAAACACGGGAACTAGTTTTCAAGAGAAACACCTCTCTCATTTTCAACCGATTCATAATGTTGGTTGAAAATGAGAGAGATGTTTCTCTTGAAAACTAGTTCCCATATTTGAAGAAAACATAAAATATGAGGTAAGATGTAAAAAATAACTCATTAATTTACGAAAAAAATTATGTTAAGAGAAAAATTGAATGGTACATAACATAAAAAATAATTGGTATATAAATAGTCAGTTGGAGTAAAATTATACTTTTGAAACCAGTTTCGTGAAAACATGCAACTTTATGAGGTGAGATATTAAAAACATTTTCTCCAACTCATTCATAAATATAAATAGATTTATGCACATTGCCTGAAAATGAATAAAATTGATACTGGTATTATTAGAAAAGCAAAAGGGTGGTAACCATTAATCTTAGAAAGACTAATTACTAAAGAAGGAGATTTAAATTTATTTTAAAAGAAGCTATACATTGACAAATAAAAAGTCTACTGCTAAAGGAAGAAATGAGTTCTTGTGATGAATAATAGTTATATGATGAACTAATAGTATATGTATCAAAATTATAAAGGATATCTGAGTTGTACGTAACCAAGGAATACAAACATTGTACTTTTAAAATAGATGTCAATACCACATGTGGTGAGTTTGTTAAACAAGAGATAACATAGGGGGCATGACAATAAAGGCTGGTAGCCAAACTCCATTTACAATGACAGTAGCAGCAACGTCCAGCAGAATGTGCGGTTTATTTCAAAAGATAAAGACAGTTAAAGATGGATACTTTTTTTTTAATATTTAAAGGAAGTGATACTATGAGGTTTATTTTAAATAATAGGAATTAAATTAATGATGACTCATCTCATATTTGTGGGGGCATGCTGTAGCGTAGTGGTTAAGGCACTGATCTACAAGCCGGAGGGTCGAGGGTTTAAGTCCTGTTGGGGTCAGGATTTTTAAACTGACCCAAACCCTCTGGCGGCACTATGGCCCTGGGGTCGACTCAGCCTCTAACGGAAATGAGTACCAGATGCTTGTTCTGGGGGTAAAGGCGGCCGTCATGCAGGGCTGACAACCCGGCTGACAAAGTGCTGATTGTCTAGAAAAAGTGGGCGCCTTAACCTCCTACTACCCCAAGGGCCTCCTGGCCTGTTGTGGGATCACTTTACTTTTTTACATCTCGTATTTGTATACATTTGTTTCTACATATGGATACATTTGTTTCTAATATGATGTTCATTTCCATGGGAATAATCAGTCAAATAAAAATACATGATAAAAAGATCCAACCCAGTAAGTGCAGATGTTCTGAACATGAGACATACTTTCCTTGAAACAATCACAAAATTAAAAGTACATAATGAAATGTATAAGAGAGGTGATAATTATCCAGGTGACAACCTGACTTGTGAAACACCTAGACTGAGTGAAGTATGAAGTGCAATCAATATGTGTACACATTACATTAGCACAACAAGTTGTAATTAAAAACATTTGAATGCATTAATAAGTTTCGAAAATGAGGTATATGCACTTAATGCAAGAAAAAAGCATCATCATCATCTGTGAAAGTATTAGGCCAACTAGCCAAAATATTTGATTTCTTTGAACCAGGGCCAAGATGAAAATTTTAGTATCTTTTTATATAAGTTAAATTAAACCTCATAGTGATTTCTTCCAATAAAAGTGATAAATAATCTTTTTATTTATTAGTTGGTTATTTTGACTCATCTTATATTTCTTGATTTTTATGCAGACCGGGTTTCACTGCTTTTGCTCGACATTGTCGATGCATTCCAACTGTTGTTTTGTGGTTGTTCATCCTGTAGGTTGATTTCTGCTCCCTCTGCTGGCTGAACGTTGAACATCCAAATAATTTTTTTTTCTTTTTCTTCAGGAATTTCAAAATGTAGCCGAGCGGTTAAGGTAGGAAGCCTTGGCGCAGAGCTACGGGACTTGCGCTGGTTCAAGTCTCCATGGGGGAAGAAATTTTCTCATGGTATTTTGGCCAGTATGGGACCGGTGCCCACCCAGCATCGTGAGGCAATTGGGTAGCTACAATAAGTAGCGGCTCCAGGTTGAGGAACCAGCTATAATGGCTGGGGGACTCGACATGCTAACCACATGTCACCCCTACACTGGCTGTTGATCATCTACCTCTGTGATTGACACATGTGGATGTGAAGGGCCAGCAGGCGGCTGGTAAAAGGGCAACCACTGAAAAGTGGAAAGACCCTCAATCGGATGGTTTTCTTCTTATTCTTGCAGATGTAAATATTCTCCCAAATTGTCATTACAATCAATTTGATAAATACCTGATTTGTTACCATATTCAATCTTTTCATTTTTGTTGGTTTTGATTAATTATTTATATATCTTTTTATTGTTCTTGTTTTTATGTGAAGTTCTAAGAATATAGGCCTCCTGTTTTAATATGATTTTATCATAAGCCAATTCATGGTTCTATATTATATTTGCGGTAACTTTATGTTTTTTTCTTGTGGAATTTTAATTCAGTTTGAAAAAGTACTATACTAAATACATCAGTACTGTCACTAATTAAAAGAATTTTTGCACTTAGAAAAGTATTTGTGTAAATCTAATAAACTTATATATCATTAAAAATTAAATTAATCGTGATTATTTCATACCTCATACTTCTATATTTCTTTAAATACAGCACTGCAGTATTGGCAATTTCTTATCACCATCATCAGCTGTTTTCACGATATATATATCATTAGCAGTGGCGTGCATTCAACCCCAGCTACCCCAGCACTGCTGGAATAATTACTGTATTCATAATTTTAGATTAAAATAAACTAATAGATTTACCAAATTTCATTCAAATCAATTACATGTGAACATTACATTTCAAATTTCCCGCCTTTGTGAACAGTCACCTATAGCATTCGGCTTGACGGAGCTTCCTGTGTTCACATTTCCCTTCTAACACTAGCTACTAAATTACAGATGAATTCACGTATGCGTATTTCGACACGTGACTGATAAACCATCGATAACCCACACTAGTGGGTTATCGCTGCACTAGACAAAGCTTGTGACAAAGTCATTCAATACCAGCTAGTTGGTCCTGATGTCACAACTCGAAAGCGAAATATACAAGTCGATCGATAACCATAAGGTCGATTGAGGTTTCAATCTATTGATTCATGAAGCATTCCTTTGCTGATGCGACATGAGAAATGCGATTGGTTGATTTGCAACGATTTGAAAAGTACAAGTATCTCAATAATATAATTTTTCGAATTAATATTTTTATATTCATAATATTTTATGTATGTAAGTTGTACATTTACAAAACACAGAGAAACAATATAAAATCAAATTATGTAGTATACTTTTCAGCTATAGCAACCTATTAATTTAAGAAGCTTTATTTATATCATCTAATTGAATAACTCAACAATTGAATGATTGTGAACATGTATATATTATCTGTGGAAATCAACAGTTGAAATAATTTAATATTGGCACTGAGTTTTTTCAAATGCAGTATTAATTTGCTTTCACGAGTTTTAGTTAGTGTTACTGATAAATATGATTTGTCAAATTACTAAAAATGGAATTGAGTGATTGTATAATATACTCTACAGAGCCATTTTAAATATCACTGCATGTTTTATTGAATTATTCATACACAAGTATGAATTATAAAATATTATTTTTTATATACTCTACTTTATGATAGGTTTCTTGAAACACATTTATAATAATAAAT
The DNA here is from genome assembly GCA_030220185.1 of Diploptera punctata. Lineage (NCBI taxonomy): Eukaryota > Metazoa > Arthropoda > Insecta > Blattodea > Blaberidae > Diploptera > Diploptera punctata. The sequence goes on along the minus strand of JASPKZ010007432.1, from coordinate 170,319 downwards.
GCTCTTACTATTGCTGAACTGAACAATTTGGAACATAAGTTGTTATAAACCATAAGATACAAGTACATTTTCGTCATACAGCTAGGGTAATTGCTGTGACCACCGCACGCTACTGATCATTAGTTATATTATTACCTTAATTTATATTCTATCAGAAAAGCTAAAAATGTTACTTATTATCTAAATTTAATTTGTGAGTAAATCTGAGTTATAAATATTATTTCCTCTTTACTTTGACGTATGTATAACTCAGGTTCAGCTGTATATATATATATATATATAGAGGGTGTTGCAAAAAGACACTGACTACGGAGGTGAGGTAGTATATTGAGACATGTTGATTGTTTTTAATAAGGTACCCATGTCCGGAAATGATGTGTTTTCACACTATGACTAGTTAATTATGTCTCAAAATCGGTGTAAGTTCGATGAATTTGAAGACTCATTACTTGACAACACCTCACAGGTGGAACTAGTGATACGTGGCTTCATAATGGAATGTGGCTGCAACATGACAGAGCCCCAGCTCACTTCAATTCCAATGTGACAAGACATTTGGATACCACGTATTCATGTCAAGGGGGACAGTCCTATGGCCTCAGAGATATCTGATCTTAACCCTCTCAAATACTTTTTATGGGGCGATATGAAACAGTCTCAATGATGGATAAATCATAACATGAAACAGTATGTTTATGACTCCAGTAGAGTCACGTATGGATTTTATAGCCTGAATCCACACTGCTGCAGAAATAATTTAAACGAGACATATTTGAATGTGTGCGCCAATCACTACACCGCTGATGTACACTGTGCAATGAGATGGGAGGTGGATATTTTGATACGTGATGTGACTGTGACAGTATTGTCAAGTGTTGAGTCTTGAAATCCAACTTATAGAACTCTTGAGACATAATTAACAGTCATAGTGTGAAAACACATCTTTTCCAGACATGGGTACCTTATTAAAAAATGATCAACATATCTCAATATACCACCTCTCCTCCATTGTCGGTGTTTTTTACCAACACCCTGTATATATATATATATATATATATATATTATATGCATATAATTTTGTACAAGATTGCTTTGTATAAGACTGTTTAAAAGTTGCATTTTGCAGGCATACTATTCTCTGATTCTCACAGCAAATATTAATTCTGGAGAGTCAGTGTTGATACATGCAGGATGGACCAGTATTGGACAAGCTGCTATAACTTTGGCTCTAAGCTTTGGATGTACTGTTTATACAACAGTGTCAAACCAAGACCAAGCAAAATTTATAAGACAAAAATTTCCACAGGTTTGTATATTTAATTGTTTATATTTATATATCCAATGGCAGAGATTGATGCAGTTTATTTTCTCTCTAGCTTTCCAGTAGAGATTTGTTACATTGACAATTTTATTATTAATTTAACACTTCTCATTGAAAGTAAATTATATTTGAAGAGAAAAATGTTCGCCTAGACCGAGACTCGAACCCAGGACCCTTGGCTTTCCGGGCCAAGTGCTCTACCAACTGAGCTACCAAGGCGAGTTGCGATCTAGAAAAAAATGTTTCTCTTATATATGTTGTAATTCCCTCGCGCCAAATGCTTGAAACCGTAGCTTCTATCTTTGCAAATGGCGGCTTCTTAGTTAAGAAGACATTTATTGGGAATTTAACACTACTTTATAAAGCCAGTAGGGCTTCTATTGACGATTTTATTATTAATTTAACACTTCTCATTGAAGGATAAATTATATTTGAAGAGAAAAATTTTTTTGGCATTTGGCACAAGGGAATTACAACGTATATAAGAGAAAAATTTGCGTCTAGATCACAACTCGCCTCAGTAGCTCAGTTGGTAGAGCACTTTGCCCGGAAAGCCAAGGGTCCCAGGTTCGTGTCTCAGTCTAGGCGAAAATTTTTCTCTTCAAATATAATTTGTTACATTGTTAGCACATTATGCATTGTGGTTTAGACTGGACAATGAAGAATATTAAGAGATTGAATCAGAAATTTACACCTCACCTCTTATTTTGTTTTCTGATTTGAACATGTTATGGTGAACATTTTCACCATTGTCAACTAGTATGTGACTGTTATGTTAACCATTGGATGTATTGTATATTATTTTCCTCTGGTGGTGGGCAGACAAACCTCACAATTAAATCCTTTATCCTAAGATCTTCAAAATTCATAATTAGTCTCCATTTTTCTGAATGGAAATTTGTTTTCCATACTGTGAGTTTTGTTTGTTTTTCCAGTTGTTTCAGCAATTTTCACTTATATTGAATCCTGTTATTTCTTCTTCTCTTCTTCTTCCTTCCAAGTATTAGGCCAAGGCCTGTTACGATCCTATAGAAAATTTTCCCTTATGGGAAATTCTCGTATAAGACTTGAAAGCATAATAATAGTCCCTTCGATTGGTTGCTGGCCAAAGGAAGGCAAGACCAGTGATGGGGCTGCCATCTTATAGCCTCTGGTCAGGCTTTTCTGGAGAAGAAAAGAAAATAAAGGAAAGACAAAATGGAAAAAAAGGAAGGACTCCCTAGCCCTCGGATGCCCTAATAGCATTGGGATCGAAAAAACAAGAGTTAACCAAGAGAGGTTAGATAGTAAAGTTAAAAGAGTGCAAAACACAAGTAAGTGGAAGAAATGTTTTGCACAGCTTGGGCACCTTGTGGTCGCCATCCACATATCCCCTAGATGAGGACCCCTGAGGGTTCCTGTTATTTTTAATCCATAAATATGATCAATTTGATGATATATTGTGCAAAAAAAGGGGATTTCATTAGCTGTAATATCAGAAAAAAAAAAGAAATTACAAGGCACCAAAGAAACTCAAATTATTTTTAATCCACACATAAATAGTTACTGCCCATCTTTATTTTCTCCATATCTTACATTTCTAAGGTGTTATTTCATTTTGATGAAAATATTTAATTTTTAGGAGGGGAAGAATATATGACAATCAACAGTCAGATATTATTTTGAAAAAAAAAAAACTCTTGAACTGGGACTCACACCCTGGACCTCCAGCTCTAACCTCTAAACTGTCTGTTATACAATTCAAGCACTGACACAACCGTCAATTTTTCTTTCCTCGTATACAATATTCTTTTTTGTCTGAAAGCAAATAGTCAGTGCTACCATAGCCATCTGACATCTTCTATTAAATACATATTTTTTAAAGAATTTTTACACTACCTTTTAAAGCATTATAGTTTTATATTTTGATTTTATATTTAAATTTTAACATGTCCACCGCTGTGGACTCGGGGTAGCATGCTGCCTTGTCACGCAGCAGGCCCGGGTTCGATCCCCAGTCGAGACAGTTTTTCTGGGTGAGGTTTTTATCGGGGCTTTTTCCTCACCCATAAGACACATGTCAGGAAAACTTTAAGGCCCAAACAGTCCCCGAAATCATATGGACATCGCAATCATCATCATTCATATTCATCTTAGGTTAAGCTTAGGATTAGGAACTTTCCTGGCGCACCATTATCATCATCATCATCATCATCCATCATATCATCGGGGCCACGTAACCCCGCCTTTCAGGCGCCCCAACCTCAGAAGTCGGTTACAAGTATGCCATGCCAGGAGAGAAACCAGGAATGTTGAATTTAAGATTTAAGATTTAAGATTTATTTATTTAGCCTGGTGGAGTTAAGGCCATGTGGCCGTCTCTTCCACTCACCAGGACAAACATATATTACATAAGAATATAACAATCTTAATTAACTCTAATATTAAACACTAAGTACAAATTTGATCAAAAGATAATATCTAATATACATATTACGATCTATAATACAACCAGTTAATATTAGTTAAAATTAAGACTAAAACTAATAATAAAATGTATACAAGCAAGACATATTAAATTGTCCCTGTCTAGTGTATATAAAAAACAGGAAAATAATGAGATATAGAAAACTAATTTTACGATTATACAATATTTAAAACAAAACAAATAAAAATATTTGTTATTCTTAATATTATTTACATAAATAATTAAATATATTAATATTGCTAAAAGAATACTATCAGTGAGGTGTATAAGTTAGTTTGTTATTAAATAATTCTTTAGTTTGTTTTTGAAGGATGTTATAGTTTGACAGTCTCTGACATAGGGTGGAAGGGAATTCCATGTTTTGGTAAGTGACACCGTAAAAGATAATGAATAATATACAGTGTGATGAGGCGGGATATAAAGGACAATGTGCTGATGGGATCGAGTGTCAAGATTATGTGTGTCGGATAGTCTGATGAAGCGGCGTGATAAATAATTAGGCGATGATGTGTGAAGTATTTTATAGAGAAGGGATAGGGAATGGACAGTTCTACGATCTCTTAGACGAAACCACGATAATTGTTCCAGGGACGGTGTAACATGGTCAAATTTGCGAATACCACAAATAAAACGTGCGCAAGAATTATGAACACGTTGAAGTCTTTGAGTGGAAATAATATTTAAGTCTGTAAAAAGAGTGTCACAATAATCAAAATGGGGCATTGCAAGTGTTTCTACTAACATTTTCCTAAGGGCGAATGGCAAACAATTTCGTACACGATTTAATGAATGTATTATTGAGAAGACTGTTTTGCATGTATGGTTTATTTGTGTATTCCAATTTAAGTTTTGTCAATAAATACTCCTAGAATTTTTACTGTCTCACTATAAGGGATTTGAACTCCGTTTAGTGACACATGCGAAACTGTGTTTAGGTTAATTGTAGATAATAGTCTCTGATGACCCATAATGATTGATTGTGACTTTTTAGGATTTAATTGCAGTCCATATTTAACTGTCCAAGTCATTAGTGAGTCAAGATCCTCGTTAATTTTGGCAACAGCGTCATTTAGTGAATATTTGTCTGTGTGGATGTAGATTTGCATGTCGTCTGCAAATAAATTATGTTTGCAATGCTTTAGGGAGTTAGATATGTCATTTATGTAGATTGAAAAAAGCAAAGGTCCAAGTACCGAACCCTGTGGAACCCCAGCTTTACGGAAGGACCAAGAAGAACATAATGTATGATTTCCTATAACAGATTGCTGGCGCTCATGAAGGTAGGAATTGAACCATTTCGTGGCACTATCAGAGAGTAAGAGGTTTTTAAGTTTATGCAACAATAAGTCCAAGTCTACCGTGTCGAATGCTTTACTAAAGTCCAGTAATGTAAGAATGGTAAGTTTTCGATTATCAGCAGCTTCGCGTATGTCTTCGCAAATATTTAGTAGAGCAGTATTTGTATTGTGTCCTGTCCTGAAGCCTGACTGAAATTGATCTAGAAGGTTGTAATCATTTAGGTATTCAGTCAGTTGTTTATGGACTAATCGTTCCAGAGCTTTTGAAAGAGTAGGTAAAATGCTAATGGGTCGAAAGTCGTTCGGGGTTGAGGGCGTTTTAACTTTAGGCAGTGGACGTACGAGGGCTTGTTTCCACAATGAGGGATATGTAGAAGTTTGTAGTGAGGAGTTAAAAATATGAGTTATAGTAGGTAGTATAGCTTCGATTATTTTATTCAGTAAAGTAATATTTATACGGTCAGTTCCTTCTGCTTTGGTTTTTATTCGCATGATGGCTTTCTTTACGTCGTAGTCTGTAACATATGAGAAGTGGAAATGTTCTCTGTCGGGTTGATTTGTCAGTGATAATTCATTTATTGTTTGTTCTTTATCCTTTGGAGTAGTAGTTATACCTGTGAAGTGATTATTGAGTGTGTCCAGGGAAACAGGTAATTTGTCTACCTGTGTGTCTTTTCTCCCAATTCCCATTCTATTCAAGTTTTTCCAGATTTCTGAAGTATTGGTATTTGTTAGGTTGTATAAATGTCTAAGTTTGGCGTTTCTTATAGCTTGATTTGTCTTGTTACGTAACTGTTTATATTGAGTGAGACTTGTGTCTGTTTTGTTGAGTCTATATTTCTTATGTGCTGCGTCTCTATCAGTCATCAAGTTACGAATTGAAAGAGTCATCCAGGGTGCAGGGCGTCGTTTCACGAGTTTAGTTTTTGGTGGGGCATGTCTGTTGTATAATTGTAGTATAAAGTCATTTAGTGTCTCAACTTTTTCATCTACAGAATGCAGCGTCCATATTGAATGCCACGGCATCTGCATAGCTTCTTCAATTAGGGTTGCATTGTCTATATGTTTTAAGTCTCTATACGTAATAGTCTTTCGAGTCGGTTTAGGGCACTGCAGTGAATATGCTAAGAATATAATATCATGTGCTGATATTCCCGGGGCTGGCAGTTGCCCGTGAGTAAGTACTCTGTCTGGATTATTAGTTGCAATTAAGTCAAGTAACGTCTCAGAGTGATGAGTGTGATGTGTAGGTCGTAGGGGTAGGAGTGTCATATCACAAGCCTGGAACGTAGCCATCAGTTGTTGTGTATGTCTGTTATCAGTGTCTAGTATATTTATATTAAAGTCGCCCATAACGATAACGTGTTCATATTGTATTCGCGCGTTTTGTAAAGTGGACTCAATTTCAGCGATGGCTTTTATTTTAGGAGGTTGGTATACTACACAGAGAAGACATTTTTTGAAACTGACAAATATTTCTATGAACATAATTTCGGCAGATGGTTCGTTATTAGATAGATACACAATTTTAGGAGTAAGGTCTGTTCTAACGAAGGCTCCAATACCGCCCCCGCGACTGTAAACACGATCGTGTCTAAGAAAAGTATAACCATCCATGTCAATTAAAGAAGAGGTAATGGTGGGATTTAGCCACGTTTCAGATATGAGAAGAGCATGAATATTTAAAGAGAAGAAAATAGTTCTGATCTCATCTATATGAGCAGTAATACTCTGAGCATTGAAATGGGCTACCTGCAAGGAAGTAGGGTATGTGGACAAAGCTATTTCTAAAGCATTCCTTGAAGTAGTGGGGTCGAGAAGGGGAGTGGGAAGGTTATTGTCCTGTAGCCTGTCAAAGACTGTCAAAGGAAAATCATCATTTAAACGAAAAATGGTCGTAAAATATTTCAACAAACTTACAAACTAAACTTGGTATCACGTCACTAAGAATATCTTAATTTTATGTACTATTAATAAAATGTTTAAAGTGATAACTGTCGGTTATTCACTGGCCGTGTTTGCACTAATTATATTTCTGAGGCCCGGAGAATGATGCGTTTGTTATCTCCTTCTTTAACATGGATTGCTCCGTCAATTGTCCACACATTTGTTACACCATATTTGGTGATGCATTCTTTTAATAGCTTATACCTCATTTGAGTTAAGTCTTCCCTAATTGTAACACCACTCCCTTTCAGCTGTTTTTTGTTCTGGAAAACCTCTCTCCTTTTCCGATAGCTTACGAATTTGACGATAACCGGCCGTGGCCGGTCCGCCTTTCTCCCCACACGATGACTCCTATCTATATCGCATGTTTCCAATTTAATACCTATTTTAGACGCCACATCGATAGCTATTTTGTCTGTATCCTCAGCGTCCATCTCCGGGATGCCAAAGATACGTAAGCATTGGCGGCGTTGGTACTGTTCAAGGGAATCAGTTTTTTCGCACAACAGTTGTTCTAGTTTCATTATTTTAGTATCCCTTTCCTGTAACGACAGCTCCAACTGTTTAATGACCTCAGTGTTCCGATCTATGGTTGTTTTCAACTCACTCACTATAGCCTCACGCACCGAGTCCTTTAGCAGCTGCAACATGGCAGGGTCCCTCAAACATTCCTGCATCACACGCTTTGTCATTTCTTCTTTATTCTCGTCGGAATTCTTTGTTTTGCGTGGCGCCATTATTACAGAATAAATGTACACACAAATAATTTCAAAATATCCTATACTACCTGTAAAACACAAACAATCACCTGCTGAAAACTGTGCAAAAACACGAGCGACCAGTATATTCACTACTCACTGTCCGCCATGACACTGTTTATTTCATCTCAGTACAATTGCCAAGATTGTACTGATGAAGACCGTTGTGGTCTCGAAATTGTGATCTACTTAGAAGATTTATATGAGGAGGGATAGGAAACATTTGATTTTATCATAAATTAAACCTCATAGTGATTAATTCCTATAAAAGTTCAAACTTTCCAGTATACTGGACCAATTTTATTTAGAAAATTATCGGAGCTTGAATGGTGTAATGGAGAGCATAATGGCTGTAGAGCCAGAGGTCCATGGATCAAGTCCCATTTCAAACGTTAATTTTTCTTTTCAAAATAAAATTGTCCAGTATTGGAAAGTATTAAAATTTAAATATGACATTTAAAGTCAGATACTATTTGAAAATACAATAGGAAGTAACATTATGAGGTTTTATATAATAAATTGTGTTGTCTGTGTTATTCTTACCTCATATCGTTGTTTCTGTTAGACATATGTTTCAAGGCTTGTTAGCCTCGTCCTCAGTAGTTACAGACTGGTTTTTCTCAAGTTGGTAGAGAAATTAGATAAAATTAAAATAGAACCTGCAGATAGAATAGTTTGTTTTGATGTAATGGCATTGTTTACCAGTGATCCAAAAGAAGAAACATTACAAATTTTGAACAGTTGGCTAATTAGAAACAATATCATCAAAGAGAGTAGAGAAGAGTATTTAAAATTAATCGAACTCTGTGTCAATCAAATGTTTTTTTACATACAAAGGAAATTTCTACATACAAAAGTCAGGACTATCAATGGGTAACCCATTATCCCCTTTTTTGGTGAATCTATTCATGAGTGATTTTGAATGCAAAATAACAAAAGCACATTCTCACATGTTCAAATTCTGGTGCAGACATGTGGACGATATTATCACTATAGTTAAACAAAAACATAGAAGATGGCTTAAATCTCCTAAATATTCAGAAGACATTAATCAAATTTACATTAGAAACAGAAGAGAATAAACAAATACCATTTTTAGATCTGAAATTACATACAAATGAGGAAAAAATAAAATAGAATTTTGCATTTATAGAAACGATTCACACACAGATAACTACATTAAATCAATTGGATTCAACCATATTTCACACAAAATGGCAGTCTTCAATTGTCTATCACATAGATAGATAAACATATCCTTGAACAGAGAAAATTATGAGTTAGAGAAAAAACATATAATTGAAGTGGCAAAAGAAAATGATTTTGAGGAGAAAATTATACAAAAAAAATGAAAGTAAAAAAAAAATAAATAAAGGAATGAAAATACTCAAATAGATAAACCAAAGGAAGTGGTGAAATACAGGAAATTCACATGTCACCCATGGACACACAGTCAATTCCAAAAGATTTTTGAAAAATTTAATATCAGATTAGCACCAAAGAATGATCATAGCCTAAACAAACTAATAAAAACCAACAAAAATGAGCAAATTGATGACAGTAAAAAATCGGCAATATTTCAAATAAAATGTGCACAATGTGGTAAGATATATACATAGGGAAAACAAAGAGAAATTTAGCCATTAGAACCAAAGAACACATAAGAAATGTAAAAAAAGGGGTAGTAAAAAATCTGCATTAGCTGCTCACGTTTGATCAGAAAAACAAAAAAAATAGATTTAAACACAAAATTATGAAAACAGTTAGAAAACACAAACAAACTCACCATATGGAAAAAAAATCTACATACACAAAAACAAGGAGAGAATTATGAATTTTGAAATTCCTGGAGAAAGGAACCTAATTAGCAAGTTCTTTGAACCACAGAAAGAGGACGCAGGAGTCGAGATCCAGGGACAACAACTTGAGAAATACTAGTCTGTAACTACTGAGGATGAGGTTAACAAGCCTTAAAACATATTAAGTTATGTATATAGGAAATAACACTATGAGGTTTTTTAGTATTGTTTATTTTTTATTATTTCACTCACCTCATACTTCATAACTTCTTGCAGACCTAGGTTTCATCACACCATTTGTGACTTCTCAATGCTGTGTCACGTTCACAACTGACACCCAACTGCCTTCTATCCTGCAGACTGACCTCCGCGCCATCTGATGACTGACCAACGAATTTCCTAATCAGTCCTCTCTCCTTATAACCGGGTATTTCAAAATTCATAGTTGTATTTTCATTCTTGCATATGTAAATTTTTTCCCAAATTGTGAGTTCCTTCGGTTTTTCCAATTGTTTAAGTAATTTTGTTTTGGTTTCTATTCTATGTTTTTCTGACCAGGCATGTGCAGCTATTGCAGATTTTTCGGTTTCTCCATTTTTAACATTTCTGAGGTGTTCTTTTTAATCTTGTATTTAGATTCCTTTTTGTTTGTGAAAAGATATATATAGGAAAAACAAAAAGGAATCTAAATACAATATTAAAAGAACACCTCAGAAATATTAAAAATGGAGAAACTGAAAAATCTGCAATAGCTGCACATGCCTGGTCAGAAAAACATAGAATAGAAACCAAAACAAAATTACTTAAACAATTGGAAAAACCGAAGGAACTCACAATTTGGGAAAAAAATTACATACGCAAGAATGAAAATACAACTATGAATTTTGAAATACCCAGTTATAAGGAGAGAGGACTGATTAGGAAATTCGTCGGTCAGCCATCAGATGGCGCGGAGGTTAGTCTGCAGGATAGAAGGCTGTTGGACGTCAGTTGTGAACGTGAGACACAGCATTGAGAATGTCACAAATGGTGTGATGAAACCTAGGTCTGCAAGAAGTTATGATGTATGAGGTGAGTGAAATAATAAAAAATAAACAATACTTAAAACATATGTCTAACAGAAACAACGATATGAGGGAAGAATAATACATACAACACTTTTTATTAGTCAGATACTAGTTGAGATTAGTGAAGATGTTCACTGAAGATGTCCATGTGAGAGAACAAAATGTGACATGAGGTGAATATTTCCAATTCATCCTATTAATAAATTATGTTGTAGTGTTATTTCATATCAATTTTTATTACTGAAGAAAATATATTCCCATAAGTTTTGTTGATTTTCTGAATATTTTAATAGTGTAATTTCTTCTCCAGTTATATGATCCTATCCAATTGTCACTCATATGGAAATCTAAACAAATCTTAACTAGAACTAAATTAAGACTTTTTTTAAATGTTTTTATTTATATTAACATTTTACAATCCTAGATAGAATCTAATTTAAGAAAGAGAAATTAATGTTTGAACCTGGATTTGAACCCTGGACACTGTACGAGTGTGCTGCCTAATTACACCATTCAAACGACATACAAACATTAACATTTCTTTCATGAACGAGAATTGTATAAGTTGAAAGAGTTGTTGATCTTTGTATCGTTTGAATGGTATAATTAGACTGCACACTCATATAGAGAACGAGAGGTTCAGGGTTCAAATCCTGTGTCAAACATTAATTTTCCGATTGAGGGTCTTTCCACTTTTCAGCGGTTGCCCTTTTACCAGCTGGCTGCTGGTCCTTCACATCCACGTGTGTCAATCATAGAGGTTGATGATCAACAGCCAGTGTAGGGGTGACATGTGGTTAGCATGTCGAGTCCCCCAGCCGTTATAGCTGGTTCCTCAACCTGGAGCCGCCACTTATTGTAGCTACCCAATTGCCTCACGATACTGGGTGGGCACCGGTCCCATACTGGCCGAAATATCATGAGAACATTTCTTCCCCCATGGAGACTCGAACCAGCGCAAGTCCCATAGCTCTGCGCCAAGGCTTCCTACCTTAACCGCTCGGCTATGGCACGGGACAAACATTAATTTTTCTTTCTTAAATTAAGACTATTTAATAGCAGTGTGAAAAGTATATTGCTATATAGGTGTGATACTTGGATAGGAACAATTGTATTATGTAAAAAAAATTGCAAGTATATGTAAACAGATGCCTAAGATTTATTTTGAAATTCTGGTGACCTAAAACCTTATCAAACGAAGAATTGTGGAAGGTAACATCACAAAATGAGATCTGGAAGGGGATAAAATATTGTAAATGGAAATGTATTGAACACACTCTCAGAAGAGAACTGAGAGAACTTTTGAATGGAATTCACAGGGATTGCCTAGAAAAAGAGGAAGACCAAAAATTACATAGTGCAGCATAGAAATAACAGAAATTGAATAACAAGGGAAAAGAGGAATTAAGTCAGAAATTTAGCAAAAAAAAAAAAGAGTCCAGTGGTGTGCTTTTACAAAGGCACTACGCTTCCAACAGCAGTGACAGGAACTACTAGTACTATATGATCCTGTAACAAACAATGTGCTGCAACTGCCAATTTTTCAATTTCACTAATATTCCTGAAAAGTTATTTAGTATGAGTATCCATATTTGTATTTGGTTTCAAATAAAACAAATTTGAGTACTCATACTAAAGAACTTTTAAAAAATATATTAGGTTATTCCTTAAGACATTAAGAATTTATATTATGCCCACTAAACATTATAGTGTACATTTGAATTATATTCTTTCCAGTAAAATTCCTAAAACTTTATGGATAGTAATTTATCTGTGGCCACCATTGCCTTTTCAATTATTTTTGTTAAACAAATCTTTATATCATATGTTTTATATGGATTGTTTACATAATAATATGTACGTAGATAGAATTTCTGGCTAAACTTTACAATCTGTGATGCAACTTTTTTAATTCCTTCATAAACTCCTGTCAAATTTCGTTCTTAGGGTTTCATTTTTCAAATGATTTCCCACCATTTACAATGATTTTTACATGTTTTCTAATGATTATTTGAATATATTTTTCATGATATTGAACTACATGAAAATGTGGCAGCCATATTGATTTTAATGAATATTCTGCATTCCAGTGCAGCCAACATAGAGTCTGTACTAATTAACTTACACTAAATAAATCGGTGTGCATTGGGTTTCACAGGTTAGAGTATTTAAATTGCATTTGGTTAACTTTTAGGTTTGTCTTTCACAGGTTAGAGTACTTAAATTGTGTTAGGTTAGGTTTTAGGTTCATTGGTGGTGCGAGTTCAAATATTGTGTATATGTTGGCTGCATCCCATGATTCCATGGTGTAAACCATGTCCCATCAGTTGGCATGTACATGATGTATGATTGGAACTTAGAAAAATATTTCATGTCACATGTTGTAAATTATTTCCCCATTTCCTTTAACGCTTTTTCTAGGACAATACAGTGAAATGGAGGAAAGTCACAAGTCAGATTCTAATTTTAAAATTAATTTATTTTTTATTTTTGGGGAGATTATTACAATTAATGTGTAAAAATTTTATTTCCTTCAGTAATAAATAACTAAACCATAAAATATTGTAATTACTATTGTTATTATTTGATGATTTCTCGCTTAGGTAACTTACAAACACTTTGGCCAGAGGCCCTTAGATATTAGTAAGCTCAAGGTGTAATCCTCAACATAATGCTCTTGATACATAAAGAGCTACAAAATGTACTATTTCTTAGACATGTCATTATTATTAATAGTGAGTGGAGAACATATTTTAATCGACTCATTAAATGTATGAGGTGAGTCGATTAAAATATGTTCTCCACTCACTATTAATGATATAACCTCATAATGTTTACTTCCCAATATTACTTTAAATATGCCATTATTATTTTATACAGATGCAGGAAAACCATATTATAAGATTGAAACAATGTAACAAGGAAGTGCTTCTGATGACAAAAGGGAGAGGCGTCAATATAATTTTGAACACTATCAGTGGAAAAAACATAAATGACTATTTACAGTGCCTTAGTACACACAGTCGATTTGTTCATTTAGCAAGGAATGATCTTGAAAAAAATAATCCTTTGGGTAAGTACACAATACAAAACATTTATAGACATGATGGTTTTAATAAAGTGAAAATATGAATTGGAAATTTTACTACTCACCTCATTAAAATAAGTTAAATTCTGACTTAGTTGAGAATTGAGTCCAGGTGAGCGGTTCTTATTTTATGAGATTATGTGTAAAATTTTGAATTCATATTTTGATTGTATTATTTACCTTATAACATTACTTCTCAAAGTTTTTTTATAAATGCTAATAGTGCTAGTAATTGTGGTATTGGCAACCAAAGCGTTGAACATATTATCTTTGATTGTCTTTTGTTCTGGAACGAAAGATTCAAATTCTCATGTCTTCTAAATAACACTGCATGTTTAAGTGAACTATCCATTACAGAAGTGCTTATGACAGAAAAAGAACTACTGACTTTTTAATGTTTTTATAAATAAAGTTCAGTCCACCGCTGTGGTCTCGGGGTAGCGTGCTGCCTTGTCACGCAGCGGGCCTGGGTTCGATCCCCGGTCGGGACAGTTTTTCTGGGTGAGGTTTTTATCGGGGTTTTTCCTCACCTGTAAGACAAATGTCAGGAAAACTTTAAGGCCCAAACGGTGTCCGAAAATCATATGGCCATCGCAATCATCATAATTCATATTCATCTTAGGTTAAGCTTAGGATTAGGGACTCTCCTGGCGCACCATTATCATCATATCATCGGGGCAACGTAACCCTGCCTTCCAGGCTCCCCAACCTCAGAAGTGGGTTACAAGTATGCCATGCCAGGAGAGAAACCAGGAATGTCGAAAGACAAACCTGGGGCATTTGAGAAAAAAAAATAAAATAAAATAAAGTTCATAAAAAATCTTTAATTTTATTTTTTATATCTATAATTATATAATGACTCACACAACTTTTTAACAAATTATAATCCTAATGTACCTTAGATGAAATAGGGTTTATAAATTTTGGATATTAAATAATAATAATAATAATAATAATAATAATAATAATAATAATAATAATAATAATAATAATAATAGTAATAATAATAATAATAATAATAGTGCTAGTACATTCAAATATATCTATTCATAGATACATGTACTGCATCATTAGGTCAAGATCATTAAAATAAATCAATAGGAAGTAACACTAACTAACTCACTGATACTATCAATCATGAAGGTTCATGACCATGCAGACATAAGCTCTTCATACATCTCTATTCTGAATTAATTTTTTCAACGATTCCCTATATAATTCACCTCCCTCAGATTATGGTTAATGCTATTCTTCCACCTCATTCATGGCCTACCTAGTTGGTGCTTTTCCTCTGGATTTCCTAAGAAAAGTTTCTATGCCTCTCTTTATTCCCCCTTTGTGCCACATGCCCTGCCCATCATAGTCTATCAGACTTAATTGTTCTTTTTACATCTGATTTAAAAAGTTAAAATAGTAAAACTTGTACCTAATATGTAAAATTCCATAAAAATATTCTAGGCCTTTCAGAACTTGTTTTCCCATCTTCATCAGATGATTAGGACTAACATTTTTTAATGAGCACTTTGTATAGATAGTTGAGGTTGTTGGGTGTGTTCTCATTAAGAAGGTTTCCCATTTCTCACTTCTTCAAGATTTCTATTCCTTATAGGATGTTTATTTTATAGTTATTACAATCTCTGTGTTTCATTGAAAAGTACATTGTCAATTATATTAAAGTGATGTGTTTTGTAAAATTTGATTTTCCCTCGTTGTAGTATTTAAAATGTTTAAAATCCTTGTTGAATCATGTATCCAAATTTCTGGTGGTTATGCCAACATAAAATGTGTCACAACTATTGCATAAGTTTGTAAATCCTTTATTTTCTTATATGTTGGTGTCTTGTATTTTGTTTGAGATACTATTCATGAAGAATAAGTAATTTTTTATATCTTACCTCATAGTGTATGTCTTCTTAAACATGGGAACTGCAGTTTTCAAGAGGAAACATCTCTCCCATTTTCAACCGACATTATGACTACCGGATTTTTGTTGGAATCTCCAATGATAATGTTGCCATCTGGTGTTGACTTGATGAACTTCAAGATCAGGTCCCATTCATCAGGAATTTCGAAATTCATGGATTTAAATTTGTTCTTCTGAATATATATTTTCTCCCAAAAGTCAATTCTAAAGGTTTTTCCAATTCTTTAGAAATGTTTTTCGGCCAAACTTCTAAAACATTCGGAAAAACCTTTAGAATTGACAGTTTGAAAAAGTTATATATTCAGAAGAACAAATTTAAATCCATGAATCTCGAAATTTCTGATGAACAGGACCTAATCTCAAAGTTCATCAAATCAACACCAGATGTCAACATTATCGATGGAGATTCCAACGAAAATCTGGTAGTCATAATGTCAATTGAAAATGGGAGGGATGTTTCCTCAGAAAACTACAGTTCCTGTGTTTAAGAAGTCATAAATTACAAGGTAAGATATAAAAAAATGACTCATTCTTTATGAATAAGAACATCATAATGTTATTTCCCATATTTAACTATGAATGAGATAATATTGTTTAATTTATTGTTGGTTTTGTAAGCTGTTTTTATATTTTTGCCATGCTTCTTAATTGTTTTGACAAATTTTGTAGTTTTGTTTCCTGAATACATAAGGCTTAGCCAATTATTGTAATTTTAATTAATTAATTTATTAAGTTTGGTTATTAATAGTGAGTGGAGAACATATTTTAATCGACTCACCTCATACATTTTCAAACTTCTTTGATACCGACGGTTTCAGACAAAATCATGTCCTTCTTCAGTCATGGCTTCCATGAGTGGAAGAAGGAAATGATTTTGTCTGAAACCATCAGTATCAAAGAAGTTTGAAAATGTATGAGGTGAGTCGATTAAAATATGTTCTCCACTCACTATTAATGATATAACCTCATAATGTTTACTTCCCAATATTAATTGAAATATAAGTTTGGTTATATTTGTTATTTTGTATTTAATTTTTGTTTTCTTACTTATTTGTTAATTGTTTCTTGATTATATCCATTTTTGAGTGTCAAGGTTTTTGTGTAATTTAGTTCCTTACTGTAATTTACTTTGTTTAACGTTAACTTTATCACTCTATTTATAAGGCTGATAAGGTGTTTACTTTTATTGAAAAGTGTGTCTGAATTTTTCATGTATGAATTTGCATTGCTGGTAGTTTTCTGTAGATCCTGATTTAGATTTTTGGTGATTGTGAAATCTAGATATTGAATTGAATTATTGATTTCCATTTCTTGAGTAATTGTCTTCTTCTTCTTCCTTCCAAGTATTAGGCCAAGGCCTGTTACGATCCTATAGAAAATTTTCCCTCCAGCGTTTCATAGGATGACCCAGAGATCTTCGTCCTCTTGGTATATAATTATAAACAGCTCTGGGGATCTGATTTGAACTCATTCTTTCAAGATGGTGTTTCCAATTTAGTTGGTACTGTTTAATATATTCCAAAATTGGCGTAGTCTTCAATTCTTTTAAGATATCGGTGTTCCTTTTCCAATCCCATCTGGTGTAACACGCTGTTCTGTGCATGAATCTCATTTCACAAGCCGTTATTCTGCTTTCATGTTGTCTTTTTAGTGTCCATGCTTCACTACCATAGGTCAACACTGGTCTAGCCAAAGTGTTATATAAACGTAACCTGGTGTTTTTTCAGTAATTGTACAATTTATAAATTAAGTTTTGCATTTTTTTACTTTTTCTTTGAGAC
This sequence comes from Diploptera punctata, assembly GCA_030220185.1. Lineage (NCBI taxonomy): Eukaryota > Metazoa > Arthropoda > Insecta > Blattodea > Blaberidae > Diploptera > Diploptera punctata. Next base: position 152,869 of record JASPKZ010007432.1, on the reverse strand, counting down.
TTTTTAGTAAGGTAAGTCCTCACAACAGGTTACTGTCCTGAAGTGAGCAAGTCCAGTGGTGGGGTTGCCATCTTAGGCCTCTGGACAGGTTTGATTATGATTACAGCATTTACTCTGTATCTTGATGGAACGGTTTTACCACCATGGCTCGGTCCCCAGAGTCCCATTTGTTTTAGGCAGGTTGCCAAAAACAATACAGCAACACACACGAACTAGAATTTATAAAACACTGGCCAGACCCATGTTATATTACAGCAGTGAGGCCTGGACAATTCACAGCGTAGATGAACTAAGACTAACTGCAGCAGAAATGAAATTTATGAGACGTACTGCAGGTTACTCAAGAACAGACCATAAAAGGGATTCTGAGATTCTCAAAGAATTACAAATAGAATCAATCATGGAATATGTGCAAAAATACAGAAACAACTGGAAATCTCACGTAAGAAGAATGAGCAGAACAAGAATACCATGTCAAATCATAAATTACCAGTACCAGACAAGAGATCATTGGGCAGAGACCGTAACAGACCATTGGATTGAGACCGTAACAGACCACTAGGTTTATCACATGAAAGGAAGAAGAAGAAGTTTTGTAATTTATTTAACTTTCTTAAAATGATTGAAATAAATAAATTAATGTATACAAGTAAACTATTGTAATTAACGATAAGAAGAAAAATTGATGTCTGATCTGAGTATGCATGGAATTATCATAAGTAATGCCACGAGTGATTTCCAAATTATCGATAAATTCACGACTCACGAAGTGAGGAGTGAATTTATCTAGAGAATTTGGAAATCAAGAGTGGCATTTGTCAGGACTATTTAACGAATAAAATTAAGCTGTTTACTCACAAATCATTATTTAACTATAGTTATTTTAAAATGTTTATATATTTAATGTAAACGGCGATGTTTGAAAACAAATGAGAAACGATAGGTACGCTTCTACTGCTTCTTTTGTTTATCACTGCAACCAGATCATACTATTTATTGCCAAAGGAACGCAATATTGTAAGGAGGAGCTTTCTTTAATATGGTAATTATAACACTGATAAATATTTGGTGAAACACGACTCTGATTGGTTGTAAAACAGAAATCATTGAAACGTGATTGGTCGTTGACTCCCATTTGGGGCATGAGTTAAATAGTCATTGTTGTATATTATTAAAAAGTCGTCCAGATATCTTGTAATTAATTTAATATTGAATTGTTCTTTAAATTTATCAACATTTTTATCATCTAAATGTTGTAGCAACATTTCTAAGAGGATTCCTGATGTCTGAAATCCATCTTTTTGTGTACAGAATTCATTGTTGAATTTAAAGTAAATTTGTTTTACAATTTCATGTTTTTTTTATTCATTTCATACATCTCAATGATGGATAAGTTATATTTGAAGAGAAAAATTATATGCTCAGACTGGAGTTTGAACTCAGGACCTTTTGCAATGTAGGCGAATGCTCTACCAAGTGAGCTATCTGAGAAACTCCAATCTAAATGCATATATAAGAGAAAAAAATTTACTACATCATTATTTAACTAGACTAAACAAAAAGAAAAAAAAAACACAGACATAAGGGCAACCTTAAGAGTCACAATCTTTATAGAAGCTATTCAGACTTATCATAAGTAATGCCACGAGTGATTTCCAAATTATCGATAAATTCACGACTCACGAAGTGAGGAGTGAATTTATCTAGTTAATTTGGAAATCAAGAGTGGCATTTGTTAGGACTATTTAACGAATAAAATTAAGCTGTTTACTCACAAATCATTATTTAACTATAGTTATTTTAAAATATTTATATATTTAATGTAAACGGCGATGTTTGAAAACAAATGAGAAACGATAGGTACGCTTCTACTGCTTCTTTTGTTTATCACTGCAACCAGATCATACTATTTATTGCCAAAGGAACGCAATATTGTAAGAATGCTCTCTAGTGGAGAAAAAATGAAACACATCAAACTGTATATTAATTCATTTCTGATGTCGTATGATGTACATATGACAATTATATTTTTCTGGATTGTTACCTGTGAAAAAAATACATTTAAGAAAGTGCAAAAAGTGGTTTCTTTTTTTGGTGGTATAATCAATTGCTACAAATGTTTTTATATTAACTCCCGCATGTGGCATGTGTTGACATTCATGCACTATGTATACAATCTGGTAGCCGTATTTCTCACAGGCTCAGTCACTGCAAAATAATGGTCAGACCTGTTCAGAATATTAAAAAGGAGGAGCTTTCTTTAACCCATTGAAGACACGTTTAAATCGCCTGGTACGTTCACTGGAAACCCATTTAAATCACCTCAGCGCTGCACTGGGTTTTAAATCAGAATACCCAGATCATGCGTTCTGCGTCTCAGAACTTATGAATTTCAGATAATTTGTTTACCCCTGTTTTTTCTTGTAGTATTTTGTACTTTTAAGAATTGCAAAGGAAAGTGGCTGCTTACAACCCTCTTTTGTGTAATTTAACCGTTATTTATTGTTAGTTTGAAGGCTGTGAAAGTTGACAAACCTTTCAAAAACCGTCCTTTACTAACATTTCTTGGTCATTAAATTTGAAGTAAACATGAATCATATGCTCTAACAGGAACTGTAAAAATAAGAAGAATATACAATACAGTATATTATAAAAATAAATGAAATTAAATATATAAAAGCATAGACCTATACATTATCAAATCATAGAAAGTTCTTCTCAAATTATCGATAATGTAAAAAAGCAATTTTTCTGTATTGTATTCTAGAATACATTTAGCCTCTGTGAATTTTTCTTCTTGTTATCTGCCTTTATTCTTCCATTGCTTCTTACTGGTGACAGTGATGTCGGCATTTTCGTGTTTTGATGATAATAATAAACGTATTTCCTATCTTTCCACTTCAATGCAGGAAGTCTACGACTAGATAATGTTACCTCTCCTTTTTTTTTTTTTTTAATTTGATGTTCACTAAATCCATAGGTATGTTTCTTCTGTTAGATTTTACTGTCCCTAATATGTCTCTCGTCTATTGAGCTCTAAAAAATAAATTAGGAGAACTCAAGTTGTCTAATTGTAATGTGTAACCTTTGTCTACGACGGATTTGCTAATTCTAGGACTGCACTCTAATTTACAGTAAAATCTGAATTTTCTGGTGCATCTCGTTCAGTGTTTATTTGGATCATATCCCGAAGAGGTATCGCACAATTTCTAATATTTTATTCCAAATCGCGCCGTTTTATTCCGATTACAGATTTTGAACTGATCGTAAGCCAGTCTAATTCGTAATTTCGTAAGAGATTTTTCAAGTGAAATGTCTTCACTTTGAACATACAAGGACAGAAATGTTGTATTCAAATACTCTACAGCAGGTCTAATTTAGTAAATTCTGTCATCTCTAATTAAGAATTCATTGTCTTTGAAGTGAAGAAACATCGAAATTAGGAATAAACTTTTGAAAGGCACAGTTTTGCTGTAAATGGGCATTTATAAAATTGGTCTATTGTTCCAGAACCGTTTTATGTTAGGTTTTCTATCTTGACTTATACTGTAAAATAGGCCTTCACTTCATCAGGGGTATTTCTAAAAAAAATATATTACCAGCCATGATATTCGAAAAATAAAACATTGTATCTACATATATATATTACCATCATAAGTACCTAAAAAGTAAATTATTCTATAAATTATTTCTATAATAAACTCTACAATATACTAGTCCTACATATATGCTTTATATAAACTTGCAAAACATTTTACAGACGGCGAACAGAAAACTTTAATCACTAAAGAGAGTGCCAACTTCTTGTAGTGGTGGTATTTAGCACAATAACGAGTGTAGGTCGTTGTTGAGCTGTTTGGTCTTTCTACCTGCTCACGAGGGAGACTCGTTAAAAGTCTCCAATGGGTTAATATGGTAATTATAACACTGATAAATATTTCGTGAAACACGACTCTGATTGGTTGTAAAACAGAAATCATTGAAACGTGATTGGTCATTGACTCCCATTTGGGGCATGAGTTAAATAGTCATATTAATTGTCGGGATTATTTAGAGTGAATGGACCAAAACCTACTACCGAACAAAGCTTTATTGTATCAACCTAAAGGATTCAGAAGCAAAGGAAGACCAAAAAACATTGGGTCTGTCAAGGGCACATTAAGACTTAGGAATATGTTCATGTATTTTTTACTGTATTGTAATGTTAATATAAAATTATGGAATATTCACCTGAAAGGTCCGTCTCCTCAACTTAATTAATCATTTAACTGTAGCACTTTCGGGACTTGTCCCATCGTCGGCAGGATTCAAAACTGGTGTTTCACTGAAGATCTGGTAGAGGGGGTTGCATGTATTGGGTTCGTTTTCGTTTATCAGGCTGTCGTTGTTGTGAGCTGCTTTCATGATTTCTATTTCTTCGAGTACGTTTATCTTCGCTGGATTATTTTCTCTGTGCATTACTGTTAGGGTGTTTTCAATATTTAACATGTGATGTCCTTCATGGATAACGTGTTTTGCATAATGCACAGAGAAAATAATCCAGCGAAGATAAACGTACTCGAAGAGATGGAAATCATGAAAGCAGCTCACAACAACGACAGCCTGATAAACAAAAACGAACCCAATACATGCAACCCCCTCTACCAGATCTTCAGTGAAACACCAGTTTTGAATCCTACCAATGATGGGACAAGTCCCGAAAGCGCTACAGTTAAATGATTAATTAACCTTTACACTGCTATGAACAGGTATATGCGTTGGCAAAGAAAATGCTTGCCGTGCTATGGGTGTGTATATCCATTCTCAACTTCAAATGCCTGCTAGTTATATAATACGTATTGCATTGCTTTCAAACTAATCAGGCATATACTGCCATCTCTTAGGAACCTAAATAAACTTTTTCAATATTTCTCCCTGCATTGAGCAAGGAGGGTTTTAAAGGCTGGAAATATCTCAGCAGTGAAAAGGTTAAGTTGAGGAGACGGACCTTTCAGGTGAATATTCCATAATTTTATATTAATTTTGAATAATACCTCAATGGAACACGTCATGAATCTTATAAAAGTTATATTGTAATGATAAAACTAACTCACTGGCACTATCTGGTGTGGAGGTTCATGGCTGTGTGCACATAAGTTCTTCATACTCCTCTATCCTGAGCTATTATTTAACAATCATTCCATGTAAAATCCATTTAATCATGATTTATACTCTCAATCTCATTTTTCACCTATCTGTGGAGTGCTTTCTTACAATAAGTTTGTGTCTCCCTCTTTCATTCCCAATCATGCCACATGCCCTTACTGTGTTTTATGGATGCTTAATTAGGAAATTTTCCAATTTAAAGTATCTAATCAATTTAAATTATTAATTCATTAATTATTCTTCTTCTTCTTCCATCCAAGGCCTGTTATGATCCTATAGAAAATTTTCCCTCCAGCGTTTCATAGGACGGCCCAGAGATCTTTGTTCTCTTGGTATATAATTATTTACAACTTTGGGGATCCAATTTGAACTCATTCTTTCAAAATGGTGTTTCCAATTTAGTTAGTACTATTGTTTATTTTTTATTATTTCACTCACCTCATACTTCATAATTCATAGCAGACCCTGGGTTTCTTCACATCTTTTGTGACATGCTATGAATTATGAAGTATGAGGTGAGTGAAATAATAAAAAATAAAACAATATTAAAAAACCTCATAGTGTTATTTCCTATCTACATAACTTAATTAGTTAGTACTGTTTAATATATTCCAAAATTGGAGTAGTCTTCAATTCTTTTAAGATATTGGTGTTCCTTTTCCAATCCCATGTGGTGTAACCCGCTGTTCTGGACATGAATCTCATTTCACAAGCCGTTATTCTGCTTTCATGTTGTCTTTTTAGTGTTCATGCTTCACTACAGGTCTACAGTGGTCTAGCCAAAGTGTTATATAAACATAATCTGGTGTTTTTTTGTACAAGGGATGGTTTCATAATTTGATTAATAATTCCCAAACTTTTATTATAACTAGTAATTTTTTCAGGGATATCCTTTTCATCCCAGATAGATAATATCCAAGCAAGATATTTAAATTGATTAGATCTCTCTAAAATTTTATTCTGTAGACAGATTTTACTTTGTATGGGGTCCTTCCCATGAAATGCCATAATTTTAGTTTTGATAATTGATATTTCCATATTAAATTTGGCAGCTATTTTTTGTAAATTATAAATTTATCGTTGCAAATCATTTTCGGAAAGTGCCAGAAGAGCTAAATCATCTGCAAAAAGAATAGCATTGAGTTTGAGGTTCCTATTGATGGGTATACATCCTCGTTGTGCTTTCCTCCATTTGTTTATTAATCTGTTCATCTATATAATAAAAATTATTTAATAATCAAATTTTATGGAATATCGAAAGTATTAACATTGTATTATGATAGACAAATGTTTTATTAAATTTAAAATATAAAATAGGTACAGGTACCTGAGATCTTAATCATCCTCATCTTTATAAGGCTATAAAATGTGGACGATTGAGATCTCAGGTATCTATTTTATATTTCTAATTTTACATAGTGACTTCAACGATGTTTTGTAATGAATTTTAAAAGTATTGAAATGTTTTGTTTTAGGAATGGAAGTTTTCCTAAGAAATGTAGCATTCTTTGGAGTATCAGTAGAGAATTTATTCAACATACCTTCAGAATGGAAGAAAGCTTTACAATCGGGAATGCAAGATATGATTAACAGTGGTGTTGTGCAACCTCTAAAATACATTGTACATACAAGAAAACACATTCAGGAAGCACTCAAGTGAGTACAACTTTTGTTAATACTTTGTTATATAATACACTTTATTTCACATGGGATGTCATAGGGTAGAGGGGGGTTATTTCATGCATTTCAAATTTAAATCAGTATTATAATTACCTTTTAGAAATTGTTTTGTTTAATTTGTCTATAATTAAAGCTTATTTACTTGCTAATACAATATAATATTCATCTTCCTTAAATTCTAGTATAACACTGAATTAAAAAACTTATAAAATAGTATGTACTACACACCTTGTTTAAACACAGTGGGGCTAATCCATGCATGAAGAGGGGTTACTTCATGCACTTCACTTAGAATCATAAATATTTACCACACAACTGCACCCACACACAGTTCGTGGAACCAATTCACACATTTTTGACACCCGATTCACTCTCCCATTCTTAAAGACTTCTCAGAGATGTATCTTGCTCCACAGAAAGAGCATGGCACATCCTTCATCCATCTCGTTATCTGGAGGAAATGGAGCTGGCTCGTCTTCATCAGAAGATGAGACTGCATTCTCCTGTTTCCTCTTGCGGATTAGTTTTGAGTTCGTCTTGGATATTTGTTTTATAATCTATCAGTAGAATCTGTAGAGAAGCTGTTCAAAATAAGACCATCTAAACAGGAGGCAGGCTAAAATCACAGCCAATGAGGTGCGGAAGGAGGTACAGGAGGGTGAACAGATCATGTGACATTACTCATTTCGCTCTTGATTTTCAAGCGAGAAAGATATCTAATCGAAAAACTGGCAAAATTCTCTACTCATTCCATGGATAAACTATAGTTTTTAGTGCCCTTTTAACTGCTACTTCCAAATTTGAGTCAGATGTCAAATGTTGCGCTTAGGCTGGCGTTTGTCTGTTGTTAAGTTTATTTATTTATTTTTTGTAAGGGATGTAAATTTCTTTGTCCAGTGTCATAGATTCACAACAAGTAAAATAACCTCAAGCTTTAAATAAGAGGCATATGAGCAAAATTTACCGGCCCATTGGTGCCCAGTTTTGAACTTCACACTAATGACATAAATTATTAAAGAGTGTCTGTGAATAAAATATTACGCCTAATACTTTACATTTTCTCCGCCTCTGCATAGATGATCCTTGGTCTACCAGCTGACTGCTGGGTTCACATCCACATGTATTAATCACAGAGAAGAATGATAATCATGCCTGGTGTGACATGTGGTCAGCATGCCGGTCCTCCAATCTTTAAAGCTGGTTTTCTTAACCTGAAACCACTACTTACTGTAGCTACCCAAATTCATCAAGATTCAGGGCGGACACTGGCCAAAATTCCAAAAGTTTTTTTTTTTTGTGGTGACTGGAACAGTGTAAGTCCCATAGCTTAGCAACAAGACATTCATGCCTTAAAACACTCAGCTACAAGGGGTACATACTACTACTACTACTAATTTTAACTAACGTAATTTGCTAGTAACACAATTTCTATACAAATTTTTGTCTTAATTTAGTGTGCAAAATAGCCCCATCATCGGTGCACTAAGTAGCCCCATATTATAATACGTTAATAAAATGTTTATTATGCTCAAGTAACAAGATTACTATCTGCTGTTTTTAAATTAATTTTCTAAAACAGTAACCCACATGCAGTTCTATTTTAATGCTAATATAAATTCAAATGTGAATGTTATAGCTTAATAATTGAGACTGTAATGTTATTCAAACAAGTAAAAAGATGGAATACAGTTTACCTTGCAGAATAAAAGCATTTCCCTCGGAAAAATGGTTCTATTCACAACAAAAATATTTTTACTACTGAGGGGATGACAAAATGGGATTTTTATAAATACCCACTTTGACTTCAGTTGACAGAGGGTAGCTGTCAGAGTCAATGACACTATCAGTATGTCAAAAAGCCCCATGCATGAATTAGCCCCCTGGTACCCTATAATACACTTTATTTCACATGGGTGGATAGTTTTGACTTTTGAAAATGCATGTTATTTTGCATTGCAGGGACTCTTGTCATCCAAACTTCTCTAAAAATGTGTTGAACTAAATTATATATAAAATCATAATTTTTCCCCCTATTATACTATATGAATATGAAACTGTTACTTTAAGGGAGGAGAAAATATGTGCGTAGGAATATTTTTGGACCAAAGAAAAATGGACAGAAACGTGAATAGAGAAAATTACATAACAGTAAGCTGTATAATTTTTATGAAAATACTATATATAATAAGAAAAGTTAATTTCTCATAGATCATGATGGGTGGGACATGTACCAGAATAGAATATGAAAGAGGGGAATGGAAACTTGTTGTAGGAAAACCAGAGGAATAGCATCCAGTGGATAAATTATATTTGAAGAGAAAAATTTTATCCAGTGGATAGTTTAAGAATGAATCAGGGGAATAATATTGACCATAATTTGAAGGATGTGAATCTTATATAGGAAATGATAAGAAGATGTTAGCTTAGGATAAGGATCTATCTATCTTGACGATTTTATTATTAATTTAACACTTCTCATTGAAGGATAAATTATATTTGAAGAGAAAAATTTTCTCCTAGACCGAGACTCGAACCCGGGACCCTTGGCTTTCCGGGCCAAGGGTCCCGGGTTCGAGTCTCGGTTTAGGCGAAAATTTTTGTCTTCAAATATAATCTATCTATCTTCTTAATGTATTTGCTGACATCACTAAGTTCCACTACATTATTCTTCATTTTACAAAAGATGGATATAGCGCCTGATGTTTGTAGTATAATCCAGCTGCTAGAGTCCAAAGATGAAGAGTAATCAGGATAGTATATTGTTGTGTTTTTTTCCAAAGTTCCAGTTATTAAAGATTTGAGTTTAGTTCTTTGAAGGTTTGGAAAAGAGCAATTTATGAGGATGTGTTCAAGATCTTGTGCATGACTGTTACATCAATAGCAGGTACTAGAATCAATTATATTAAAACGAAATAGGTATTTCTGGGTGACTATGTGGCCTATCGTTGCTCTTGTTAAGAAAGTTTGTATAATTCTGGGGATGGTTTTGTATAGCTTGCAGTGTTTAACCTTTGTCAGATGAAAGCCATGTTTTGATCCATGTCTTTATTTATGGGAATTGATTGTAGAGTATGCACTAGATAAAAATGTTGTTAGCAATGGTGTAGGTTGTAGATAGGCTGCTTGTTTAGCAATATTATCAACTATTTCATTTCCAGTTATGCTACAGTGACTTGGTATCCATTGAATGATTTTTTGGAGTTGTATGAGTTTATGTATATGCTTTTGAATAGAGAGAGTTAATCTGGTATATGAATGTGATGTATATTTCATTATATTTAAAATAGCTCCCATAGAGTCAGTAAATATACATAAAATATAGATTTATCAGATATACTATATACATATACATATATATATATATATATATATATATATATATATGTGTGTGTGTGTGTGTGTATGTATGTATGTATGTAAAAGGACTGCCTCTATAGCCAATAATTTAGTTTCAAGACTGGAGGATGATGTACATGATATATAATATTTAATCTCATGTTTTGGAATATAATAACCTGCTCCAGATAAATCATCATCAGGGTTACGGGATCCATCTGTGTAAATATGTAGAAATTGGCTATATTTATTATTAGCTAACTCTAAGAAGCTTTGTAGTAATATATTTGATTGGTGGTCATTTTTTGTGTAATTTCCTGGGATACTTGTATAAGTTTGTGTTTTTTTCCATCTCCACGTTGGAGTTTCATTGAGGACAATATTTTTCTCTAATTTTATGTTTATTATGCTTCATGGTATTTCTTCCATGTTGATTCTATAGAAACTACTGAAATTAATATCTGTTACACTATAAAACATCCATGATCGGGATATAGTTTGAAGCTTTAAATGTAGTTTGTAAATTTTTCTATGTATATATTTCTTGATAGATAGTACATTACCTTCAATTTCTATAGCAGCTTTTGAAGTGGTTTTTGGGACACCCAAGCATAGTTTGAGAGCAGCATTTTGGTAAGTAATGATTTTCTGCTGATGTTCCACCCCAGACTTCACATCCATATGCTAATTTCGATTTTATATAAGTAATGTGGAATGTTCTCATTGTTATGACATCTGACCCCCATTTTTATTGGCGATAATTTTTAAGAGATTAAGGGTCGTATCTATGAATGCATTAGACCATAAAAGTAGTTCTCTGCTGAGAAAGTTGCATCCAAAGACGTTTTTGCATACTCAAAAATCTGTTCATGCAATAATAATTGTCGAAATTCCTAAGCTACCTGGCGAGGTGACTTTGCAGAGAACGAATCGTGAGCATCCCGATGGGAACTGATGGTAACCGATGTACTTTGAAACCTTGCTGCCTACCTTACTGCTTTATCCAAGATGTCGGACCTTGAAGACTTTGATCATGTTTTTGGTATACGCGGAGAAGAGGAATTTGATAGAGTCTACCAAAGAATTCAACTGGAAGAACAGGAGAATCGGCGTAATATCGCGCGACGCAGACGTCGTCGTATACGGTTTTATTTGTGGGACGCAAGCATAAATGCATTCCTCTAGCAGATGAAAATAATAGAAGTGGTTTTATCGCTGAGAATTCTGGGTAATTTCTTGCCAATATTATGAAAAAAAACTACTTTCATGCATGACCAGTCAGTAACTTGCTAATTCGAACTTTGCACGTGCCCACGGAAAACTCAGCTCACCAGAGACTAATGTATTTGCATGTGGCCCTTAGTCTTTTTATACATTGTGTGATGTTCTGATTAATATGTTCTTTCCATAAGAGTTTTTTCATCAAATATAACACCTAAGATTTTAGGAGTAGGGTTATATGGAATTTGTACATCATTCAGATGAATTGGAGGTTTGTAATTTTTTAAACTACATCTTCTTGTTTTAGACTGTGATATAGTCAAATTCTATTTGTGTGCCCAGGTATTAATGTTGTTTACAATGATTTGTATTGCATTTGTTGCTTTTTCTGGGTCTGTGTTGGTAGACCATATAGTAACATCATCAGCATAAATCCTTATCTTAACTTCAGGAGGTATAACATCAGGAATATTATGTAACATGGTGTTAAACAAAGTGGGACTTAATACAGAGCCCTGGGGTATATTACTGGTGATTCTTTTACATGAAGATTGTATTGTTCTTTTAGTTAGGAAATAATTTATGAATTTTAACAATCTACCCTTAATTCCAATATTCAGGCATTGTAGTAAGATGTATTTGTGAGGAACAGTATCATAAGCACTTTCAAAATCTATTGTAACGACTATAGTAGTTTTTTTTAACCTGAATATATATCTTGAGTCAAATATAATAAAGCTTTGGTTGTACCACTAGACGGACGAAAGCCAAATTGAAATTGACTTAGTAGATTGAGATTTTCAATTCTCCAAGTTAGTCTTTTATGAATTATATGTTTTAATAGTTTAGCAAGACAAGAAGTTAAAGATATTGGTCTGTATGATTTAGGATCCAATTTTTCTTTACCACATTTGAGAATGGGGATAATAATTGCATTTTTTCAACTTACCAGATAAGGATAAGGATGTATAGAGAGCTTATGTCTACATGGTCATGTACCTCCAGGTTTGATAATGCCAATGAATTAGTTATTTATGTCCCTAATATTAATGAGGATGATGATGTAAAATGCATGTTTTAAGAGAACTTTTTGTATCTTTTCAGAAACTTGTTTGATATTCATCATACAGGGAAAGTATTGCTTGAAGCATCTAAAGAAAATAGTTCAAAATGTGAATGTGCAGTGTTCAGATGTGCATCAAAAAATGCATACTTCTTGTCTGGCAAGTACAATTTATTTTCATTTATCTTCACAATATTATTATTAATATTGTTTATTTTTTATTATTTCACTCACCTCATACTTTATAATTCATAGCAGACCCTGGGTTTCTTCACGTAATTTGTGACATTGTCAATGCTGCGTCACGTTCACAACTGACGTCCAACGGCCTTCTATCCTGCAGACTGACCTCCGCGCCATCTGGTGGCCGACCAGATGGCGCAGAGGTCAGTCTACAGGATAGAAGGCCGTTGGACGTCAGTTGTGAACGTGACGCAGCATTGACAATGTCACAAATTACATGAAGAAACCCAGGGTCTGCTATGAATTATGAAGTATGAGGTGAGTGAAATAATAAAAAATAAACAATATTAAAGAACCTCATAGTGTTATTTCCTATCTACATAACTTAATTATTATTAATGTTTTAAATTGTCTTGCTTATTAATTTGAAAACATGTGAATTTTTCTTCAACTATTTGCTGGCAGGGAAGTAGTCCAGTGATAGGGCTATAGGGCCACCTTGGACAGGCTATTAAAAAAATAGAGAAAATATAGTTGAGAAAATGCAAAAGATTTCTTAGGCCTTGAATCCTCTACTACCATCACATAAAAGAAAGGAAGAGTTCAATCAAGAGATTCTACTTAGGATAATATAAAGGGAGAATCTGATGTGAAATTTGCAAAGGCTACTGCATGTTAGGATGATGATGATGATATTAGATCATTAGATAAAATGGCAATTTATATAAGGATAAGACATTTTATAAATACAACAGTATAAGTGTTCATGTACTGCAATTTATTTTTCTTATGAAAAAATTGCTTTTCTAACTTTATACTTAAAGATGTATAGATTTCCTTTCAATATGAAAGTCTTAAGTTTTAGTTAATTGTTGACTTCAAATTATTTTCATTAATATTTAAAGGAAGTGACACTGAGGTTTATTTTAATTAATAAATTGAGTTAGATGGAATTGAGAATGATATGCAGATGTATTATAACTTAAAGGAGATGTGGTTTGAAGATGCACCACATTGAGGTGATATTATAAAGGAGAATTCATTGAAGTCTATATTGAGGCATAAAGGAGAATGGTGAGAAGGTATGATGTTGTTGCCACTACAATTGTGTAGTATCACTAAGTAGTTGGACTTCTTCTGAATGCCCTGGGTTCAATTTAGTTTGTGGCGGCTTTTGAGATTCTATTCAAGGGAACTGAAGGAATGATCCCTATTAGGTTCGTCTTCCGGGCATATAGGCCGTGGTCCAGTCGTTCTTCTACTCGACGTTTCGTCTACTGCTGCGGTAGACATCATCAGGAGATACTGCGTGCTCTCTGTGAACTCCTCAACAGTCGGCTGCAGACTGCAGCCTGCAGCCGACTGTTGAGGAGTTCACAGAGAGCACGCAGTATCTCCTGATGATGTCTTCCGCAGCAGTAGACGAAACGTCGAGTAGAAGAACGACTGGACCACGGCCTATATGCCCGGAAGACGAACCTAATAGGGATCAAGACGCCGGCCGTGAAAGCCTACAGTTATACATGAACTGAAGGAAGACTAAAAAATGATTTTTACTCAAATAAAATCACTGAGTACTTTTATAAATGTAATTTCCACATTTATTTATACTTTCATTTCTTTTAAATTACAATGAAACTTGTATTTCTTCACTTTAATTTTGGAAATATATTGACCATTATATAATGGTGGTACTAATTATTAATCTATTATTTCGACTTGAAATTAGCTACACATATGTTATACCTCATATGTAGTAATGTGATCCACTTTTTCCTTCTTTTATAAATAAATTTGTACTCAATATTATAAAAATCATGAGCGACTGTTATTATGTAGGACTTGTCGTCATGACATCTTCCAGTGCAATGTTCAGATTAAGAAGGATCTCCTTCCCACAATCCACTGTTCCAGTTAAGACATTCAAATCTAAATGGTTAACCAACTTGGCCTATGAGTGTTATTGGTTGACTCACATCCAAGTTATCCAACCTCTTCAAAGTAAATGTGGCAGTTGCTATTTCAAACTTCTTTGAAATTCTTAACCGATTCTTGAACTTTTTAGAACCACATAGTATTCTCAACAATAACTTATTCAGTTACACCTTTTTATATGATATAAAAAATATGAACCTCTCAATATTCATACTTATGACATTTTAATTGATTTTTCCTTGAATATAAAAAATTAAAATATTAAAGATACATATATTAAATAAATAAAGTAATAAAATCGTCAATAGAAGCCCTACTGGCTTTATAAAGTAGTGTGAAATTCCCAATAAATGTCTTCTTAACTAAGAAGCCGCCATTTGCAAAGATAGAAGCTATGGTTTCAAGCATTTGGCGCGAGGGAATTACAACGTATATAAGAGAAAAATTTGCATCTAGATCGCAACTCGCCTCGGTAGCTCAGTTGGTAGAGCACTTGTCCCAGAAAGCCAAGGGTCCCGGGTTTGAGTCTCGGTCTAGGCGAAAATTTTTCTCTTCAAATATAATTTATCCATCAATGAGAAGTGTTAAATTAATAATAAAATCGTCAATAGAAGCCCTACTGGCTTTATAAAGTAGTGTGAAATTCCCAATAAATGTCTTAACTAAGAAGCTGCCATTTGCAAAGATAGAAACTATGGTTTCAAGCATTTGGCACGAGGGAATTACAACGTATATAAGAGAAAAATTTGCGCCTAGATCGCAACTCGCCTCGGTAGCTCAGTTGGTAGAGCACTTGGCCCGGAAAGCCAAGGGTCCCAGGTTCGAGTCTCGGTCTGGGCAAAAATTTTTCTCTTCAAAAACAAAAACAAAAATAAAGTAATACCTATTATTATTAAATACAGGTGAATATCTAGACTTAAACTAGTCTTCAAGAAATCTACAATGTGAGGTGAGATGTCAAATCTAACTCAGTTTATTAATTCAAATTATTTATTCAATTATTCATCTCTAGATATTTAGATATTGACAAGGGTAGTAAAGCAAACATTTTCATCTTGAAAATAAAATTCTTTACCAGAGCTTATTGATAGAAGTGAATGGGGCTCTATATATATTTTTGTTTCTTTTTATTCAATGCCCCAGGTTGTCATTTCGACATTTCTGGTGTTCTCTCCTGGCATTGACTTAATTGTAATCCATTTTTAAAATTGGAGTACCTAGATGGCGGAGTTACGTTATCCCAATGATATCCATCCATCCATAGTAATTCTGCCCGAAGGCAGGTCCTTCACTGCAATCATAGCATTTTCATGCTATGCTTGCAGCTTTACTAGGGAATTGTAGGTGTGGTAGCTTTCCCGTTGCTTTCCACACCGGTGAAGGATGATGATGATGATGATGTGATGGGTGGTAAATGATAATGAAGCACCAGGAGAGTCCTTAACCTAAATTCCAGACCATGGGCAACCATAGGAATGATTCCCTTTAAGGAAAAATCCCTATGGTTTGACCAGGAATCGAACCCAGGACCTCATGAACAGTAGTCAGAAACACTGATCACTAGCCCATGAGGCTCGTCTCTATATAAAAAATAAAATTATATATTTCCTGAAAGAGTGCAAAAAAATGAAGATTTATGGCATAAATCTTAAGTTTATCTAACAAGTAGTTACCAAGAAAAACGAGTTTAAAATTTAGGTTTTCAAATCAACACCCGCCACCATTTTGAAAGCAGCAGATGATCCTATGATGTCATGATTCACATGTCCAAATGTTTACACACAGCATTGATTCAGGTTTAGTGTTTCAAGTAATGTTACTTGTATATGTGCAAGTGTTAAGTGATAATATATTAGTAAATAGGTAGTTCAAGAATTTTTACTTTACATTACTTGCTAAACGTCTGCTGAGAGGAGAAAATGGCAGTTCAAAAGCTGTTTCATACCTAAATGTTTATCCACAAACAGTCCAGAAGTGCTTTCTGGAGAAAGCATTTTTCAGATTCGTCACTTCTAAAAGAATCTGACTTTTGAGGTTTCCATTTGGGAAAAGTCTCGACTGGGATTCTGGAATATTCCGGCCCTCGCATATATAAGAAGATGCATGGGTCAGACCAGTCAGTTGTGTCTGGGTTGTGTAGGAGTGAAGCAACCTGAAGCACAAAGACAAAATATTCTTAGGGAACATCAGCAAATATAAAGAACTGAGTAATAAAATAAATTCTAAAGAGAGACTTTACTAACAACAAATTATTTTTGAGTATAAAGTGAAATTCTGTAAAATAAATGAAGTGAAATTCTAAGGATTATTAGACCAAGTTAATTTTTAGTTACCTTATTTGCTCATAGATGTCATGGATCGCATGAGGTCAACACACTGACCCAATGAGACATCTAACAGGCAACTAAGGTATTACTAGGACATTGAGGTCGGTAAATTTTAGCTAGAGGCCTCTTTATTCAGGCTTAAGGATCTTTTATAAGTCTGAAAATGTTTAGACTTGCTCCATGGATTTTTCCTTCCTAAAAAATACATCAACCCCGGCCGGGTTTGTATTTGTGACTCTTGGAACTAGAGGCAAGGTGATGAAACATAATATAGAATTTATTTAATCAATTGAGTTGGTGTTTACTTGATGAAAATCCATTACATATTTAATTAAATAAAAATAAAACTGACATTTTTATTTGATTTTCATATATATTAAGATATAATTTAGTTACAGCTGTTTCGGTACACTGTATCTTCTTCAGACATGTTAACAAATTAATGAATTGTGTTATTATAGTACATAACAACTGTATCCATGCAACAATATTTTTTTTATAATCTGTATTATAAATTTAACAGAGGTGAATTATTCAAATCTAGTTGGAAATTTAACAGTTTATTACTACTTTTCAATTTATTTATTTCTACAACTTCTAAAAGGTCCAACTTCTTTCCTTTGTCATAAACATGTAAAATTTTAAAATTTGGATCAAAACAATGATCATATTGGAGTAGGTGGTTAGCCTATTTTGAATTATCTAAATTTCTGTTATATGCTCTCATATGTTCCTTTATACAAGAGATAAAAGGTCTGCCAGATTGTCCTATATAGACATAGTCACATGTGCCACACTTCAATTTATATACACCTGATAATTTTTCCTTTTTTTTTATTTTGGTTTTATTGTTTTTTATTATATTTTGTAAAGTTTTATTAGTTTAAAATGCCACATTAAAATATCTAAACACTTTAAAAAGTTGAACATTAATGTGGCATTTAAAACTAATAAAACTTTACAAAATATAATAAAAAACAATAAAACCAAAAAAAAAAAAAAAGGAAAAATTATCTTCTTCTTCTTCCTTCCAAGTATTAGGCCAAGGTCTGTTACAATCCTATAGAAAATTTTCCCTCCAGCGTTTCATAGGACGGCCCAGAGATCTTCGTCCTCTTGGTATATAATCATAAACAGCTTTGGGGATCCGATTTGAACTCATTCTTTCTAGATGGTGTTTCCAATTTAGTTGGTACTGTTTAATATATTCCAAAATTGGCGTAGTCTTCAATTCTTTTAAGATATCAGTGTTCCTTTTCCGATCCCATCTGGTGTAACCTGCTGTTCTGCGCATGAATCTCATTTCACAAGCCGTTATTCTGCTTTCATGTTGTCTTTTTAGTGTCCATGCTTCACTAAGGAAAAATTATCAGGTGTATATAAATTGAAGTGTGGCACATGTGACAATGTCTATATAGGACAAACTGGCAGATCTTTTATCTCTCATATAAAGGAACATATAACAGAAATTTAGATAATTCAAAATATGCTAACCACCTACTCCAATATGATCATTGTTTTGATCCAAATTTTAAAATGTTACATGTTTGTGACAAAGGAAAGAAGTTGGACCTTTTAGAAGCTATAGAAATAAATAAATTGAAAAGTAGTAATAAACTGTTAAATTCCCAACTAGATTTGAATGAATCGCCTCTGTTAAATTTATAATACAGATTAAAAAAAAAATTATTGTTGCATAGATACAGTTGTTATGTACTATAATACCACAATTCATTAATTTGTTAACATGTCTGAAGAAGATACAGTGTACCGAAACAGCTGTAACTAAATTATATCTTAATAAATATGAAAATCAAATAAAACTGTAAGTTTTATTTTCATTTAATTAAATAATTAGAATTGATTTGTTGGTTTGGCAGGTGGGAATGCAGAACAATGTATAGATGTCGCTGAATGGCTGGTTATGCATGGAGCTCGACGGCTGGTTATTGTTACATGTCCTAAAGAAGTACCAAAGTTAGTGATGAAACGAATTGGTGTGTTGAAGTTCCATCATAATGCTCAGATTGTGGTGATGTTTAGTTCTGCAGCTAATTCTATTAGCAATGCAACTAGTCTTCTTCAAACTGCTAGTATTTCTATTGGAGCAGATCTAAGTGGTATCATCATTCTACCTGCTGTAAGTACATGAAATACTCTTTTTCGAAGGTTAATATTTTTACCTGAACCAGGATTTGAAAAAGACCTCCAGTTTTAAGCACTGATGCACTAACCATTTATGCTATTCAGGCATCCATGTTCTGACATACATTTTCTCTCTCTCTCTTATTTTTCTACATCCACTGTAGCAGTGAATTTGAATCACAACAGTTGGGTTGCTTCTAAATCGAAGACTTTACAGTGTAATTATTTTCACTATTTTAATCTGTAAGCTTATTTTTATGATGTTAATGTAAGTGTATGTACTCAGGATGATATGAATCATTTTATGAAAAGAAAAATTTCTGCCTGAGTCAAGATATGAGTATATAAATTTATACATTAACATCAATAATGAAATAGTCTGCCATGCTGGCTACTGGCATGTCCAGATTCGATACCTAGGGAGGTTGGAAATTTTAATTGTTAAAGAGATCTGAGAATTTAATTAACACTTTTGAAATAAAGATTTTGAGATGGATATAAGGGCCAGTAAAAGAGAATAAAAGATGGAGAAAGAGGTATAATAAGCAAATCTACGACCTTTTTAAGGAACCTGATATATCAACTTTTGCAAAATTAAAAAAAATGCAATGGGCCAGAGACACGTTCAAAGAATGGATAAGGAATGCATACCTAAGCAAGTGATGATGGAGGAGATGTTTGGGAAGCAGCCAGTAGGAAAACCTAAGGAAAGATGGATAGACTCAGTGAGAAAGGATTGTCATCAAATCCTGAACTGTAGGAACTGGCAACAGAGAACATTGGATAGAGAAGATTTGGAGGTCTCACATCAAGAAGGCCTGAGCCTGCCATAGCGCCATTAAAAGAAGAATAACTTAATTTAATTGCAAGGGATAGTGACGTGCATTTCATCACCTCTCCTATCCAAATCTCATCCTCAACCTGCTCGTGGTGCAACCTGCCATTACAAATGAGGCTCTGTGGACCGAGTACTGGCGGTGTAACCACATCACTTTAATGTAGAGGAAATGCTACATTAGTGGGAACCCCACATCTACCTCTAGGCCAGCAACCCATTGGGCGAAAAAATGTACATTTGCTTTCAAGTCTCAAACCAAGCCTCAGATGAATCAGACAGATCAACCTGTTGACGACCTTTGCGAGAATGATACGACATGGAAGAAGGAAAATATTTTTAAATTTTCAACCTGGAATGTACAGGGAATTTCCCATAAAGAGGATCAATTAGACGACATTCAAGCAAAGAAGGGAATTGCATGTGCGGCAATTTCTGAAACCAAAAAGAAATTAAAAGGTTCGAAAGAAACACAAAATTATTAACAGTTTTACAATGGAGTAAATCACAATACAAGAGCAAGAGCTGGAGTAATGTTAATCATACATAAGAAATTTAGATCATCAATAGATAATTACACATTCCACAATGAAAGAATCATTCAAGTAAGATTAAAACTTTCACGAGGATACTTAACAATAATAGGAATTTATGCTCCAATAGAAGGCGAAAAAGAAGAAAATGACAAATTCTATTCAAAACTACAAACAATTGTCAATCATGTAAATAAATCAGATATGCTCTTAATCATGGGAGATTTTAATGGCAGGATAGGGAACAGAAAAATCCAGTGCTATGTAGGAGGACATGGAGAAGATACATTAAATAGAAATGGCCAAAGACTTATTGATTTTGCAGTTTAAAATCAAGTAAAAATTAATGAATTCCATGTATGAACATAAAGATAGTCAGAATTATACCTGCGAAGCCAGAAATTCTCGATCAATTATAGATTATATTCTTTGTAACCAGAAACTATCAGATATGGTCTTAGATACAAGAGTGTTCTGGGGACCAGAAATTGAATCAGATCACTATCTTCTTGTCAGTACTATACGTATGAAACCAAGATGGATTAAAACAAAAAAGAAAGCAAATGAGATGCGATTTATGTGCCGAACAGCAGGCTACACAAAATGGGACCATAAAAGAAATGAGGAAATTATGGAAGAGTTTGATGTTGAACCCATTCTTCACCATATACAAAACTACCAGAACAACTGGAAAGCCCAACTTCAACAAATGCCGTCTCATAGAATTCCAAAAGCCATACTTCACTACTGCCCCCAAGACAAAAGATCGCTGGGACGTCCAAAAAAGCACTGGATTGAAAATTCCTCTTTGAGACCATAACAGGCCACATGGCCTAATAATTGTATAGATGATGATGATGATGATTTTCAACCCCAGGGCCATCTGTTCAAAGACAGAGAAAATTACAAAAAAGAAAAAGAACACATAATCAACTTGGCTACAAATATTGTATACACAAGAAAATAAACAAGTTGAAAAGACAAAAAATTATTAATCAATGTACACTTCTAAAAGAAAAAGAAGAAAACATAAAATTCAAGAAATTCACATATGATCCATTGAAACACCATAAGTTTAAAAAAAAGAATTAATTTCAACATATGACTGACACCAAAAAAAATTACTTCAGCATCATTACATTAATTAGATCCAACAAAAATGAGAAAAAAGAAGTAGAAAACAAATCACGGATTTATCATAAGTATGATACCACGAGTGATTCAATTTATCTAGAGGATTTGGAAATCAAGAGTGGCATTTGTTAGGACTATTTAACGAATAAAATTAAGCTGTTTACTCACAAATCATTATTTAAATATAGTTATTTTAAAATATGTATATATTTAGTGTAAATGGTGATGTTTGAGAACAAATGAGAAATGTTTGGTTATGTTTCATTTGTTCATCACTGCAACGTGATAATATTATTTATTGCCAAATAGGATCACAATATTGTAAGAATACATCCTAGTGGAGAAAAAATGAAACACGTCAAACTGTATATTGTAACCAACATTATAAAACACATCAAACTGTATATTATAACCAATATTATAGGTTATTAATTAATTTTCTAGGGAACAACTCATAAAATCAATTATTAAAAACACAATTATTGAACACACGATTATCAAATGTGTAGTTCGAAGGAATCTGTTCATTATGTGCTATATTCAACGTATTTGTTGGAGAATCATTCACTGCAAAATAATGCTCTGATCTGGTCAGAATATTAAAAATTAGGAGCTTTCATTATTTTGATAAACAGAATTCGATAAATATTGAGGTGAAACACGACTATCATTGGTTGTAAAGAAAAATTAATTGAAATGTCATTGGTTATTGACTCCCATTTGGGGCATGAATTAAATAAGTCAGATTAAATGTGGGGAATGTGAGAAAGTCTACATGGGGAAAACAAAGAGAAATTTAAAAATCAGATTGAAAAAAATCATCTCAGGAATGTCAAGAATGGGGAAATAAAATATCTGCAGTAGCAGCCCATGCATGGTCAGAAAAACATCAGATCAAAAGATGTTTAAGTTAATAAAACAAATAGAAAACCCAAAGAACTTAGGTTTGTAAAAAAAATCTATATTCAAAAAACAGAAAGGAGAAACCACGGAAAATGATTTGATTTCATTGTTCTTCAGTCTACCAACAGACGGAACAAGAGGTGGCTCTTCAAGACAACATAACAATGGTCTCAAAACTAGTCTAAGAAAAAGAAGAATATGAGGTGATAAAATTTTGCATAAATTAATAATACCTCATAGCATATTTGAAGAGAAAAATGTGTGTCAAGACTGATGTTTGTATCTAGGATCTTCAGCTTTCTAAGCCAATGCTCTACCAACTGAGCTACCTGAGCACTCCAATCTAAATACAAATTTTTCTCTTATACATTGTTATTTACTGAGCACCAAATTGTACAAACTGTTGCTCGTTCATGCAAATGACGGCTTCTTTTTTTAAGATTTTTATTGGGAATTTAAACATTACTTTATAAAGCCAGTCGGATTTATTGCAATGTTTTTATTGTTAATTTAATACTTCTCACTGAAGGACAAATTATATTTGAAGAGAAAAATATATGCTCAGACTGGGGTTTGAACCCAGGACCTTTAGCTGTGCCAATGCAAAGCCAAAAGTTCTGTGTTCAAACACCATCTGAACGTATATTTTTCTCTTCAAATATAATTTGTCCTTCAGTGAGAAGTATTAAATCTAATATATAAAAATTAAGTTTGTTTGTTTGTTTTTTTTGTTCGTACTTTATGCGCGGCCATACCGTTGATCCAATTAGGATGGGGCTTTTTGCAAAATGTTCAGGAGATTCCTGGGATGAACATAGGCTATAAGAGAGTTGTGATACTCAACTCCAACACCCTTAAAAATTGCCCTTTGTAGTGGAAAATGTGAAAAAATTAGCTCTTTGAACACTTAAATGACTTATGCTGCCTAAACCATAACAAATATACAAAATTAATGTACACAGAAATGAATATCTCAAAAAGCTCTACAAAAAGTCCATGACAGCATATGTTTATCTCTTACGGATAACTCACAATAACCATTTTTGTCTTTCATTGATACCAAGGAGATCAAGACAAGTACGTAGATTCCTGTGCAAGCATAGCAGCACATGGCAGGTATTCTTTTACAGATAACTCACAATAAATTTTGTCTTTTAGCTCATTTATGCCAAGAAGATCGAGATAAGTAGATTCATGGGCAACACCAGGTAATCAGCATGGGGAATCTTAAAATAATTACGATATACATTTATAATTATTTTTCATTTTACTTATTCAACTAATCATAAGAAGTACATTAATTTTTGTCTTTCAGCTCATTTATGCCAAGAAGATCGGGATGAGTAGATTCCTGGATAATGCCAGGTAAACA
Organism: Diploptera punctata; assembly: GCA_030220185.1. Classification (NCBI taxonomy): domain Eukaryota; kingdom Metazoa; phylum Arthropoda; class Insecta; order Blattodea; family Blaberidae; genus Diploptera; species Diploptera punctata. Next base: position 129,057 of record JASPKZ010007432.1, on the reverse strand, counting down.
GCACGGGGTATTTAAAATAATTATGATATAAATTTTTCCTTTTGCTTATTTAACTAAACTTTGGAAGTTGGCACATATAAATTTGAACTGGTTCATAGCTTTATTTATCTAGGATCTGAAGTAAATTGTAGAAATGACAATTCGGCTGAAATACATCTACGGATCATGGCTGCAAACAAATGTTTTTTTGGACTCAGGATATTACGCGTGGGGTCAGTTAAGCCCTGCGTGAAGGTAGCGTGAAGATCTCTATTGTTTAAGTGGTCTTTGGCCCGAGCGGTTGGCCTTGGTTTTGGAGGATGAATTCCACATTTAAACATGTTAAAACACAGTAAACAATAAAATAACATTATTTATTAAAATAAATCCAAACATAGAGAAATATTAAAACCAAACATATAAACACTTATTAAAATCAGCTAAAATCGCCATATTGTCAAGCGTCAAAATACTAAAAGTGTTAAAATTCAGAGAGAGAAAATAATCATTTAAAAGATTCAACTTTGTTCATTATTCTAAGTTCTTTGGACCATTTGGTCCTTTAATTAATTCTATGTCTGATAAATGACCATTAAAGAAATGATAATAGATAACGGTTCATATTTACCCATGTAGAGCTTGTCGAGCTGCACCCCTCTGCACGGGGTCCGCGTTCGGTCCCCGCCGCCGTTCTGCCTTCGTTAAAAAAATTGCGAATATTTATATGATAAATTTTAAGTTTCTAATCGGGGAAATTTGGATGGAAAGTTCATGATCTAGTTTGAAACCTTCATCTATGTCAAAATGGAAAGCTTTGTTCTACTTTCACTTCTTGCAACTCACATTACTCTTATCTAATGTGGTCATCTTTCTAACTAAACAATTCTGGAATCTGTGACATTGGTTTTGATCCAGGATATAGAAACATTATGGCTTTTTTACTAGCGTTTTTATATTATGTATGAACTAATATGTTTTTCAGTGCAGTTAATTATTCCCTATTTTCTGATATAATACACATGTATATGTGTCTATCCTTTATCGGCTTTTTATAGTATTTTATTATTATGACAGTTAGGCCCTAGTGTAGGCATAACACAGGACAATGTTTAGATCTCAGTTTATATCTAGAAAGACAAAAATACTAATGTATAAAGTTCTCCTTAGACCAGTGTTAACTTACGCATCAGAAACTTGGACCATGTTGAAATCTGATGAGGAATTATTAGGGCGTTTTGAAAGGAAGATACTGAGATCCATTTTTGGTGCCGTGAAAGAAAATAATGCATGGAGAAAGAGATACAATAATGAATTGTATAAATTGTACAATCAGCCAGATATTTTGAATTTTGTTAAAGTTAATAGATTGGCATGGGCTGGACACATTATTCGCATGGACAACAAAAGAATTACAAAAAGAATTTACAATGAACAACCACTATTGGCCAGAAAAGTTGGAAGACCTAAATTAAGATGGGAGGATGGTATAATTCAAGACATTAAAATTTTAAAAATAAAAAACTGGAAGAATGAAGCGCAGAACAGGGAAGTCTGGCATAGGTTTCTGAAGGCAGCCAAGGCCCACATGGGGCTGTCGAGCCAATTATGATGATGATGATTTAACTAAACACATTAATTTTCGTATTTCAGCTCATTTATGTCAAGAAGATTGGGATAAGTAGATTTCTGGGCAATGCTGGGTAATCAGCACGGAGTATCTAAAAAATATAAATTTATAATTATTTTTCCTTTCACTTATTCAACTAAACATAAAAGCACATTAATTTGCATTTATTTAGGCGTAGCAGCACATGCCGGGTATTAGCTAGTTAATAAAAACATCGAAAAAATACCTCATAGTGTTAATTCCTAAAAAAAGTTAATTGTTCTTGGAATTAATAATTGTGCTGCATGTATTGCAATTATTGAAGAACGGCAATGATTTATTATCTGTATACCATTTTTTTCTCATAGTTATGTCCTATGATTTTGTTATAGGAAGATTCAGGGCAAGAGAATGGTATGACTGCTCCAACAGTATCACATTTTGATGAAGCATCTCGGGACTTAAATGACTTGGATTTCTTTATGTGCCTATTGTCTGAAGGAAGCTGGAAAACTTGTGAGGCAAGATACAAAGAAGGACTACCTACTCTTGCAGTGCACTGGCCAGATTGTCATCAAAAGAACTTTAATTTAAAACAAGCACTTAATGTTTTAGATACCGTCCTTACAGCAAAACGTCACAGCCCAATAGTTGTAGTCACAGAGGAGAAAATAAGCACGAAGAGGAACAAAGGTAATACAAGCACATTCAGTTATCTGTTGTTATTTCAAAATGGCAGACTTTAAAAATTTATTTAATATATGTAGGAAATAACACTATGAGGTTTCTTTTAATTATTAATGAGTTGGTTATTTTGACTCACCTCATATTTCTTGATTTTTATGCAGACCAGGTTTTGTCGCTTTTGCGCAACATTGTCGATGCATTCCAACTGTTGTTTAGCGGTTATCCATCCTGTAAGTTGATTTCTAGGGCCAAAATCAAATTGATAATCTATATAATATTACTATTAAATCCACCTTCATATAAAATTTAACTTTATATTCTGTTTAATTAATATTGCATTGTAATCCATCACCACTCTGCTGGCTGACTGATGAACTTCAACAAATGACGACAACAAATCAGGGACTTATCAAATTGATTGTAAAGTTTGTGAAAAAATATACATAGGAAAATCAAAAAAAGGAACTTAAATGCAAGATTGAAAGAACACCTTAGAAATGTTAAAAATGGAGAAATAGAAAAATTTGCAATAGCTGCACATGCATGGTTAGAAAAGCATAGGATTGAAACTAAGGCCAAATTACTAAAACAGAAAAATCTAAGGAACTCACAATTTGGGAGACTCTGTACATCTGCAAGAATAAAAAGAAAACCATGAATTTTGAAATTCCTGAAGAAAAAAAAATTGATTTGGATGTTTATCAGTCAGTCAGCAGAGGGAGCAGAAATCACCTTACAGGATGGACAACAGCTAAACAACAATTGGAATACATTGACAATGTCACACAAAAGTGACGAAACCTGGTCTGCATAAAAATCAAGAAATATGAGGTAAGTCAAAATAACCAACTCATTAATAATTTGAAAATTTACTTCATTTATGTTCTAACATCTGAATATAGTTTTATTATTATGTAGTTTCATTTTATATTATTAAATTAGTTATCTACTTCTAAGGTTAGTAGGATACTAAAAAAAATATTCAGTCTCCCTTTTGGTGTCATGTTGTAGTCGAGACCAAGTTCTTGCATCTCTGAAGACTACGTCAAAAATTAACTGTAGGGTTTTCTATCACTGGTTGCAAAATGCCCCTGAACTAATGATTTTTTTCTCCTTGCAATTGATATTGTTGTTGATTTTTTATAAATAACTTTAAGTTGCTGCTTATAATTAATTTATTACAAAATAACACATATTCTTCACAGCATTTTGATGTTTGTCATAACAATTTACTGCACAAACATTCTTTCGACTTCACATTGAAATTACGGGTTTTCTTTTTCTTTTACCCAGAGTCATCACAATGGCTATTAATCACTTGCCATCTTACAAGGACACTGTCTGGAAGAAGGAGAACACATGAGAAAATGGAATGATCTCCAAGCAAACAAATTAAGCTAATAGGAAAATTAATAACAAGCAATGTCTAATAGTGGCCATTTCCAGCAAGGGTTTCAAACCACCATGAAAAGTGCAGTATATGACCAAAACTTGACAGAAAGTGAATACCCATACCAATATAACTAACTCACTGGCTCTATCGAACTCGCAGGTTCATGTCACATGGACATAAGCTTTCCATACATCCCTATCTTGGAATGTTTTCCAGTTATCCCCTGTATAATCTACTACTCTCAAATCATACATAATGTTATTCTCCCACCTCATTCTTGGTCTACCAACTGGGCATTTTACTTCTGGTTTCATTTGTGCCACATGTCCTGCCCATCACGGTCTATGAGACTTTATTGTTCTTATTATATCTGGTTACCTATACATACCATGTAGCTCACTATTATGAAGTTTTCTCCATTCATCTGTCTGTTCATCTCTTTTTGGCCCAAACATTTTTTAGGAACTTTATTCTCAAATACTCGTAGGGTCGAATGTTTGAACGCATTAGACAGTAAAAGGCGTTCTCTGCTGAGAAAGTTGTATCCAAATACATTTTGCTTACTCAGAAATCTATTCATGCGATAATAATTGTAAGCTACCTGACGAGGTACCTTAACCCTTCAGAGCGGATGGATTTAAATGGCCGGGAATACTCTGATGCGGGATGAAGTTCACCGGTATTTAAACTCAGCCATTCAGTGCCAGTATTCCAATAACGCATTTAAATTGATATATCTTGAGTAATTTAAATGTTTTTGCAATTCGTTTATGGTGAACCCTTAATATAATATTTAATTAATTAAATTTGTTACGGTTCTCACGTAACATCTCTGCATTTTTGCAGACTTATTTATGGTTGTTGTGCCACAGTTGAAATAGGTCCTTTTTGTAAATTTCTCACATAAGTGACACAGTGAATTGCACTAGGGATTCTTTGAAGAATTCAGAGAACCGGCTTTACCCAACAACAAAACGAAATATTTACACAAAGAGAAGGGTCTTAAAAAAAAAAGAATGAACTTCAAAAATTGGTGTGATAAATCTTCAAAATGTAAACCAGCAGTTTGACACTCAGGCAACAATAAGTGAATTTTTTTCCCTTGTGTTTACTTTGTCCATGTTTATTACAAACACATTGCTTCTATGCGCTGACCTTCTTTCTTGTAGGGGGGGGCAGCCTTCTCCAAATGTGTCTTTCTAACACTTTGGAAACATTATTTTAGGTCGTGTCCCTTCAAAAAATTGTCTTTCTACACATCAGACCTGTTGTGCTAAAAGACCTTCATCAACCCTAAATTTCAATGTCTTTCTTCTGGTTTCCAAACTGAAACCAGTTGATGAAATATGACTATAATAGTTTCACCGGAGGTGTGGACTTAAAAGATCAACATGCTACAAGCCGGAAGATCGAGGGTTTGAGTCCCGGTGGATCAGGATTTTTAAACTGAACCAAACCTTCAGGCGGCACTGTGACCCCGGGGTTGACTCAACCTCTAACTGAAATGAGTAGCAGATGCTTGTTATTGGCCGTCAGACAGAGATAAGTACTCGGCTTACATCAAGTACGGATAGTCTAGAAAAAATGGGAGCCTAAACCTCCTAATATCCCAAGAACCTTCTAAGGTCTGTAGTGGACCACTTTACCTTTTAGATACTGACTGAATTGTAGACTAACTACCTTTCCATAATGTAAGGATATTGTCATTTGAAATATACATATATCTGAAATTTACTGTTGTGGTCCTGTACTATAGCGTAAATCGGAAATAACTTTGTTGGGCCTTTATATATACTGAATTTTGCGACATTATTATTAAAAATGAAGAGATTTGTAAATAGATTCAATTTGATAGACAAGCTAACCTACAAAAAAAAGTCAAATTTAGTTTTATAAGAAATCCTTTATCAAGTTATAAATTTAAGAAAAATGTCAGAGACCGCAAGAATAAATGCAAATATAAAATTATTTTAACTTGTTACTGAGGGCCGTAATCAGTTAATATATGTACTAATATAAACTTTGAAGTCTCTACATAAAATTTGTATAAACGGTAAATAGTTAATGTTAACACAAAGGTCATAATTACAGTTTAAAGCAGTGCGTGTAGCTAGCGTACACGTCATGTCGTTCCGCATTTGCTGAAGAATTCAACTTGCGTACATGTCACGTCGCTCCACGCTGACGGGTTAAGATCATAGCTCAAGATAGAAAACTTATTGTGAAAATCCCGAAGGGAACCGATGGTAACCGATGTAGTTTGAAACCTTTGCAGCTTTATCCAAGATGTCGGACCTTGAAGACTTTGATCATGTTTTCGGTATACGCGGAGAAGAGAAATTTGATAGAGTCTACCAAAGAATTCAACTGGAAGAACAGGAGAATCGGCGTAATATTACACGATGCAGACGTCGTTGTATACGGTATTATTTGCGGGATGCAAGCGTAAATGCATTCCTCTATAACAGACAAAAATAACGGAAGTGGTTTTATCGCTGAGAATTCTGGGTAATTCGTTGCCAATATTACGAAAACGTCAACTTTCATGCATGACCGGTAAGTCGGCCGTTAATTCGATCTCAGCAATTGCTCACGATGAGTCAGCTCACCAGTGATTGGAAGTAATTTGAGTAGAGACTAATCTAATTAAATTTGAAGAGAAAAATTTTCGCCTAGACCGGGACTCGAACCCGGGACCCTTGGCTTTCCGGGCCAAGTGCTCTACCAACTGAGCTACCGAGGCGAGTTACGATCTAGACGCAAATTTTTCTCTTATATACGTTGTAATTCCCTATCGCCAAATGCTTTTGAAACCATTGTTTCTATCTTTGCAAATGGCGGCTTCTTAGTTAAGAAGACATTTATTGGAAATTTAACATTACTTTAAAAGCCAGTAAGGCCTCTAATGATGTTTTTTTTATTATTAATTTAACATTTCTCAATGAAAGATAAATTAAATTTGAAGAGAAAAATTTTCGCCTAGACCGGGACTCGAACCCGGGACCCTTGGCTTTCCGGGCCAAGTGCTCTACCAACTGAGCTACCGAGGCGAGTTACGATCTAGACTAATGTATTTGCATGCTGCCCTTAATTGTTCTTATTATATCTGGTTACCTGTACATACCATGTAGCTCACTATTATGAAGTTTTCTCCATTCATCTGTCTGTTCATCTCTTTTTGGCCCAAACATTTTTTAGGAACTTTATTCTCACATACCCGTAATCTTCTATCATCTCTTAAAGTAAGAGTCCATGTTTTACATCTGAATAATATAACTGGGAGAATAGCAGTTTCATATATTTTCAGTTTACCAATATAGAAAACAAAATACATAGACATGGAAAATATGCACAAAATAAAATAACAACAATGAATGCATACACATAGATGACAGAAGATTGTCCACATTAAGGATGAGTATGGAAAATGGAGTAAGCTTCACAATTATAAACTCCATAATTTACCTTGTTATTATCAGAGTTATTTAGATTTGATTGATGACAGTAAAATTGTTTTCAAAATGTGTGAAGAGAAAACCTTGGGAAAAATATCATTAGTAACACTAAACATAAGTGAGAGGATAATATTCAGATGGATTTTAGAGAACTGGATATCAGAGATATTGAACTGGATCCAATTGCCTGAGATTAAGGACTAGTGAATGCAGCATTGAACCTATGTGTTTCGTGAGTTATAGAGTAAGTTTGTTTAGTTTAAATGATACATCCACAGAAAAACAAAGATTGAAACTTACCATGAATTTTACTAGTATCAATTCTGGTTCTGAGATTCACAAAAAGAAACTTGGCAGAGACACTTGGATTTTTTAAATGCATAAAAATCTTGAGTATGGTTTCTATAGAAGAGAAGGAAAGCTGATACTTCTCTGTCATAGATTTATGGTTCGTACAAGATCTCAAAGCCTAAAACAGGAGCCTCTGAGCAAAATTGCAGCCCTTTCATGCCCAGATTTGAATTGTGATGTTAATGATCCAAGTTGTTAAATAACTTCATTAAGTAGAATAAAAAGTGACTAAAAACAAAGATAATGGCCTTTTCTGGTAAATGCACATGATTAAGCATCATCATGAATAGTGAGTGGAGAACATTAATTTAAATATATCGTCATGAATGTCATGTCAGTCCCAGTGGATGCAATGCTTGCCTCTGGTTCCAAGCTTTGCTTGTTCAAACCTGGCTGAGCTAGATGGATTTTTAACCCAATGGACTCTTATAAATGCCTGCTAACTTTCCCCTCCACTCAGATTTAAATGGCCACAGAAGACAGGAGATGTCATGCTCTTTACATGCAAACACAAAAATGCTCATAGAATGAAATTTAATAAATATTTTTCTTTAGAAATTTTAGTGAAGGCTTCTGAATAATTGTACTTGCCTAAAGCGATATTTTGGTGTGGTAAATCTCGAAACATTCCGGGACATGAAGTGGAACTTCACACTTTTTGCACTGAAATGTAGTTTCACTTCTTTTGTTCTGTTTTGAACACATGTTTGTAGGGTTTCTTTTTATTGTCTGTGCTGGGGATATACAATGGAAAGTGAGCCCAGTTCCTTGCCTGTAACCTGACAGGGGTTGTACTTGATGATGGGGGGGGGGCCTCTCACATTGTAGGATAGCAGCTAAATTGTCTCCAATAACTGCTTGGCGACAGCTATTTTGAAGGTCGAATATGCTGTCTTGCTATGTATGATATTATTGTAGACCACAAAAGAGTTAAACATAAATATGTCCAGCAAATAGAAAAATAATTTTCTGTATCCTTTTACAGTGCAACGCATTATAGGGAAAAGGGCAGTGATCCGGTCTTGCAAGTCAATACCTTGCATCCTGGTACTTCAGGCAGAGTCTTGGTTTTTTTTATTTCTTCCCTAGGTCTTTGCCCTTTTACCCTCCTCAGTTTTCCTGTCGGTGTTCTGTCTAATGTTTTGAGTACAAAACTCTCTAATAAACTCAGAATCCCGTCACGATGATCACCACACACCCTCTTAGACGCCATTTCAAAGACTTACCACTACAAATTTCTTCTATATATTTCCAACAAACAGGCAGCTTCTAATTTCACGAATTCTTACAAAAAAAGTGGGTCGTCCAACATGCTTTTTTCCCAGGAATCTAGCAAAGCTAACACATTAGACATCTGTGGGGTAGTTTGGAAGTTATTGCAAAATATATGAGCTCATGCACTTGACATGAATGTCACGTCATTCAAAGACTGGGCCTCACTAGAGCACACGTGAACGTCACGTCATACGAGTTGAATGGGTTAAGGGCATAAAAGTCATGAGCATGGATTCCTTTGGAAAGGAAGTAAAGCCATGAGTTTTGTGTTGTAGATTTATGGTATATAAAAGAACTTATAGCCTGAAATAATAGGCTTCTGAACAAAATATGCCAGCCCTTTTACATCTAGCTATGAATTGTGATGTGAATCATGGGCAGTTTCTCCATAAGTTTGTAGGTATGTGCTACACATAAAAATATTTGTGAGTTTTATGATTTAACTTACTTACACCTTCTGTGTTGACTTCAGTGGATTGGTGGTTATGTTCCTTGCCTCTAGTTCCCCAGGGTCATGGATTCAAACCTGAGTGGGGTCGATGGATTTTTAGGATGGAAAAATCCAAGAGACAAGTCATCTAGGAAGTACTTTAAGCAATGGGTCCTGAGACTAGAAATTTACAGGCTCGTAAAAGAACCTTAAGTCTGAATAAAAAGATCTCTGAGCAAATTTTAACCTGATCCATCCAAGTAACACCTTAGTTTCCTACTAACTGTTGCCTCGAGGTGATATACTAATCACACGTCTCTCGCTGACCTCTGTAGGGAAATAAGCATAACTAAATTAGCTTGATCAAGAAACTCTTGCTAGGGCAGCACCCATGTCTCCATGAGGGATGTATGGAGTATATCAACACTCTATCTGATTCTACTCTCTCTCTCTCTCTCTCTCTCTCTCTCTCTATATATATATATATATATATATATATATATATATATATATATATTTATTGGATTTGCCTGGTGGTGTAATGGATAACACACTGGGGTACCAACCTAGAGTTCTGGGTTCAAATCCCGTCCAGGCATTTATTTTTCTTATCATGTCATATTAAGCTTGCATTGCTCAATGTCAAAAATTTAATTATAACATCGATAAAGCGTCGCTGCTATAAAGTAAAAATATTCTCTTTAATTTGCTTACTTGTTATAGTCAGCTACTAGATGGCAGTGAAGACCAAGTTCTCGCGACATCTAGTTATAATGGAGAATATTATATATATATATGTATATATAAGAAAAATAAGTGTTTGAATTTGCCTGGTGGTGTAATGGATAACACACTGGGGTATTGACCCAGAGTTCCGGGTTCAAATCCCATCCAGGCATTTATTTTTCTTATCATGTCATATATATATCACTTGTTAAAGGGAACTACCAAATCTGTTTTTAGAAGAACAGAACTTAAAAAAATATATATATATATTTGAACTTTTTTTAATAACACGACAAAATATTTAAAAATATCATTATACAAATATGATTGCCTCTATTGTATAAAGATTAGTTTAATATAATTGCCTAAGATTTGTCAATATAATTACCTAATGTCTTATATATAAGCAATAGATTAACAGCCTTACTAACAAAAATCTCTTATACAGGCTTTCATCAGTTGATTAGTTATACAATGTATAAGCCTTATGTAGATCATGTATAATTTCCTTACTAATAAACGTTGTGCCGGAGCTATATAACAATACAATCGTTATATACAATACGTCACATATTCGTCATCATTATGACATCAGAACAATATTACACGCAGTTTGTAATAGAAATAAAATAACATCAACTAGTGATTAATTGTGTAAGAAATGAGTATGGATAAGAATTAATAGAGAATCCCTAATTGGGGAGGTACAGCAAAAAATAAGCATGTTTTAATTTATTTACATTTTCCTTTACGCTATGTCAAATATATCATAGAATTAGTTTCACAGATAATGTGCTGCCATCTAACGTTAAGAATTTTGAACAATTCTTGGAAACTAATAAAAGTTTTTACCAATACTTATGAATTATATGCAGTATTTTAAGATGCGTTAGAAAATGTTCAAAATAATAGGAAATGTTTCCGACAACAGAATAATGCTTTAAGCAAAAAAAAAAAATCATTGCAGTTTAATCGGGAATCGAACCTAGGACCTCACGAACCGTGGTCAGAAGTTTTAACCACTAGACTATCATGCTAACATGTAACTTGCTGCAGTAATAGTACCTCTATAATTAAATGCATTTTTATATCGGTATGTGTATTATGTATTAATGATGCAAGAAAGTTTTGTTAAAATAATATTATGAAGCATTTAAACTACATTCAGGTTAAATCTTGTCTACAGCAATTATTTTAGAACATATTTTGTGAATCAGTGTTCAATTTAAAAATATTATTAGGCCTAATCAAGAATGAGTGTAACAAAAGGCATTTTATGATGCCTTTATTTTCCTACCCAGAGGTTTATTAATATTACTTATGTCTTGTGCATCCATCAAACAGTTGTTAAAGTGTTGCATTTTGCGTTAAATTTAAGGAAACTTTCATCAATATCACAAGAAAACAATCAGTTCATCTTGATGTCCGATATTTTGTCTAGTTATTCAACCCTTAAACAAGGCTGGAGGCATGTATAATGATTCCCATGTAAAGTTGTTCACTGAACAGCTAATACAGTGTTTATTAGTAAGAATTTTGAACTGTGATGAGTATAAACCTTCTATAAAAGTTATATATAGATTATTAGTAAGAGGGTAATTCATTAGAGTTTAATACTTTCTTTGTATATATTTTTTTCTTTTCTTTTATGTATAGTAAATTAGAGCTGTTATTCCTTTGTGTATACATTCTTCCATTAGTTTAATTTTAATTATATTTACTTTTATTGTATTATTAGACATTATTTTTTTTATTGTTTTCAGTTTTACCAGATAATTGATCGTTTAGTATGTGCAAATTGTATTTTTTTTGTATTTAAATGTAACATATGTTTATCCTGCTAAGTGGAAGAGAAGGCCATGTGACCTTAACTCCACCAGCCTAAATAAATCTATTCTATTCCTTTCTATTGTATAATGGTTAGCTTATGTATGCCTTTTTTTTTCTTTCTTTCTTTTCAATATAGGGACTGGAAAAGGTCCACTCAACCTTGTAAGAATAACTGAGTAGCTATTTGATATGGAAAGTAGTGAAATCTGGTTAAGGAAACTGAAACATAGGTTGAGAAACAGTGTCATGCAAATCACATAACTTCCTATACTGTAATTCTGCTAGCCAGTGACAGGAACCACTTCTGTCTGCCTTGACTCTTTGGAACTATTATTCCATGAATTCTTTTTCTTCTTCCTTCCTTCCAGTATTAGGCCAAGGCCTGTTACGATCCTATAGAAAATTTTCCCTCCAGCGTTTCATAGGACGGCCCAGAGATCTTTGTCCTCTTGGTATATAATTATAAACAGCTTTGGGGATCCGATTTGAACTCATTCTTTCAAGAGGTGTTTCCAATTATCATACGAGTTGAATGGGTTAAGGGCATAAAAGTCATGAGCATGGATTCCTTTGGAAAGGAAGTAAAGCCATGAGTTTTGTGTTGTAGATTTATGGTATATAAAAGAACTTATAGCCTGAAATAATAGGCTTCTGAACAAAATATGCCAGCCCTTTTACATCTAGCTATGAATTGTGATGTGAATCATGGGCAGTTTCTCCATAAGTTTGTAGGTATGTGCTACACATAAAAATATTTGTGAGTTTTATGATTTAACTTACTTACACCTTCTGTGTTGACTTCAGTGGATTGGTGGTTATGTTCCTTGCCTCTAGTTCCCCAGGGTCATGGATTCAAACCTGAGTGGGGTCGATGGATTTTTAGGATGGAAAAATCCAAGAGACAAGTCATCTAGGAAGTACTTTAAGCAATGAGTCCTGAGACTAGAAATTTACAGGCTCGTAAAAGAACCTTAAGTCTGAATAAAAAGATCTCTGAGCAAATTTTAACCTGATCCATCCAAGTAACACCTTAGTTTCCTACTAACTGTTGCCTCGAGGTGATATACTAATCACACGTCTCTCGCTGACCTCTGTAGGGAAATAAGCATAACTAAATTAGCTTGATCAAGAAACTCTTGCTAGGGCAGCACCCATGTCTCCATGAGGGATGTATGGAGTATATCAACACTCTATCTGATTCTACTCTCTCTCTCTCTCTCTCTCTCTCTCTCTCTCTCTCTATATATATATATATATATATATTTATTGGATTTGCCTGGTGGTGTAATGGATAACACACTGGGGTACCAACCTAGAGTTCTGGGTTCAAATCCCGTCCAGGCATTTATTTTTCTTATCATGTCATATTAAGCTTGCATTGCTCAATGTCAAAAATTTAATTATAACATCGATAAAGCGTCGCTGCTATAAAGTAAAAATATTCTCTTTAATTTGCTTACTTGTTATAGTCAGCTACTAGATGGCAGTGAAGACCAAGTTCTCGCGACATCTAGTTATAATGGAGAATATTATATATATATATGTATATATAAGAAAAATAAGTGTTTGAATTTGCCTGGTGGTGTAATGGATAACACACTGGGGTATTGACCCAGAGTTCCGGGTTCAAATCCCATCCAGGCATTTATTTTTCTTATCATGTCATATATATATCACTTGTTAAAGGGAACTACCAAATCTGTTTTTAGAAGAACAGAACTTAAAAAAATATATATATATATATTTGAACTTTTTTTAATAACACGACAAAATATTTAAAAATATCATTATACAAATATGATTGCCTCTATTGTATAAAGATTAGTTTAATATAATTGCCTAAGATTTGTCAATATAATTACCTAATGTCTTATATATAAGCAATAGATTAACAGCCTTACTAACAAAAATCTCTTATACAGGCTTTCATCAGTTGATTAGTTATACAATGTATAAGCCTTATGTAGATCATGTATAATTTCCTTACTAATAAACGTTGTGCCGGAGCTATATAACAATACAATCGTTATATACAATACGTCACATATTCGTCATCATTATGACATCAGAACAATATTACACGCAGTTTGTAATAGAAATAAAATAACATCAACTAGTGATTAATTGTGTAAGAAATGAGTATGGATAAGAATTAATAGAGAATCCCTAATTGGGGAGGTACAGCAAAAAATAAGCATGTTTTAATTTATTTACATTTTCCTTTACGCTATGTCAAATATATCATAGAATTAGTTTCACAGATAATGTGCTGCCATCTAACGTTAAGAATTTTGAACAATTCTTGGAAACTAATAAAAGTTTTTACCAATACTTATGAATTATATGCAGTATTTTAAGATGCGTTAGAAAATGTTCAAAATAATAGGAAATGTTTCCGACAACAGAATAATGCTTTAAGCAAAAAAAAAAATCATTGCAGTTTAATCGGGAATCGAACCTAGGACCTCACGAACCGTGGTCAGAAGTTTTAACCACTAGACTATCATGCTAACATGTAACTTGCTGCAGTAATAGTACCTCTATAATTAAATGCATTTTTATATCGGTATGTGTATTATGTATTAATGATGCAAGAAAGTTTTGTTAAAATAATATTATGAAGCATTTAAACTACATTCAGGTTAAATCTTGTCTACAGCAATTATTTTAGAACATATTTTGTGAATCAGTGTTCAATTTAAAAATATTATTAGGCCTAATCAAGAATGAGTGTAACAAAAGGCATTTTATGATGCCTTTATTTTCCTACCCAGAGGTTTATTAATATTACTTATGTCTTGTGCATCCATCAAACAGTTGTTAAAGTGTTGCATTTTGCGTTAAATTTAAGGAAACTTTCATCAATATCACAAGAAAACAATCAGTTCATCTTGATGTCCGATATTTTGTCTAGTTATTCAACCCTTAAACAAGGCTGGAGGCATGTATAATGATTCCCATGTAAAGTTGTTCACTGAACAGCTAATACAGTGTTTATTAGTAAGAATTTTGAACTGTGATGAGTATAAACCTTCTATAAAAGTTATATATAGATTATTAGTAAGAGGGTAATTCATTAGAGTTTAATACTTTCTTTGTATATATTTTTTTCTTTTCTTTTTATGTATAGTAAATTAGAGCTGTTATTCCTTTGTGTATACATTCTTCCATTAGTTTAATTTTAATTATATTTACTTTTATTGTATTATTAGACATTATTTTTTTTATTGTTTTCAGTTTTACCAGATAATTGATCGTTTAGTATGTGCAAATTGTATTTTTTTTGTATTTAAATGTAACATATGTTTATCCTGCTAAGTGGAAGAGAAGGCCATGTGACCTTAACTCCACCAGCCTAAATAAATCTATTCTATTCCTTTCTATTGTATAATGGTTAGCTTATGTATGCCTTTTTTTTTCTTTCTTTCTTTTCAATATAGGGACTGGAAAAGGTCCACTCAACCTTGTAAGAATAACTGAGTAGCTATTTGATATGGAAAGTAGTGAAATCTGGTTAAGGAAACTGAAACATAGGTTGAGAAACAGTGTCATGCAAATCACATAACTTCCTATACTGTAATTCTGCTAGCCAGTGACAGGAACCACTTCTGTCTGCCTTGACTCTTTGGAACTATTATTCCATGAATTCTTTTTCTTCTTCCTTCCTTCCAGTATTAGGCCAAGGCCTGTTACGATCCTATAGAAAATTTTCCCTCCAGCGTTTCATAGGACGGCCCAGAGATCTTCGTCCTCTTGGTATATAATTATAAACAGCTTTGGGGATCCGATTTGAACTCATTCTTTCAAGAGGTGTTTCCAATTTAGTTGGTACTGTTTAATATATTCCAAAATTGGCATAGTCATTTGATCCTTCCTGGAAATTCTCGTATAAGACTTGAAAGCATAATAATAGTCCCTTCGATTGGTTGCTGGCCAAAGGAAGGCAAGACCAGTGATGGGGCTGCCATCTTATAGCCTCTGGTCAGGCTTTTCTGGAGAAGAAAAGAAAATAAAGGAAAGAAGAAATGGAAGAAAGGAAAGACTCCCTAGCCCTCGGATGCCCTAATAGCATCGGGGTAGAAAAAAAACAAGAGTTAACCAAGAGAGGTTAGATAGTAAAGTTAAAAGAGTGAAAAACACAAGTAAGTGGAAGAAATGTTTTGTTCAGCTTGGGCACCTTGTGGTCGCCATCCACATATCCCCTAGATGAGGATCCCTGAGGTTTGAATTCTTTTTAATTATAAAAATAAATAGATAAATAAATAAAACATCCATTTTAGGTGAGCAAAATTTAATTTTTAAAAACAGACTGCATTTCTTAAACTTGATGATCTTAATAAATAGTTAGATTTTTACGACTCACCTCATAATTGTAGATTTCTTGACTATAGTTTTGATGTGCTATGTATCATTAATTCCATCTAACTATTGAATTGACAGTTGATGATCCTGTAGGTTGATTCCTGCTCCCTTCTTGGCTGACTGATGAACTTTCAAATTGATGATCTTTCTTTTTTCTTAATTCTAGATCAGTCTTTATCAAAATTGGATGTATTCCTTCCATCATCTTTAGAAGAGCTTTTAGAATTTGGCCAAGAATTGGAAATATATTCTTCATGCTCAATGGAAGAATTGTCATCACAAAGTCCTGGCTACAATTTTGTTAAAGAAGTTCCTCCAGTATTCATTATACCAGGATTGCAAGGTTCTACAGAGAGAATCCTGTCACCATTACTCAAGAACATAATATATCCTACATTCTGTGCCAAGTTGCCAAGTCACTGCAAGTCAATACCAGAAACAGCTGCTATTCTAGTACAGGTATGTTTTATACTTTCATTAAAGTACCTTATAACAATTTGATGTTATAATGCAAATTTTAACATTTACAATGATGGACAATTATTATTTTGAAAAAAAAAACATGTTTTACATTTTTTTGAGCATGTTTTGACTGCTTAACAGTAACATCTGTATAGAATTGGCATCTTATCTATTCCAAATTGTTTCTTGTTGATATGAGGTTTTATTTAACAATCATTGAATGAATCATATTTTACAACTCGCCTCATATTTTGAATTCTTTCTAGGACTAATTTCAAGGAATTGTTTCTCATTGTCAACTGGCATCTGACTAATGATTTGACAGTTGGTATTCCATTACTCATTGCCCCTCTGTTTATCAGTCTATCAACAGAGGGAAGGGGAGTAAAATAATACTAACTCTCAATCAACAATCAGATGCCAGCTGACAATGAGGAAAAATTCCTTGAAACTATCCTGGAGAGGATACAAAATATGAGGTGAGGTGTGAAACTTTGATTATTCTAATGATACTATATTGTATTCTCAATGGATAAGCACCATCTAATTCACTGTGAAAAACTTTATTAAAATATTAATGTTACATCTCAATGAAGGACAAATTATATTTGAAAAGAAAAATATATGCTCAGACTGGGGTTTGAACCCAGGACCTTTGGTTTTATATGCCAATGCTCTACCAACTGAGTTACCTGAGCACTCCAATCTAAACACAAATTTTTCTCTTATACACTGTTAATTCCCGAGCACCAAATACTACGAACCTTTGCTCAAACTCTCAAATGGCAGCTTCTTTATTAAGAAGATTTTTATTCGGAATTTAACATTACATTATAAAGCCAGTAGGGCTTCTTTTGATAAAGCCCGTGCAAAAGTTTGTAGCATTTGGCACTTGGGAATTAACAGTGTATAAGAGAAAAATTTGCATTTAGATTTGAGTGCTCAAGTAGCTCAGTTGGTAGGGCATTGGCATAGAAAACCAAAGGTCCTGAGTTCAAAGCCCAGTTTGAGTGTATATTTTTCTCTTCAAATATAATATTACCTCTAAATATTAATTCCATACAAGTATAAGCTCTGGTGGCCTATAATGATCTCAAGGGTGGATTTTCAATCCATATCTTCTCAGAAAACCCGAAGATCTCTTTCCATGTGAATGGTAGTGAAGCATGACTTTTGGGATTCTGTTCATGGATATTGTTGTACATGAGTTTTCTAATTGTGTTGGTAATTATTTATAAAATTCTAACTGAAGTTCTCACAGGACCTGTTTATTTCTTTTGTGATTCCATAGAGAACAACCTGCTGTTGATCTCATGAAATTAATCTTGCTGGCTGTGATTCGGTGGATGTTGTATTTCTCATTGTCCATGCCTCACTTCCATAACATAGTTGCTAAGATTTTATATAGGGATATACTCATGTTTCTTTGTGGTGTGGAAGGTTTCATAATTTTATTAATTATTCCCATTGTTTTATTTGTACTTGTGGATTTTATCAGTGAGATCTAATTCATCAAAAAAGGACAATTTATAACCCAAGGTAAGAAATGCCATTTATTCTTTCACAGAATTTATTCTTAAATAAATTTTCATCTTGTATGAAATTACTTCACTTTTTTATATTGATCTCAATATTGTAATTTTTGCCTACAATGTTTAAATTATGTACAGAATATTGAAGATCATCTTCAATAGTTGCTACAAGAGCTAAGTCATCTGAAAAAAGTAGTACATCAATTTGTAAATTTAAATTGATTGGGATAGATAATATGTCATCACTATTATCCGTCCATTTCCAAGACCTCTCTTGTGTCTTGAAAGCAATATGGTTGGTATCTAATGTCGAGCACTTGATAATGAAATCATTCACTCTCTTGCACTCCAATATTTAGCAGAAAGGCTGGTCTCTTCTACAAAAGCTGGACAACGGACGAGATGGTTTCTTTCCATATCTTCATTTAAATTGCAAAAGGGGCATTTAGGTGAATCTGTTATGCCAATTCTGTGTAGGTGTTTATTCAAGCAGTCATGTCCAGTTAGCAGTCTGAATGTTGCTACTGCAGATTTTCTTTGTAATGTAGTAATGTCATAAGCTTGTAGATTTTCCCATTCCTTTCCAGATGTTTTGGTGGTGTATTCTTCTGTAAGTTTATTGATGTATTTATTTGAGATAATTCTTTTGATAGAGTGAAAGGAAACTGGAGCAGAAGTTGGGTTTGAAACAATTTTGCTACCCTTCTTGGCTAGAAAATCGGCTATTTCATAGCCTGTCACTCCACAATGGGCCGGAATCCATTGAAGTACAACTTTTTTATGTAGACGGGATAACTGTTTTATCATTTTGTGACATTCGATAATTTTGATGCTTTTGGGTGTTGTGTCTCGTGTTATAGCAAGAATGGCTGCTTTGGAGTCACATAGAATTACAACTTTTGTAAAATTTTTGGATGTGATATAAAAGATTTTGTAAACTTAAGAAAATTGCTAGAATTTCGCCATCAAAGTTTGTTGAATTTGTGTTTAGTTTACGATAAAAGGAAAAAAGTGGACATACTGCACCAACACCAGTGCCACCGTCATTTGGTAGGCTGGAGCCATCTGTAAAAATATGTATCCATTCAGGAGCTGGGTATCTTAGATTTATTATTTCCAGTGACATTTGTTTTAAAATATATGGAGGAGTTTCAGATTTCTTGATGTCTTCTGTTAAATGAAGGTTATATTCAATTTCAAAAAAATTCTAGAGGGTTTGTTTCTCATCTGTGAAATTGTAAATTGGTATATCCAATGGGTTGCTGGTCCAGAGGGGTATATTTGATGGGGTTCCCATCTATTCTGCACTTGATATTGTTATACCATCCCCAATACTAGTTTCTCAGAGTGTCATCTGTAAAAGCAGTTGCATCACAAGCAAGTTGAGATCGAGCTTTAAGGGCCACATGCAAATACATTAGTCTCTACACAAATTACTTCCAATCACCAGTGAGCTGACTTTCCGTGAGCAAGTGCAAAGATCGAATTAGTGACCCACTAACTGGTCAAGCCTGAAAGTCGTTTTCGTAATATTGGCAAGAAATTACCCAGAATTCTCAGCGATAAAACCACTTCCGATATTTTCGTCTGCTAGAGGAACACATTTACGCTTGCGTCCCGCAAATAATACTGTATATGACGACGTCT
This sequence comes from Diploptera punctata, assembly GCA_030220185.1. Lineage (NCBI taxonomy): Eukaryota > Metazoa > Arthropoda > Insecta > Blattodea > Blaberidae > Diploptera > Diploptera punctata. Next base: position 109,322 of record JASPKZ010007432.1, on the reverse strand, counting down.
GTGTCGGGTGCGATATTATGCTGATTCTCCTGTTCTTCCAGTTGAATTCTTTGGTAGACTGTATCAAATTCCTCTCCTCCGCATATACTGAAAACATGTTCGAAGTCTTCAAGGTCCGACATCTTGGATAAAGCAGCAAGTATACGGCAAGGTTTCAAATTACATCAGTTACCATCGGGTTTAACTTTTATAGGAATTAATCACTATGAGGTTTAATAAATTTATGGTGAAATTAAATGTTTCTTACCTCTCCTCATATTAATTTACTAAGTTGATCGCGATTTCGAGACTATAACTGTCTCATCATCAGAACTTTGTTGACGACTAGTGTTATGTCGATTGGAAGAAACTCTTCTTCTTCCCTCTGTTGGTGGACTGATGAACCTCTGGATCTGGTCAAAATTTGCGGGAATTTCGAAGTTCATAAGTTTTCCTTTGTTTTTCTGAATGTGGATCTTTTCCCAAACCGTAAGTTCCTTTTGTTTGTCTATTTGTTTAATTAGACTGGCTTTTGATTCAATTAAATGTTTTTCGGTCTAATTAAACAAATAGACAAACAAAAGGAACTGACGGTTTGGGAAAAGATCCACATTCAGAAAAACAAAGGAAAACTTATGAACTTCGAAATTCCCACAAATTTTGACCTGTTCCAGAGGTTCATCGGTCCACCAACAGAGGGAAGAAGAAGAGTTTCTTCCGATCGACATAACACTAGTCGCCAACAAAGTTCTGATGATGAGACAGTTATAGTCTCGAAATCGCGATCAACTTGGTAAATTAATATGAGGAGAGGTAAGAAACATTTAATTTCACCATATACCATCGGGTTGCTCAATCGTTCTCTGCAAAGTCACCTCGCCAGGTAGCTTAGGAATTTCGACAATTATTATCGCATGAACAGATTTTTGAGTATGCAAAAACGTCTTTGGATGCAACTTTCTCAGCAGAGAACGACTTTTACGGTCTAATACGTTCATAGATATGACCCTAAATTAGGAAAGATGTTCAAGAGAGAGATGTATTTGTTAAATCATGATCATTGGACCATTCTTATCCTAATCACTCCAGCCTCTTCAGTTACCAAGTGCAATTATGAGATTTAAAATTTTATTTTTGTTATAAAAATATAATAGGAAGTAACATTATGAGGTTCTACTTAATAAATAAGTCGACTCTGCCGCCATCTTACCTCATATTGGTTGTTTCTTGTACGATATGTAGGATATATCTTTGTTCTGAAACAACCATATGAGGTAAGATGATGGCAGACTCAACTTATTTATTTTATTAAAATTCATTGGAGAACATATTGTTTAAACAACTCACCTCATAGGATTCATGCTTCCATGATATCGCGATTTCATGGAAGCATGAATCCTATGAGGTGAGTTGTTTAAACAATATGTTCTCCGATGAATTTTAATGATTATACCTCATAATGTTTACTTCCCAACATTAATTAAATATTATTTATTTTATTTTTGTATTTAGCACTTGTAGCAATTAATGACGATGATCTTCAGTATTCAGTTATATTATATAAATATCCTCAACTCTTAACCAACTCAGGGTCAGATCAAAGGATGAGATGAGATGAAGCCCTTGTATTTTAGAGGTCTGTGAATGACAAGGGTGCTGGCCAACCATGCCTGACACACACACAATATTCAGTATATAATTTTAAACATAATTATAGATACCGGATTCAAAAGAACAGATACAATCAAAACAAATACTGGATTATGACAAGGACGTAGTTTATTACTCACTTTGTTTAATATATATATGTAGACGATATTTTAAATAAATGGAAAGTTTTAGTGAATCCAGGAATAAGAATAGATAATAAAGTGTGCATAAATAATCTTCTATTTGCTGATGATGTAATCATAATACAGAAAAATGAAGATGACTTACAGAAATCTATGCATGCATTAAATGAAATATGTAAATTATATGATCTAAAGATTTCTGTAAGAAAAACGAAGACCATGGCTTTTAGAGGAAGAGATCCAGTGAGATCCAAAATTATTTTAGAAAATCAAAGTATAGAACAGGTGTCTAGTTTCAAATATTTGGGCTGTGATGTTGGCTACAATGTGGAAAGAGATATTGACTCCAAAATAAATAAATTTCAGATGGTGTTGGAACAATACAGAGAACATTCAAAAATAAAATTAGAAAAGAAACCAAGATAAAAATGTATAATGTTATGGCGGTTCCCACAATATTGTATGGATGTGAAACTTGGGCTCTAATGAAAAAACAGAAGGATAGAATATAGATGGCGGAGATGAGGTTCCTAAGACAAGTAAAAGGATGTACAAGACTTGATAGAATAAGAAATGAGGATATAAGAGAAGAATTGAAAGTACAGCCTTTATTGGATAAGGTCACGAATTACAGTCAGAAATGGATTGATCATATGGATGGAATGAGTAAGGAGAGATATCCATTGTTAGCAAGAAATTATCAAGCAAGAGGAAGACGTGATGTTGGAAGACCTAGAAGATGTTGGGCTGATGCATTGTGAAATGGGAACGGGCAATTGCCTAATCCCTGGAGTGATGATGATGATGATGATGATAATTTAAACATTCTAGGAGAAAAAAAAATTTGATAAGAAGATTATAGAAAATAAATGATAACCTTTATGGGAAGTATGCTATCTTAAGTAAAATTTATGTAAAGAATAAAGTTAAATGAAAGAGTCTGGCTGGCAGACCAAGGTCCTTCAAGGCCTGCCATGCCATGAAGTTAAGTACTTACTTAATACTTAATACAGGCTTTCCATTTTACAGCAGTTCGCCCATAATTCATGCTTTCCAGAGATTCCTATCTTCCCATTATCCTTCTACCATACCCCTCTTCATCATGGCATCACATAATTCCCTCATACCATGTTCTTCTGCTTCTCCCCCTCTTCCTTCTGCCTGGTACCATCCAATCTTAACACCCATTTAGGTCACTGTTCTTCCGACATCCGTTGTATATGTCTATATCACTGTAAACTTCTCTTTGTTATCCTATTAATAACAGTTTCTTGTGCATCCATTTCTAATCTAATATATGTATTTCTAATATGTTTTAGCCTGGATATTCTCATACTTCATTCGGAGAAGTATGAAAATGGAATTAAGTGAATATTTAAATAATATAACTTTTAAGGAGTTTTTTTGTGAGTGTCAACTTTCATTATAATGATATGTCAACTTTTTTATTTGTTCAGCATATTAGGAAAATCCAAGAGAAGGGTCCATACAATCTGGTAGGGGTATCGTGTGGTGGGCCATTGACTCTGGAAGTGGCATATCTGCTTGAAGCTCAAGGTGAACAGATACAAATCATTCTTGTGGATGCAACTGTGGAAACAACACTGGGCATAGTAGAACACCTCAAAGAAGGAGCTAAATTGGAGGTCAAAGTTATATCTAAGCTGTTGCAAATAAACAGTTCAAAGGTAATTAAACAGTTGACTTCGGGAATTAAAAATATTGGTTTCTCAAGGATCATATTTTATCCCTTAATAAATATTGAATTAAATTCCTCAGTACTCAAAATTACATTTGACATGTTAAGTACTAAAATTTAAATTTAAATGTTTTATATCTCACCTCATATCCAGTCTTTTAATTATAACTGTTTCAAGGCTTAGGAAGCTTCATCTTCTGTAATTTCTTGTCAACTGATGTTATCTCCTATCGACATAACGTCAATTGACAAGAAATTACTGAAGATGAAGCTAACTAAGCTTCAAAACTGGTATAAAACATTTTAATTTAAATGTTAAATTAAACCTCATAGTGATTTTTTTCCCTATAAAAGTTCAGTATGTTAAGTAATATTTGGTGTAATTTTATTAAACTCTCAACTCTCATATACATTCATCCATAGTAATTCTGCCTGAAGCCAGGTCCTTCACTGCAATCATAGCATTTTCATGCTATGCTTGCAGCTTTACTAGGTGTGGTAGCTTCCCGTTGCTTTCCACACCGGTGAAGGATGATGATGATAATGATAAGGATGGTGATGATGGCCATATGATTTCAGGGACCGTTTGGGTCTTAAAGTTTTCCTGACATTTGTCTTGCAGGTGAGGAAGAACCCCGATAAAAGCCTCACCCAGAAAAACTGCCCCGACCGGGGATCGAACCTGGACCTGCTGCGTGACAAGGCAGCACGCTACCTCGAGACCACAGAGGTGGACAACTCTCATATAAGAATGCAATAAACAGAACAGTGAAATTGTGATTAATTGAATCTTAACTTAGTGTTAAATTGTAGTCAACATTCAGTCAAATAATATATTAATTAATAAAAAAAATTGAGAGAAGTGAATCCATGAGGTACAGTAAATATCAATAGAATACAAATAAAAATTGGAAATTGAATTATTATAGGAAATATCACCAAGAGGTTTAATTTAAAATCTAATATATAAAAATGAATGTTTGTTTGTTTGTTCTTATTTTATGCGCGGCCATACCGTTGATCAGATTGTGATGGGGCTTTTTGCAAAATGTTCAGGAGATTCCCAGGATGAACATAGGCTATAAGAGAGTTGTGATATTCAACTCCTACAACCATAAAAAATCGCCCTTTTTAGTGGAAAATGTGAAAAAAGTAGCTCTTTGGACGCTTAAATTGCTTATGCTGCCTAAACCATAACAAATACACAAAATTAATGTATACAGAATTAAATGTCTCAAAAACCTCTACAAAAAGTCCATGGCAGCATATGTTTATCTCTTACGGATAACTTACAATAACCATTTTTGTCTTTCATTGTTGCCAAGAAGATCAAGATTCCTGTGTAAGCATAGCAAGCACATGGCGGGTAATTCTTTTATGGATAACTCACAATAACGAATTTTGTCTTTTAGCCAAGAAGATCAAGATAAGTAAATTCCCAGGCAACACCAGGTAATCAGCACGGGGAATCTTAAAATAATTACGATATACATTTATAATTATTTTTCATTTTACATATTCAACTAATCATAAGAAGTACATTAATTTTCGTCTTTCAGCTCATTTATGCCAAGAAGATCGGGATGAGTAGATTCCTGGACAATGCTGGGTAAACAGCATGTGGTATCTAAAAATAATTACAATATAAATTTTTCCCTCTACGTATTTAACATAAAACACATTAATTTTCATTTATTTAGGCGTAGCAGCACACTCTGGGTATTAGCTAGTTTAAAATAAAATTCATTCCACCTCACCTCATATCCTGTCTTTAAATTTGTCTGGTTTCATAACTTTAGTGGTTACATCTTCAATAGTTACATGACCAATGTTCTGTTGTCCAGGAGCACTGATCTCACTCCATTTGTTGGTGGATAAATCTCCGAATCAAATCAACTTCCCGGGGAATTTCTTTCTTGGTTAGCATTCAAAGCCAATCCTTGCCATGTGTCTGGATCCATTTTTACATGTTCTCTCCATCTTTTTACAATTTATAACATCTTGAATTATATTTTTGATTTTAACACATTGGTGACGGGCCACGGAGATCTCCGTGTTTAAATGGCCAGCGCTAGACGACCGGTCACAGAGATTTCCGTTTTTACGTTTTCTATGGCTTCCCTGCCTCTTTGCTTTTGAATGAGGCATTCAATTTTGTTTCTTCTCATTGTGAAATAAATTTTAGTTGTTTTTGTACCCCTCTCTTCTCTTTTATGAAATTGCCAACTTTACAGAAAGAGTTGTTTACAATTTTATGATTGACAGTGTGGCTATAGCTGAAAATTTGCTCAAAAGAAAGACGAGAGCTTCTGAAGCAATAAAGATTAACAGAGGGCTTCCAAAATCATTTGTGGAAGCAGGAAATAAACTCAAACCAGGAGAAAGTGTTTTTGTAGTAAGGGGGACCTTTTGCTACAAACATCGAAAGATAAAAGCGACGTAAGAATGGTTAGCACATTGCATCAGGCAACACGAGAGTGGGAGGAGTAAAGTTGTAAAAATGCCCTATTGAATACTTCAATATAACAAGTAGGCCTATGTGAAGGGTGTAGACAGGGCTGACCAGTACCTATCATATTGCTCCATCCTTAGAAAACTAGTGAAATGGAGCTAGAGTTGTATTGTGGCTTCTGAATTGTGCACTCTTTAATGCTTTCAGGGTCTATAAATTTCAAAATCCTAACAGCAAAATGTCAAACAGAAGTTTTTTTGCTTGAAACAGCCTCTTGTTTGGCAGTCGTGAAATTAGGAACAGATGACAGGGAAGACGAGGAAAGACAGAGAGAAAAGAAACCACTTCTAGGAGACCACCTCATGACCCACCAGGGAGGCTAAGACATTAAGAAAAATAAATTAACACCAACTGTGATTGGAAAGAAAAAAATACCCTCCAAACTTTGCTGCGATTTTAGTGAACACAAGAAAAGAAACTCGCTACGTATGCTCTTTTGCACTTTGCCTTTACATAAAGAGAAATTTTCGAACGCTATCAAACCCTCAATTTCTACTAGAAAGTCTGGTGAGAACACTAATAAAGATTTACTTATGCATTATTGTTATTGACTGTAAATATATTGATGTAAAAGCCACACTGTGCTAGCGCGGTTTAAAATTTAAAAGTCCACCCTACTGACAGAAATGTCCGGTCCAGCAGCAGTGTGTGGAACGCAGAGCTGTCGGTCACCAATGTGTTAAATTTACTCCTATTGACATGTTTTCTATTTTATTTAATCTTATGTATACAGATAAAGTCTCATAACTCTTATTTCTGTAGCTTCACATTTGTTTTTATCATTGTCCAAGGTTCACTTATAAATCTAATTAATATCATAATATTTATGTCCCTGAATTGAATGATGTTTACTGAAGAATGTTTAATCTATATATATTAATATGTGAAGGAAAAACTTTGTACCCCTTTTTAAGCGGATTGCGTGTGGATGAGTGTGATATTTAGCATAATTAAAGTTCATATAGAGAAGGAGAGCAGAAAAATAAAATTAATTGTCTCTAAGGAATGTATCATATTTAATATTAAATTTATCACTTCTCACTCAATGACAATTAAATTTGAAGAGAAAAATATATGCCTAAATTGGGACTTGAACCCAATATCTCTGGTTCTGTACACCAGTGCCTAATAACTTAAATCGTTAAAGCACTTGTGTACAGAACCAGAGATATTGGGTTCAAATCCTGATATAGGCATATCATTTTCTCTTCAAATTTAATTTGTCATTGAGTGAGAAATGATAAATTTAATATTAAATATCAAATATTAGCTTTACTTGGTAGAAATGTAATATATTGATTTCCATTTTAAAGTGCTCTTATTTAAGAGACTGCTAGAAGGTTTTAGTGGAACAAAAGTTCACTGCTACCTGGCACACGGAAATCATATTAGTATAAGAGAAAAAAAATCTATGTTTAAATTGTGGTACCTAATAGCTTAAATCGTTAAAGCGTTGGTGTCTGGGCGAAAACTTTTCTCTTCAAATTTAATTTATCCCTCAATGAGATGTGTTAAATTAATAATAAAAACATCAATAGAAGCCCTAATGGCTTTTAAAAGTAATGTTTAAATTCCCAATAAACTCTTTTTAGTAAGAAACTGCCATTTGCAAAGATGAAGCCACAGCTTCATACATTTGGTGCGTGGGAATTACAACATATTAAGTTATGTAGATAGGAAATAACACTATGAGGTTTTTTAATATTGTTTATTTTTTATTATTTCACTCACCTCATACTTCATAATTCATAGCAGACCCAGGGTTTCTTCACATCTTTTGTGACACAGCATTGAGAATGTCACAAAAGATGTGAAGAAACCCTGGGTCTGCTATGAATTATGAAGTATGAGGTGAGTGAAATAATAAAAAATAAACAATATTACAACATATATAAGAGAGAAATTTGCATCTAAATTGGAACTGCCCCAGTAGCTCAGTTGTTAAGAGCATTGGTACGGTAAACCAAAGGTCCCAGTCTGGGTGAAAATTTTTCTCTTCAAATTTATAAAATCAAAATTAATATATTTTTCTCTTAAAATTTAGGAAATGTATGTGTATTACTCATTAATTTGCATACTCATTCATTTGTTTATGTCCATACTGAAAGTGCTTTGTGTAAAAAGAAAATTGTGCAGCAGCAATGTGAATGACTTACTCTCGCATATTTATTATTAGTGGTTCATAATTAATGATTTAAACAAAGTGAGTACATTTTATTATTTAAATTAAAATTAAACCCTGTCTAATTTTTGTTTCAGTAATTTCATTACATATTTCTTCTTATATATTTACATATTCACACCTACTTCTCTTATCCCTTGACATAGAACATTGACGGGTTGGAGTGAGAGACAAAGAGGAAGAGATATATATTCTCATACACATAATAATAGGCCAAATGCAAATTAAAATAGTATAAATAGTATACAAATGTCAAATGGCACGTTATTGATTTTTTAAATATGGCTTAGCCAAGCTATACCACATATTTCCTATTGTTCGTATTTATAAAATAAATTGAAAATTAATGCATAATGACGTATTTGTGACATACTTAAACATTTAATGAATTGTGGTTCAATTTCGACTGCTGGGTGACCACTAGTTATTATTATTGCATTTAAAACTTTTTATTTACTTTACAGTTGGAGCAAGAGCTGGAAAATCTTCCAGATTTATCATCTAGATTGAGCTTTGCACTAAAAGAACTTCCTGAAGATGTCCAAAAATATGAGATTTATTTCAAAACTGCATTATCAACCATTGTAAATCGAATTTTATCTCTCCTTCAGTATCAGAATTCAAACATGTTACTCAATGGAGAAGTTACTTTAATTATACCATCTGGTGATAGTGAAGTTCATTATGGTCTTACAAAGGTATGCTGCATCATTCTATCTTCATGTTGACTCTTACTTTAAGCATCATTCTATCTTCATGTTTTGACTCTTACTTTAAGAGAGGAGAAAAGATTATGCATATTTTAGAATAAAGTACTTAGGAACATTTTTGGACTAATGAGAAATGAACAAACAGGTGAATAGAGAAAACTACTGAGACAGGATTATGCCGGGATGGTTTAATTGGTGTCCAGGAAAAGATACGAGGACTAAATTGTTGCTCGGGACTAGCTCAGGTTAGGGTTCGGTAGGAGCTGGATTCTCACCAAAGGTTGACGCAAGGAAGAAAAGTGATATGTTAATGGGTAAATGACTGGAGGCTGGCGTAGAGTTAACACAATGTATTTTTATACTTTGGTAGATGATACACATCAGTCGATCCTCCGACTGCTTTCTTAGAGTTCCAAAGCACAATGTAGGGTGTTGGAGATGCTCTAGTAATGTGCTCTGTTAGACGTAGGACTAACAACGAAGTAAGTGTGCCCTGTTAGAAGTAAAGCTAACAACCAACTGATTGTGTCCTGTTAGACTTACAACTAAATGTGCCCTGTTAGGCTGAGGGCCAACAACTAAGTGATGTGCGATACTCGTCGCGAATAATTTATTTGGTTTATTAGGTGTTTTATGATCCCGCCCACATATATGCTTTGGACCTCCTTACAAATTAACAAATTTTACAAGTTTTGGGGTTGGTTCCCCTCTTCTCTATATCATATTTCCAAAGGTGCTGGTTTACGCCCATTCTCCATTAATGAGGGATGTTCAAACCTTCCATATATTTTTCTTATGTTGGCAGAATAATTATATCTATTTTTCCTATAACGACTTGCTAATGCCACGTCTCCGATAAAGACGTCACCTGTCATATCAATATCTTATTGTGTAAAATGTTATCTGTTAGATTGGGATTCATGTCGAGTTTGACAGGTACCTTTTATTACAAAGGGACAGTTCGGATTCCTTTCCCCAATGTATTCGGCACGTGGCCGGTGGAAAACACCCATGAGTTATACCTGACTTTTCCTGAGTAATAACTGTATGATGTATGTAATTTATTAAGCTTTATATAAAAATCGTATACTGTTCTAATTATCAATTTCTTTCTATTTCCATTGTACTACAAATGGTTCCCTGATTATTTTGAGTATAAACTTGGTATAATTTGGATTATTATTACTCTTTTAGATTTTGGCCTATATTACTTTGAATAAAATACCTTTTTATTATTGAATACTGGGAAACAATGCCTAGACCTAATATCGGTACACTACAGAGTAGTAAGATCTATGATCTTTATGGGAAACCAGATATAATAAGAACAATTAAGTCTCATAGACTGAGATGGCAGGACATACGGGAAAATTGAGGAATTAAAGAGGTACACTTAGTAAAAAAAATAATGAGTAGACTCTTGATCTCGAACATTTCAAGTTTTAACACCCGATTCGCACGAGTAAACTAATGGAACAGTAGAGCTACAATGAAGAGCGTTCTTTTATACACAGCAAACAATGAATGCATAGCTCAGTGCCTTATGGATTGCTTCGTATGCAAGAGGTCACAAGGTTCGATTCTCGATGAGGTTAATTTTTTAATTGTTATAATGTTTTCTATTTTATTCTGTCTGTTCACTCTTAAAGAAAAAACAAACTAATTATTTGGAAGTATTACTATTTTTTATTATTATTATTATTGTTATTATTATTATTATTATTATTATTATTATTATTATTATTATTATTATTATTATTATTATTATTATTATTGTTGTTGTTGTCCATCATCTATGGGCTATTATTAGGCTGGACTTGACCTATATAAACTAAATATTTTAATTGAAGGGTGAAACTTTTACATAATACGTAATAAATAAATAAATAAATACATAAACATAAGAAGCTATTTTATCTTTTATTACATAAATTTATAGCATTATTATTATTAAAATGTGGTACTGCATCATCATCATCATCAATGGCTCGACAGCTCCATGTGGGCCTTGGCCGCCTTCAGAAGCTTATGCCAGACTTCCTTGTTGTGAGCTTCATTCTTCCAGTTTTTTATTTTTAAAATCTTAATGTCTTGAAATATACTATCCTCCCATCTTAATTTCTGGCCAATAGAGGTTGCTCATTGTAAATAATGTGGTACTGCACATACAATTAAATTTATACCGGTAGCTAAATAGTGTTACAGAGTCTATGAAGGCAGGAATATTACTTAAAATAGTGTAAAATGGATGTTGATTACGTGACTGGAATTAAATGTTATAGGATATATTTTACGGAAATACAAATAAAAAACAAAAAAAATCGTTGTCGAGGGATTTGAACGCTGGCTCTCATTTATATTTCATTTTTTCATAATTGATTGAACGATTTACGCTACTCGAATGTCGGATACTAGTCTTCTAAATCCTGGTTGTCTTATTTACTTTTCCACTATGCACGAGAGTTGAACTTTGTTTGAAATGTCGCAGTATGAGTAATATTGTATACTTAACTTTTCCAGGAATTAATCACGTGAGCTTTAATTTATGATAAAATCAAATGTTTCCTACCTCTCCTCATATAAATCTTCTAGGTAGATCGCGATTTCGAGACCATAACAGTCTCATCTTCAGTACATTCTTGGTGACTGATGTTATGTCGATCGGAAGGAACACTTCTTCTTCCCTCTGTTGGTGGACCGATGAACCTCTGGATCAGGTCAGGATTTGCAGGAATTTCGAAGTTCATAAGTTTTTCTTTGTTTTTCTGAATGTGGATTTTTCCCAAACTGTGAGTTCCTTTTGTTTATCTATTTGTTTAATTAGACTGGCTTTTGATTCAATTAAATATTTTTCGGACCAAGCATGAGCAGCTACTGCTGACTTTTCCACTTCTCCATTTTTGACATTTCTAAGATGTTCTTTCACCCTTCTTTTCAAATTTCTTTTTGTTTTTCCAATATAAATTTTGTCACAATCCCTGTATTTATATTGGAAAAACAAAAAGAAATTTGAAAACAAGGGTGAAAGAACATCTTAGAAATGTCAAAAAATGGAGAAGTGGAAAAGTCAGCTCATGCTTGGTCCGAAAAACATTTAATTGAATCAAAAGCCAGTCTAATTAAACAAATAGATAAACAAAAGGAACTCACAGTTTGGGAAAAAATCCACATTCAGAAAAACAAAGGAAAACTTATGAACTTCGAAATTCCTGCAAATCCTGACCTGATCCAGAGGTTCATCGGTCCACCAACAGAGGGAAGAAGAAGTGTTTCTTCTGATTGACATAACATCAGTCGCCAAGATTGTACTGAAGATGAGACTGTTATGGTCTCGAAATCGCAATCTACTTAGAAGATTTATATGAGGAGAGGTAGGAAACATTTGATTTTATTATAATTTTGTATATGTCTAATACTTGTAAATATCTAGGAACATGTCTCCTACACTGCTCTTTAACTATTTAAGACCATTTAAACCAAGTACAGCGTATTTCAAACATTTAACAATGCGTTACCTCATAAACCACAATTTTAGCTCTTCAAGCATGCGCAATGGGTCATTACATGGACTCTGCATTTTGAAGCCACTCATTCTTTTTTTTTTGCAAAATGTACATGAAATTTCTTGTAGGAGAACCAGAAAGAAAGACTATTAGGTAGGCCAAGTGTGAGCTAGGAGAATAACAAGTAACTATGACTTGAGGAAGATGACTTATTTGGAGTGTGATTAGAAAATATTAGGTATTTCTGGTGTTGAAAAGACAGGTTGATAATGCCATTGAGTCATTAATTTTATTTAACACATTGGTGACCGACTGCTGTGCGTTCCATCCACCGCTGCTGGACCGGACATTTCTGTCAGTAGCGTGGACTTTTAAATTTTAAACCGCGCTAGCACAGTGTGATTTTTACATCAATATATTTACAGTCAATAACAATATTGCATAAGTAAATCTTTATTAGTGTTCTCATCAGACCTTCTAGTAGAAATTGAGGGTTTGATAGCGTTATAAACATTTCCCTTTATTTAAAGGCACAGGGCAAAAGAGCATATGTAGCGAGTTTCTTTTCTTGTGTTCACTAAAAACGTGGCAAGGTTTGGAAGGTTTTTTTTCAGACACAGTTTGTGTTAATTTATGTTTCTATATGTCTCAGCCTTCTTGGTGGGTCTTGACATGGTGTCCTTTTCACTCTGTCTTCCCTCCTCTTTCCTGTCATCTGTTCCTAATTTTACGACTGCCGAACAAGAGGCTGTTTCAAGCAAAAAACTTCTGTTTGACATATTGTTGTTAGGATTTTGAAATTTATAGACCCAAAAAGCATTAGAGTGCACAATTCACAGGCCACAATACAACTTTCTTGCTTCATTTCACTGTTTTTCTAAGGATGGAGTAATATGATAGGTACTGGTCAGCCCTGTCTACACCCTTCACATACTTGTTATTTTGAAGTATTCAATAGGGCATTTTTACAAATTTACCCCTCCCATTCTCGTGTTGCCTGATGCAATGTGCTAACCATTCTTACGTCTCTTTTATCTTTCGATGTTTGTAGCAAAAGGTCCCCCTTACTTCAAAACACACATTCTCCTGGTTTGAGTTTATTTCCTGCTTCCACAAATGATTTTGGAAGTCCTCTGTTAATCTTTATTGCTTCAGAAACTCTAGTCTTTCTTTCGAGCAAATTTTTAGCTTTAGCCACACTTATAATAATTATTCTGGTGCACATGATGCCACAGATATAAATTCGACTCCAGAACGCAAAATAGTGTTTCTTCTAATTTTTCCCCTCTGCAACATATATTTACAGGTTACATACGTATCCCGTAATCGCCTAACTATCGGCACTAAAATTCCATATTTCACCAGCCATCTGTCTTAAAATTGTAAACAACTCTTTCTGTAAAGTTGGCAATTTCATAAAAGAGAAGAGAGGGGTACAAAAACAACTATAGTTTATTTCACAATGAGAAAAAACAAAATTGCACGCTCCTTCAAAAGCGAAGAGGCTGGAAAACCATAGAAAACGTAAACACGGAAATCTCCATGGCCCGTCGTCTAGCGCTGGCCATTTAAACACGGAGATCTCCGTGGCCCGTCACCAATGTGTTAATATACCTCAATATAGGTTTTTTAACATAAATAAATTCCATGATGTAACAAACCTAGAAGACCCTTGATTTACCAGCTGTCTCGTACAGCAAAGCTATAGTTCCTGTATCATAAATTTATGGCATGTAAAAAAATCTCAAGCCTGAAATTAGTGAACTCTGAGAAAAATTTACTGGCCATTTCATGCCTAGATTTAAATTGCAATGCTTAATGACATAAGCTGTTAAAGAGTGTAATTAAATGAAAATAATAACTATACACATCATTAAAGGAGTTTTGATTTAAATGTATTATTTAGACATTTTTTAACTTATGGTTTTGATAAGTAAATATAATTTTTTCTAGCAACATACTTCCTTTAAAATAAATATAGGCTAAATCTCTGTGCTTTATTGTAAACAAGATTTGTTTAATATTTCCTCAAAATTCAAACAAATCCATTCAAATCCATGATAATGAGAAAACAGCCAGTATTTTATATTAACAATAAAGAGAATTCTTGATACCCATAAGTTAGGATGACCATACATACTAGTTTTAACTGGACTGTCCTTTTTTTATGTTCTTTCCCGGCATCCCAATAAAATTTTAAGGGATGCCAAAAGTCCTATTTTCCTAAACTAGCAAAAAACGGTTGTTATATTTTATGATATTTAATTTTTCAAGTATTCAATCTCTATGATATAATATAGATAGGTTTCTCAAAATGGGAAAATTCATATAGTTGTGAAAAATAAAGCTAATTTTTTACAGTGTTTTTAGGATAATACACATGGTCACCATTAGATACACCTGATACCTTTGTTTTCAGTTTTTGTACCTTCTTCCAGTGCTTTCTCTTTCTTAATATTTTTGTATTGGTTGTACTATACCATATTCCAGATGTCTTCCGAGCAAAGCAGTAAGCCAGCCCTCCCCTTCATTTAAAATGCTGGCGCATCATTGGTTGCGTTGCACCTGTCTGGTGGGAAATCCCAAATCAGCATTATTCACAATATTACGATATAAGTCAGACTCTTGTCATCCCAACTCCTTTCAAAAAATGTAAAAATGAAAATATATAAAACTATTATTCTACCAGTTATATTATATGGATGCAAAACATGGACTCTTACTTTATGGGAAGAAAGGAGATTACGAGTATTTGAGAATAAAGTTCTTAGAACAATTGTTGGACCAAAGAGAGATGAACAGACAGTTAAATGGAGAACACTACATAACAGTGAACTACATGGTCTTTATAGGAAGCCAGATATAATAAGAACAGTAAAGTATCGTAGACTGTGATAGGCAGGACATGTGGCACGAATGAGGAATGAAAGAGGTGCATGGGAACTTCTTATAGGAAAACATAAACAGAGGAAAGGATTTCCTTCGGGAGAAATACAGGCTATTATAAACGTTTATAAAATGTTTTGAAGGAGAACCCTCACACGGCAATTAGAGATTATTATTATAGGTATTTATTATTAATATTAGTATTATTTATTATTGGTATTTATTATTATTTTTTAATATATTATTATGATTGATATTCATATTAGTATTATTTATTATTAGTAGTAATAGTATTAGTATTATATTATTATTGTTATTATTATTATTATTATTATTATTAATTTCATTATTATTGTCAGTATTGCATTTCATTGTTGTTAAACAAATATGTTATGAAACCGTAATTGCGTGTCGATGTACTCATAAGGTTTATCCGCTTGTGAAGCGCGCTTTTTCGCCGTTACAACCACTGTTTACATCTGCTCCGTAGACATCTGGAACCGACTATAGGTACAGATGTTGTGGAAAAAAATCTTTTTCAATTATGAACAGTCTGTGGACTGATGAAAATAATCATTTTATAACTGAAACTGTGCAAGCTATTCAATTAAATATTAAAAATATATCACTTTACTCTTTTTTGACTAAATTTGGAATTATTCCATTTTCAGTATTTTCAAGACCATTGTTCTGTCCAACTTTTGTACAAGCTATTATCATTGTTAAGACTTATTTTCAGGATCTCAGTTGTAAAGAATTTTACAATATGTTGTTGATTAATCCTAAACTTTTGCAGGAGATAAAATCACCTGCAAAAATACAAGTTTAAAAAATATTTCTGGTGTCAAAGGAACCAGTTAATGTTTAACAGATTATAAGGTCCATTTGCTTGTATGTCTGAAAGAAACATAATTGTTGGTGATTTGTAAATGTTTAAATTTCATCCATAAATCAATGAACTGTAATGCTTGCACTCATTTTTATTCATGTATACTGTATGTCCGTTTTTTAAGACAGATTTTGAAAAAAGTCCTGTTTTCGAAGTTTATAAATCTGGCCACCATGATTTGAGGTAATATCTTTAACCCATTTGCTTCAGGTTTAAATGCTCAATGTATTTCCCCAGAAACCGGATTTAAGATGCCGTAAATTATATTGTGTATTTTCAGACAAAACAAACAAAAGATAACGGTTATGTTTTTATTATTAATTTAACACTTCTCAGTGAAGGATAAATTAATAATAAAAACATCAATAGAAGCCCTACTGGCTTTTAAAAGTAGTGTTTAAATTCCCAATAAATGTCTTCTTAACTAAGAAGCTGCCATTTGCATAGATAGAAGCCAAGGCTTCAAGCATTTGGTGCATGAGAATTACAACGTATAAAGAGAAGAAATTGCATCTAGATTGGAACTTGCCCTGGTAGCTCAGTTGGTACAGCTTTGGTACAGAAAGCCAAAGGTTCCGGGTTCGAGTCTTGGTCTGGGCGAAAATTTTTCTCTTCAAATTAAAAAGATAATGGTACTTGAGATCACAATAAGGGTGAATACCATAACACATTCCTCTACTATTCATAAATGTTAGCAAAAGATTACCCTGCCAAGGGATGTACAAAATATTGCAAAATATATAACAGGCAGAGTTAAGCGAGTGTGCTTTGTCTTCTGTGTTGAAGGCCATTTAAGAGCTGGCGAGTGTATCTCGTCTTCTGAGGTGAATGGGTTAAAAATTATAACCCTCTAATAATCATAATCTTCTTCTTCTTCTCATTATATTAATCCCAAGCCTGTTCCTTCCAGAAATTGAGTCCCTCCATCTCCTTTCATTCTTCCAGATGATCTCTTCCCATATGTAGGTAGATTGTTTCTTGTCACATGTACAATTCTGTCCAATGCCATGTGAGATACATGTTGGTTCTGTTCAGTTCTTCTTCTATCCAC
The DNA here is from genome assembly GCA_030220185.1 of Diploptera punctata. Lineage (NCBI taxonomy): Eukaryota > Metazoa > Arthropoda > Insecta > Blattodea > Blaberidae > Diploptera > Diploptera punctata. Next base: position 92,118 of record JASPKZ010007432.1, on the reverse strand, counting down.
CCATCAGTTATTGCTTGGATATTTAACTGGGTTCTAATATCTTCACTTCTTACCTTATCTCTTCTAGGTTTATGCACAATTCTTATTAAAATTAACTAAATTTTATTCTGTGTCATTAGTAGTGTTTTTTTTATTTTTTCTACCTTGTACATTTTATATTTAATTAATTAAATCTGGAGTAAACCAAAATATATTGTAAATAATAAATGTATTGTAGATATACCATGCAATTATTTACATTTATTGCAATTTAGATGTAGGACTAATTTTTGTACTTTTTTTCTCTGACCTGTTGAGTGACAGACAAGGCCTTAAAGCAGTGGCAAGGTGTCAATGGAAGCGCTGGAAGTAGCACTTCCCTATAAATTTTACAGAAATAAACTATTTTAAATATCATTTAAAATTACAAAATTCTTATGTTAAAAAGTTGAATTGATTTTAATTAAATTTATAAGTAAATAATTTATAAGTTAAATCTGAATGCTAGCGACACCTGTTAGAGGTTTCCCAAATTACATCTTCCTTTCCTGTGGCTTGGATGTGCCAGGCCTAGCTATGTATTATCGCTGACATTCTATGTTGAAAGAAAAAGTAAAGTTTGTTGCCCTCAGTTAATATTGAAATAACAGTTTTATTATTTTTTTAGTTGAATTGTTTATAGTATATAGTTTGTATATTATATTTTATTGTGACCTTGTCACCAGACAAATAGTTTGAATGTAAATAGTGAATTTTTAAGGGTTTTTTGTAATGTATTTTATTCCGCGTTTTGTCATGAGTGAATCATATAGAAATGAGGTAGTGAAGAGCTTCTAAGGGCCACATGCAAATACATTAGTCTCTACTCAAATTACTTCCAATCACTGGTGAGCTGACTCACCTGAGCAATTGCTGAGATCGAATTAACGGCCGACTTACCGGTCATGCATGAAAGTTGACGTTTTTGTAATATTGGCAACAAATTACCCAGAATTCTCAGTGATAAAACCACTTCCGTTATTTTCGTCTGCTATAGAGGAACGCATTTACGCTTGCGTCCCGCAAATAATACCGTATACAATATTGAGCAATATTAAGCCGATTCTCCTGTTCTTCCAGTTGAATTCTTTGGTAGACTCTATCAAATTCCTCTTCTCCACGTATACCGAAAACATGATCGAAGTCTTTAAGGTCCGACATCTTGGATAAAGCTGCAAAGGTTTCAAACTACATCGGTTACCATCGGTTCCCTTCGGGATTTTCACGATAAGTTTCTATCTTGAGCTATGATCTTAAGGTACCTCGTCAGGTAGCTTACAATTATTATCGCATGAATAGATTTCTGAGTAAGCAAAATGTATTAGGATAAAACTTTTTCAGCAGAGAGCACCTTTTACTGTCTAATGCGTTTATAAATTCGACCCTAAGAATCCTCTCATGCTAGTAGCTCTGCTGCGAACTTTCAAACGGAGTTGCAGCAGCATCATGAACCTGTAATATGTGAGTGTGCTATTGAAAAACTTTTACAACACCCATTTAATTCACTTTCATTTGAAGACAAAATAAAATTAATAGAAAATGGTAGATCTACACAGCCTCTCACTGAATTAAATACTCAAAATAAAGGCCGTAAAATTTTCACAGCACATTTCAATCCAAATTTGTATTAAAGTATCACCTGGTTATGTGGTTGTAATAATCTCAAAAAATTGTTCTGCTGGCCGTGTCTTTTGTTATTGCCTGAAAATAATGTTTGGAACAAGACAGGTTTTGAGGATTTAAATATTTTTCATAAAGTCCAAAAAAGGTACAAACTCTCAACTCTTCACATAACAAGCCTTAAGAAGTTAAAACAATTCGACAAAACTATAATTGAATTATGTCTAATATCTTTTTTTTTTTATATACAATCGTGTAATTTTTTTGTAAGTTTTTTTTTCTTCACTATGGAGCTTCCCTTCTCCCCAAACTTACACTTCGCCAGTGCCTTAAAACTTTAACTCTGCCAGGTAAAATAAAGTTATTATTATTAAATAATACTAAGAAATTAGGACTGGAAGTAAATATAAATAAAACTAAATATGTAGTCACACGTAGAAATACATTATATAATGGAAATGGACAGCTAATGACAAATGAGGGAAATTTTGAGAAAGTGGATGAATTCAAATACCTAGGAATAATAATCAGAAATAGGAATGAGATGCACAAAGAAATTAAACATAGGCTCAATTCTGGAAATGCGTGCTATTATGCATTGCAGAGACTTTTGATGTCCCAACTTCTTCCAAAAAATGTTAAACTGAAAATATATAAAATTATTATTCTACCAGTTATATTATATGGGTGCGAAACATGGACTCTTACTTTAAGGTAGGAAAGGAGATTACAAACATTTGAGAATAAAGTACTTAGGAAAATTTTTGGACCAAAGAGAGATGAACAGACAGGTGAATGGAGAAGACTATATAACAATGAACTACATGGTCTCTATAGGAAGCCAGATATAATAAGCACAGTTAAGTCTTATAGATTGCGATGGGCAGGACATGTTGCACGTATGGGGAATGAAAGATGTGCATATTAGCTTCTTGTAGGAAAGCCAGAGGGAAAATGCCCAGTTGGTAGACCAAGAATGAGGTGGGAGAATAACATTAACTATGATTTGAGGGAAGTAGATTATACAGGGAATGATTGGAAAGCATTAGCTCAGGATAGGGGTGTATGGAGAGCTTATGTCCACGTGGCCATAAACCTACGGGTTCGATAGTGCCAGTGAATAAGTAAGTAAATATTATTATATTAAAATATGAATTCCATTTGTCTTTAAATCTATTTTGTTCTAGAAGTATCTGCTCTTGTCTCAGAAGCATAGATTAATATTGGGTATATGACTGCTTTATAGATTCATGTCTTGGTATCCTTATTTAAGTATTTGTTTTTTTATATAATATCATTCACGCATCCCACTATTCTTGCTGCTTGGTTAGCTTGATATGCAACTTCATTCTGCAGAGCTTCCCAGCTAGTTTCTCAACACCCAGGTATTTAATTACCATTGCTTGTTCTATATTATTATCTTCTTCTTCTTCCTTCCAAGTATTAGGCCAAGGCCTGTTACGATCCTATAGAAAATTTTCCCTCCAGCGTTTCATAGGACGGCCCAGTGATCTTCGTCCTCTTGGTATATAATTATAAATAGCTTTGGTGATCCGATTTGAACTCATTCTTTCAAGATGGTGTTTCCAATTTAGTTGGTACTGTTTAATATATTCCAAAATTGGCGTAGTCTTCAATTCTTTTAAGATATCGGTGTTCCTTTTCCGATCCCATCTGGTGTAACCCACTGTTCTGCGCATGAATCTCATTTCACAAGCCGTTATTCTGCTTTCATGTTGTTTTCTTAGTGTCCATGCTTCACTACCATAGGTCAACAGCCAAAGTGTTATATAAACGTAATCTGGTGTTTTTTTGTACAAGGGATGGTTTCATAACTTGATTAATAATTCCTAAACTTTTATTATAACTAGTAACTTTTTCAGGGATATCCTTTTCATCCCAGATAGAGAGATAATATCCAAGATATTTAAATTGATTAGATCTCTCTAAAATTTTATTCTGGAGACAGATTTTACTTTGTATGGGGTCCTTCCCATGAAATGCCATAATTTTAGTTTTGTTAATTGATATTTCCATATTAAATTTGGCACCTTATATATATCAAGTCTTATATATTATTATTAATCATACTGATAATTTTTGTTTTTTTATTTCAGTACTTTAAGCAGGCTGTGAACATCTGTATGGTGGATGGTAACCACAGAACCATTATTAACAGCACTAAAACTGCAGACTTCATAAACAGATTTGTACATTGATAGTAAGATTGTAATATGGAAGACTGATCTATAATTTAGAAACGTATTCATATCAAGAATGAGAATGGCTGTGCCAGTGATAATTTAGGTTCATCTATTGCTGATATTACTACAAGCTCTCAGCATCACATGACATGAGTTAATTTTTGTACAGCCTTTGAAATAATTGATGGCGCACAGATAAATTTCAAGTCCCAGAATGAAGCCATTGCGCATGATCAGAGGTCAGCTGTTTGGTTCATAAGTATACAACTGTTTGAGAAACTAAAATCTGTTCTATTTCATTGTGTGTCGTGCAGTGGAAAATAATTTCGCGTAAATAAGTAGTGCGGTAAATGTTGTAAATAAAACAAAGCATGAAAATAAAACAAAGAAAATTGATTGAAATAAGGACAAGAGAGAGAGAAAAAGTATGACAGCGGGAACGAACACACGACCTCTTGCATGGTAAACAGAAGCACTCTCCACTAGATCACCCTGTCCCTGTTAGACACTGTCTGTATGAAGCGTTGCAATACTGCTGGACTTAGTTGTATAATTAAATTAGATATTAACTGTGTATAATTAAATTAGATATTAACTTAATTAAAATTAATCAGATGCATTTTGCATTAGTTGTGGAAATAAACAATCTTGCTATGCCTTGTGTTTTGTAAACGAAATAATAAGATGTAGCAATTGTTATTTTATATATATTCAAGCTGTTTCCTTTAATTAATTTATTTCACTATATATACAAATATATTTATATAATGTAGGGCGGAAACGTGTAGGCATTATAAAAATCTACGACGTTATTAAAAAAGAATTCCTGACCAGAATCGAACCTGGGCCTGCATTGTTGAAAGAGAGTATCTTACCAACTGCTCTACTGAAGCGAACGACATGAACACTGCATGAAGAGAGAACTACTCCGCCGGATTTGATCTCAAAGGAGACAGCACACGTAATAACTTACTAGTGTGAATCGCTCTTCAAAACTTTAAATTTCCACCATCAAGAGTTGCGCCATCATTTTTATTTCAAAGGCTGTACAGAGGGAAAAATCCCACCAGAATTTTATAGCTCTCTTCCTCTAATCTCCTAGCAGGAGAATAGGGTATCCATAAAGTTGTCTCCAATGAAATTAATCTATGGAATATTAAAATTACTAATGTAGAAACCAATAGCATTTTATTGTGGCACTAGATTTCACAGTTTACACATTCCTCGTTTGTTATTGCGATCAAACATTGATAGTCTAATTTAACCACATTTCATATACTGAACCCAAAAATGTAGTTGTCTGCTTCAATAATTCTTTTCTTATTATGATAAAGTTGAAGTATTGCTGTTCAACAAGTATTTACTCATATGTATGTCTTGTTCTCTTGTCTATCTTAAAGTCACCACAACAATTAGTTTTGCACACATACCCTTTTATAATCTAAATATATGCAAATGATTACAAGGTGCACAATTCTTTTGCAATTTAATATACAGTAAAACTTGTTTAATGCAGAACATGAATAATGCAGAAATCTGTCCAATGTGAACAAATTGAATGGTCCCGGCAAAATAATAGTAAGTTTACATGTATTTATTTTGCATAAAATGGAATCTGTCCAATGTGGAAACAGAAGGATATTTCTCACATAATTCATGAAAAAAAAATTATAAAGCGGAAAGACAGAGAAATAAATTAGTTTCCACTTCAATGAATTCCTCTTAGGCCAAAAAAAAAAGGAATGATTCCTGCCGCGGGTGAAGTAGAGATTCTACCTGTCCTGAAATTTTATTTCGGCCTCATTGCACACCTGTTATGCGAAATATAGATACCTGTCTTACAAATAACAATTGCACTTTAAAATCTTAAATTAGTTTAAATTCTGAGACCATCATTCACAGGTAGCATTCTGAATTTACAGAATAAAGATGACTAAAACGTATTGGGGGCATTCCGTAGCGTAGTGGTTAAGGCACTGAGCTACAAGCCGGAGGGTCGAGGGTTCAAGTCCCGTTGGGGTCAGGATTTTTAAACTGACCCAAACCCTCTGGCGGCACTATGGCCCTGAGGTCGACTCAGCCTCTAACTGAAATGAGTACCAGACGCTTGTTCTGGGGGTAAAGGCGGCCGTCACGCGGGCTGACAACCCGGCTGACATAAAGTGCCGATTGTCTAGAAAAAGTGGGAGCCCTAACCTCCTACTACCCCAAGGGCCTCCGGGTCTGTTGTGGGATCACTTTACTTACTTTAAAACGTATGTATCATTCTCATTAAACAAAAAAGTGAAAGTGATTGAAGATAAATCTCCAAATTTCCAGACCGAAGCTCCAAAGTCAAGCTCTAGCTGTTGCTAAATCCATAGGGAATAACAATTTCAAGGAATCTTCAGGTTGGCTGGACAGTTTTAAAAGACAACACAATGTAGTGTGGAATGAAATTTGTGGGGAATCAAAGGATGCGGACGTAAGTGTAGTAAGTGAGCGGAAACCAAAACTGCATACTTTAATTTCAGGATAGGCACCTAAGAGACATTTTTAAAGCTGACAAAACGGGGCTGTTTTCTGTACTTTATAATCCAAGACTATTAATAAGTTTCAGTTTTTTTATAATGCGGAATTTTGTCTAATGTGGGAAAAAAAACATTGGTCGCATGCGATTCCCCTTTGAACAAGTTTTACTGTACAATACATAAGAATCAATGAGTTTAACATAGTACCAGGTGGCTCCATGATGCAAGTGGTTAGATCCTTGCCTCTCACCATTGAGGTCCTCAGATTGAGACTCATTCACTCCATATGGGTTTCATGGTAGACAAAATGGAGTCTGGATAGGTTTTTTGCAGGGTTTCTCGCATTTTACCCTGCCACAAATTTTATTCTACCATTTCTCCATTTTGTTTGTTGCCAAGCTATAATAAAATTTAAACACAAATTTTCAAATTATTTTTATTGTACTACTCTATATAACTTTATATATGCATTGTGAAATCAAAGGGAGGTTATGATTAAAAAGGCAATAAGAAAATGAAAAATAATGTTATTAGTGGCTATTTTTTAATTTATAATATGAACCAAAAAAGTCTGTTTTAAATCAAACTCTATGTTGAAGAATTGAGAGGAATGGGTGAAAAACTTAATAACTCACATATTTGTCAAAAATTATTTTTCTGGATTATTGACCTCTTTATCAAGTTTTGAAATTTGATTGTTTGTTTAATAAAAAATAATCAAATTCTTTACTGACTGGTTGTAAAAAAAATTAGTTTATTACACACATCCGACTTTATTCTCTATTATTTCATAAAAACATTTTATGGATTTTCAGGTTTTTTTCCCATACCCCTCAATTATAGTATTATACAGGTAAAAATAGTTCAATTTTAATTAGATTATATTTGAATTTCTACTAGCAAAATCAATATGGGTGTAGTGACATATTTTATTTTTCTCACTTTGTTCATTATAAATTCAAAGCACTTGAAATAGAACATAGAAAAAATAAATAAAAGAATATACAAAAAATAAATATATGAAAATAAAAAATGAATATTATTAATTTTAATAACACAGGCTATTTTTTTCTGCAGCATGGGGTTTAACAGTCTCTAAACCTAATTTTGGTGTGCTGAATTCAATTATGTTAACAGTTTTTTCTTATCATGTACGGATTTTTTGTCATGCTGAAATTAAATATTTATTACTTTTTGCAGTATATGTAATAGCCATTATCTTTAAATTGCTGTAAAAACTACAATTGTGCAGTTAAAACAGTTTAAAATAAATAAAGAAATTATGAATACATCTTAAGATCTCTATTTTCTCCTCTGCTTAGTAAGAAATGAACGGTGATTTGATTGGCATTTGTGCTTCTGCCAAGGATTTTCTCTTACCAAACACCAATGATAGTAGGCAATCTTGGACATCCCATCAACCCTGGTACCTCATGTCCATCTATTTTATGTCTTCATGGAATCTTTCACCATGTTCTTCACTTAGTGCTCTTAAATTTTCTGAGAAATGTTGAAGATGAGAGAAGAGGAAGTGTAACTTTAAGTTCATATTACACCCCAGTTGAGCATGGTTTTTACAATTTTCTCATATTGATCATCTTTAACATTACCCAGAAACTTCTTGATGGCATCCTTGATTCCCAAGCTTGCAGTTCCATGTCGGACATGCAGTTTTTAAAAGTAACATCCCAAATAAATTTGTGTATCTATAGCCATCATAAAGTCTTCCTTCACTTTTGCCTCCGACAGTAACAGAATTTTTTTGTGTAATGTATTGGTAATACGGGACATTTTTGTTCAAAACTTTAACAAATTATTTCATTAATTCTAGTTGTATGTGCAAAGGAGGTAGCAATATTTTTTTCAGAATCAACTAATGGGTGATTAATTAATTTTTTTTTTGCCCCCTAGCACCAGCTGTTTTCTTTTTGGCCAATTAGAAATTATCCAGTGTCTTTCCATGGCTCTAGAGTCCCATTCACATGAAAAATATGGAAATTTTGTGTTCACTCCTTATTGCCCCAATAAAATACCATACACCTTAAGTTCACAGTACATGTACCACTTGTGTTCATTATTATTGTGACTACGAAAGGGCATTATCACAACGATAATTCGCAGTGATAAAAAATATGATAAAAAGCTATAATACCATATGCAATATAGACTTATGTATTATACCGGAAGATAGGAAGAAAATAATCACTTTTAAAATATTAATTAATTCAGACTTAAGTTCATACAAGGGCTGTTAGGAAGTAAAAATGTATGATATCCGGGACTTATTGTTGGAATATGTTACAACAACAACAGGATGTAGGCCAAAATATCAACATGTTTTGATGGGAAAAACAGAGATTTCCATTTTGACCTAATGAAAGTTTTGAACTACATCAGGTGAAAGTTATATGTGGGTTAGAAGTGAAAAGTGACTGATGAAAATTCCACATGGAAAGTTAACTTTCCACCCGAGATTTTCCCCCGTGAATTAAGGGCAGATCAATTAAATAAATACTCGCGATTTGTAGACGAAAATGAGATGGAAAGCAGCATTTGTAGGAAGCACTTTGATACAACATGAATTCTGATCTCAGGATATGTGAGTAACTATAATATCCAATAAAATTCTAGGTGAATATATCGTTTGAAAATATTGCTGAAAATTAACTTGTAAAATAATAGAGGAACTAATTCTCTTTAACTTTGAATATATATTAATTATAAAATAGAGATTCTCTTTAACTTTTGAATATTTTAACTTATAAGTTCTTGTGAGAAAATAATTCTCTATTTTGTTTTAAATAAGTAAAGAATTACATAAAAAAATTCTGCGTTCTCTTATGTTAGTATTTTAACGTAACTAAAATTTAGCGCCATAAAATAAAGGCTTTTTATATATGTTACTAATAGTTTCTTGTTTAAATGTTGTATTTTTTTAAAGGGTCTATTTAATTAATTGCAAAATATATATGTGTTAAATAAAGTTGTGGTTTCGCTGTGCTTGTGTGAAGTCTTATAACGGAGCTTTACACTCCAATCTAGATAAGAATCGTCCACAGCTTGGCGACCTTGCGCTTTCTAACCATCACGTTCCAAGGCCCTGACAAGCATATTTCGATCCCGCTTGAGAAGTTAAGTCTTAGTTAAATAAAATATTCATAGTAGTAATTAAAATCACACTCTTTCACGCTACCACTATAATCTGTCCTATCAGGTTATAACAATTATATTGTATTTTTTCTACAATAGTACACATGTTTGTATATGTTTCTTTCATGTACACTGCCTGGACTACTGGAACTGAAGCTAATTTATTCACATTATGCAGAAGAAATCCCATAAGACTTCTTTTGTTAGAATCAATAAATATATGCCAGTCTGCCAGTTCATAAGCGACCATTCAAGCTGAGGGTATAACAACAGTACACTAATTATATTATTTTTAGTCTGAAAAATAACATAATTAAAATGACCTCAAAATATCACTTCCTAAAATTAAATATTAACAGTACACTACTTCCCCCATTAATAAAATTAGTGAATTTTAAGAGACAAATAACTTATAACAAAACAAAGCTGGGACAAAGATACAACACATAGTATTTTATTAACCCATCAGCGTGGGGGGATTTAAATCCCTTGACGGTTCTCAGCTGAGGGAGGATTTCTTGGAATGGCATTTAAATTTGTAAGTTAGAAAACAAAGTTTTGTAAAATGTTTATATCTTGTTTGATATTTAAAATATCCAAATAGAAATTTTAAAATGTATTTAGCTAAACATGAGGCTAATTATAATAATTGTACACGTAAACTACAACAATACAAATAAAATTTATAATATCGTACCTTAGAAATTAAGTTAGTTGAAATTGATTTGAAGCACCCCTGCATACATAATCCCACTTCACAGTCAAAGCATCTAAATACTGTATCTTTCTGTTTATTTTTTTATAACACACAACACATATTTTGTTAGGGAGAACTTTATTTCTTCTCGGTGGTATTCTTCCCGAAAATGCATTGTAACTAATCTCGGTACTGTTGAATGACATCCGGGAACCTTTCTTTCTACCCCACTCCTATGTTGCACAAGTTATGCTTCATCAAGGTCAATGCGAAAAATATTTTGTGGTGAATTCTCCCTACAGATAATCATGTTGTTCAGTTAGCAATGTTTAGATGAAGGAAAATATTTTCATATACTAGTTTTTATTTTCTTCCATTCCAACAAATATACATGTAACAAAATTAGTCTGTTAGGTCCAAGGATCCTATATTTATATTATAATCTACAATAGATTTTATGTTTGTTTTCCAGTTCCTCGTCTAAGCATTTTGTAATATTTTCACCATGTTTATTTGTAGGGGCCATGTCGAAACACTGCCACCCTCGTGCTAGTCTAACAGGATTGAACAGAGCTAGTCTAACAGGATTGAACAGAGCTAGTCTAACAGGATTGAACAGAGCCACTCATTCAAGATAGAATTTCTTTCACAAATTTGGTGCCATATAAGTGTCACATTTTTCATTTAAAAGAAGAAACCTTCACCAACCTAGCCATATAAACAAAGTTTTAAATAGTTTCATGGTTTTCAAAAAGAGAGCAGAGAAACGTAGACCAACAGTCTCTAACACAGTCCATAAAAACAATGAGGAACTACATGAACAAAAAAAAAATATATATATAACATATAAATTGTATGTTAATTGAAAGCTTGGTATCTCCTCTATAAGATTGCAGTTCATAAATTGTGTTGTCATTGTATATTTTTACAAAGAATGATGATAAATCAAATGCGCCGGATATAGAACATACTCAATCAGCACAGCAAACTTACCCACATTTAACAATAAATTATACAATTTGAAAATAAGTTACATTATTAATTTCATATATCAAATAAAAGTGTATTCTTTCCTCTACAAAATTATATTATTTAATCATTTATTTATTGAATCATTCCCAAAAATAAGAACTAGTTTCGGTAAAGAAATCATGCGGGCAGTGCCCGTCACTCCACAGAGAAGAAGTGTTTTATCTATGCGGGCGGTGCACGTCACTGCACGCTGATGGGTTAAAACATAAAAATATAATATTACATATTTTTATTATTTTTACTACAAATTAATGTACATATTGGAGATTTACATCTATTCCTCGATTGTCTAAGTACCACATATGGAGATCTTGGGTTCAATTCCTGACTTAGGCAGGAATTTTTTTCTTTAGTTGTACTAATTATTGCATGTGAAAAACAACCCTGAGTACATTAATTTCAATATTACATTTGTAAGTAGCTGATAGGGCATAATAAATTCCCATTATAATGCCTTCTTAGTAAAAGTGACCCTGTTGTAATGTAAATAGAAGTTCATTAATAGAGGTATAAGGAAATTTCAATAGAGAAATATTGGATTGCCTAAGTAGCACAATTGGTTATTGTGCCAGCATGTAAAGCTGGAGATCTTGGGTTCAAATCCTGGTTTATGTAGAAAATTCTCTCTTTACTTGTATAATAAGATTATTTATTTCACAACTAATACAAAATTATCATAAGTAATGCCACGAATGATTTCGAATTTATCTAGGGAATTTGGAAATCAAGAGTGGCATTTGTTAGGACTATTTAATGAATAAAATTAAGCTGTTTACTCACAAATCATTATTTAACTATAGTTATTTTAAAATATTTATATATTTAATGTAAATGGCGATGTTTGAAAACAAATGAGAAATGATAGGTATGCTTCATCTGCTTCTTTTGTTTATCACTGCAACCAGATCATACTATTTATTGCTAAAGGAACGCAATATTGTAAGAATGCTCTCTAGTGGAGAAAAAATGAAACACATCAAACTGTATATTAATTAATTTCTGACATCGTATGATGTAAATATAACAATTATATTTTTCTGGACTATTACCTGGGAAAAAATACATTTAAGAAAGTGCAAACAGTGGTTTCTTTTTTTGGTGGTATAATAAATTGCTACAAATGTTTTTATATTAACTCCTGCAAGCACTATGTGTTGACATCTATGCACTATATATACAATCTGGTAGCCGTATTTCTTACAGGCTCAGTCACTGCAAGATGATGGTCAGACCTGTTCAGAATATTAAAAAGGAGGAGCTTTCTTTAATATGGTAAATTTAACACTGATAAATATTTCATGAAACACGACTCTGATTGGTTGTAAAACAGAAATCATTGAAACGTGATTGGTCATTGACTCCCATTTGGGGCATGAGTTAAATAGTCTGATTAATTTAAATTAAGAAACTAAGTACCATCCTACATGAAAGAGAGAAGAAGAGGAAGGAGATATGGCTGGACTTTTACACACCAGAAGTCATGGCAAACAGAATCAGGAAATTTGACACCTGGTGAACTCAATAGCAGTGCATGGATACCACCACAAAATTTGCAAGATCAAGTGTTTCCACAGTCCTGAGAACACCTGTGTGAGCAACCATGCGACCTTTACCATGTAATCATCTGCAAAAAGAGTGAAATCCCTGGTAGAATTCTGTTAATGATAAACATCGTGAAGCAAAATGCAGCAGGATACTATGGCAAGAAAACATGTGTAACTTATATATCTTATGCACAACTTGTGCTCATTTATTCTATTATTATTATTAATATCTAAGTTTATGATATATGTAATTCTAGTATGTTGCATTGCTTCTTATAGATTGTTTGTACTACAGACAGTTTGTGGTCTAGTTGGAGGAACATCTTCTCCCCATGTTAAAATTATATTTTCAATCCTGCACTCATGAACTTTTCTCCCCCTTCTATTTATGTACGAGGGCCATACTGAAAGTCATGAGCAACATTTTTTTAACAATCATAATATTTATTTTAGACAAACCAAGTACACCATGTTAATCTACAGACCTTTGTGTCACTTTTCAACATAGTCTCCATTTCTTTGCACACATTTTGTCCAGCGTTCTACAAGCTTGAAAATTTCCTTATGATAGAAGTCTTCCAGCTGCCCGAAGACACTGACACACTGCTTTCCGAATATCCTCCAGCGTCTCATAGCAATGGCCTCTCAGCTGCTCCTTCACAGAACCGAAAAGATGGTATTCGGAGGGTGCCAAATCGGGACTGTAGGGAGGATGTGGAAGAGTTTCCCGCCCAAATGTCCTGATCTTCTCCACAGTGGCACAAGCAGTGTGAGGATGTGCATTATCATGTTGCAGAATGACCTTGTAATCAAATGGTAAAGAGAAAAATTTATGCCTGAACTGGGAATCGAACCCCGAACCTTCAGCTTTCTGTGCTGATGCTCTAACCATTGAGCTAATCCAGGCTTCCTTCCCATCCAAGCATAAATCCTTCCTTTACCTTACTGTCTTGGTCCCACATTCAAATGCTATGAATCATCATTCACAAATATACAATGAATGGCTTCTACCTGAAGAAGACATGAAGGGACTCCACATAGCTATAGCATTATTTATTAAATTAATATTAAGAAGCTAAAGCTGTTACTATGATTGAAATAAGTATATTAAAGTACACTACTAAATTACTGTAATCAAATGGTAAAGAGAAATTAATATTAATTTAATAAATAATGCTATAGCTATGTGGAGTCCCTTCATGTCTTCTTCAGGTAGAAGCCATTCATTGTGTATTTGTGAATGATGATTCATAGCATTTGAATGTGGGACCAAGACAGTAAGGTAAAGGAAGGATTTATGCTTGGATGAGAAGGAAGCCTGGATTAGCTCAATGGTTAGAGCATTAGCACGGAAAGCTGAAGGTTCGGGGTTCGATTCCCAGTTCAGGCATAAATTTTTCTCTTTACCATTTGATTACAATAATTTAGTAGTGTACTTTAATATACTTATTTCAATCATAGTAACAGCTTTAGCTTCTTAATATTAATTTAAAGAATGACCTTCCTTCCAGGGCGTTTGATGGAGCTTTACAAGTGTCTGGATATAGCAGGCAGCATTAATGGTTTGTCCAGGTTCATGAAATTCAACCAGAATGCAACCTTGTGCATCCCAGAAGACGTTGCCCATAACTTTCCCAACAGATTGCATGTCTTCGCATTTTTTTTTTTGATGACGAATTCAAGTGGTGCCATTCCATACTCTGGCGTTTTGTTTCAGGCTCGTAGCAATGAAACCAGCTTTCATCACCTGTCACAATACTCGTCAAAAAAACATCACCTTCATTTTGAAATCTCTGAAGAAGGTTATGGGTGATGGTTCTTCTCTGAAGTTTGTGGTCTTCAGTCAATAAATGTGGAACCCAACAGGCACTAACTTTTCGGTAACCTAAGCTGTGAATCATTTCTTGCACTGCACTGTGTCGTACTGCAAGTTTTGTAGCGATTTCATTCACTGTGATACACTTGTCATCTCTAATGAGTGCATCAACTCTTTCCTTGTTGCAATCCATGGAGGCAGAGCATGTGCGACCGCTACGAGGCTCATCTTTGATACTCGTGTTTCCATCTTTAAAATGTTTCACCCGTCTCCTAACACTGCTGGCACCCATGCAGGCATAACCGTATGCACATTGAAGTCTTGGGTGAATGTCAACAGCAGACTGTTCCTCTTTAATAAGGAATTCAATGACAGCGCGCTGTCAAAATGAAACCCTGATGTTCGCCATTTTGGAAACACTGCGTGTGGTCATGTGATAGAAGCTATGACGCCACAACATGCAGTGTTGTGGTATAAAATCTGTAGATTATGATCTTGCAGTCATTTTTCTTATGTTCTTGAAATTTGAATTTTAACAATGGGTTGCTCGCGACTTTCAGTATGCCACCCCTCGTATTTTATTTCCTTTTACTTTGTTTGCATTGTTTTATTTAGTCATATGCCATAACCTAGCAGTTTAAAGCATCATACTTTTGTACATAGCTGTGGGATTTTCACTGTTTAAATCCCATGGAGGAAGAAACATTTTCATGGAAATTTGGGGAGTACGGGACTGGTGCCCATCAATGTATCATGAGGAATTTGAGTTGTTACAATAAGTAGCAGGTCCAACTATAATGGCTGGGGACCTGACTGCTGACCACATGTCATCCCTATACTTGCGGATGATTGTCCACAAATGTGATTAACTCATGTGGATGTGAGGCCAGCAGCTGACTGGTAGACCAAGGGCCTTCTAGACCTGTTGTGCTATGGAGTCAAATTTTTGTTTTATTGACCAGCATTTACAACACTACTTATTCATGCTAAATTCTATTCTCGTGCATGACATATTTTATCTCAATTAGATGTGCACTTGTGAACCAGTTACTGTCCTCTAATCAGGAGCAAATCCTTCTTTCTGGGACTCAGAAAGTGTATGTATGTGATAGAATTTTATAAAGGCTGTACATTAAAGATCAATTTATTTTACCTGCATTTTTACTTTACCCAAATTTCTGAATGTCCTTAACTCACCTTTTTTACTATACTTCTTCGAAGCTATGTTCTAGTTGTAATGTAAACAATGCAGGTGTGTCCAAAAAAAAATCTGTCATTTTTAACTGCAAGGCACAGAAATCAAAGCCAGAATGCAGCAATGACATCCCACTGTGCATAGCAGATGGACTCCCTGTGTGAGTAAAGCAGTATGTTGTGTACTGGGGTGCGGCATGAGGGCAGGCTGTCAGGGTTATCCAAGTTTTTGTGATAATGGGAACATCTTACCTCAAATTAATGTTGAATTCTGTTTGAAACATGTTCCGATATAATCCTTTATATCATTGTCAGCTTGCTCAGACTGTTGAGTTTTATATTGTGAACTCTGGATGTTGATATCAGCTCCCTCCTCTGGCTGGCCGAAGAATCTCCAAACTAGATCACGTTCAGCAGGAATTTCAAAATGCATGACTCTCTTTTTGTTCTTCTGAATGTAGATTTTTTTTTCCCAAATGGTGAGTTCTTTCCTTTCCCCCCCCCCCACAACATAAAACTCAACAGTCTGGGCAAGCTGACGATGATATAGAGGATTATATCGAAACATGTTCAAACAGAATTCAACATTAATTTAAGGTAAGATGTTCCTGTTCTCACAAAAACTTGATTAAAAGAATCTCAAAATGTTACTTCCTAAAATAAATCATTAGGGTTATCCATTTCACCAAGTCAGGAGTTATATTACACTTCTGTTGTTTAAATGAAAGGTTTGGCGCTGGATTTTATTATCTTACAGTTAAAAAGACACATAATTTTTTGGACATGGCTTTGGTATATCACAATGCATCTTTGGGAGAATATTCAACATAGGTTTCAGTATTCAATGGTTAAAAGTTCATGTAAGTCAATTGGTTACTGACTAAAACATAAATGTTAATTACAATATTCAAAGTTGTAGGACGTTACTCACTTTAATATTTGATTCAAAGTTTTTAATTATTTATATTTAATCTGTGTCTTATGCTTACATAGTGTTTTAAATGTCCCATGAACACTTTAATTTAGGCCTCTACCTCTTAATGGGATGCCACATACCAAAAAACTACCCTGCAATAGCTTGGGAGCTGCTTCCTACCTCTGTTGCTATTCAAGAGAGACAGAAATTTTTAATATTTGTAAAATAAATTTCCATTATGTCATGTGACTTATTTCCTCATTCTCATTGGTTGAGAGTTAAAATGTTCGTATTCGAGAATAAAGTACTTAGGACAATTTTTGGACCAAGAGAGATGAACAGGCAGGTGAATGGAGAAGACTACATAACAATGAACTACATGGGCTTTATAGGAAGCCAGATATAATAAGAATAGTTAAGTCTCGTAGACTGCGATGGGCAGGACATGTTGCATGTATGGGGAATGAAAGACTTGCATGGAAGCTTCTTGTAGGACAGCCAGAGGGAAAATGTCCAGTTGGTAGACCAAGAATAAGATGGGAAAATAACATTAACTATGATTTGAGGGAAGTAGATTATACAGAGAATGATTGGAAAGCATTAGCTCAGGATAGGGATGTATGGAGAGCTTATGTCCGCATGGCCATGAACCTACGGGTTTGATAGTGCCAGTGAGTAAGTAAGTAAGTAAGTAATATTTTCAAATATTGTCAGTTTTAACTAAGTATTTGATATTATGTATGGTTCATCTTAAACCAATCACATAGAAGATATTGCAATTAAGTTATGTGTTGGAAATTCAAAATATTAACAAGTTATACTTTAATTAAATTATTTTGAGTCTGTTATGTCTTGCCTCAATATTAATGTTGCGGTCGGCCAACTGCAAGGAGGGAGCTGACATCGACATCCAGGGTTTACAACATAAATCCAACCAGTCTGACCAAGATGCTGAAGATGATTAGAAGACTAACTGAAACATGTTTAAGAACAAATCAACATTAATATTGAGGTAAGATATAACAGAATCAAAATAATTTAATGGAAAGAACCTCAAAATATTACTTCCTAAAATAAAACATTAAGTTTTACTTTCCATATTTGAAGAGAAAAATTTTCGCCTAGACCGAGACTCGAACATGGGACCTTTGGCTTTCCGGGCCAAATGCTCTACCAACTGAGCTATCGAGGCAAGTTGCGATCTAGATGCAAATTTTCCTTTTATATACGCCATTTGCAAAGATAGAAACAAAGATTTCAAAGCATTTGGCATGAGGGAATTACAACATATATAAGAGAAAAATTTGCATCTAGATCGCAACTCGCCTCGGTAGCTCAGTTGGTAGAGCATTTGGCCCGGAAAGCCAAAGGTCCCAGGTTCGAGTCTCGGTCTAGGCAAAAAAAAAATTTCTCTTCAAATATAATAATTTATCCTTCAGTGAGAAATGTTAAATTAAAAATAAAAACATCAATAGAAGCCCTACTGGCTTTATAAAGTAGTGTTAAATTCCCAATAAATGTCTTCTTAACTAAGAAGCTGCCATTTGCAAAGATAGAAACAAAGGTTTCAAAGCATTTGGCATGAGGGAATTACAACATATATAAGAGAAAAATTTGCATCTAGATCGCAACTCGCCTCGGTAGCTCAGTTGGTAGAGCATTTGGCCCGGAAAGCCAAAGGTCCCAGGTTCGAGTCTCGGTCTAGGCAAAAAAAAATTTCTCTTCAAATATAATTTATCCTTCAGTGAGAAATGTTAAATTAAAAATAAAAACGTCAATAGAAGCCCTACTGGCTTTATAAAGTAGTGTTAAATTCCCAATAAATGTCTTCTTAACTAAGAAGCCGCCATTTGCAAAGATAGAAACAAAGGTTTCAAAGCATTTGGCGCGAGGGAATTACAACGTATATAAGAGAAAAATTTGCATCTAGATCGCAACTTGCCTTGGTAGCTCAGTTGGTAGAGCATTTGGCCCGGAAAGCCAAAGGTCCCAGGTTCGAGTCTCGGTCTAGGCAAAAAAAATTTTCTCTTCAAATATAATTTATCCTTCAGTGAGAAGTGTTAAATTAATAATAAAAATATCTTTACTTTCCATTCCTTAATTTATACAAAATAATGTATAAAAGGAATTATCTCTGCAATGTACTTCATTATCATAATATATTTCATCATTGTCATGAACTTACTCATTTTTAGTAAGTTTAGGTCGTTTGAGCCTGTTCCTATGAGATCTCAAGATGTGGTTGGTCAGTCCATCTTAATTTTGGTCTTACTTTTTCTCAAAGTCCTTTAGGTTGACATTGCAATGCTAATTTAGGAATGTGAGATGGGACCATTTTCTTACTTTAAGGGAGGAAAGAAGATGAGTATTTGAGAATAAAGTTCTTAGGACAATTTTTGGGGCAAATAGAAATGAACTGACGGGTGAATGGAGAAAATTATTACATAATAGTGAGCTACATGATATGTATAGGAAGCTAGATATAATAAGAACAATTAAGTCTCGTAAGCTGCGATGGGCAGGATATGTGGCATGTTTGGGGGATGAAAGAGGTGCATGGAAACTTCTGGTAGGAAACCCAGAGGGTAAATGCTCAGTTGGTAGACCAAGAATGAGGTGAGAGAATACTATCCATGATTTGAGAGAAGTAGATTATACAGGGAATGATTTGAAAACATTAGCTCAGGATAGGGATGTATGGAGAGCTTGTGTCTGTGCAGCCATGAACCTATGGGTTCGATAGAGCTAGTGAGTTAGTTAGTTAGAGATGGGACCATTCTTTTGTCATGTAACCAACTACTTTGAACATATGTAATTCATTTGTACAATTTTTGTACCATTCTTATAGTTTGGTAACAAAACATTGAATTATGCTTAACTTTTGGACACTAGCATACGTATATATATATATATATACAAGCAATATCCTGTTACCTCTTATGATAGATAATTGTATATAAGGAAATGAAAATTAATGTATGCACTGAGAGCCTAAATAGCAAAGAGGTATCGTGCTAACATGTAGAATTAGAATCCCAGTTCAGACATTAATTTTTCTTTTCATGTTGTATATATACTTTTTATATTCTAATGGGATTTCAATAATAGATTACCTGACCACAATTTTATTTGGTCATTAGAAAATTTCGAAGTGTTTTTAAAATCAAATCATGCCTTAAATAATTATGGAATTGTGTCTCTCTCTATTTCAGAGTTAAGGGGAAGGTTTCAAGACATTTAAAAATAACCAGAATGCCATCCCATTGCATCCCACACAACCTCAACTCTCACTTTAGTTCAAACAATGTAAGCTAGCCTAATATATAACTATATTTTAAGAATTGTTTCCAATTATCTTTATTTAATAATAACTGCATGTTTCCATAGATACTATTTGGTATTGTAAAATATTTAATACATTTTTGGAAAGTATATAATTTGGCAAATTAATGCAAGTGTCATTAAGAAGCTATCAATTTATACTTAAAAGCTGATTAAAGTGTGAAGAATGTGGAATTCATTTTCTACTTTTCTTTCTAATTTTAGATTAACAAGTGGGAAAAAAAGACCCAGAGAAGACAATAAAGATGATGACTCTATTTTACGAGCTTGCAAACAAAGAAAAGACGTGCCATCTAATGATTATTTCAATCAGGGATGTACAACAAATGATGATTGTAATTCAGGAACAAGCACAATGCACAAAAATGTATCTAGAGTATCAAATTACTCTTCCTCGACTTCTGTAACTATTGATAACATAGTTGAAGATGATGAAATTGAAGTAATTAAAATAGTTGAACCTCGGACAAAAAGAGAAAACTTTGAAAATTCAGTTGTGATTCAAACAAATAAGAACATAAAAATAAATTCCAATCCTTCATTCTATCTAATCCCTTCTAGTGAAATATCTCAAACTGGAAACAACAGAGAAAATTCCATAGAAACAAACAAATATGAATATTGTAAAAGTTTTCGACCTGAGGACAAATCAAAATACATTGAACTATTGGATTATTTCAGAAAATTACCAAGTTCAACCAATGTTCAAAATACTCAGAAAAATATTAATGTTACATCAGCATCCAATTTTAATCTTAAAACTAGTATCAATAATGAAAAAGAAAAAAATATAATGAAAGGCCAAACAGGAATACCTTCATATCCAGGAAAGCTACCACAATCACCAATGAATAAAGAGAAGAAATTTCATGAACCAGATTTGATGTATTATAACTTGAATTCATCTCAAGGAATAAAAGCTGCAAATTCTAGAATTAATATTTCGAAAGATGGATACAAAATAAATAGCATGAAACCCATTTCAAATTTTAATGATAAATTAAATAATGGCATAAAATATTCTTGTGGAAAAGAATCTATGTTCAAAACAGAGCAATTTAAAAACAAAAAAACAGGATTTGAAGTGTGAAGAATTACAGATTATTTCTAATGAAAGAGGAACATTGACCTAAACTGACTGAAGATATTTTAAAAAATTATTGACTTTGCATTGAAACCTACTCCTCAAAATGAAACTCTAGTTACAAATTTTGGGATATCTATAAAACGGCAAGATATGCAAACATTAGCTGGCCTTAACTGGTTAAATGATCAAATTATTAATTTTTATTTGGATCTTCTTCAACAAAAAGGCAAATTAAATAATTATCCATCTGTCTATGCATTTAACACATTCTTCTATCCAAAAGTTTTGGCTGGTGGCCATGCTGCTATGAAAAGATGGACAAAAAATATAAACATTTTTTCATATGACTTGATAATTTTTCCTATTTACATGGGAGCTCATTGGTATATAGAAGATGCTGATATGAGAAAGAAAATTTTAAAGTATTATGACAGCTTAGGAGCAGCCAATGACAAGTGCCTGAAGATCTTAGTGAAATATATGATGGATGAAAGTGTGGCTAAGAAAGTACCTGTACATGTTTGGAAAACAGAAAATGTTCAGAATTTACCTCAGCAAATAAATAGTAGTGACTGTGGTATGTTTTTGTGCATGTTTGCAAAATTCATCTGCCGCAATGCAGACTTTACTTTTACTCAGAAAGATATTCCATATTTTCATCATAAAATGATATATGAAATTTATCGTTGTAAGCTAATAATGTGGGTTAATAAAATTGAATATGAAACTTAGCTTTTTTGAAGCTTTTATTGTGAGTTGTTAAAATTAAATTAATCACATTTCACACCTAACCTCATACATTTTTTATAAATCCAGGACTGTTTCAAAGGGTCTTTCTTTTATTGTCAACTGGCATCTGACATGTTTTCATGGTTGGCTAACCCTGTAAGCCTATTTCTTCTTCCCCATGTTGATTGATCGATGAACTCCCAAATTAACTGCTTTTCCCCAGGAATTTCAAAACGCTTAATTTAGTCCTTAGATTATATTTGCCAATTAATGTACTATAAACTGTTTACTTAGCTCTGGTTCAATCAATAATCCAGTATAAAATACTAGGTTGGATTAGAGGTGCAAATTTTGTCCATTCTCTTCTAACATAACTGCAAAAATAAATTTAAAAAAATTACTTTTTTAGAGGTTAACACCATGAGATATCATTTATTTAAATAAAATTTAAAGAGAAAGGAGAAATTAATGAACTTGAAATTCGTAGGAAAAATTATTTGATTTTGAGGCAGCTCTTCAGGATGACTTGACAATGGTCGTGAAAATACTGATGATGGAACCGAGGAAGGATCCGAAACAAGTTTAAGAAGAAGAAGAAGATAAGGTGAGGTAATAAATTTTATTTAAATATATCTTCTTCTTCTTCACTTCACGGGCTAGGCAAATTGCCTGTTCCGCCTCACAATTGTTCTGTCCATCTTTTCACTGGCCTTCCTACATTCCTTGAACCTCTTGGCTTGTAGTTGAATTCTGCTCTTGGTAATCTTGATACATCCATTCTTTTCACATGTGCAAACCATTTCTCTCTATATTCTCTGATTTTCTCATCCAATGGATATATATATTTAACTCTGTTCTTATATCTTCATTCCTTATCCGATCCAATCTTGTTTAGCCTTTTGTTCTTCTAAGGAAGTTCATTTCTGCACTTTGTATTCTACTTTGCAATTTTTTGGTCATTACCCAAGTTTCGCTCCCATAAAGTAATGCAAGAACTATTTAAATATATAAAAATCTTATTGATCAAATCTTCATTTAGTATTTAACATTAGAGTTAATTGTGATTGTTATATTCTGATGTAATATTTGTTTGTCATGGTTAGTGGTAGAGAAGGCACATGGCCTTAACTCCACCAGGCTAAATAAATAAATTAAAAATTTACTTGTACAAATCTTCAGATAACCCTACAAAATTAATTTATCTTGAATTCTGCATGACAAATATTTGAAAAAAATATATATATTGCTTACTTATTTCCAGAAAAATAAAAATGAATTTAAAGATAAAAATCCTAATTTTTACAGCATCAATCAGAATACTGCTTAATAATCAATAAAGAAATGGAAATTACTACTTTTTGCTACATGCACCTAAATTCAACGCAAATACTGGATCTAAATATAGTAGATATCTAGGATCCAAATCATACAATGAATTAATTAAATCCAATCCAGAGTCAACCTAATTAAACACAGATAAATTTAAGAAAGCAATTCAATTAATTATTTAAATATTTTAAAATAATAAGTAGAACCTATCTCAGTTTATATTATTATTTCTTAATCTATTTAATTATGAGGGGCATGCTGAAACTTGTGAGCAACCTATTGTTAAAATTCAAATTCCAACAATGTAACAAAAATGACCGCAGGGTTGTAATCTACAGACTTCAAACCACATGTTGTGAAGTCGTGACATCATTAGCTTCTATCACGTGACCACACTCAGCAATTCCAAAGTGGCGATCATCAGTGTTTTTTTGCAACATCATGCTGTCGTGGAATTCCTAATTAAAGAGGAACAATCAGCTGCTGACGTTCCCCTCAGACTTCAACATGCATATGGAAATGCCTGCATGGGTGCCAACAGTGTTAGGAGATGGCAAAAACATTTCTAAGATGGGAATAAGAGTATCCAAGATGGGCCTGATAGCAGTTGTCTACGTTCTGCCTCCATGGATTGCAACAAGGAAAAAGTTGATGTGCTCATTAGAGATGACAGGCATATCACTGTGCATGAAATTGCTATGAAACTTGCCGCAGGACATAGTGCAGTGCAAGAAATGATTCACAGCTTGGGTTACCAGTGAAAAGTTTGTGTCTGTTGGGTCCCATGAAGACCACAAACTTCAGAGAAGAACCATCACCTACGACCTTCTTCAGAGATTTCAAAATGAAGGTGATGATTTTTTATGAGTATTGTGACAAGCGATGAAAGCTGGTTTAATCATTATGAGCCTGAAACAAAATTCCACACTATGGAATGGCACCATTTGAATTTCCCATCGAAGGAAAAAAAACAAAGACAAAGCAATCTTTAAATTAATATTGGGAAGTAAACATTATGAGGTTATATCATTAATAGTGAGTGGAGAACATATTTTAATCGACTCACCTCATACATTTTCAAACTTCTTTGATACCGACGGTTTCAGACAATATCATGTCCTTCTTCAGTCATGGCTTTCACTGATGAAATTCCGTGATTGTTGATTTCTTTAGTGACATCACCTCTTGTGCTGCCATCTTTCGTTGGGATTATAAACTTTGTAATTAAATTTTTATCCACCGGAATATCGAAATTCATAGATTGCTATTTATTCTTCTGAATGAATATCATTTCCCAAATTGTCAATTCCAACAGTTTATCCAATTGTTTCAAAAGTTTTGCTTCTTTTTCAATTTTATGATGTTCCAGTAAACTATGTGCAGCAATTGCTGATTTTTCAATTTCACAATTTTTAATATTTCTAAAACGTTCTTTAGTGCATGTTTCCAAATTCCTTTTTGTTTTTCCTATGTATACTTTGCTACAATCATTACAATTAATTTGATAAATTCCAGATTTCTTACTGTCTGGGATGTTGATTTTTTTATTGGTATTTAGAAGTTTTTCCAGACTAAATTTATTTATTGGTGCCAAAGTAATGTTTGATTTGATACTAGTAAAATTCATGGTGATTTTCCGTTGAGGTATTAGTTCACAGTAATGTAATGTATGGTTAAAAACTACAAGGTAACTATATTATAGTTTTTAACCGTACATTATATTAATGTTTGATTTGTCAAATATTTTTTGAAATTTCCCATGTACTATTGGATGGTAAGTAATTTTCTTGAAATTCTTCTTTTCTTTACTAACAATTTGTAGGGTAGAGCATTCTTTCAGTTGTTTTATCTTTCTGAACAAGATGTATCAATTAAATTTACCATAGAATCAGAAATTGAAAACAAAATTCCGTTTCTGGATTTATACATAATTAGGAATGAAAAAACTCAAAAAATTGAATTTGATGTATATAGGAAGGGTACACATACTGATAATTATATAAAATCAACGGGTTTCAATCCTCTGGCACATAAACATGCAATATTTAATAGCCTCTTATATAGATTGATAAAGGTCCCATTAAAAGGATAAAATTTTAAGAAAGAATACGAGAATATCCTAAATATAGCCAGATTAAATGGTTTTAATAAGAGTATAATATCTAACAAATTAAAGAAATTCAGAAAGATAAAACAACTTAAAGAATGCTCTACCCTACAAATTGTTAGTAAAAAAAAAGAAGAATTTCAAGAAAATTACTTACCATCCAATAGTACATGGGAAATTTCAAAAAATATTTGACAAATACAACATTACTTTGGCACCAATAAATAGATTTAGTCTGGAAAAACTTCTAAATACCAATAAAAAAATCAACATCCCAGATAGTAAGAAATCTGGAATTTATCAAATTAATTGTAATGATTGTAGCAAAGTATACATGGGAAAAACAAAAAGGAATTTGGAAACATGCACTAAAGAACATTTTAGAAATATTAAATATTGTGAAATTGAAAAATCAGCAATTGCTGCACATAGTTTACTGGAACATCATAAAATTGAAAAAGAAGCAAAACTTTTGAAACAATTGGATAAACCGTTGGAATTGACAATTTGGGAAATGATATTCATTCAGAAGAATAAATATCAATCTATGAATTTCGATATTCCGGTGGATAAAAATTTAATTACAAAGTTTATAATCCCAACGAAAGATGGCAGCACAAGAGGTGAATCAACAATCACAGAATTTCATCAGTGGAAGCCATGACTGAAGAAGGACATGATATTGTCTGAAACCGTCGGTATCAAAGAAGTTTGAAAATGTATGAGGTGAGTCGATTAAAATATGTTGTCCACTCACTATTACCAAAGCAATCTACTGGGAAAGTTTGGAGAGTGTCTTTTGGGATGCGCAGGGTTGCATTCTGATTGGATTTCTTGAACCTGGACAAACCATAAATGCTGTCTGCTATGTCCAGACACTTGTGAAGCTCCGTCATGCATTGCATGACAAACGACCTAGAATGAAGATTATTCATCAACATGATAATGTGCATCCTCATACTGCTCGTGCCACTGTGGAGAAGATCAGGAAATTTGGGTGGGAAACTCTTTCGTATCCTCCCTACAGTCCCGACTTGACACCCTGCAACTACAGTCTCTTTGATTCTGTGTGAAACATCAGCTGCGATACCAATGCTATGAGACACTGGAGGATATTCGGAAAGCAGTGCATCAGGTCTTTGAGCAGCTGGAATGGACTTCTACCATAAGGGTATTTTCAAGCTTGTAGAATAGTGGGAAAAATGTGTGCAAAGAAATGGCGACTATGTTGAAAAGTGACACAAATGTCTGTAGATTATGATGATATACTTGGTTTGTCTAAAATAAATATTATGATTTTTTATAATATATAATGTTTTGTTTATATCATTTACTTTCTCATTAATTCTTTGTGTGTCAATGTATGTTTTATATTTTGAAAATTTCTCCTAAATTTGTTTTCCGTATATATGTATTTAATTACCCTCTTCAATTTGGTGCTACTCTATTATATAATATTTTGTTTGTATCATTCTCCTTTGTGTTAATTATTTGTGTGTCAGTATGCAATTTCGTTTTGAAACATTGTCCTAAATTAGTTTATTTTATATTATTTCTTAATGTCTTTATTATCTTCTTCAGTTTAGTATTAATCTATTCTTTATTAGTTTGTTTATTTTATTCTCCCTTGTATTAGTATTTTAATTTTTTTTGTCCCAGAATTTATTTTATATCTTGAAACTAGCGCTCATTATATATATATATATATATTTTTTAAACATGATTGTCAGAAACAGTTATTTTTAAGATGGCTTAGTACAAAGAACCAAAATGACAAAATACAATATCAAAAAGCACAAGCAAAAGTGAGAAGAAGGTTATTAAACACAGAAACGAGAAATGGGATAAGAAATGTACAGAAATACAAACATATTTAGGAAGCAAGAAGAGTTTTGAATCATGGAAATTTATAAAAAAGTATATGATCATCGAATGGAAATAAGAATCTTCTCAATCTAATAATGACACATGAATGGGAAGAATATTACAAAAAAAAACTTTTAGTAGAGGACCGAAAAGAATTTTTGGGAGAAACTGACGATTTCTCAGAAATGGAAACAGAAAACATAATCCAAATTGATATAGATACTGTAAAAAAGGAAATTATGAGAATGAAAAATGGTAGTAATGCCCGTCCAGGAAATATTGCTATAGGATTGATTAAAAATGGCAGCCAGAAGTTATTGGAAATGATCACTGCACTATTTAATAAAATAATAAATGGCAAAAAAGTGCCAGAAGAGTGGAAAATCGCTATTATAGCATCAATACATAAGATGGGAGACAAGAGAAAGTGTGAAAATTATAGAGGCATATCAGTAACAAGTTGCTATGGACTATTAGAACACGAGATACCAGTTGTCAAAGTTACGATGAAAATAACGTATGTATGAATGATTATTATTAAAGAAATGTATTATTTGAAACAAATAGTCAATAATATGACATTACACAATGTATAACAGTGTTTGCATACCTGACAACACTATCAGAGGCACAAAATATGCAAATCGGCAATAACAGCATGAGCATATGCAGTTCTCGCAGTGTGCACATTTGATGCAAGCAGAACTGTGACCAGCCTGCTCACAGTTCTCACGGAAACACTCTTCTGTTAAACCTTCTTCAAAGCAGTACTCCAAGGGTGTTTGAAATACACCAGGAAAGTCTTCAGTGTAGCCTCATCTAAAAAATGCAAATTTGATTAAGTTGGAGAATCTTGCAGCCGAAAACTGGAAATACACAAATGATTGAAGGCGTATGTTAATGTCATTGTCAAAATCAGAAGATACCATAATTGTATCTGTGATAAATTTCACAAAACTTTTGTATGGACGGAAAAATAAAACGTCAGCAGATTGGACAATGCCTATTATAGAGCCCCTGACCTCCAAAATATTCATTCCAACCCCCATCAAAAGATTTTAATGAATTATACCCTACCTGTAAAGGAAAAAAAGAAATACCAAATGTACTTCTTCATTAATTCAACACCTTCAGGGACTGTAGAGTTGTATAGTTTGTCATCTCTATTGACTTCCAGGAGTCAACCAAAAGAAGAACTTTAGTTTTTCCATGTACACTGCTCAAAACAATTAGAGGAACACTATGAAATATGCAAATATTTTTTCATTGGATAAAGGTACAAACATGAAATTAATAAAGTACATTATTTGTAGTTATTTATTTATTTATTTATTGCTCATGTCAGTAAAAACAAATGGAATAACGCTGACAATTAACTTTTCAAATAATTCTGCTATGTAAGCAATTGAATCTTGTGCTTATTTTTCAAAGTTAAACACTCGTTATATAGAGTTAGTATCGTGTATGGCCTCCACGACATTCGATGACACTTTGGCACCTTCGTGGCATGCTCCCAATAAGATTCTGGATTTCCTCTTGTGGGATATTCTCCCATTCCTCCTTCAGAGCATCTCCAAGTTGCTGCAGAGTTTTGTGGAGCTTGATGTCGGTTCCTGACTTTCCTGTCTAGAAGATCCCACAAGTGTTCAATAGGGTTGAGGTCTGGGCTGACCGCTGGCCACTCCATTATCTCAATTTCATTCCTCCTCAGGAAATCCCTGGTGACAGCCGCAAAATGTGCCCTGGCATTATCCTGCATAAACAGAAATCCAGGGCCTACTCCAATGGCAGCAGGTACTACATGCTCTTCCAGAATGTGCTCGATATACCGGACAGCATTCAGTTGCTGGGGAACAAGTACAAGGTCCGTACGATTGTTGTACATAACTCTGGCCCACACCATTATGGAACCTCCTCCGAATCTATCAATTTCCTGTACAGCCTCTGCAGAAAATCTTTCTCCTGGCCATCCCCACACCCTCAATCGACCATCACAACATGTAAGACGATACCTGGATTCGTTTGAGAAGAGCACAGACTCCCACTGGTTCAGGTTCCAATTACCATGGTTTTCAGCATACATACGTCTTGCTGCCTTATGCCCATTTGTTAAGCGTGTTTTTTTAACGGGCCTTTTTGGACGAATATTCTCTTTCCTTAATCTGTTCCTTATGGATTGGTCTGAAACCCGGATTCCGGAAGCCATAATAAGGTCATTCTGCAGGTCTTTTGCAGTTTTTGTACGCTGTCGAAGAGCAGAAAGAACAATGTATCTGTCATCCTGGGAGCTTGTTTTAAATTTACGGCCCTGGCCATGTCTTCTACAATACTGACCTGTCTCTCTGTGCCTGTTGCATAACCTGGACACCACGGAAGGAGAAACCCCAAGCTCTCTAGCCACTTGTTGCAGAGATTGACCTTGTCGTAAAAGATGTAGAGCATGATACACTTCAAACTCATTTAAATGCCTCATTTTGTCAGAGACTTCAATAAACAAGGCAATAATCAACATTCGTCACTATAGCAACATCAGGTCCCTCAGGGGTCCTCATTTAGGGGATATGTGGTTGGCGACCACAAGGTGCCCGAGCTGTGCAAAACATTTCTTCCACTTACTTGTGTTTTGCACTCTTCTAACTTTACTATCTAACCTCTCTTGGATAACTCTGGTTTTTTCGACCCCAACGCTATTAGGGCATCCGAGGGCTAGGGAGTCTTTCCTTTCCTCCATTTCTTCTTTATAAGATGACAGCCCCATCACTGGTCTTGCCTTCCTTTGGCCAGCAACCAATCGAAGGGACTATTATTATGCTTTCAAGTCATATACGAGAATTTCCCGGAAGGATCAAACTAATGATTATATACCAAGAGAACGAAGATCACTGGGCCGTCCTATGAAATGCTGGAGGGAAAATTTTCTATAGGATCATAACAGGCCATGGCCTAATACTTGGAAGGAAGAAGAAGAAGAAGAAGAAGCAACATCAGGAAGCTTACCAATTAGAAGTGGCCAGTGCCTTCCAAAATAAAAAAATTCTCTATATTTGTTATTTGAGGTAATTTCTCAGTATTTAGGCCATGGATCTTTAAAATTTGTATCCAATGATAAAATTAATAATTCAATTTACATACCGTCCAATTTTCAGCATCACAGCTTTAAAAAACAATTACTTATTCAATTTATTACAAGTGTTCCTCTAATTGTTTTGAGCAGTGTATATCTGGCCACATTGCTTGTTCTAGGAAGACTTTTAAATCCCTCTTTGTCATATTGGCCAATTTGCTAGCAAATGCTTTGATGTTTGGTAAATTCATAATCATACATATTTACAGGAAAACAGCCAGTGGGCTCCGACACAAGGATATACAAATGGGATAGCAGTGTACCATCCATCACAATCTCAGGCATTATCATATAAGAGTGTGTGATTGCCGCTATGGATCCAACTGCAGCAAAGACATGCTTGCTTCCTTTCACTGTGAGAGTGCGTCCAGATCGGAACTCTTTATCAAATCTTAATTGGTCGGCATTAATTACTTGATCTGGTGACAGACTTTTTTCCTCAATGAGAGACCTGATTTCTCTCATGAATTGATACACTTTTTGTGCAATATCAACAGGCCCTTGAACCAACTGCTTGCTAACTTTGCGGGTTATTTTTCAACACACAATCTTATTATTACATTTAAATTTCTTTACCCACAAGTTTGGAAGCTTTGAACTGCAGTGAATTGTGAGTGTCAATTCTCTTCTTTATTTTCAATGCCCAAAGTCTTAATGTGCGGTCATGTATTATTACGTTTTCCTGTTTCTTTAGTACAAAAAAGTCATGTACCTCTTTATTTATCATATCCTGCAGGATTTTTGGGTTCGACGAATGACATTGTTTTAGTGTGTTTTCAAAGTTCTGTAGTACAGTTTTACTCTTGATTTTTCTTTTCTGTGCCAACACTGTTGTAAATTTTAGGTGCGGTGTCATATCAATTGCTAATCCAGGTCGACACAGATGAGGAGGATCAACATTTCCATTTTTTTCTCTTGGTTGTTTCATCCATATCTTGTATGCATCTGCTAGATATCCTTCTGGAAACGTCATTTTTGTTTTTCTTGGTGGTGATGGCTGATAAGATGAACTGCTGCTTCCCTGGAAATCCACCACTGGCGACGTTTCTTCATCACTCACAGCCACGGTACTATCACTTTCTTTATTTGTTGCCTCTTCATCTATTAAAAGTGTAGTAACCTCTGCTATTACTTCATCTTCTTCTGTCAACTGTTTCTTTATTTGTTCATAAATAACACGCTCCTCTCCTGTAGGTACAACTTGTGAAACACCAAAGTACTCCACCAACAGATTCACAATTACTGCCTGTCTCATTGTCCAGGTTGATAAAATTGCTATCTCTGTAAACACACTTTCACACCACAAAGATAATCTGATCCACTCTAACAGCAGACATAAACATATCTTACGTAACGACATCACTGCGCTGCTTGCAGATAGATTCGTAAATGAGGCTTATGTATAGAGGGGATACCTCTACCACTCACATCTAATCCTCCCTCTCCTGTCAATACCGTTGCAGCATAGCAGCTTAATCTTTACACAGAATTTTTCTTTCTGATCACGAACAAAACAAACATAGTTTTGTTCTCTTCTCCGCAACAACTACCGTGGCCTTCCCTTGTAAGTAATATGGTTGAGTTAGAATATCAAGATAAAGAAATGGAAGAGCAATCTGGTTTTAGAAATGGTAGATCATGCACACATAATATATTTTGCATAACGCAAATGATAGAGGAAAAAAGAACTACTAACAGAGATATACATTTACTTTTTATTGATTTAACTAAAGCATATGATAATATTACTCAAAAAATGTTATGAGAAATTTTAGACAATTCTAACATTACTAAAAGATTAATAGAAGCTATAAAATCATTATACAAAGGATCAATTTAGAAAATAAAAGTTGGAAATCGAATAACAGAAGGATTTACTGTTGCAAAAGGTTTAAGGCAGGGTTGCAGTTTATTTCCAACTCTATTCAAGATTTATCTTGAAAGAATACGAAGAGACTGGAGGAAAAAAAGTAAAAAAATTGGGCATACCAGTCCAAAATATGCATGTATATTCACTCAATTTGCAGACGACTAGGTACTAATAACACAAGATCATGATGACATAGATTATATGGGAAGAAAACTAAAAGAAGAATATGAAAAATGGGGACTTTATATAAATATAGAGAAAACTAAATGTCTGTGTTTAGGAGAAGAAATGGAAAATATAAATTTCAACAATGAAGAAGAACTAAAACCTAGCATTGAATGCACTTATTGAGGAACAAAATTAGACCATTGAGGCAATAACACAGTGGAAATTAACAATAGAATTGCACAAACAAACCAAGCAATAAATGCTTTAAACCCCGGTTGTGATGGAGCAAAAATATCGACAAAAAATAGAAAATTAAAAATATATCAAACCAGAGTTCATATCATTTTACCATATGATGGTGCTGAAGTTTGACAATTCCTACCAGTGAAATGAAAATAATTTGAAGTACAGAAATGGCTGTTTTAAGAAGATCAGCTGGAAAATCAGAAGGGATATAATATTGAATAAATAAATCTGGAAAATTATGGTTGTACAAGAGGAGCCTGACATCATAGACATTATCGAAACGAAAATTTACATTTTTTATTGCCATGTTAAGAGAAGCCAGGACAAGAATTACCTAAAATTGTTATGGAATGGATCCCAATGGAAAGGAGGAAGAGAGGAAGACCGAAGAAAACTTGGATAGAAGGTGTACAAGTGGCTATGAATATCAGAGGATTGGAGGAAGATCAATGGATGGACAGAGAGGAATGGCATTTGGTTTCCGGAAGACAGCGGCAGCTGTCATGATACCGGGTGCTAATGATGATATATATATATATTTCCTCTTCATTTAACTGAAACTTTTAATTTATACATTCTATATGTATTTTTTTCTGTAATTTAACTATATCTGAGCATGAACACTTGCTCATTTGGGTTTCAATACTCTGTACAAAATGTATTTATGAATACAATTTATTCTTATTCTTAAAAAAGATACATGTTTATATTGATGAAAACAATACAAGTTTATATATATATACACATACACATATGCACAGTAGTATCCAAAACTTAAGCATAATTTGTAAACAGAGTAATGAAAGGTAAAATAGTGAGCAATTCTCATAAAATTTTGTCACAGTGTGTACCTCACCTTACTTGTTCTCTTTGCACAGATATAGAGGGTATCTCCACCTTCAGATAGACATATGATTCAAAGGAAAACAAAATCAGAGTAACCTATCAGACCTAGTGTGATTAATTTGTTATTGTGAAGTATATACAGGACAACACCAACATGCACAAAGTTCCTAACTGGACTCTGTTTTGAAGGGTACAATAATCAGATGCCTAGGACCATGTCAAATGCAAACCAGTCTTTTTAATTTTTAAATTCATACAAATTGTCACTTTAAGACATTGGGGACGGATCCAAGACACAGTAGCTGTTAGTACTATGCCTGTACAAGCCAGCCCATGGGTCACAACACTTCAACAGAACCAATATTTAACTTAAACTGCACAATGAAATCAGGGGATTTGTGCAAGACACTGTCTTTCAAACTTCCAGTCATCTCAGGAGTTCAAGTTTCAAGGCAAAACATGTATTGGAAGCTAAGGGCTATCCAGAGGCATGTGTCCTGCTCACTCAAGTACATATGTTGGTTGGTTGGTATCTAATGTCGAGCACTTGATAATGAAATCATTCGCTCTCTTGCACTCCAATATTTAGCAGAAAGGCTGGTCTCTTCTACAAAAGCTGGACAACGGAGGAGATGGTTTCTTTCCATATCTTCATTTAAATTGCAAAAAGGGCATTTAGGTGAATCTGTTATGCCAATTCTGTGTAGGTGTTTATTCAAGCAGTCATGTCCCGTTAGCAGTCTGAATGTTGCTACTGCGGATTTCCTTTGTAATGTAGTAATGTCATAAGCTTGTAGATTTTCCCATTCCTTTCCAGATGTTTTGGTGGTGTATTCTTCTCTAAGTTTATTGATGTATTTATTTGAGATAATTCTTTTGATAGAGTGAAAGGAAACTGGAGCAGAAGTTGGGTTTGAAACAATTTTGCTACCCTTCTTGGCCAGAAAATCGGCTATTTCATTGCCTGTCACTCCACAATGGGCCGGAATCCATTGAAGTACAACTTTTTTTTGTAGAAGTACATATAAGGTCACGTTTACAATGGAGTCAGTAATGCCAAAATTTTCCCTTGGATGAATGGAGGAGCATGCTGTCTATTGATGAGTCCAGATTTAGTTTAACCAATGTTTCCCATTGCATAATAATCTGGAGAGAATGTGGAGCCCAGTTTAACCCCACACACATCGTAGAAAGGCACACATTTGGTGGTGGTGACATACTCGTGTGGTCAGGCATAATGTTCAATGGAAGTACAGATTTGCGCATCTTCATTCATGGTAGTGTTAATGCTCAGAGGCACTGAGGGGAGGTACAGAAACCACATGTGTGACTTTTCAGAGGTGCAGTTGGTCCACACTTCATCCCTATGAATGATAAAGCATGTTTGCATAGAGCGCACCTGGTGGATGAATTTCTTGAAAGGGAATATATCCAGCACTTGTGCTGGCCAGTGAGCCCTATAGAACATGCCTGGAATGCATTAAGAAGATGAGTTTTACCCCGCCAGCCTCCTCTAATGACAATTTCAGACCTCTGCAGTACTCTTTGTGAGGATAGGAACAGCTGTCTACAGAGCTCTTCAACTACCTTATAGAGATCATGCCATGGTGCTGTGAGGTTAGTATGGCAAAGAGGGGTAACCATATCTTATATTAACTGCTAAGCATCATCACTGTTGATGATGTTTTTATTATTGATTTAACATTTCTCACTGAAAGATAAATTATATTTGAAGAGAAAATTTTTCGCCTAGACCGAGACTCGAACCCGGGACCCTTGGCTTTCTGGGCCAAGTGCTCTACCAACTGAGCTACCGAGGCGAGTTACGATCTAGATGCAAATTTTTCTCTTATATATGTTGTAATTCCCTATCGCCAAATGCTTTTGAAATCATTGCTTCTATCTTTGCATTATTATCATTAGAAGCCTTACTAGCTTTATAAAGTAATGTTAAATTCCCAATAAATGTCTTCTTAACTAAGAAACCGCCATTTGTAAAGATAGAAGCAATGGTTTCAAAAGCATTTGGCGATAGGGAATTACAACGTACATAAGAGAAAAATTTGCGTCTAGATCGTAACTCGCCTCAGTAGCTCAGTTGGTAGAGCACTTGGCCCGGAAAGCCAAGGGTCCCGGATTTGAGTCTCGGTCTGGGCAAAATTTTTTCTCTTCAAATATAATCATCATTGTTGTTGTGGAAGTGATGGTCAAATTTTGTAAAAGTGTCTCTATGCTACAATGGAACAAAATTATCTAATATTTGTTACTCTGTTGCACACCAGATCATGTATGATTCATTTGTACAATTTTAGTACCATTCTTATAGTTTGGTAATAAACATTGAAATATACTTTACTTTTGGACACTAGTGTCTATATATATATTGACACTGCGAACAATATCCTGCTGCCTCTTATGATAGAGAATTGTTTATAAGGAAATTAAAATGAATGTATGCACTGAGAGTTTGAACAACAAAGAGGTATTATGCTAATGTATAGAGTTAGAGGTATCATGCTCAAATCCCTGTTCAGGTATTATTTTTTTTGTTTTCCTGTCATTTATATGAAATTTCAGTAATAGATTACCTGATAGCAATATTGTTTGATCATTAGAAAATTTTTAAGTGGTTTGACATGAAAATGATGCCTATGTATTATGGAATGGCGTCTTTCTCTATTTCAGAGGTATGGTTAAGGTTTTAAGGCATTTAAAAAAGAAACAGAATGCCTTCCTGCTTGCATCCCATACCACCTCAACCCCTCACTACAGTTCAAACAATGTAAGCAAGCCTAACATAGAACCATATTTTAACAATTGTTTTTAATTTCCTTTATTTAATAATAAGTATATGTTTCCATAGATACTAGTTTGCAATTGTAATATATGAAAATATAGAGCAATTTTATGTGAGTGTGTTTACAAAGTTGTTAATATATACTAAAAAGCGATTAAACTGGAAAGAATGTGGAATTCATTTTCTACTTTTCTTTCTAATTTTTGTTTAGCAAGTGGGGAAGATGGACCCACAGAAGATGATGATTATAACTCTACTGGTCAGAGTAAGTTAATATCATTTACTGATTGTTGTACACAAGGGTACACAGATAACAGCAATTTCATGAAATTATCAAATTTAACAAGTGGGCAAGAAAGGTCCAAGGAAGATAATAAAGATGGTGACTGTACTTTACGAGCTTGTAAACAAAGAAATGTTATGGTAACTAATGATGACGTTAAACAGAAATGTTCAACTAATGCTATAGTTGATGATTGTATTTCAGGTAGAAGCACAATTCATAAAGAAGTACCTAGAGTGTCAAATTACTCTTCCTCGACTTCTGTAACTGTTGATAACATAGATGAAGATGATGAAACTGAAATAATTGAACCTTGCACAATAAGAGAAAACTTTGATAATTCGGTTGTGATTCAAACAAATAGCGTAACAATAAATTCCAATGATTCATTCTATCTAATCCCTTCTAATGAAATATCTCAAATTGGAAACAGCAGGGAAAATTCCTTAGAAACAAACAAATATGAATATTGTAAAAGTTTTTGGCCTGAGGAACGATTAGATTATTCCAGAAAAATACCAAGCTCAACAAATGATCAAAATACTCAGAAAAATATTAATGTTAGATCAGGAACCAATTTTAATCTTAAAACAGGTATCATTAATGGAAAAGAACAAATTGTCATGAAAGGCCAAATAAGAAAACCTTCATATCCAGGGAAGCTACCACATTCACCAATGAACAAAGAGAGGAAATTTCATGAACCAGATTTGATATATTATAACTTAAATTCAACTCAAGGAATAAAAACTGCAAATTCTAGAAGTAATAATTCAGAAGATGGATACAAAATAAATATCATAAAACCCATTTCAAATTATAATGATAAATCTTGTGGAAAAGAAGTTAAGTTCAAAACAGAGCAATTTAAAAAGAAAAAAGAGGATTTGAAATGTGAAGAAGTACAAGTTATTTCTAATGATAAAGAACAGTGCCTCAAACTGACTGGGGATATTGAAAAAATGATCGACGTTGCATTGATACCCACTCCTCAAAGTGAAACTCTAGTTAAGAATTTTGGGATATCTATGAAACAGCAATATATGCAATTATTAGGAAAACATTCATATCCAGAGAAGCTACCACAATCACCAATGAACAAAAAGAAGAAATATAATGAGCCAGATTTGATGCATTATAATTTGATTCCATCTCAAGGAATAAAAACTGCATATTCTAGAAGTAATCATTCAGAAGATGAATACAAAGTAAATAGGATGAAACACATTTCAAATTATAATAATACATTACATAAAGACATAAAATATTCTGGTGGAAATGAATCTTTGTTGAAAACAGAGCAATTTAAAAAGAAAAAAGAGGATTTGAAATGTGAAGAGGTACAGGTTATTTCTAATGATAAAGAAGAGTGCCCTAAACTGACTGGAGATATTGAAAAAATTATTGATGCTGCATTGATACCTTCTCCACAAAGTGAAACTCTAGTTAAGAATTTTGGGATATCTATGAAACAGCAAGATATGCAATTATTAGGAAAACGTTCATATCCAGAGAAGCTACCACAATCACCAATGAACAAAAAGAAGAAATATAATGAACCAGATTTGATACATTACAACTTGAATTCTTCTCAAGGAATAAAAACAGCATATTCTGGAATTAATAATTCCAAAGATGAATACAAAGTAAATGGCATGAAACCCGTTTCAAATTTTAATGATACATTAAATAAAGAAGTAAAATAGTCTTGTGGAAAAGAAGTTAAGTTCAAAACAGAGTAAATTTAAAAGAAAAAAAAGAGGATTTGAAATGTGAAGAAATGCAGATTATTTCTGATGATAGAGAAGAGTGCTAAGAACTGACTCACGATATTAAAAATGATATCGACTCTGCATTCATACCTACTCCTCAAAGTGAAGCTCTAGTTAAGAATTTTGGGACATCTATGAAATGGCAAAATATGCAATTATTAGGAAAACGTTCATATCCAGAGAAGCTACCACAATCACCAATTTAACAAAAAGAAAAATATAATGAACCAAGATTTAATGCATTATAATTTGATTTAATCTCAAGGAATAAAAACTCCACATTCTGGAATTAACAATTCAGAAGATGAATACAAAGTAAATAGCATGAAACCCATTTCAAATTATAATGATAAATTCAATAAAGACATAAAAGATCCTTGTAGAAATGAATCTTTGTTGAAAACAGAGCAATTTAAAAAGAAAAAAGAGGATTTGAAGTGTGAAGAAATACACGTTATTTCTATTGATAA
This sequence comes from Diploptera punctata, assembly GCA_030220185.1. Classification (NCBI taxonomy): domain Eukaryota; kingdom Metazoa; phylum Arthropoda; class Insecta; order Blattodea; family Blaberidae; genus Diploptera; species Diploptera punctata. The sequence goes on along the minus strand of JASPKZ010007432.1, from coordinate 53,381 downwards.
AGAAGAGTGCCCTAAACTCTCTGAGGATATTAATAAATATTATCGACTCTGCATTGAAACCTACTCCTCAAAACGAAACTCTAGTTACGAGTTTTGGGTTCTCTATAAAACGGCAAGATATGCAAACTTTAGCTGGCCTTAACTGGTTAAATGATCAAATAATTAACTTTTATTTGGAGGTTCTTCAACGAAGAGGCAAATTAAATAATTTTCCATCTGTCTATGCATTTAATACGTTCTTCTATCCAAAAGTTTTGGCTGATAGTCATGCTGCTGTGAAAAGATGGAGAAAAAATACAAACATTTTTTCGTACGACTTGATAATTTTCCCTATTCATCTAGGAGCTCATTGGTGTGTAGCAGTTGCTGATGTGAGAAATAAAACTTTAAAGTATTATGACAGCTTGGGAGCAGTCAATGACAAGTACCTGAAAATCTTAGTGAAATTCATGACGGATGAAAGTGTGGCTAAGAAAAGAAAGTACATGTAAACGTTTCGAAAAAACAGAAAATGTCAAGAATTTACCTCGGCAAATGAATGGTAGTGACTGTGGTGTGTTTTCGTGCATGTATGCAGAATTCATCTGCCGCAATGCAGACTTTACTTGCACTCAGAAAGACATTCCTTATTTTCGTTATAAAATGATGTATGAAATTTATTGTTGTAAGCTGTTAATGTGAATTATTAAAATTAAAAATGAAATTTACAGTTGTAATTTTATAATAGGAGTTGTTAAAATTAAACTAATCAGATTTTAAACCTTTTTTTATTCACAGTTTTCACTGGGCAGGTCCCTCTTTCACTGCAATCATAGCAATTTCATGCTTTGCTTTGCAGCTTTATTAGGGAATTATAGGTGTGGTAACTTCCCCTTGCTCTTCACACCAGGGGATGATAATGATGATGGCCAGATGAATTTCGGGAACTATTTGAGCTTCAATGCTTCCTGACATATGCCTTACACGTGAGGAAAAACCCCAAAATCCCTCACCCAGGAAGCTTGTCCCGATCGGGAATTGAACCCAGTTCCGATGCATGACAAAGCTGCATGCTACCTCGAGATCACAGTGGTGGACATTTTTTATAAATCCAGGATTCTTTCAAAGAGTCTTTGCTTCATTGATCAATAGGCATCTGGCTTGTTTTCATGGTTGGCTAACCCTGTAGGCCCATTCTTCTTCCTTATGTCGATTGACCCATGAAATCAAATACTTTTCCCCTGGAATTTCAAAATTCATAGTTTAGTCCTTGTATTTCTGGATATAGATCATCTCCCAGACTGTGAGTTCTTTGGATTCATCTGTTTCTTTAATCTTGCCTTTACTTCAATTCTGTGAATTTCTGACCAAACATGAGGAGCTACTGCAGATTTTTCTACTTCCCCATTTTTTTTTTTTTTACATTTCCAAGGTTTTCCTTCATTCTAATGTTCAAGTTTCTTTTTGTACATATTTCATAATCCCCAGACTTTAACTGTTAAATTTCTGATTTTTTCCTTTGTTAATTTCTTCATTTTTGTTAGTTTTTTATTAGTTTATTAAGGCTAAAATAATTTTTAGGTGGTAGAGGCGAATTCTTAAACAATCCATAAAACCAGTCCACATATCCGTGAGTGTCACATTGTTGTATTTAACCTCAAAATAAAGTATCATGATGAAAAATTAGTAACAAAAAAATTATGTCAATTTTAAACAAACAACTAGAAATAAAGTGTAAAGTGATCCCACAACAGGCCTCAGGAGGCCCTTGGGGTAGTAGGAGGTTAAGACTCCCACTTTTTCTAGACAATCGGCACTTTATGTCAGCCGGGTTGTCAGACCTGCGTGACGGCCGCCTTTACCCCAGAACAAGCGTCTGGTACTCATTTTCGTTAGAGGCTGAGTCGACCCCAGGGCCATAGTGCCGCCGGAAGGTTTGGGTCAGTTTAAAAATCCTGACCCCAACGGGACTTGAACCCTCAACCTTCCGGCTTGTAGCGATAAAAATTAAAAATATTGTATTAAATGAATTGAGTTAATATGAATGCTAAGAGCAGTGACGCCTCTCAGCCCCCCTCAATAGCTCTACAGAAGCAGAACAATAGCAAGGTTTAGTAGGGAAAGAAACCTGCTGATAACCTAAGCAATTATAAAAATTACTGAAATTTGAATCTGGCATATCTTGACTGCCATAACCGAGTGGTAAAAGCAAGATGCTGTGGTGCAGTGCTACAGGACTTGCTGCGCTTCTTTGAGTCTCCATGGGGGGAAGAAATTTTCTCATAGAATTTTGGCCAGTATGGGACCAGTGTCCAGCAATACCTACCTACAATAAGTAGCGGTTCCGGGTTGAGAAAACCAGCTATAACGGCTGGGGGACCCGACATGCTAACTACATGTTATCCCTACACTAGCTCTGTGATTAATACATGTGGATGTGATGTCAGCAGCCGGATGGTAGGCTAAGGGTCTTCTAGACTGTAGCACCATGGTGTTTATATCTAGATTGCAAATCCCATTTTTAAGCAAAGTACCATCTCGGGTGCAACGTGGGATCCTGACAAGAAAAATGTTAGAGGGATAATTATATTTTGACATTTTTTAATTTGGTTTAACTTTAATAACTGTATTAAACATTTAATAAAAATTATTAGAATCATATAAAGGGCTAATTCCGGTTATTATGTGATATCATTCTTTGATATTTGCTCTTTGTTTTCATATACAGTAAAAATTGTTTAATCCGGAACGTGAATAATGCGGAAATCTGTCCAATGTGAAAAAATTATCGGTCCCGGCGAAATAATAGTAATTTTACGTATATTTATTTTGCATAAAACGGAATCTGTCCTACGCGGAAACGGAACGATATTTCTACACAATTCATGAAAAAATATAATACGGAAAGACAGAAATAAATTAGTTTCTACTTCATTGAATTCCCGTTAGTCCAAAAAAACAAAAAAAAAAAACAAAAAACAATAAGAAATTATTCCTGCCGTCGGATGAAGTAGAGATTCTACCTGTACCTGACATTTTATTTCGGCCTCACTGCACACCCGTTATGCGTAATACATATTCCTTTAACAAATAACTATTGCACTGTAAACTCTTAAATTAGTTCTGAGACCGATCTTTCACAGGTAGCGTTCTGAATTTATGGAATAAAGATGGCAAAAAACGTATGTATCATTGTCATTAAACAAAAAAAGTGAAAAGTGATTGAAGATAAATTCCAAATTTCCTGACCGATGCTCCAAGGTCAAGCTCTAGCTGTTGCTAAATCTCTAGGGAATAACGATTTCAAGGCATCTTGAGGTTCGCTGGACGGACAGTTTTAAAAGACGACACAATGTAGTAGGCCTATGGAATGAAAATTTGCGGGGAATCAAAGGATGTGGATGAAAGTGTAAGTTAGTTAGTTAGTGAGCGGAAACCGAAACTTCATACATGCCTAAGATACATTTTTTAACGCTGACGAAACAGAACTGCTTTTTTTTTTTTTTTTTTTTTTCCCCGCGATACCAACGAAGTCGCTCGTACATACTATAGACTACTACACTTTTCACAGGCAGTGGTACAACAATTAATCCAAGGTACGTAAAAGACATATACGGTACTCTATAATCCAAAATTATTAATAAGTTTTAGTTTTTTTTATAATGCGGAATTTTGTCTAATGTGGAAAAAAAAAATGGTCCCAAGCGATTCCACTTTGAGCAAGTTTTACTGTATATATAGCTATCACTCATTATACGGTTAATTAAGTTATTATAAATCTGATGATAATAATAGTAATAATATTTGATTTTATTATTTTTTTCAAATGCCCCAGGTTTGTCTTTAGACATTCCTGGTTTCCCTCCTGGTGTGGCGTACTTGTAACCCACTTCTGAGGTTGGGGCGCCTGGAAGGCGGGGTTACGTTGCCCCAATGATGTGATGGGTGATGATGATAATGGTGCGCCAGGAGAGTCCTTAATCCTAAGCTTAACCTAAGATGAATATGAATGATGATGATTGCAATGGCCATATGATTTCGTGGACCGTATCGGAAAAACCCCGATAAAAACCTCACCCAAAAAAAAACTTTCCCGACCGGGGATCGAACCCGGGCCCACTGCGTGACAAGGCAGCACGCTAACCCGAGACCACAGCAGTGGATATAGTAATAATATTAATTTTTTTTTATTATTCCGGCTTTTACAATGAATATACATTTTTTCCGGTACCCATGTTCACAGTTAACTACACATTTGTTTCAACACATTTTTCCATTCTTGTCTGTTCATCCATATATCTTCTTCTATTTCCCATTCCCTCTTAGTTTCATTGATTCCCTGAATCCACGTAATATTTGGTCTACCCTTCTTTTTCCTTCCCTGTGGTTCCCAATCCATGATTATCTTAGGTAGTCTTCCTTCTTCCATCCTTCTAATGTGTCCGTACCAATAATAATAATAATAATAATAGTAATAATAAAAGGAAACATTTGTAACCATTGTTACAACATAAGTTACTAACGTGTCCACGGTGGAGCGCTGGCATCGCTAGGTGGAGTCGGGATACTATTCAGTTGAGTTTGGGATCGTGGTCGGTGCACGTTGAAAAATACTAGTAAGGATCCATGAACCAGCGCGCCAGATTGAGATGACGCGTCGGGATTCAGGTAAAACTCACAGTAATTAAAAAAAATCGTATCCGCATTGCGCAAGTTGTATTGTTCACAAAGAAAATAGCAAAATACGCACGCATCGTTCAACATTTTTAATTCCTAGTCCAGTTGTCATTCTTAGGACATTTTGAAAATTTAATGGCATCTTTTATGTTATTTAGATAGAATATTGCATTTTCCATAATTAAACTTAGGATATTAATAAAAATAGTCATATTTATTTTATACGCTGTTGGTTGGAATAAAAGTACGTATAATTACTAACATAAAAATTATTTTTCTTTTATTTCGTACCAAGTTTTAAATTACAATTATTCTTAAGTAGGAATGTTAAATTAGACTTTTCTTTTTTATTTACTTTTTAATGTTAGCTTTTAAAGAATTTTGTATAAATAACAACGATAATAATAATAGAACTATACTGAAATAAGTATAAAAATGCTACAGCTAAGCCAATATTAATATAATTTAGGTACATGTTTTTACAGATATATGGTAGACTATAAAATTAAATAAAAGTGCATTATTACTTCAATATAATAAATAACATATATTTATATTTAATAATTGAATCCTTATTGGATTGCATAGCTTCATCTTTAAACATTCTGTTTATATTTAAATTTAGCCAGAAACTTTAAACTAATTAACTAAAAATACTACTTATATGAAACAATTTATCCAGTGATAGACTAATATGTTGTTTTAATGAAGTTGATGCATTTTGGTTTCAAAAGATTTTATTTACAGGCAACTCTTGCCTAAACCAGGAAGTGAAAAAGAAGAAGATTTTATTTTTCGGATTTTATACAAATAACTTGAGAATAAAACGAATGCCTTATAACTAAGACCTACATGTATTTAAAGTGTTGAAATGTTACAATACTAAGTTGTATTATTTTGATTCTATTGTAATGTTCTAGAGTTTTCCAATTTTTACGTGGTAAACTGAACGATTTTGATTGTACTGAAAGCGAAAGAATGTGAGTGCTACGTTCGCAATGGTAATATGTCACTATCTTTGTATTTATTTTGGCGCATATTAAGTTGTATGGATTTTTTTTCGTATTACAATTCCCATTTGATGTAAGTTTATCTATTCTGTATCGATGATAGAATATCCACAAAAAGTAATTTACTATCAGATTTGATTGTTAAAATATATATTAAATTTATCAGTTTTATATACCATGAGTCCACCGCTGTGGTCTCGAGGTAGCGTGCTGCCTTATCACACAGCGGGCCCGGGTTCGATCCCGGTCGGGGCAATTTTTCTGGGTGAGGTTTTTATCGGGGTTTTTCCTCACCTGTAAGGCAAATATCAGGAAAACTTTAAGGCCCAAACGGTCCCCGAAATCATATGATCATCATCATCCTAATCATTATCATCATCCTTCACCGGTGTGGAAAGCAACGGAAAGCTACCACACCTACAATTGCCTAGTAAAGCTGCAAGCATAGCATGAAAATGCTGTGATTGCAGTGAAGCACCTGCCTTCGGGCAGAATTACTATGGATGGATATACCATGAAGTTTTATTAGTTGCGCAGAATCTGTATTTATTAAATTTACTAGCTTTAATCTACATATGTTATGAAAGTTAGATATACATGTGAGATCTCAGTCGTCCTCTACTAAGTAAAATTTTAGTTAAACTTCGTATACCTTTAGGAACATGTTGCATCTTCAGCACTTAAAATAGCTAAGTGCATTAATTTAAACAAATGTATTTTTTGTTGTATCTATTTAGTTATTATTGATTTTCCTAGGATTCTTTACTATGCCTCTCAAAATTTGCAACACACAGTTAATATCCCGTTCGAAGGAAAAACCTTGTTCGGATTATTCTCGTACCAGAAGTTGATTCACGTTGAATTAACTACACTAACATGCCCAAAGAATTACTCAGGACATACAATGATGTAGCGAGTACTTATGTCGATGTTTGTGCTGTTATTCGCAACGTAACTCAAAGATTGTTGTGCAATGAATGATTTTAGATCAGTTTTTCGAATTTATTAGTCTCCCGACCTTAAAATGCAAAAAACAACTTTGCTATTACCGATAAATGTTCTCAATGGCAATAATAATAATAATAATAATAATAATAATAATAATAATAATAATAATAATAATAATAATAATAATAATGATAATAATAATAATGATAATAATAATAATAATAAAAATAATAATTTTTATTATTATTCCGGCTTTTACAATGAATATACATTTTTCCGGTACCCATGTTCACAGTTAACTACAAATAATAATAATAATAATAATAATAATAATAATAATAATAATAATAATAATAATAATAAATTCCATTAACGCAATATAACTTCTCACCTTACAGGTACTTTTACGTGTCACACGCTACCCGGGCCTTGCGTTGGCACGGCCTGTCGGGAGAGGGATTTTAACTATGGATTTCTCACGTAGGCTACTTTTTTTGACCACACAATGACATGGAGGGCTTCCCGAATGAGTGATCAGCTCAACATCAGGGCCTCTTCCGAGAGAACACAACATTTAGACGAAAAACACTATAATAATAATAATAATAATAATAATAATAATAATAATAATAATAATAATTGTATTTATCACTAAGATGGTTGAGGACTGATATATATATATATATATATATATTTATTTATTTATTTATTTATTTATTTATAGGAGCACAGTATATATGAACATATATATGACTGTGAGCTAGTAACAGGATAGGAAGATTTTCTTGGCAGTTGATTGTTCTATTAGTTTCCGGAATAACAGCGTTTATAAAAAAAAAATTGTAGATATACTGTAAGCACATTATTTATTGTTATGCAGTGGTGACGAATATTTTAATCGAACCGTTCCTCTTTTTTTTTTTGTTTTCTGTTAAGACTCTGCTATCGACACGCTCACACTGTAAAAGAGGCAGTTAAACCTGAAAACACTGCATTGCACTGTTGTTCCAACATTACAATTCTGTATGTCGGTCGGTACAGCTGACACAATGAAATAGTTATATCAGTATTGAGCCGTCATACGCTTCAACTTCTAATAAAATGTGAACAGTTAAGCACTTCATGAATTTAGTTGAATTATTCAGATCAGCAATTTAGTCTTAAAAGAAAATAAATCTTAACATCATTGCCTAATTTTATTTTTAGACTTTTTTTTAGAAAGTAATATAAATTAAGTGAATCGATTAGTGATATTTTCAGGCGACTCTGTGGCGCAAGCGGTTATACGCTCATCTCGCACCGGTGGGTCCCGAGATCGAATCTCGGTTACTCCATGTGGATTTCGTGGTGGACGAAACGGAGCTTGGGCGAGTTTTCTCGGGGTTTCTCTCGTTTTCCCATGCCACAAATTTCCACCATTTCTCCATACTCATCTCATCCATTCCGTTTCATTTTGTTCATCTGCCCCTGTGACGGTGTGTCAGCCTCTATAAATATAGGGGCTTCATCTCATCTCATTCCCCGACCCGTCCCTGAGTTGGACACGAGTTGAGTATATTTATTTCATTAGTGATATTTTCAAGGTATTTTATTTCATTCACCCATTGGAATTTTTAAATCTATGCTCGCGCAGACCTAAGCTCTTCATACATTCCAATCTTGAGCTAATATTTTCCAATCATCCATAATTTATCTTCCTCAAATCATGTATTTCTCTAACCTCATTCCAAATAACGTTTTCCATATGGTCTATCTACAATAAGTTTTATTGCCTCTCTCTCATCCTCATTCGCGTTATATGTCCTGCCCATCGCAGTCTTACGAGAATTAACTGTTCTTACTACATATGGTTTCCTAAAATGATCATGGAGCTCATTGTTATTAGTTTCCTCCATTGATCTGTCTGTTGGTCTAACTATGATCCAAAATCTTTCCAGGCAATTCATTATAAAATATTCATAATCTTTTATTCTCTCTTAAGGCAAGAGACCACGTTTCGAACCAAAAAGATTAAACAATTTATAAGTAGGAGAAAATAATTTTTGGGTAGTTTACCTGGAGATTCCATTCTAAGGAGCATTAAAACTTTTAATTTAAAGAAATTTACTGCACATAAGCCTACATCAGTCAATTAAGGAAAATTGCCGGACTTTTTTTTGTGTTCCGAATGCAGTTTGAAAAATTATTATGAATCATAACAAGTAAGACATTGGTTTGTATGTATGTATGTGTGTATATATATATGTGTGTGTGTGTGTGTGTGTGTGTGTGGTCTCGAGGTAGCGTGTTGCCTTATCACGCTGCAGGCCCGAGTTCGATTTCTGGTCGGGACAGGCTCCTGGATGAGGTTTTTTCGGGGGTTTTCCTCACCTGTAAGACAAATGTCAGGAAGCTTAGGCCCAATGATTCCCGAAAATCATTCGGCCATCAACATCATCATCATCATTCACCGGTGTGGAAAACAATGGGAAGCTACCACACCTCTAATTCCCTAGTAAAGCTGCAAAGCATAGCATGGAAATGCTATGATACCAGTAAAGACCTGTCCCCGGGCAGAATTACTATATAATAGAACTACAAATAGGCTTACATCATTCTAGAATATAACTAGCTTATATCTGGCGTGCGCTGCTACGCCTATATAAATTAAATATGATTTTATGTTTAATTGAATGAGTAAAAAGAAAAATAGTTATATATTTATATTGTAATTATTTTTAAATAATCCGTGCTGATTACTCAGCGTTGCCCAAGTATCTACTTATCCCGATCATCTCATCAATGAGCTGTAAGACTAAAATGGTTATTGTAAGTTTTCCGTAAAATACATATTATGCTGCGGCGGACTTTTTTGTAGAATTTTTTGAGTTATTCAGTTCTATTCACATTAATTGTGTGAATTTTTTTGTTTAGACAGCGTTAGCCATTTAAGCCTCCGAAAAACTAGTATTAGTGCAATAATGCCTTTTTTTTTTAGCTCCGGGTCTATTGTATGTACGGTAATATATTATATACGTTAATTACCCAGAAAAATTCTCTAAAGGATGATAAAATCCCATTAAAATCGGTCAAGTAGCTTTTGAGTCCAATAAAGGAGAAGGCAGACAGATAGACCCACATTCATTTTTATAATATACGGTACTAGCTAATACCCGGCATGCGCTGTTACGCCTAAATAAATAAAAATGAATGTGCTTTTATGTTTAGTTGAATAAGTAAATGGAAAAATAATTATAAATTTATATTTTTTAGATACCCCGTGCTAATTAGCCGCCGTTGCCCGGGAATCTACTTATCCCGATCTTCTTGACATAAATGAGCTGAAATACGAAAATTAACGTGTTTTATGTTTAGTTAAATAGGCATGGGGAAAAATTTATATCGTATATCGTCATTATTTTTAGATACCCTTGCTATTTACCCGGCGTTGACCTGGAATCTACTCATCCCGATCTTCTTGGCATAAATGAGCTGAAAGACGAAACTTAATGTACTTCTTATGATTAATTGAATAAGTAAAATGAAAAGTAATTATAAATGTATATCGTAATTATTTTAAGATTCCCCGTGCTGATTACCCGGTGTTGCCCGGGAATCTATTTATTTCGATCTTCTTGGCATAAATGAGCTAATGTGCATGAATTAGTCTATATTTCGAACTATAGGCCTATTAGCCAAGCGATGCAAGGCACCATGCCTTGGCGCACAACCACGGACATGCTTTGGTTTGAGTCCCAATGGGGAAATAAGTTTTCTCATAGAATTTTTGTCAGTATGGACCAGTTATCACCTAAAATTCTATGGTGCGCGATATAATGAACTTAGGGCAAGAAACTAAACTTTTCAGGACAAGCAAAATAAACTTCAATGTGTTGTCTAAAAAAAGTCTGTTCGTCTAGATATTCTGTGTTATAATATAATGTTGTATTTATTCTGGCAGAGTTAAGGCCATAAACACGTCTTTCAATCCCCATTCGTGCCACATGCCCAGTATATCGCAGTCTACGAGATTTAACTGTTCTTATTATATCTGACTTCTTATAAAGACCATGTAGTTCACTGTTATGTAGTAATCTCCATTCACATTTCTGTTCATCTCTCTTTGGTCCAAACATTTTCGTAAGAACTTTATTCTCAAATACTTGTAATCTCCTTTCCTCCCTTAAAGTAAGAGCCAATGTTAGTTGTAGAAAGTTAAAAATACATTGAAAGTTGTGTAAATTTCATGTTCTTCACTTCCTGGTTTAGGCATTAGTTGTCTGTTCCGTCTTCACTGAGACCATCTCTTCCGAGGACGTCCGACATCTCTTCTTCCTCTCGGAAAAATGTAAGATTTTATTCGGTAATCTACTTTGTTCCATTCTTTCTACATGTTCTTTCCACTGAATCTTGTTGTTAAATATCTTTTCATTTATGGAGTAGATCTGCAGTTCTTCACGGATATCCTCGTTTCTTATCTGGTCCATTCTAGTGCATCCTTTTACTCTTCTTAAAAATTTCATCTCGACTGCTTGGATTTACTTTCTTGTTTGGTAGTGATAATCCAAGATTCACTCCCATACAAAAGGACAGCCATTGTTTTATAAAATTTTAATTTTGTTTGGTTATAGATTTTTATTATTCAATGTTCTATTTATTGTGCCACTAATAGTTTGAAACTGATGAGTTTTATGTTCAATATCTTTATCATGTCCATAGCTGATATCACATCCTAAATATTTAAAGTGGGATACTTGTTCAATAATTTCGTCTGTAATTATTATTTTCGCACGCAGAGTGTTTCTTTCACAAAATGCCATTACTTTTGTTTTATTTACTGAATTTTTAAAATTATAATAGCTACATATTGCATTTAGTTTGTAAGCAGCCAGTTGTAACAGATCTTCATCATACTAAATCATCGGCGAAAATTAAGTTATTAATACTTGTATTATTGTTCAATCTAAGGCCTTTGTCTGTTATAATTTTCCATTGTTTCATAATGTCGTCAATATATATATATATATATATATATATATATATATATATATATAATGAACTAAACCTTGGATGGTGTACGTCTTCGGAAACGGACCACAGCGAAAACTCTATGTGGGCCTATTATATATTATAGTATATTTACTATACTATACTTTACTATACTATTATAGTATTAGGTATTATAAAATACCTAAACTTGTGACTCGAACTTATCGTTCCTTGATAATGGCATGTGGGATCATGCCGAAACGTCGGAATCAGTGGCTAGAGGCCGAACTTGAATCCAAGACGCGGAAAACCCAAGAAAACTTTCATATATATATATATATATATATATATTAAAAAGAGTGGGCGATAGACTACACCCTTGTCTAACAATTTATACAATAATAATAATAAAATATATATGTAGTCAATATGCCCATTTCACCAATTAATGTTTTAAAATGGTCAACAAGTTTCTACAGCCAAGCTGTCATTCTCAAGACCAGACGTCAATATCTGGTCTTGAGAATGACAGCTTGGCTGTAGAAACTTGTTGACCATTTTAAAACATTAATTGGTGAAATGGGCATATTGACTACATATATATTTTAATATTATATCACCAAGAAGATCACTTGTGTATTAAATAATAATAATAATAATAATAATAATAATAATAATAATAATAATAATAATAATAATAATAATAATAATAATAATATAATGATGATAATAATAATGATCATAATATTAAGGATCATAATAATAATAATCATAATAATAATGATGATAATGATGATAAAATAATAATAATGATAATATTAATAATGATACTAATGATGATGATGATGATAATAATAATAAATATAAATATTATAAATTAATGGAGAAACACCAATTAATACATGTATCTTAGACGGGGTAATGATCAGACCAAGGTTAGAGAAATTTAAATTTAGACTTCTCTTGAAAGATGCTAACGTCCGGCAGCCCCTGATTTCCTGAGGTAGGGAATTCCAGTATATGACGTGAAGTGATGGGATGTCCTATGTTGCGGTATATTAAGTAAGAGGTTATGTTCTGATCGTGTGTTTATATTATGGATGGAGAATAGATACTGGAAACGAGAGGTTGGAATATAAAAAGAAATATTCTAAAAAACAGAATATCTACTCGAACATACTTTTTTAGAGATCACCTTGAAGTTTATTTTGCTTGTCCTATTGTCCTAAAAAGTTTGGTTTTTGACATTATACTGCGCACCATACAGTAGAATTGTGATTGTAAGAAATCTGAATAAGTACATTAAGAGCGGTTATAGAGTGAAAAACCAGCTATAACGGCAGGGGGAACCGACAAGATGGCAACGTACAATATCACGCCTATGTGGCTGGATTATTGTTCACCTCTGTAAATTACACATGTGCTGGATATTAGGTTAGCAGGCGCCATGGAAGAGTTTTGGAGGATATTGTAACACCAGGTCAGTGTTAGCTGTGAGATAAAGAAATATGTATGCATGATGTAATCAATCAATGTAGAATGTGAACACAGGTATCCCTCTGCGCGGGGGTTATGTATGGATCGAAACTGCTGCTAAATATGTCACGCGCAACGATCGTGCTGGCATGCGATTTTTTATCGATAGTACAGGGTGTCCCATTCAAATCTCCCACATTTTAATTAATCATAACTAACAAAGTATGCGGAATTATGAAATGAGGCTGGTATTAAACGAAACAGAAACTCAAAGAATTTTCATTGCCACACACTAAAACACCTCTATATGTGCACCATTAGTAGCAAGAACAATATCAAGTCTGTATTCGATTTCGTGCCACGTTCTGTCCAACGTGTCCATTGGTACTGTTGCAGTTGTGTCAAGGATACGGGTTCGTAAATCATGAAGATCATGTATTGGTGTCGCAAACACACGGTCTTTTACATACTTCAGAGGAAGAAGTTCAGTGGAGTGATGTCTGGCGGACGTGGTTTTATGTCATTATTATCCAACATGCGACAGATGAATTAAACTGCAACAATAAAAACAAAAATTCTTTGAGTTTCTCTTTCTTTTAATACGAACCTCATGCCATAATTCCGCATACTTTGAGAGTTATGATTAATTAAAATGTGGGAGGTTTGAATGGGACACGTTGTATATGTGTTTACCTGAATTAGCGAGTCAAATAGCTAAGGCATATGACTAGGCTGGGCTTTATTCCACACGCACAGAAGTGGAAAGTTTCGTCATTCGTTTTGTTCATGCTAGTTTTAGTCCACACTCAAGCTTCTTTTAATATTTGTACCGAAAAAAAAGTTTTACGCAATAATGTCGCCCGATGCAGGACTGTCACCTATCTCCTGCTCGTGTTAACTTAAAATATTTGTATTCTTGCACAATGCAACTCCGTGGCACAAACGGTTAGACCTCGCCTCTCACCGCTGGATTCCCGAGATCGAGTCTCGGTCACTCCATGTGGGTTACGTAGTGGACGAAACGGAGCTTGGGCAGATTTTTCTCGAGGTTTCTCCCCCTTTCCCCTGTCACAATTTCTTTCCACCATTTTTCCATATTCATCTCATCCGTTTTGTTTCATTTCATTCATCTGTCCCTGTGATGGTGCGTCAAGCATGGTCGGCCGGCACCCAGTGTCATTCACAGACCTTCCTAAATATAGGAGCCCATCTCAACTCATTTCATCCCTCGACCTGACCCTGAGTTGGACATGAGTTCAGAATATTTTATTTTTATGTTCTTGCGCAATATATTTCATAACATTTTTTTACAACATTAAAATTACGGAGTGGAGTGTGTCACTACAGTCAGATTCAACCCAGGAAGTTACTGTGTGTTTGGAATAGGGAACTGGGTTGCCATTTTTACAGTATTTTCTTGATCCGATTGAGGGTCTTTCCACTTTTCAGCGGTTGCCCTTTTACCAGCCGGCTGCTGGCCCTTCACATCCACATGTGTCAATCACAGAGGTAGATGATCAACAGCCAGTGTAGGGGTGACATGTGGTTAGCATGTCGAGTCCCCCAGCCGTTATAGCTGGTTCCTCAACCTGGAGCCGCTACTTATTGTAGCTACCCAATTGCCTCACGATACTGGGTGGGCACCGGTCCCATACTGGCGAAATACCATGAGAAAATTTCTTCCCCCATGGAGACTCGAACCAGCGCAAGTCCCGTAGTTCTGCGCTAAGGCTTCCTATCTTAACCGCTCGCTTCTTGAGAGAATCCTAAAATAAAACTGAAGTATGCAACACAGCAAGTGCAGAGTGGTAAGTTGTAGATGTCCCTCTTAAGAAAGAAAAACAGTTACCGCTTGTCACTGAGCTCGTGCGGACATGTACTATCCTGTGTGAAAGTTTCGACCCTCATATTTACTATAAAACTAGTTTGCATGCCGTAAAAGAAAAACTATGTTTTTTTAAATGTATAGCGGATAGAATTGGAAAAAGTACTGCTAACCTTCCTCCTCCTCGCCTCCTTAAACAAAACAATACTGTTGTTATGAGTTTGGCAACATCTACCCCCCTGCACGTAGGCGGACACTGGCATAGCCCTTAAGGTCTGTAGTAACTTCCTGGGTTGAATTACAGTGTATTTGCTTTATTTATTTAGTACCTAATCACAAGGCCCAGTAAATTCATCGTTTGGTTTTTATAGTATGACAAGTAATTTAGGGCATTCAGTGCCATCATGCTACCAACATAATAAACAAATAAAAATAAAAAACGGAAAAACACAATTTATTATTGCAGTATGCGAATAATTACCTGAGAGAAATATGTGTGTTGACTTTTCAAAAAAATAAAAATGCCTTAAAATAAAGTGTGAAGCTGAGCTCAAAGTAATCTAAAATCAGCATATTTGCAATGTTAAATGTGTACCAGTCATTGCTCAGACAGTGTAGCCAACTTATCACAAAGCCATTAAAAAACAAGTGAACTCTAAATTCTTCTTCTTCTTCATGATTTGTAGGATTTTCATCCTGTTTATTTCCAAAATCACTCCTCAGAGGAAGACGTATTGGATGTGAATTTGCTGTCTATCCATCTCTGGGCTGATCTTCCTCTTGTTCTTCTCCCGTCCATTGGTCTATCTTGTTTAGCTCTTTTTGCAAGTCGGTTGTCTAAAATTAATCTGGTGTGTTAACTCGCTCATTTTCTCACCCTAACTTACCCAAAGTAACACTAACTTGCCCATCCAACACTAACTTGCTCATTTTCTCACCCTAACTTACCCAAAGTAACACTAACTTGCCCATCCAACACTAACTTGCTCATTTTCTCACCCTAACTTACCCAAAGTAACACTAACTTGCCCATCCAACACTTAACTTGCTCATTTTCTCTCCCTAACTAGCCCACTGATGTCGGTGGACTCTCGGATACAATCCTCTTAATTAATATAAAAGTATAGAATATTCACCTGAAAGGTCCGTCTCCTCAACTTAATTATCATTTAACTGTAGCGCTTTCGGGACTTGTCCCATCATCGGCAGGATTCAAAACTGGTGTTTCACTGAAGATCTGGTAGAGGGGGTTGCATGTATTGGGTTCGTTTTCGTTTATCAGGCTGTCGTTGTGAGCTGCTTTCATGATTTCCATCTCTTCGAGTACGTTTATCTTCGCTGGATTATTTTCTCTGTGCATTACTGTTAGGGTGTTTTCAATATTTAACATGCATGTCCTTCATGGATAACGTGTTTTGCATAGCTTGATTTACCTTCTGCGTGAATGAAGTCTCGAAAATGTTCTTTGAATCTGATGTTAAAACTCCTGTTTGTCCTTCCTATATAAAATTTGTTGCAGTCCTTACATGTCAGTTTATAAACTCCTTTGCTGTTGAAAATGTTATTTTCTTCAATGTTATTGTTTATCCTCTTAACTTAAATGGAAGCTAACACGTTAACAGTTGGCTCTAGCGGGAACATGCGTTATTACATTGACTAATTTGACACTAAAAGTAACTTGCTCTGTGATTCACTGGTGGTACGGTGGCATAGAATACGGTAATTTATTTAAAATTCGTAAAATTACAAAAAAATGCTATACTGTAATCGAAAATACAGCGAGTTTGTATCAAAGTTTAAGTGAATGACAGTTATCATCTATGTAAAGTGGTCTGCCGAAGTGGTACCCAGTGCAGAACCCAAAGTACGTAAAGTAGTTGAGTGATAATCAGTTTTATGGGTGTCAAGATTGCAACGAAACATTATTTATCAAATGGATCGTATAATTCTTGCAACTAGAATTCATTTTGTTAACAAGTTTCTTTAACCTGTGCTGTGTGTGTGTTTGTATGTTTTCTCTAACGTTACCCATAATTTTCGTACGTCGGGTTCGGCGTTAGGCGGAAGATGGCATTAAGGGGACCGAATGGTGAAAATGTTGAAAAAAATCGGGAGAAAAATGCATTTTTTGTTTATTTTCTTTTTAATGACTCAGATTCTTTAGGATCATTTTCATGTAAACATTTTTTATTGTAGGAGCAAAATTGAGTCCGTGACGTAAGAGTATAAATACCCTTACTACTTGAAATTTAAAATGCGTTTTTTTCAGTTTCCATTTTTTTTTAATTTTCCAAAACTTAAAATGCTCCTTACGATGCAGGTTTTTTTTTTTGCTATCAAAGTAAAATTTTGTGGTTAGACTCTCCAATAAATGCTAATTCATATTTGCTATGCAGTTACTAGTCTAAGACACGTGTTCTTTTAAATTGAGATGGAAAAAATAATAAGAGCGATAAAAATACTTTTTAAAAAATGAAAAATGAGCAATATTCTCCCTTTATGAATAGTTTTTGCATAGCAAATGTGTTTATTGGAATCATGTAGATTCTGAATCTCAAATTTCAACAGAGAATATTTAGAAATGCATCGTAAGGAGCATTTTTTAGGAAATATAAAAAATAGTTTAAAAATCATAATCCTAAAACTATTCTACTTATAAACACCAAATTCACACAAACGCTTCTATAAGCACATAATGGATGTGATAAAAATTTCAAAACAATCAGATGAAAACTAAAAGACATTTGAAATTTACCATTCGGTCTCCTTAAGGAAATTTTGAGGAAGTGGCTGAATTCAAATACCTAGGAACAATAATCACAAATAGGAATGAGATGCAAAAAGAAATTAAACATAGGCTCAATTCTGGAAATGCGTGCTATTATGCATTGCAGAGACTTTTTATGTCCCAACTCCTTTCAAAAAACGTTAAGCTGAAAATATATAAAACTATTATTCTACCAGTTATATTATATGGGTGCGAAACATGGACTCTTACTTTAAAGGAGGAAAGGAGATTACGAGTATTTGAGAATAAAGTTCTTAGGAAAATTTTTGGACCAAAGAGAGATGAACAGACAGGTGAATGGAGAAGACTACAAAACAATGAACTACATGGTCTTTATAGGAAGCCAGATATAATAAGAACAGTTAAGTCTCATAGACTGCGATGGGCAGGACATGTTGCGCGTATGGGGAATGAAAGACGTGCATGGAAACTTCTTGTAGGAAAGCCAGAAGGAAAACGCCCAGTTGGTAGACCAAGAATGAGGTGGGAGAACAACATTAACTATGATTTGAGGGGAGTAGATTATACAGGGAATGATTGGAAAGCATTAGCTCAGGATAGGGATGTATGGAGAGCTTATGTACGTGCGGCCATGAACCTATGGGTTCGATAGTGCCATTGAGTAAGTAAGTAAGTAAGTTGTCTATTCTCAATTTTTGCGCCACTACTGAGATCCACTTTATATAGGTGTATTCTTGTATTGTGTATAATGGAGTGTAGGATAGATATAAGTTTAAGTTTTCGTGTATGGCTTAAACGTGCTGTTCGAGAAATGATTACTAAGAGTAAGGGGAAGGTGAAACTCGGGACAATGGACGAGTCGCATCAACAGTATCTCTTGCCCTCTCAATAATTTTGAGGGATTTGCAATTTAATCCAGAAATCTAGTGTACAATCTAGGGATTAAAATTATACACTGCACCCCTCTTAGATCCAAGATTGATAATTTAGACCACAATTAAAATTTCCATCCCGCCGTCTATCGAACCGGGGTTCCTCTAATCCGCTGAATATATCATTCGTTCGCAAGATACATTGAGGTCCAGTGGACTGTGATTACCATGCACTTCTTTCATTCTGAGGTTCGCGGATTCAAACCCGGTCACGTTCAATGGATTTTTTTCAGGACATGAAATTCCTGAATAGGATTTACATCGGAAAGGGAAGTAAAGCCGTGGGTCTTGAGTGGAAGATAAAGGACTGTAGCATATGAAAGAATCTCAAATTTGAAAATTTGTCGACCCTTTCATGACGCTAACGATCTTAGCTGTTAAAGATAATTAAATTAAGTACTGCTGGCCTACCTACTTACCTATCTACGAGCAGAATTTGAAAGAATTTATTACAAATTTTGGCTAAACTTTACAACCCGTGACGCAATTTTTAATTTCCTTCATAAACTCCTGTCAAATTTTATTCTTAGGGTTTCATTTTTTAAATGATTTCCCACCATTTACAATGATTTTTACTTTTTTCTAACTATTATTTCAATATTTTTTTTATAATATTTAACTACATACATAGCATGAAGACGTGGCAGCCATTATTGATTTTAACGAATATTCTATGCAACAACAAAGACGTGTTCCAGTGCAGCCAACATAGAGTAGGTACTAAATAACTGTACACACATACTTCAGAATTTTAGAACTTACTATTTATTTTTGGGCGTTGCATTCTTTCACAGGTTTTTAATTTCCGAGATTCTGTAAAACACTTCACAAACGTGCGTTGCACATTATTTTTTGCGCGATGTTGTTTTCAAAATAATAAGTAATAGTAAGATAATAAAATCTTTGTTGGAAACATTTGCGTTCATTATAAACAACTGAC
Organism: Diploptera punctata; assembly: GCA_030220185.1. NCBI lineage: Eukaryota > Metazoa > Arthropoda > Insecta > Blattodea > Blaberidae > Diploptera > Diploptera punctata. The sequence continues at coordinate 33,877 of JASPKZ010007432.1, read as the reverse complement.
TAACGTTAACAGTGTGGGCAATGTGTATTAGTTGAAACTACAGCAGGCCGTGACACTAATCATTGATAATTTGGCTGTAAGTACGTATTTATTGTTTTATATTGTTTCAAATAAAGTTAATTTAAAATGCAGTGATTAGTTTTGTATAATATATATTAACACTACCTTTTGGATGTATTTTTGTATATACATTGTACACTTAGCGCAAAAAGAATGGGCCGACTCTCGATCTCGAATATTTCAAGTTGTAACGCGCGATTCACACGTGTAAACTTATTGCGCACTAGAGCTACAATACGTTTCCCTTCTTCCTTTGAAGAGCATTCTTTCTAAACACAACAACGCAGTGAAAGCTTAGCTCGGTGCTTACTGGCTTGACTCGAATGCAAGAGCTCACAGGTTCGATTCCCGGTGAGGTTAATTTTTTTAATTGTTAAAATGCTATCTATTTTATTCTGTATGTTCATTCTTAAAGAAAAACACGTACTAACTATTTGGAAGTATTACTATTTTTATTATTAATATTATTATTTGTTTATTTATTTATTTATTCATTCATTCATTTATAAACAGGTTTACAGTGTAATAAAAATCTCCCTATCCCCAAAGCATTTTAAAATTTTTTTATCTTCTTTCTCCATTCTTCTCTATCTTCTCGTTCCATTTCTTCTAGACCTAGCTCCCTTATACCTCTTCTTACATAATCTATCCATTTAAATCTAGGTCGAGCTCTCTTTCCTTTTCCAGGTGGAATCCATTTCGAAGCTTGTCTGAGTAATCTTTTCTCTGGCATCCTACGCATATGACCATACCATCTAGTTGTCTGTATCTCACAAAATCTAATATTGAATTGTGGACTTTCATTTGTTGTGTGATGATTGTATTTCTGAATTTTTTCTAATTTAGAATGTCTAGTTGAGCGTCTGAAAGAATCCATTTCAGTAGACATAAACTTTAAACTCAAAATTTTTATTCAACTGTCAAGTTTCTGCACCGTATGTTAGCATGCTTCGAATTATGGATTTATACATTTATAATTTGGTATTTGTTCTTATGTTTTTATCCCACAAAACTCCGTTTAATATTGTTATTACCGATCTGCCTTTTTTAATTCTATATTTTGTCATTTTCTTGGGTACATTTTGAGTTAATTTTGATTCCCAGGTAATTACATTCTTCACATCATTTGATACATCCCATTATTATTATTATTATTATTATAGATGATGGATACTACTACTACTACTACTACTACTACTACTACTACTACTACTACTACTACTACTACTACTACTACTACTACTACTACTACTACTACTACTACTACTACTACTACTACTACTACTACTACTACTACTACTACTACTACTAATAATAATAATAATAATTTTTTATTATTGTCCATCATCTGTGGGCTATCATTACGCTGGACTTTCACATAATTATATAAACCAAATATTTTAATTGAAGGGTGAAACGTTTTCCTCACTAATAAGCAATGAATAAACAAACTCATAAATATATGAAGCTATATTATATTTTATTACATACATTTATAGCATTATTATTAAAACATGATACTGCACACACAATTAAATTTATACCGGTAGCTGTATAGTGTTACATAGTTTACGAAGGCAGGAATATTGCTTAAGATAGTATAAAGTGGATGTAGATTACGTGGCAGGAATTAAATGTTATAGGATGCATTTTGCGAAAATACAAATTAATAAAATTCATCTTGTTGTAAGTATTTTAACGATCTACGCTACTCGAAAGTCGGATATTAGTTGCCTTGTTTACTTTTACACAATGAACGAGAGTTGAACTTTATTTAAAATGTCGCAATTTGAATAATATTGCATTTGTCGAACACTCGTAAATATCTAGAAACATGTCTCCTTAACTGTTCTTTAACTATTTAAGACGATCAAAACCAAATACTGCGTATTTAAAATATTTATCAATGCGTTACCTCGTGAACAACAGCTATGGCTTTTCTAGCATGCGCAGTGGGCCATAACAGGAACTTTGCATTTTGAAGGGCTCATTTATTTTTGTCGCTAAGCGTACGTAGTATACATAGAGGACAGTTGTTTTACTTCCTACACATGGTTTGTAATATGTAATATTACAGTATAGTTATTTAGGTTGGCAACCCCGAAATGTTGGAAATTGAACTTTGAATCATGGTCGCCATTGCTGTAAGTACGACAAAACGCACTATCGCGCAAAACATTTTATTGATGTTTGGATAACCGAGGTATCAGATACGCTTAAAATTTCCGAAGAAACCAGCGATCGTTGTCACTTTTCTCTTTTTATGAATATATTTTACACACAAGTATGATCAGAGATGTTCAAGCGTCTCATAATAAAATAAAAATCTCATTTCCATATGGGTTATTGCGCAGACTGTATCAATGAACTCTAAGAATCGATCCAAAGGCCTCTTGGCTACGTGCCACGATACAAAAAAATGCAATGAGCATGCGACGTTAAGTTTTCTATGTTAGTTTATTGGTTGCCATGACAACACAGGTTACGAATGTCGCGAGGTGAGGACGGTTAATAAATGTAATTACATAGACTTAATTTAAAGCTCGTACAAAGAGAAGAAAGACGATATTTTTCTCTCTCATTTTAATAATACAGAGATGCGTTTGTAAGAATTTAAATTTATTACAAAAGGGAATGAAAACTATATCCTTTTTTTAACATGTACATGCAAGGTAGATACACTATAATCTTCTTCTTCGGCTTTCCCCCATTTATAGGTTAGCCGTCTTCAGTTTCCATTTATCTCTATCATTCCAATCTCCCTCTTCCAAATTCCTATCATCCATTATAGTTCTGACGTAGGATTTCCATTTCCATCTTGGTCTGCCACGTTTATTTCTTCCAGGGGGTGACCATTGGTATATATTTTTTGGTCATCTTTCATTTTCCATTCTTTGTACATGGCCATACCATTTAAGCGTTTGATTTTCAATCATCTTAACAACCGATGTGGTGACATTCATTTCTCTCCAAAGGAATTCATTTCTTATTTTATCCTGTCTTGTTTTTTGGAGGCTTCTTCTAAAATAATCAAATTCAACTGTTCTGATCTTATTTTTTTGTACTTCCGTCAAAGACCAAGTTTCACTCCCATATGACAAAATATTCTGTATTATGCTCTTATAAATTTTCATTTAAGTTTCCTTTGTGATATTTTTGTTCTAAATTATTCCATGTAATGTTTTAGTTGCATTTTTTGCCATCGCAATTTTAGTCTGTACATCTCTCTCACAGGTACCTAAACTTGTAATTATTGATCCAAGGTATTTAAAAAAATCACATTTTTTTTATTTTCTCTGTTTCGAGTTTGAGGACATCACACCCTTTCTCAAACACATATATTCTGTTTTCTGTAAATTTATATTCAGTCCCCATTTTTTATATTCTTAAATTAGTTTATTTATCATATATTTGTCCACCGCTGTGGTCTCGAGGTAGCGTGCTGCCTTGTCACACAGCGGGCCCGGGTTCGATCCCCGGTCGGGGCAGTTTTTCTGAGTGAGGTTTTTATCGGGGTTTTTCCTCGCCTGTAAGATAAATGTCAGGCAAACTTTAAGGCTCAAACGGTCCCCGAAATCATATGGCCATGATCATCCTTATCATTATCATCATCATCCTTCACCGGTGTGGAAAGCAACGGGAAGCTACTACACCTACACAATTCCCTAGTAAAGCTGCAAGCATAGCATGAAAATGCTGTGATTGCAGTGAAGGACCTGCCTTCGGGCAGAATTACTATGGATGGATCATATATTTCATATCATCTGCAAACAACAATGAATGCAGTACTCTTCCTCCTATAGGAATACCCATTTCAGGACATTTTTTATACCATAAGTTAAGAGCCTGGTCTAAATAAATGTTAAAAAGAATTGGTGACAAACTGCATCCCTGCTTAGGCCTTTATTCACTGCAAATTCCTCTGTTAAATTATTCTGTATTTTTACTTTAGCTTTTGTATTACTATAGATCCTCCTAACAATGTTAATCCATTTTTCACTTATATTCATATTTCTCATTGCCGTCCATAACAATTGTCGAGGTAAACTATAATCTACTAAAGGAATTTCGCTTTCAGTTCAGCAATATTCGAAGTTTAAATGGAATCTTCCTACCACAATTACCAGTAAATGTCAATGAAACGTAATGTAACTCAACTTAAACTTACAATTTTAGAGATTGTAAAGTAGGCCAACAAAGAGTATTTTTACAAACTTATTTTTGTATATGCTTTAACGTCTAATGTCATTTCGCGTCTATTATTTATTTAAAAATATCATAAGAACAGTTAAATCTCGTAGACTGCGATGGGCAGGACATGTGGCTCGAATGGTGAATGAAATACGTGCATAGAAGCTTCTTGTAGGTAAACCAGAGGGAAAATGCCCAGTTGGTAGACCAAGAATGAGCTGGGAGAATAACATTAACTATGATTTGAGGGAAGTAGATTATACAGGGAATGATTGAAAAACATTTGCTCAGGATAGAGATGTGTGGAGAACTTTTTCACGCGGCCATGAACCTACGGGTTCGATAGTGCCAGTGAGTGAGTTAGGTAGTTATTATGAAATGTTTCCTGCTAATGATATTCCAACACAGAATTTGTTATGAAGACTGAGAAAAACCAGAAAAATAAAAAAGAAGTTTGAATTCGGGACCTCTCGTATATGAAAACGTTACCACTTAAGTCTTCTTACTCGTATAATTATTATTATTTTTATTTATTTATTTATTTAACAGGTTTCACAATGCTTCACATCATCTTTCTGCGCCCAATTAATCTACTGTCATTCTCCTCCAGATCTCTGTCATTCCAATCTTCATCGCTCAATCCTTTTTCCCCTCATACTGCTTAAAACATCAATCCACATTATTTTTGGCCGTTCTATAATTCTTCTACCAAGTTGCAGCCATTATAGTTTCTTCCTGGGAATTTGCCTTTTGTCATTCTTTTTTACATGACCATATCATTTTAATTTTTAAAAAAATGAAATCCACAATTGAAGTTTGAACATTCATCTTTCGTTTAATTACACTGTTTCTTATTTTATCTCTTCTAGAAATTCCATAAAGTTATTATTATTAATTTCGACGTTTCAACAATTTTCGTCATACATGTGTAAGATCTTAGATTGTATGCCAGCAGGCTGTATATTTTTTGAGTTATTCATGTATTGTGTGAAAATTCATTGAGATTTAATTTTAATGAGATACGGAGTTTGATTAATGATGAAATGAATTCTTGTTATTTAACTCATGCCCCAAATGACCAATCACGTTACAATGATTTTTGATTTACAACCAATCACAGTCGTGTTTCGCCTAGAATTTACCAACTAAAGTTTATCATAAGTAATGCCACGAATGATTTCCAAAGTATCGATAAATTCACGACTCACTTCGTGTGTCGTGAATTTATCTAGAGAATTTGGAAATCAAGAGTGGCATTTGTTAGGACTATTTAACGAATAAAGTTAAGCTCTTTACTAAAAAAATCATTATTTGAATATAGTTAACGGTGTAAACGGCGATGTTTGAAAACAAATTAGAAATGTGAGGTTATATATATTCACTGCAACTCGATCATATTATTTATTGCCAAATAGAATCGCAATATTGTAAGAATGCACTCTAGTGGAGAAATAATGACACACATCAAACTATTATAATCAACATTATAGGTTAATCATTTATATTTTGAATAAACAACTCAGTAAAATCACTGAATCTATTCATTATTTGCTATATTCAATGTATTTGTTTGAGAAATATAATGGACTAACCTGTTCAGAATATTAAAAAAGGAGGAGCGTTCTTTATCACAAAAGCAGGAGCTGATAAAGAGAAATCGATAAAGAGCGAGGTGAAACACGACTGTCATTGGTATAAAACAGAATTCATTGAAACGTGATTGGTCATTGACTACCATTTGCGACATGAGTTAAATAGTCATAATAAAGAAAGCACCTCGTTTTTAATATTCTGAATAGGTCATAGCATTATTTTGCAGTGACTGACTCTCTAAGAAATACGGCTACCAGATTATATATATAGTGCAAGAATGTCAACACATACCGCATGCGGGAGTTAATATAAAAACATTTGTAGCAATTTATTATACCACCAAAAAAAGAAACCACTGTTTGCACTTTCTTAAATGTATTTTTTCCAAGAAAAATATAATTGTCATATTTACATCATAGGACATCAGAAGTGAATTAATATACAGTTTGATGTATTTCATTTTTTCTCCACTAGAGTGCATTCTTACAATATTGCGTTCCTTTGGCAATAAATAATATGATCTGGTTGCAGTGACGAACAAAATAAGCAAATGAAGCGTACCAATGGTTTCTCATTTGTTTTCAAACATCGTCGTTTACATTAAATATATAAATATTTTAAAATAACTATATTTAAATAATGATTTTTGAGTAAACACCTTAATTTTATTCGTTGAATAGTCCTAACAAATGCCACTCTTGATTTCCAAATTCTCTAGATAAATTAACTCGTGGCATTACTTATGATAATGAACTTCTAACCCAGAATTTACCATGACTGACAAAAATCATAAAATACCTGGCCAAGTTGTTTGGCTACAAGGTTTCAACTTTGAGTCTTAATTGTTATCTTCTGACCAATTTTTTATAGATAGATCATCGGTTGATTAATATCTTTGACATCGTCCGATTGCCAATAGCCAATTTTGTCGGTCAATCCAATCTCCTGGTTGTAGACGTTTCTCCTTCATGTATAAATATATTTCCTGACTCCAGGAGGTTTTAGGTCTTCCTCTGTCTCGTCTTCCCTCGGGTTTCCATTCCAAAACAAATGTTGGTAGTCGATCCTCTTCCATTTGCTGGACATGTCCGTACCATCTTAATTGCTGAGTTTTAATATAATCTAAAATAGTGTCTCCAACCTTCAATTTCTCCCTTATAACTGAGTTCCTAATTTTTTCTCTTCTTGAAATTCTTGCTGCCCTTCGTATAAAATCCATCTGCGTTGCCAAAATTTTATTATAATAATAATAATAATAATAATAATAATAATAATAATAATAATAATAATAATAATAATAATAATAATAATAATAATAATAATAATAATAATAATAATAATCATAATAATCATAATAATCATAATAATCATAATAATAGTAGTAGTAGTAGTAGTAGTAGTAATAGTAATAGTAATAATAATAATAATAATAATAATAATAATAATAATTATTATTGTTACTTTTCGGATACATATAGCAAGCAAGTGGTTACATATTCGCCCTCCAATCTGGGTAATCCCATTTGGGGTACCTGGCGGACGAATTGGAGCCAGATTAGGCTTTTCTCCCGTTTTCTCCCTCCAAAAAAAAAAGAACATTTCTCCATACTCATATAATTAATTTCGTTCTATTTCATTTCATATGTCCCTATGACAAGCTTGGTCAGTCGACATCCTTATATATATATTGTAGATTTTCGCTAATATAAGCATGATTAAGTAAGTTTTCTTGGGTTTTCCGCGTCATGGATTCAAGGTTTTTCTCTTCACTGATTCCGACGTTTCGGTATGATCCCACATGCCATTATCAAGGAATGATTCATTCCTTGATAATGACATATGGGATCATGCCGAAACGTCGGAATCAGTGGCCAGAGGAAACCTTGAATCCATGACGCGGAAAACCCAAGAAAACTTATATATATATATATATATGAATATAAATAAGGGCTTTATCTCATCCAATCCCTCGACCTTGTATTTCGCCTCTCACGATTAGAGGATTTACTTTTACGTTATCTTCTGATTACCATTTTCATTATTAGTATTATTGTTATTGTTGTTATTATTATTATTATTATTATTCTGATATTTGGTGGATCATATCCAATCTATAAATTGGATATATGCCTTTAAAATGTATGTGTATTGTCTGTATAATTAAAGTCATGTGTTGTATTACCGAATTTAATGACCTGAATTTTTAATCAATTATGAAGTTGTGGTTGGTTAATAATATATGGTAAAAGAAAATTCATCCCAGTGTTTGCTTTAACATCAAAGAAAAATAATGACAAGAAGTAGCTTTCACTATCCCAGGAATAAAATCCATGACTTTCGAAATACAGAACTGAGACTCTGTTGCATGAGCTAACGGAATAGATAAATAATTTTCCTTATGACTCAAGTAATCATTATACCAATGAAACAGCGCAAGTGGAGAACGCTATTTATTAAACTGAAAATTCGTTATAGGACGTTGCTTATTTTTTAATATTAATGCTTTTGCTATGTACAGTAATTGTCATTATTTCATTTAAAACCACAGATTAAATAATTCTATCGTAAGAATGAATAGTATTGTGAACTATACACGGAAATACACCGTATCCCATTCAAACCTCCCACATTTTAATTAATCATAACTCTCAAAGTATGCGGAATTACGAAATGAGGTTGGTATTAAAATAAAGAAAATAATAATAATAATAATAATAATAATAATAATAACTATAATTATAATAATAACTATAATAATAATAATAATAATAATAATAATAATACTTCTTTTAATAATGACGATGATAATGATAATAATGATAATGATCCATCCATTGTAATTCTGCCCGAAGGCAGGTCCTTCACTGCAATCATAGCATTTTCATGCTATGCTTGCAGCTTTACTAGAGAATTGTGTAAGTGTGGTAGCTTCCCGTTGCTTTCCACACCGGTGGAGGATGATGATGATAATGATAATGGTAAGGATGATGACCATATGATTTTGGGGACCGTTTGGGCCTTAAAGTTTTCCTGACATTTGTCTTACAGGTGAGGTAAAACCCCGATAAAAACCTCACCCAGAAAAACTGCCCCGACCGGGGATCGAATCCGGGCCCGCTGCGTGACAAGGCAGCACGCTGCCTCGAGACCACAGCGGTGGACATATGATAATGATAATAATGATAATAATAATGATGGTGATGACGGTGACGATGACGATGATAAACAACAATAACCAGGGTGGCATGTGGCACGTAAAAATAGTGTACCTATAAGGTGAGAGGTCAAACTACGTTATTGGAATGGAATGATAATGTTTATTATATTCTGGTTGAGTTAAGGCCATTAAGACTCATTTCTACTCGCACAGCACACATATAAAAATACAGTATTAATAATATCCATCCATAGTAATTGTGCCCGAAGGTAGGTCCTTCACTGCAATCATAGTATTTTCATTCTATGCTTGCAGCTTTACTAGGGAATTATGGTGTGGTAGCTTACCGTTGCTTTCCACACCGGTGAAGGATGATGAGGATGATGATAATGATAAGAATGATGATGATGGCCATATGATTTCGGGGACGGTTTGGGCCTTAAAGTTTTCCTGACATTTGTCTGACAGGTGACGAAAAACCCCGATAAAAACTCCACTCAGAAAAACTTCCCTGACCGGGGATCGAATCCTGGCCCGCTGCGTGACAAGGCAGCACGCTACCTCGAGACCACAGCGGTAGACATTATAAATAATATACAAGTCCTAATTAAAGTTATATTAAATTTTATAACATTAGGATTTAGCTAATCGCTTATCCGGGGAGGATTTCCATAACCTTGGGTGGTTGTAAAAAATGTGCGTGCGAGTAATCAAAGGGTTAAAATTCCTCTCTTGACAGGTCATTTCCCTATTAGGCCAAAAATATGAAGGACACTTACATGTACATAAAAGAGAGGTGTTAAACTAAGGTAAGGAGGACATTATGTATTTATACAACCCAATTTATTAAAAAGTCAATCTATGCATATATGTAGTCCACCGCTGTGGTCTCGAGATAGCGTACTGCCTTGTCACGCAGCGGGCCCGGGTTCGATTCCCGGTCTGGGCAGGCTCCTGGGTGAGGTTTTTCCAGGGTTTTTCCTCACCTGTAAGATAAATGTCAGGAAGCTTAGGGTCCAACGGTCTCCGAAAATCATCCGGCCATCATCATCATCCTTATCACTATCATCACCATCATCCTTCACCGGTGTGGAAAGTAACGGGAAGCTGCCACACCTACAATTCCCTAGTAAAGCATGCAAGCATAGCATGAAAATGCTATGATTGCAGTGAACGACCTGCTTTCGGGCAGAATTACTATGGATGGATGGATGGATATACCATTTAATAACATTAGAGAATTTACTTAATGATTATATTTTAGCAATAATAATAATAATAATAATAATAATAATAATAATAATAATAATAATAATAATAATAATATATGATGATGATGATGATGCGATGATGATGATGCTGATGTGATGATGATGATGATTCTGATGCTTGATGATGCATGATGATGATCTACTGATGATGATGATCATGAATCTCTGTCCTCCTGTCTCCTGCTCCTGGCTCCTGCTCCTGCTCCTGCTCCTGCTCCTTCTCCTGCTCCTGCTCCTGCTCCTGCTCCTGCTGCCTTCTCTGCTCCTGCTCCTGCTCCTGCTCCTGCTCCTGCTCCTGCCTGCTCCTGCTCCTTCTCCTGCTCCTGCTCCTGCTCCTGCTCCTGCTCCTGCTCCTGCTCCTGCTCCTGCTCCTGCTCCTGCTCCTGCTCCTGCTCCTGCTCCTGCTCCTGCTCCTGCTCCTGCCTCCTGCTCCTGCTCCTGCTCCTGCTCCTGCTCCTGCTCCTGCTCCTGCTCCTGCTCCTGCTCCTGCTCCTGCTCCTGCTCCTGCTCCTGCCCTGCTCCTGCTCCTGCTCCTGCTCCTGCTCCTGCTCCTGCTCCTGCTCCTGCTCCTGCTCCTGCTCCTGCTCCTGCTCTGCTCCTTCTCCTAGCTCCTCCTCCATGCCTCTTCGTCCGTCCTCCTCGTCCTCCTCGTGCATCCATCCATCGTATTCCTGCCCGAAGGCCATGGTCCTGCACTGCCAATCATAGCATTTTCATTCTATGCTTGCAGCCTTTAACTAGGGAATTTTAGGTGAGGTCGCCTTCCCTTGCTTTCCACACCGGTGAAGGATGATGATGGTGATGATAATGATAAGGATGATGATGGCCATATGATTTCGGGGACCGTTTGGGCCTTAAAGTTTTCCTGACATTCGTCTCACAGGTGAGGAAAAACCCCGATAAAAACCTCACCCCCTCGACCGGGGATCGAACCCGGGCCCGCTGCGTGACAAGGCAGCACGCTACCTCGAGACCACAGCGGTGGACAATAATAGTAATAATAGTAATAATAATAATAATAATAATAATAATAATAATAATAATAATAATAATAGTAATAATAATAATAATAGTAATAATAATAATAATTGTAGTAATAATAATAATAATAATAATAATAATAATAATTGTAATAGTAATAATAATAATTGTAATAGTAATAATAATAATAATAATAATAATAATAATAATAATATGTTATTGAAATAAAAAAGGAACACTTGGCTCACATCTTACTGCAAGTGAATGAATAACCCTATAGCCAGAGTGTACAAGGCCCGTGTTATCGATCAAAACTTCCAGAAATCGAGTTCCTCATGGGTGAGGTCACGGCCGTGATGTCAACTTATCAATGTCACTCTAACAAATTTCCCCTTCAATGTCAGGGGTTTGCCAGCTTCCATAACATTCATGTCTTATATTGCCATTAAAAAATATTGCTTTCACCGGATGATATTACTCAGGTGATAAAGTTTGAGACTTGTATTCGGGATGTCTTCTGTTCAGATCCCGGAGCCATTCAACATGGCTGATGTTTTTATGCAGTTTTACTCAGTTGCCAAGCAACGCAGAGTTATTTCATTGCCATTACCTATTCCATGATCAATAATTCCATTAAAAAGTAGTAAAAATAATGCTTTTAATATATCACATACATAATGCGCATATATACATAAGCGTACGCATTTTACAGGTACTCATATAATCTGTAGATGCTAGAAGCGATTTAACAAAATATTTTGAAGCGTCTCGAAATAAAATTGAAATAAAAGAGAACTTCATAATTTCCAATGCAAAACATAAATATGTGTATACTCTAAATATTGCACAATATCTATGACTAGAGCATAGAACTTACTTCCCAATAATGTCAGGGACTGTAAATTACTATTATTATTTAAATCAAAATTAACTGATATCGTAAGTTCCACACAATGAAAATATTAACTGCATAATAACTATATTCAACATTTTGAATATGCCTATAAATATTAATTTGGGAAACTTTACTTTATCTTTTTTTTACTCAATATTTTGTTAGTGTTAGCTGATAATATACCACATTCGCATTGTCTTTTGCTTAACCTATAATTCGATAATAGGCCTATTTGTTCATCGCTATAATATTACTATTATATATTAATAATGGCCTAATTATATTAACATTCTGTTTTTTAGGGAAGTGGGTCCAATTTACCAGAGAGGCCCTGGTATCCATTGACAACGGCATGCAGTTGCTCAACTTACTTCCCTAAGGAAGAATAGTAATTGACTTAATTAATAATGTAAACATGTTACTTACAATTTTATTGAGTAATATACATTTTTCGACTTTGCTGGTAATAAATAATGAACAGTGACATTCGCAGCTTCCTCTACATCACTATTAATCATATTTGTAATTAATATGCAGTCTGAAACTGTTATTTAAAATGTCTGCCACTAATTCAGACAACAATAAACAATTGCAGTTGTTTTATCAACATTCCATGGCTATCAAACAATTGAACTCTTCAAACCAAGATATAAATTATCACGAAATATAAAAATTATGGGGAATTAAGTACTAATCTTGAAGTTACTTGCTAGATCTCTCTAAAGCTCGGGCTCAAACACGTCCTCGACTAGAAATGCACTGCTTACTTCCCTTGTTGCGTACATAACTATTAAACATTATAATATATATTTTTGTATATTTTATTATCCCCTGGTTGAGTGGAAGAGAAGACCTATTGGCCCTTAACTCTGCCAGCTTAAATGAAGCTTTATTATTATGATTATTATTATTACTATTATTATTATTTATTTTTTTATTTTTTATCGATCAATTTATAATTTACAAAAAATAGGTGCCAAATTTAATATGGAAATATCAATTAACAAAACTAAAATTATGGCATTTCATGGGAAGGACCCCATACAAAGTAAAATCTGTCTCCAGAATAAAGTTTTAGAGAGATCTAATCAATTTAAATATCTTGGATATTATCTCTCTATCTAGGATGAAAAGGATATCCCTGAAAAAATTACTAGTTATAATAAAAGTTTAGGAATTATTAATCAAGTTATGAAACCATCCCTTGTACAAAAAAACACCAGATTACGTTTATATAACACTTTGGCTAGACCAGTGTTGACCTATGGTAGTGAAGCATGGACACTAAAAAGACAACATGAAAGCAGAATAACGGCTTGTGAAATGAGATTCATGCGCAAAACAGCGGGTTACAGCAGATGGGATCGGAAAAGGAACACCGCTTAAAAGAATTGAAGACTACGCCAATTTTGGAACATATTAAACAGTACCAACTAAATTGGAAACACCATCTTGAAAGAATGAGTTCAAATCGGATCCCCAAAGCTGTTTATAATTATATACCAAGAGGACGAAGATCACTGGGCCGTCCTATGAAACGCTGGAGGGAAAATTTTCTATAGGATTGTTAACAGGCCTTGGCCTAATACTTGGAAGGAAGAAGAAGAATATTTATTTTTTATTTATGTATTTATTTTACCTGATGGAGTAAAGACAGTAAGGTCTTCTCTTCCACTTCACCAGGATTAAATTATACATACAGTAAAAATTATGGTTGATACATAATAGATATAAACTACACAATATGAATTTGACAAGAGTAAGAAAGAAAAATAGTAATAATAATAATAATAATAATACTAATAATAATAATAATAATAATAATAATAATGAAAATAACAAAAATAATAACCTGTAATTAGATTAAGTAAATGGCTTGGTAAAGAATGTTTAAAATATAAACAAACAATAAAAGTATACATGGAACAGGGTTGTATATTATATTATCTAAGGAAATATGAAGTGAGTTTCTTTTTAAACTGTTTTTGAGTCGGGCAGTCCTTGATATCTGAGGGGAGGGAATTCCAGAGTCGTTTGACTGAAACAAGGAAGGATGAGGAATAGTGAGATGTTCGATGTAGAGGAACAGCTAGAGTTAAATTTTCTCTCGATCGTGTTTTTAAGTTATGGTGGGAGGATAGTGAATGAAAGCGAGTAGAAATAAAGGGGCGATGAGATGGACAAAGTGTTGTATAAGAAGCAAAGGGAATGTATGTTTCGCCTGTCTTCCAATCGGAGCCAAGACAACATTTCAAATATTGGAGTTATGTGGTCTGATTTACGGAGGTTGCATGTATATCGTGCACAAGCATTATGAACTCGTTGCAGTCTTTGTCCGAATGTAATATTCATGTCAGTTAAGAGTAAGTCACAATAATCGAAATGCGGCATAATCAAAGTTGAGACAAGTACTTTTTTCAATGAAGAAGGAAGGAAAATTTTCAAACATTTTAGGGAATGGAAGATCGAATATATTTTTTTACAAGTTTCTCTTAAATGAACCTTCCAGTTAAGATTTTGGTCGAAATATACATCAAGTTTTTCACGGAAGGTTTAAACGGAATTTCAGTTTGATTTATATTTACAGAACTTATCGATGAATAATCAATTTTATTTAATAGCCTTTGATGGCCGATGACAATTGCCTATGACTTCTCAGGATTTACAATAAGGTCTATTTGTTTTGTCCATGTTGCTATGGAGTCATGATCTTCATTAAGTTGTTTAATTGTATCGCTAATCAGTTACGGTCTAGTATGTATATAAAGTTGTAAGTCATCAGCATAGATATGATATTTGCAATGCTTAATGCAGTCACTTACATAGTTGATGTATAGAAAACAAAATTGGAGCTAATACTGATCCTGGTGGCACTTCGCACTCCACTGACCTCCATGAAGAAAAACAATCACCTACAACAACGCATTGTTGGCGGCCAGTAAGGTAGGAGTGCAACCAGTGAATTGAATTTTCAGAAAAAATTAGTAACTTAAATCTTGACAGTAAAATGTTTGTATTAACCGTGTCAAAGGTTCGCGAAAAGTCGATTAGAGTTAAGGATTGTCAATTTATTCTGATCCATAGCCTCACGTATGTCCTCAGTAATGTTAAGTAATGCGGATGCCGTGCTATAACCAGCCCGAAATCCTGATTGGTAAGAGTCAAGAAGTTCGTGTTCATTTAAATAGTCGGTTAGTTGTTTATTTATAATCCGTGTTCCAGTGCGTTTGATAAGGTTGGTAAGATACTGATATGTCTACAATATTGAGGGGAAGAAGGGGTGTTTACTTTGGGGATAGGACGTACATGTGCTTTCTTCCATATGTTAGGGTATGTTGCAGTCATGATAGAGACATTAAACACGTGAGTCAAAGTTGGTAAGATAATATCCAAGATTTTGTTAATAAGAGTTATATTGATACGGTCTTCACCTATGGCTTTAGATTTAATTTCCCTCAATCCTTTCTTTACGTCATCAGTATTATGTAAAAAAACTTATCATGTGTGGGAGCAACTTCAGTCGGTCTATTGTCAGAGCAGTCTATCGTAATAGTGTTACCTGCCTTAATGTTTGTAAAGTATTCGTTCAGATGTTCAATAGAGACACTAGTCCTGTTGTCATTTGTCTGTTGAAATTCTTTCTTAAGGCTCATTGTCTTCAGATTTTTCCACATTTCTGAGGATGTAATACCGGGGTCAATTAGTTTATATGTATGTCTTAGTTTAGCATTTCTTATTAATTGATTATATTGTTATTATTATTATTATTATTATTCATCATCCGGTATCATGGCAGCTGCCGCCGTCTTCCGGAAACCAAACGCCATTCCTCTCTATCCATCTATTGATCTTCCTCCATTCCTCTGATATTCATAGCCGCTTGTACCCCTTCTATCCAAGTTTTCTTCGGTCTTCCTCTCTTCCTCCTTTCCATTGGGATCCATTCCATAACAATTTTTGGCAATCTTTGCTCTGGCATTCGTTTGACATGACCATACCACTGCAATCTTTTCTTTTCTATGATGTCTATGATGTCCGGCTCCTCTTGTACACCCATAATTTCCCTTATTTCTTTATTTCGTATTCTATCCATTCTAGATTTTCCAGCTTATTATTATTATTATTATTATTATTATTATTAAACGAGCGAGTTAGCTCAGGCGGTATAGTTTGATATTTGTATTATTTTCAAACTTGGCTGAGGTTTTTTTTTGGTTGTCAAGGCAAATGCAGGTTTGGAATTTAATTTACAGGATCTATTTTAACATAAAAAACAAAAATCAATGAAACGACCGAAATGAAAGTTTTAAGGAAAATCGCTGAGAGAGAAAATTCGCAGCTCTGTTATTAGAGAAGAATGTGAAATTGAACCTATAAACCTCTGGATAAATGATAGAAGACTAAACTGGAACGACCACATAGATAGAATGGAGAATAGTAGATTAGTGAAGGAAGTACCGTGACTGGACACCTCAGCAGAAAAGGCCTTTAGGACGACCACAACTACGATGGAAGGACGTCGTCATACCCCCGACTTGTAGTGAATGAACACGCAACAAGCTGCCAGCTTTCATGCGTAGAGGAAGAAGAAGATTTTATCATCTCTATTTTACATCAATAAAGCTATTAAATCGGCCTTCTTCCACAATAAAACCAATTAGAGAACAACATTTTTGTGACCGTTCTTCTTTTGGGTCGTGAGGTACCATAATCTACCTCTGTGATTGACACATGTGGATGTGAAGGGCCGGCAGCCGGCTGGTAAAAGGGCAACCGCTGAAAAAGTGGAAAGACCCTCAATCGGATCGGAGGTACCATAACTGAATTTGTTGTTAAATGGCGAGGGACATATAAAATAGAAGAATCAGTAGATAGAAAAACAGTCACTATTACAGTAAAACATTTACAGTATCATCATTATGAACAACAAAGTATTTAACTTTACATAAACATTTCCATGATTTGTTATGAGGATATATGAAAGTACAGTATATTACGATGCGAGGTTGGGAAGTAGTTTTTACAGACTTGAGGAAAATGTTTAAAAACCGAGCGATGGCGAGGTTTTTAATTTCCGAGATTCTGTAAAACATTTCACAAACGTGCGTTGTACATTACTTTTTGCTCGATAGTGTTTTCAAAAGGATCAATAATTTTAACAGGAATTCTGTTAAAATTAGGTGGATATGGGTTACTTCGGGTATATAATTTATTAATGGGGATTGGTTGTAAAAGAAATTTTATTTGAATTTCTGTAAGAGTAATAAATAATAGTAAAATAACATCTTTGTTCGAAATATTTGCGTTCATTATAAACAATTGACTAACGTTAACAGTGCGAACAATGTTTATTAGTTGAAACTACAGGAGGCCGTGAGACCAATTAGTCACAAAATGGCGGCAAGTACGCATTTATTGTTTTATAGTGTTTCAAATAAAGTTCAGTTCATTTAAAATGCAATGATTTGTTTCTTATAATGTATATTAACACTACCTTTTGGATACTTTTTGTATGTACATTGTATGTAGTATACATAGAGGGCAGTTGTTTTACTTTCCACACACGTTTTGTAATATGTAATATTGCAGTATAGTTATTTTATTATAGTATAGTTATTTAGGTTGGCAACCACGAAATGTAGGAAGTTAAACTTTCAATCGTGGTCACCATTGCTGTAAGTACGACAAAACGCACTATCGCGCAAAACAAATATTTCCTACCCCATTGATGCTCCCAATCAAGGATTTGAAGAAACTGTAATATGAAGTCCAAGGAATTACATTTTATTGTAAGTTCTATAAACTTACTTACTTACTCACTGGCACTATCGAACCCGTAGGTTCATGGCCGCACGGACATAAGCTCTCCATACATCCCTATCCTGAGCTAATGCTTTCCAATCATTCCCTGTATAATCTACTTCCCTCAAATCATAGTTAATGTTATTCTACCACCTTATTCTTGGTCTACCAACTAGGCGTTTTCCCTCTGGTTTTCCTACAAGAAGCTTCCATGCACGTCTTTCATTCCCCATGCGTGCCACATGTCCTGCTCATTGCAGTCTACGAGACTTAACTGTTCTTATTATATCTGGCTTCCTATAAAGACCATGTAGTTCATTGTTATGTAGTCTTCTCCATTAACCTGTCTGTCCATCTCTTTATCTTAAATTTTCTTCAGTTTGGATTTTTTTGTATACCGTGTCATCGGTAAAATCCAAACGGAATCAGATAAATTAATAATAGGATAAAGAACCTGGCAGAGATTCGAAACTCGATATAAACGTATGTATTGGCATTTATTTAATAACCATTAAATGAAAATAAAAATACGTCTTTGACAGGCCTAGGTGACCAACAATAAATCTGCTCGATGTCACATTATCCATGTGTGGCAATCACAGATTATTAATATTACATCTCAAACTTGGACACATCTTGCTCAGACACCTCTTATTTTAGGTTTGAGGTCCTTAAGGGTCGAATCTATGAACGCATTAGACTGTAAAAGGCGTTCTCTGCTGAGAAAGTGGTATCCTAATACGATTTTGCTTACTCAGAAATCTGTTCATGCGATAATAATTGTTGAAATTCGTAAGCTACCTGACGAGGTAACTTAAGAGAGAAACGAATCGTGAGAATCCCGAAGGGAACCGATGGTAACCGATGTAGTTTGAAATCTTGCCGCGTACCTTGCTGCTTTATCCAATATGTCGGACCTTGAAGACTTCGATCATGTTTTCGGTATACGCGGAGAAGAGGAATTTGATAGTCTATTACCAAAGAATTCAACTGGAAGAACAGGAGAATCGGCGTAATATTGCGCGACGCAGACGTCGTAGTATACGGTATTATTTGCGGGACGCAAGCGTAAATGTGTTCCTCTAGCAGACGAAAATAATGGAAGTGGTTTTACCGCTGAGAATTATGGGTAATTTCTTGCCAATATTACGAAAACGACGACTTTCACATGACCAGTTAGTGGGTAGCTAATTTGATCAGCTCACCAGTGATTGGAAGTAATTTGAGTAGAGACTAATGTATTTGCATGCGGCCCTAACGGCACCTATGGATTTGTTTTCCTTCCGAAGGAAGCTTTTTTTATTTTCTTTCACGTTTTAAACTCTAGCGCTAAACTAACAGTACTCAGTTATGCATGACCAATCTAAGAGCGGGAATATTTGGCGCTTAGCTGAATGATATAACATTTAGATTAGCGTTTATGATCTAGTTTCATAGTAGTTTGTTGTAAAATAGGCCTAAAGAACTGACAGCTTTTACATTTTTCTTTAATAATAAGGCTAAATTTAAGGATTTGTGCTAAAAGTGTGTGTACTCTTACTCCACGAGCCAGTGCAACAGATGACATCAAAACATCATTTTTAAATGACGCTTAGCCGGTTGGTGCGTATTATCGTCCAATTAATACACATTAACTGAATAAAAGTATATTTTCACGCATAGAATCTTATTATTTTCAATTATCGACGCTCTTTGACAACTTGGTTATTATAGAAATCTGGGCGTGGAAAGGCATACAAATTTTATCAGACTAGTGGTACTTTTACAGGGGACTATTTAACTCGTGTCCCAAATGGGAGTCAATGACCAATCACATTTCAATGATTTTTTATTTACAACCAATCATAGTCGTGTTTCGCCTAGAATTTACCAACTAAAGTTTATCATAATAAAGAAAGCACCACCTTTTAAACATTCTGTATAGGTCACAGCATTATTTTGCAGTGACTGGCTCTGTAATAAATACGGCTACCAGAGTGTATATATAGTACATGAATGTCAACACATAGCGCATGCGGGAATTAATATAAAAACATTTGTAGCAATTGATTATACAACCCAAAAAAAAAAAAAAACACTGTTTGCACTTTCTTAAATGTATTTTTTCCCAGGTAATAACATTCCAGAAAACTATAATTATATTTACATCATAGGACATCAGAAATGTACAGTTTGATGTTTCATTTTTTCTCCAGTAGAGTGCATTCTTACAATATTGCGTTCCTTTGGCAATAAATAATATGATCTGGTTGCAGTGATGAATAAAAGAAGCAAATGAAGCGTACCAATCGTTTCTCACTTGTTTTCAAACATAGCCGTTTACATTAAATATATAAATATTTTGAAATAACTATATTTAAATAATAATTTGTGAGTAAACAGCTTAATTTTATTCGTTAAATAGTCCTAAGAAATGCCACTCTTGATTTCCAAATTCTCTAGATAAATTGGAAATCACTCGTGGCATGATTTATGATAATTTACGACACGGGACCAATGGCTTTACTTACTTCCTGAAAAAAAAATAACTACCTCGAAACAAATGACGAGCATGGCAACCGTTAGTTCACGTAGACCGGCTCGTACATTGAAAATGATATGAACACTTTCATCAGTCTGAGAAGGTCAAAGGTTAATCTCTTTCATATTACGTCATTATTGTTATTGATAGTTGAAAGAAACTCTTTTCTAACTTTTATGTAGCAGAGCTTTCACGAATCCCGTGAAGCATTGGCGATGCTTTCTATGTAACCAGTTTGTCAAAATCACTAAAGCGACTCCACTTTAAAAGCACGTTCCATATTTTTATTCTGGAATGGAAAATGCAGTATGTTTATTTAATGAAATTTGAAGTGGCGTAGTGTAAGAATCAATTTTCGTTTAAAACCATGAAATCACTTCACTCTAAATTAAAGATTTACGGTACATATAATACAGAGACTGCTTCTGTTATTATGCAATTGTTAACACATGTGACTAGCAACCAAATGTCCCAGGTTTGATTCTTGACTATATAATAAAAAAAATGTTACATGCAACCTGTAGTTTTTATTTAAATGTCTATTTTTCAACGTTGTCCCTTTTATTTGTTTAAAATATATTAATACTTCAATACAGTTTTTATATATGTAGTAATAATTTTGTACAGAGACGAAAATAGATTAATTAAGGAAATTACCATAATTGAGCCCCGTGATATTCATGAGAAATCAAATGTAATAAGAACGGTTAAGTTTCTTAGATTGAGATGAGGGGAGCTTTAGGAAAATCAAGGGAGAACGGCCAGTAGATAGTTCAGGAATGAGGTGAGGAATAATAATAATAATAATAATAATAATAATAATAATAATAATAATAATAATAATAATAATAATAATAATCTTCTTGTGTCTTGTAAGCCCATGTTCACCTTAACAGAGATTTAGGCGCTCTACCCCTACAGGGAAGAATTTTAACCATTCTAATTTAGTTACACTTGTTTTCGTACAGATGTCATTTGAGTGGTCCGTGGTTAGCGTTCCGCCTAATAATAATAATAATAATAATAATAATAATAATAATAATAATAATAATAATAATAATTATTATTATTATTATTATTATTATTATTATTATTATTTGAGGGAGGAGGGAATTACATAGGTAATGATTGAAAATTATTACATGGGGATAGGGAAGTATGAAGAGCTCATATGAGCACGGCCACGAACGTCCGGGTTCGATTGTGACATTGAGTTATGTAATCATTTAATTTACTGTATAACTTAGTTATAGCGCTCATTTTTTATTGTAATCTTTTCTCGTTGAATGATAAACAAAGGACTTAACCGTGTCAGGTAAATAAAGTCATTATTGTATTGACTTAAGCTTTCACGGCCGGAGTTGCTATGATGATCTTGAAGATTTCCGGGCTGTAGGCCGTGGTCTTGAGGCTTGAAGTTCCCCGACGTTTCGCCAGAGACTGCGTCTGGCATCTTCATGGGTTGTCTCAATCTTCGAGAATTTCAAGCTACAGCCCGGAAATCTTCAAGATCATCAAAGTAATTATTATTATTATTATTATTATTATTATTATTATTATTATTATTATTTTTAATTTCGGTATAGGATCTGAAATGGTATGCACTCAGTTTCTTGAGGAAAAATGAATATCTAAAATATAATTTCTGAAACTAGTATTCTATAGACTAATTGAATATTCCAAAAACTCAACACCAGACGTTAATGCTAATATGAAATATATTATTTTATATTAACTATAATAATAAAAAAAGATTGACATCTAGTTTTTCCTGGAGGGGAAAACAAACTGCATTTAATTTTCATAGCTTCTTAAGTGTGCTGTGTCACTTAGTTAAAAATCCTTTAAATCATATTAAATTAAAGAATAATATTGTATTAACGGTTGCGATTAATCACTTCAATGCCCGTAAAACTAGTCAGTTTTACAACTTCTTACCACGTCACTCCAGATATAATAATGTAAAAAATTTCATTCAATAAAATAATTAATTTTTAATAAAAATACTACCTGATCCTGTACTTTCACTTACTGACACTATCAAACCCTGAGGTTTATGACAACGCGGAGATAAGTTCTGCACAACCTCTATCCTGAGCTTTTTTTCCAAACATTCCTTGTTTAATTCACCTTCCTCAAATCATAATTAATGTTATCTTCCTACAAATTCTTGGTCTATGTACTAGACTCTTTCCTTCTGGTTTTCCTATATTACGACGGCTCTGGCTATGGAATCATATAATAAACTACTGTCCTCATGTACCGTCAGGATCCAAATTAACATTATAACGTAAATATTAAAGTTTGGAACATTAGAAGAAGCTTTGTTCATTCGCTGGATTGGGGATGCCTCTATTTACTTTAGTCAGCTGTTTATAATCATAAACATTATCATATAACATCTTTAGATTTCTCTCTCCACTCTTCATTGTTCTCAGAAGCAGAATTTACACACTGCTAAAATAGAGGAACTCAGGATATATCTTACATATTATGTTACGAGAACAGTAATGTGTGTGATATTACAGTCATCCCGATGTAGTGGTTGGGGATTTATGGAGTGGACAAGATTTAATATAGATGACATACCGACCTGAAATTATTAGAGGTGGTAAATTGACACCAGTAAGAGACAAGATCCTCCCAACTGTTGTCGTGAATACTAATAAAATTCATTGTTAAAACCGTTGAGGTGGAGAGTCATAAAATAAAATAAGTTAAAATATACCTTCTTAGGTAAAATCCGTCGTCCTCAACTTATAAAATATGTAATCTTTATGCCTGTAGGCCTTTCAGAACATCCGTCCCATCTTCAGCAGTTCATTCTTCGCTACAGCATCCAGTATGATGTTTGATGCTGCTGATCCTAATGTGGCTTTGTCGTGACTAAAGCTTCTTCCTGACGATATCGTATAGTGGGTTGTTTAGTCTGGGAGTGCATATAGAAAGTCTAATTACGCTAAGCACATAATAAACGCCGGCCATAGAATGAACTCAATAGAAGACACCCTTACAATAGTACACAAAGAGGGAAATTCAACTAGAATCAACCTATTGGAAGAACTGAAAATTATCAAGGAAATAGACAACAAGCATTTTAATAAATGAAAGCACTCCCATACTAAACAACCGACTATACGATATCGTCAGGAAGAAGCTTTAGTCACGGCAAAGCCACATTAGGACCAGCAGCATCAAACATCATACTGAATGCTGTAGCGAAGAATGAACTACTGAAGATGGGACGGATGTTCTGAAAGGCCTACAGGCATACAGATTACATATTTTATATGTTGAGGACGACGGATTTTACCTAAGAAGGTATATTTTAACTTATTTTTTTATGTTGTCGTGACTTTTGATCTGTTCTATTTAATGAATGACAATGTTCGTCCACACAGAATTGGGTTATCGGATGACATGGCTGGAAGCGGAAATATTGAGCATGTGCGCATAACCTTCAGTATGTGGTAGCATATTGTATCATAAATGATACACGTATGTTAATGAAATAAAGGATCTCATATTCATGATTTATGACATATCTATATTTTGAGCAGCGAATAGATATGCGACATAGTTAAATTCACATACATACGAACAGTAAATACAAACAGAAATGAGGTGCAGAGAGAGATTAAACGTAGGTTAAACTCGGGAAATGCATGCAATTATGCTGTACAGGCACTTCTGCCATTCCAACGTTTCTAAAAAAATGCTAAATTATAAACTTATAACATTTATTCTTCCATACTATAATGTGAAACTTGGTTTATAACTTTAAGACAGGAGAATGGATTACAAGTATTTGAGAATAGAATGGTTAGAACACATTTTTGGACCAAAGAGAGAATAACAGGCAGGTGAATAGAGAAAATTATGCAACAGTGAACTACGTAATACTTGTGGGAAACTAGATGTAACAAGAACAGTTAAGCCTTGTAGCACGGATAAGTAATGAAAAGGGAGCATGGAAATCCAAGGGGAAAGAGCCTAGTAGTAGGCCAATAATACGGGGAGAAAATAACATTAACCATGATTTACTTACTTACTCACTGGCACTATTGAACCCGTAGGTTCATGGCCGCACGGACATAAGCTCTCCATACATCCCTATCCTGAGCTAATGCTTTCCAATCATTCCCTGTATAATCTACTTCCTCAAATCATAGTTAATGTTATTCTCCCACCTCATTCTTGGTCTACCAACTGGGCGTTTTCCCTCTGGCTTTCCTACAAGAAGCTTCCATGCAAGTCTTTCATTCCCCATACGTGCAACATGTCCTCCCATCGCAGTCTACGAGATTTAACTGTTCTTATTATATCTGGCTTCCTATAAAGACCATGATGTTCATTGTTATGTAGTCTTCTCCATTCACCTGTTTGTTCATCTCCCTTTGGTCCAAAAATTTTCCTAAGTACTTTATTCTCAAATACTTGTAAATCTCCTTTCCTCTCTTAAAGTAAGATTCCATGTTTCGCACCCATATAATATAACTGGTAGAATAATAGTTTTATATATTTTGAGTTTAACGTTTTTTGAAAGGAGTTGGGACATCAAGAGTCTCTGCAATGCATAATAGCATGCATTTCCAGAATTGAACTTATGTTTAATTTCTTTGTGCATCTCATTCCTATTTGTGATTATTGTTCCTAGGTATTTGAATTCAGCCACTTCCTCAAAATTTCCCTCATTTGTCATTAGCTGTCCATTTCCATTATTTAATGAATTTCTACGTGAGACCATATATTTAGTTCCATGATTTAAGGGAGATAAATTATACAGGAAATGTCTGGAAAACATTAGATTAGGATAGAAATATATGGAGAGCTTATGTTCGATCAGGCATGAATTTCCCGGTTCATAGTGCCAGTGAGATAGGTAGATAACTTATAGGTCAAGTGTCCAAGGTCCCAGCTAACTGGTGTTCTAAGATGTTGAACACCGTTAAATAAAACATTAGTTATTTCTATTTAGATTTTTAATGCAATGTCTTTGATGAATAGGAAAAGTCCCTCTCGAGCTAAAGGTTTCACAGTACGAAACTGACAGGTGTGTAAAGAACGAGTTCGAGGTTTAAGTAGATTGAAGTCATGGGAAAGTAACAAACGAACCTCTGATGAAACTCTCACTGTCATCGATCTTAGAATTCTGTTAAAAAGTGTAATAGATTTTAAGCTTTTTCACGTGGAGTTTTTCCCAAGACTGCCGTAATGTTGTTTTGTTCATTACAATATTATAGCCTACGTTACTTAAAATTTAATAACGAATCCTGGATTAATTCACAGTTACCAGACCCAGGTATTCAACATACATTTAATGGAGAGTCTCGAATATTAAGGCACAGTAATTGAAATATCCGTACCGCGCCGTAGCCGAGCGAGTTAAGTCAACATGTCTTGTGCTGATCGAGTCCCACTGGCGAAGATATTTTATCGTGGAATTTTGGCAGTATAGGACCGGTGCCCACCCAGCATCTTGAATAATTTTGGGTAGCTACAATAAGTAGCGTCGGCCGCGGTGGACTAGTGGTTATGCTCCTTGCCTCTCGTTCCGAGGGTGGCGGGTTCAAACCCGGCCGCGATCAATGGATTTTTTAGGATGGATTTTTCCATTCAAGGAGCAAGTCCTCCGGGAGGGACTTCAAGCTGTGGGATTTTCAGGCTCATAAAGTATCCTTAAGTCTGAACAAACAGACCTCTAAACAAAATTTACCGATTTCAAACATGCTAGTAGTACCTTAGTTGCCTGCTAGATGTCTCATCGGGTCGGTGTGTTGATCGCATGCCACTCATGACATCTTTGGGCAAATTAGGTAACTAAAATGAACTTGGTCTATAAACTCCTGACAAAGTAGAGGCTATGGGTTACGTCATTAATCACACTCAAAATAAGTAATGTTCAGGTTGAGAAAATACTTTCTAACGGCTGGGGACCCGACATATTGACTACCGACTAGATGATCGTCAATCTCTGTGATTAACACATATTAATGTGAAGCCAACAGCCGGCTTGTCGTCCAAGACCTTCTATGCCCTTTGCGCCATGGAATATATACGGGATTTTAAAACGTGTACCGTAATATCTTTAATAGTAAAATGAAACACTTCATATAATACAATTTAAACGTCATTGCTTATAGTATCCTGAGCGTAATTTTGTTCCATATTTTATTATATTAATATGGCACAGCATATTTATTAATAAATGTTTTAAATTCTTAGGTATAATGATAATGTTGAAACTATTGGGACTCAAAAAGAAATTTACGTTATTGGTAATGAGAACTTCAATATGGTAATCATTTTCTGTATTCAATTTTACGAAAAAAATATTGTCTTATTTGTGTAGTCTTTTACTATATCTACTGCATGCGTATTCTTTTAAGTTTACTTTTTAGGCTAGATTATAATTGTACAAAGGACGAAGTTGCACTACAATGATAGATGTGCAGATACTCAAGGCCAGGCATGTCATAGTTCAGAGCTCCAAGTTCCGTGCGGAGCGCGGTACTAACTCTGGAGCATGCCTTCTACTTCCTACTTCTCCGGCGGGACCTGTACGAAAGACTATCATTGTCACGAACGCTTATAACAGCAGGAATCAAATATAAAACAACGCACACACAGGAATAAAGCATTTGTTAATGAATAGTATTAACTGGTTTACAGTATTAAATAATACCTAAAAAAATAATCTGCAATATTTAATATTTGCCTGAAAAAAAACATTAAGAACCAACATGTCTCTACGTACAAACAAAACAAAGGATGAGAATACGTTTAAAATGTTCATGTGTTTCTACACCATTTTAACAAACATGCTTTAATATTTCTTGGTATAGGGGGAAAAAAAATAGTGGGTGTATTTATTGTTCCTAACTATAGGAAAATAAATCACCTCTTTTTCAGGATGCTGCTTCCCGAGATTCTTCCTTGACACTTTATATTTTTTATTTTATTATATTTTTATATAAAACTTTCCTCATTAGAGGATTGCCACAAGGACAAAGTGATGCAGACAATTTTCGAAATTGATGGAATACATTCAAAAAATTCAAATTGTAATTGAAGTATATTTATTTCTATAAAGTAGAAATTGGGTAAACATGGATTCTTAAAACTGGAATTGATCATCTAATGGCAGCGATGACAATTTTAGAAATATACACTCTGTCCAAATCTAAGAAATCCCAAAATTTAGCTAAGAATCCTGGTATAGTACCTCTTGCCCCGATCATCAATCCTGTGACTGTTATACTATCTAATTTGTATTTATCATAAGTAATGCCACGAGTGATTTCCAATTTATCTAGAGAATTTGGAAATCAAGAGTGTCATTTGTTAGGACTATTTAACGAATAAAATTAAGCTGTTTACTCCCAAATCATTATTTAAATATAGTTATTTCAAAATATTTATATATTTAATGTAAACGGCTATTTTTGAAAACAATTGAGAAACGATTGGTACGCTTCATTTACTTCTTTTGTACGTCACTGCAACCAGATCATATTATTTATTGCCAAAGGAAAGCAATAGCGTAAGAATGCACTCTAGTGGAGAAAAAATGAAACACATCAAACTGTATATTAATTCATTTCTGATGTCCTATGATGTAAATGTGACAATTATATTTTTCTGGGAAAAAATACATTTAAGAATGTGCAAACAGTGGTTTCTTTTTTTGGTGGTATAATCAATTGCTACAAATGTTTTTATATTAACTTCCTCATGCGCTATGTGTTGACATTCATGCACTATATACACAATCTAGTAGCCGTATTTCTTAGTGAGTCATTCACTGCAAAATAATGCTATGGTCTATTCAGAATGTTAAAAAGGAGGTGCTTTCTTTATTATGATAAACTTTAGTCGGTAAATTCTAGGTGAAACACGACTGTGATTGGTTGTAAATAAAAAATCATTGTAACATGATTGGTCATTGACTCCCATTTGGGGCATGAGTCATAAGTAATGCCACGAGTGATTTCCAAATTATCGATAAATTCACGACTCACCAAGTGAGGAGTGAATTTATCTAGAGAATTTGTAAATCAAGAGTGGCATTTGTTAGGACTATTTAACGAATAAAATTAAGCTGTTTACTCACAAATATTTGTTTAACTATAGTTATTTTAAAATATTTATATATTTAATGTAAACGGCGATGTTTGAAAACAAATCAGAAATGTGAGGTTATGTTCATTCACTGCTGCTTGATCATATTATTTATTGCCAAATAAGATCGCAATATTGTAAGAGTGCACCCAAGTGGAGAAATAATGAAACACATCAAACTATATATCATAATGAACATTACGGGTTACTCATTTATTTTTTAGTAAACAACTCAGTAAAATCAAGGAATATTTTTATTATTTGCTATATTCAACGTATTTGCTGAAAAAATAATGCTTTGTCCTGTTCAGAACATTAAAAAGGAGGAGCTTTCTTTATCACAATAGCAGGAGCTGATAAAGAGAAATCGATTAAGAGCGAGGTGAAACACGACTGTCATTGGTTGTAAACAACATTCATTGAAACGTGATTGGTCATTGACTAGCATTTGTGGCATGAGTTAAATAGTCTTTGCAATGGTCAACAGCACATCAAGACCATTATCAGACAATTTAAGACCTACTGTCATCAGCAGATCCACACAAAACACCTCAACAGAAAGATCTACTTTAGACAGAATACATTTCCCCCCACTAACAAGAAATAACACAGTAGCATACGCAGTGAGAAACTCAAGCAATAATAATAACAATTCAATAGAAGCTTTAATTTCACTAATTAAAAAAGTGTTAGAAAATCCACAGTTACTTAATACCATAATTTCTCTTCTCACTGCATTAACCCAAAATGGATCTTAAACCAAATAATATAATAAAACCTTTGCTAATTTTAGAATGGAATGCCAACGGAATAAGAAGCGAAACTCTTGAATTTACTAACTTACTAACTAGACTAAACATAGACGTTGCCTTAATTTCAGAAACGAAAACTAAAGAAACACATCACTTGGAGAATACCAAACTACGACATCTATAGAACTGACAAAGACAACAGACAAGGCGGCACAGCAGTAGTAGTTAAATCTACTATTCAACATTCTCCAACTACTATTCATGGACTGACTAATATTCAAATTACAGCAATAGATACTCACATAACATTACAACTACTATTGGAGCTAAATACATACCACCAGGAAACTCTTTAACAACTAGAGAACTAGACATACTTACCAAGCATAATAACAACTTTATATTTGGAGGAGACTTTAATGCAAAAAGCCCAACATGGAACTCACGACTTACAAATGTAAAAGGCAGAACTTTATTACACACTCACTAGACAACAATTACCAAGTTACAGGACCTTTACAGCCAACATACTATAGCTATCAGGGACATAGACCGGACGTATTAGATATTTTTATTACAAAACCAAGACCTATCATAAACTATATAGACGTTCTAGACGAATTAAATTCTGACCATAGCCCAGTAATTATGGAAATTAACATACATCTTATTAGATCTGAGACTAGAAATTACATAACTAGAACAACAAACTGGGCTTCATTCAGACAAAAATTGAACGACAGTCTAACTCCAAATATTACGATAAATACTACTGAAGAATTAGATAAAATCACTAAAACTTTTCAAGATACGCTACTACAAACCTACAATAACTCTACTACCACTAGTTTGACAAGAAAACAAGACACACTTAACATTCCACGACTAACTGCACTATTACTACAGAAAAGACAAATCAGAAGACAATGGCAACGTCTAAGAACACAAGAAGACAAACATGAATTAAATAAAATCTCTAAAAGAATTAATTAATTAATACAGAACCATAAAATTGAACAACTAAATAAAGAATTAAAGACTGCAGTTGAAACTGACACAAGCTGGAAAATAATTAAAAATTTCACACATAGACAAACGACTAGAAACAGACCATTACATGGTAGAAACGGGCTACTATACGACGACCAAGACAAAGCAAATGCAGTCGCTGAGACTTTAGAAAACCAATTCAGATGAAGGACAAGAAACAACAATCACGAACATTTTCAAGGAAAAATTAGAAGACAAACAAGAACTTACTTAAACGCACCCACGACATTTCACATACCAATTGCGACTACTAACGAAATTAAGAAAATTATCAATTCTTTAAACAATAATAAAGCCCCAGGACAAGACAGACTAACTACAATCTCACTGAAACAACTTCCAAGGAAAGGTCTAGTACATATGACTAAAATTCTAAATACTGCACTAAAATTACAATATTTCCCAGCTCCTTTCAAACAAGCACACATCACTACCATTCTCAAATCCGGAAAGAATCCTATATTCCCTCAAAACTACAGACCAATTAGTTTACTTGACCATAGGCAAAATACTAGAAAGACTTATACTTAAGAGACTACAACCATACGTAACTTAAATACTACCTTTGACACAATTTGCTTTTAGATCAGAACATTCAACTACATTACAACTAACTAGACTCATGGACGACATTACGACCGGATTCTTACAAAGACAATACACAACTGCAGTCTTCTTTGACGTAGAAAAAGCTTTCGATTCCGTTTGGCACACAGGTCTAATTCATAAACTAATACAGTATAAAATTCCAGACAGCTATATTAAACTAATTCATTCCGTTTTAAATAAACGTACATTCAGAATCATTTACAATAGACAGAAATCAAACTGGCACCCGATCAAAGCTGGTGTTCCTCGAGGATCTGTACTGGCACCTACACTATACAACATCTACACATCAGACCTTCCAACTTCAATACACACCAAAATAGCACAATATGCAGACGACACAGCTATATACTGTACACACAATGACATTCATCACACTACTAGAAAAATTCAGTTACACATAAACAAGATCAGCAACTGGTTCTCCAAATGGAGAATCAGACTAAACGCTGAGAAAACACAAGCAATCACATTCACAAGAAGAAGACCAAATCCACCTCCACTACAAATAAACAACACAAACCTAGAATAAAAAGACTCAGTAAAATATTTAGGAACCATTCTTGACAAAAAAAACTAACATTCAATCAACACATCAAACAACTGAAAACTAAAGCACTAACAAGAATATCTCACATCTTTCCCATTCTTACATCACGCACACTTACAATAAAACACAAAATAAATCTATACAAAGCACTTGTCAGACCAATCATGACATACGCCAGTCCAGCCTGGGGACACGCAGCTGCTTCATACATCAAGAATCTCCAAATAGTCAAAAATAAAGCCTTAAGAATCATACTACACGCAGACCGTCAAACCCAGATTCCACTATTACACGACATCACAGAAATATCCTATATAATAGATCACATTAAACACCTAGCACGTAAACAGGAAGACACATAACAGACTAGTACACGCCATTGGTAACACACAAGTTCACACTACACTACAATATAGAACACCCATGCACATCACACTTTAACTTTCATAATACACTAAATAATACTTCAAGAATTTAAGACCGAGATAAATAAGCTTCTTACTCGCGTTTGAATATTCCTCGTCGTTAATAAATTAACACATAAATAAATAGCTTAATACAATATAAATTAACCACATAAATGAACAATTTAATACATTATAAACAAATTAATACAAGATAAATGCAGAGAGAGGATCACTCTCTTTTGCTAAAACATAAAATTACATAAAACTTCATTATAAGCACTTAAATTACTGGGGCAAGACCTTCAAAAGGTCGGTACTATTCATAACACATAAATTATTTGCAAATGATAGCTCATATATGACATTCTTTTCAGAGTCAACTTCCTCAGGTTGGCTACTAAGAGTCTCAAAACGGATTGTGGGATCTAATATCATATCAATTTTAGAAGATGGTCTAAATGCGATAATATTTATTCGTCTATTACTCCCATTTACTAATTTGATATTAAGAATATAAAATTAGTACTGGTACCTGATAAACCAGTCGTCCTCATATAAAATAAAGTTCTGTTTGAAAACTTCATAAAGTAGTTAAAATATGATGGCCTTTCAAAACAATGTTTCATTTTCTGCATTTCAACTGGTAATGTTGTTGTATAAGTTGTGCAACGGGTTCAAGTCTGCGGACGTATTCTTGTTGAGTAAGTCTTTATTCTCAGCTTCTTTTAAAATTTCAATATCTTCTAGGATGCTAATCTTGTAGTTGTTATTCTTTCTGTGTAATTTTGACATAGTATTATCGATTTTGTCGAACTGATGACCCGTTTCTAGACGGGTCCTTGCGTATGGTCCGGCAAAACTTGATTTTTCTTCGTTGTTTAATATATTTTTTTAGATGTTCATGTATTATCTAACCGATGTTAAAAGTTAGCGCAATTTTGTACTTTAGTTGATAAACGCCCGCTTTAATTTTCGTATTTATTTGTTACTTCCAATTTTGTTTTGATACGAATGTTTTGTTGAGTTTTGTTATTAGTTTTAATGCGATTTTTATGTTTTTGTCTTGATTTTCATCGAGTTAGCTAATTTAAACCGTTTTAAAAAAAATTGTGGGTCGTATATTCTGTGCCAAAAAAAATACGAAGCATTGATTCTTGGCATATCTGCGTTGCTGAACGTTTGGCGTTTGACGGATGAACGCGGAACCAAGTCACCAGGTAGCGTTACCTGTCCAGCTGAGCGCTCCTGGTGTATATCAGAGCGCACCGTCTCACGGAGCTCATGTTTTACATCGCTGCTCCAGGTGCTTGGTTGTTCCTTATTGGCAAGAAGGGGCTCGTGCGTACTGTAAATGTTTCCTTTTTCGAAAACAAAACGCTAAAAATTACACTTCTATTAACAATTACACTAATTTAATATATTGTTCTTTATTCAATGCTCTAGGTTATCACTTACACTTTTATGATGTTCTCATCTGGAATTGACGTAATAGCAACCCACTCCTGAGGTTGGGGCGCCTGGAAGGCGGGGTTACGGCTGCCCTGATGACATGGGTGATGATGATAGTGGTGCACCAGGAGAGCCCTTAATCCTAACCTTATTCTAAGACGAATGTGAATGATGATTATTATGATGGCCATATGATGTTCGGGGATCGCTGGGGCATGAAGTTTTCCGACAATTGTCTTACAAGTGAGGAAAAATCTCACCCAGGACACCTTGTCCTGACCGGGGATCGAACTCGGGTCCGCTGCGTGATTAGGCAGCACGCTACCCCGAGACCACAGCGGTGGACTACACTGTTTTAATATTGTTGGAGCCAATTGATATTTAGATGAGTTTTAGGGAACTGAATATCGGTGATACAAAGTATATTACACGTGGGTGAGACTTAGACGAGAGAAAGAGAGGCGAGAG